>JBCFYV010011172.1:38527752-39232752 GCA_039000515.1 Timema cristinae | reverse complement strand
TCCCCGACGGCAGGACTCAGATCGTCACCTACATCGCTGACTGGCAGAACGGTTTCAGGGCCAACGTCCGTTACGAGGGTGAAGCCCACTACCCGGAGCCCGTCAACTCCGTCTACGGTACTGGAGCGTCTCAGTCTGGTGGCGGCAACTTCGGTCAAGGCAATTCCGGGTCTTCTGGTCATGGTCAGGTTGGATCCGGATTTTCCGGTCATGGTCAGGGAAGTCCCGGTTTTCCAACCATGGTCAAGCAAGTTCTGGGTTTTCCAACCATGGTCAAGCAAGTTCTGGGTTTTCTGGTAATGGTCAGTTAGGATCTTCATTCTCTGGACATGGTGGATCCAATTTTGGGTCATCCCATTCTGGTGGTTTCGAATCCCAATCGGGATCTCTAGGAGTCTCGTCTACGTACGGCCCGCCAAGCTATCATAAATGAGCCTCCTCGCTGTTCGCAAACCACCACGTGTACCTCGATAGTATTTAAACACAGCGCATCTCTCAGAAGGTTGAACCTATCTATATATATTGTGAAAGTATGGAATAGGGATTTATTTACTTTGATTGTGTTATTCGCATAAACCTTACTCCACAGAAAGTATGAATATCTTCAAATCTTTATATCATAGATAAACAAATTATAGTTATACCAAAGAAGCGAAATAATTTTGTTTGGAATTTGGATATTAAAAGTACTATGTTGTTTAGCCAAAGGCCTGAGTTTGAACCTTGCTTGTAGAGTTCAAATTGATATTTTTTAAGATACGATACGAGTGACCCATTATCTTCTACAGCGAAGAGGTTTCATACGTTGGTTGATCCATTGAAAGTAACAATGAAAATAAATAAAAACACACTCTAATTTCCTGTTTCTATATTTATGAACCCATTCAAAATTTTTGGCTGTGAATGTTGTGTGATCACAGGGAATAGGACCCATTTTGGGGGTACTTCCTTCAGATGCATTTGTTTATAAAAATAAAGAAATAAGTATATTGTTTTGTATCGGTGTCTTGATACAAGATTGAAATATATAGTCGCCTCTTTAGTGATATTACGTATGTATTGTGTGTGAATGAGAATTTAATATGTTTTGTATTATATTTTGTAATAAAACCTATCATGATAAACGAACTGATTCTTATTTATGTGAAATTGTTCACTCATCCATATGGCTAAACATAAGTTTAAATTATAACGTGGATAACATCCATATTGGTGGTACATTGTCTAAATCAGTGTTCTAAAAGGTTTTAGTTTCACGGTATACAACCTAACATATCTGTAGAACACTGTTTGGTTTTGGGTAGGGACCACGGCAATAAAACTGTATTACGAAATCAGTCCAAAGTTTGTATAGTAAATCAGAATTAGGAATGTATAGAGCAGAGGCTTTCCAACTTTTTAGACGGTATAGACCCTTTCACCAGAAAAAATACATGCTGGAACCCTCATTCCAATTTTTAAATTAATATTATAATCATTCAATAAAGAAAGATAAATTTTACACGCATAAAAGTATAAATCAAACGAAAAACATCACAATATATTCTAGCTGCACCTTTGGCAAATTTCTTTTATTCAAATTTGAACATATCGGCAATGATAATATTGATGTTATTTTATAGTGTAAAAAATCCATAAATCATATTATAATATTGGTTCATAGAAACTAAGATAGCTATAGCCGAGCCCGAGGGCACAGTTTGAAAAACGCTGGTATGGAATATTTTTATTTCTTAAAGTAACTTCAAATGTTGACCTGGTGGTCTAGGGTTAAGGTGTCAGACTTGTGTGCTGGGGGTCTAGGATTCAATCCTTGGTCCCGGCACAGATTTATCTGTTTGAGAAACCCTTTCTTCACCTCTGACAATACGTGTATTAAACACAACTTTGAATGTGTGGAATGCCAGGCCTCCACCGTGGTTCGGATCTCACGTTAAATTGTAGGTCCTCCATTTCCTATCACAATCAACCTACCATTACATATTAGCGTTAGTGCGTATAATCCGAACGGGTAGTAAGACGCAGCAATAATAATAATAATAATAATAATAATAATAATATAATAATAATAATAATATTAAAACTTAAAATAATCCAAGATTAAAGGTTGAAATTATTTTTCTGTATTAATTTATTTATCATTTGAAAACATTTAATTCAGACCATTATAAATTTAGGTTAACCCTCACTATAACTTCTTGTGAAAGCTTTGATTTTGTTAAATAAATTAAAGATGTTAATAAGTACAATAATTAGGAAATACGGATGACCCACGGCTGCTGCACCAACCAACTTTATTCTGGTTCTTATTGAATAAGAATGAGCGCTTCATTGGACTATCCTCAAAGCACACCTAATTCGACATCGCACCGTGGACCACAATTTTTCCACGGCCATTGTTGGCGGAGAACTAATCTAAGGTATAAGGGAGTTTTGGGAAGACTGAAGTTTAAATTATTAGTTTTATTTATCACCACGTTCTTACTACCCGTTCAGATTATACTCCTATATACTAATTACACTACTAGGTTTAGGGAATTGTAAGGCTATATTTAGAAGAAATGTACCCGCATTTACTCGGAAGAGAGAGAGAGAGAGAGAGTGGACACTTTTTTTAAAACCTCCTTCAATACACCCGGCTGAGATTTTAACCTTAGTCTTGCAGGTCATCGGAAGTCTAGTCTATTGCAAAAGTTGCACCTTAGATCATGTGGCCACCGAAGAGGGTTGATTACTGAGGGAGGTTTCAATCCCAGCTGGATTTACTAAGCGTACACTTCATCTAACTTTCTCATACCTTCCCAATAACTAAGTTAACTCCTCTGACGCGCTTTAAGTCGCGGCTCACACACACACACAAAACTGGTTAGCTAATGTAATAGTTTCAGTATCACTTCTTTTTTTTTAACGCTAGACACTCACAATATTCAAACAAATTGGTTGAGTTTTAATCTATGAATAGTGTAGTTGACTACCTTGGGCGGTCAAGTTTTACACCTGACATCCATTATTAAAGTAGATTTTGGTATATTATGGATTTTCATCTGCACTAAAAGCGAATACTTGTACAGCTTATGTTTGGTGTGCACTGCATTTTGTTACCCATTTGGAATGTCTGCATATTAACACTAATGAGGTAGGAACAAGTAAGTTGGAATTAAGAGTTAATGTACCCGAATTTGCGTAGAGGGAGAATAAGATACAATTTATGAAAATCCATCCTCAGTAAACCCAACCAAGAATCAAACACAGATCTTCTCATCATTGATAATTCAGTATATTTCAAGGTTGATGCGTTAACCCATGCGACTTCTGGGGTGGGTAAGAATAGCATTTTTATTACCATCTTAATTCCATACTCTTTGCATTATGAAGTTATTAATATTTTGTGGAAACTTATTATTTTAAAAATCTCTTGATTAGGAATTATAACTGTAGTCCAATTTTCATAGAAAAACCTTTTAGAAAAACAAACAAATGAATTAGCAGCTAAAAATATTAACATGTTTCTATCTTATTAGTATTATTTTACATGTATTGATATAATATAAATAATTTACATCTTCATATGTAAATAGGAGAAAAAAGATCAAGTAACTTTACTATCTGTCAGATATGGGTCTTCCTGTAATAATTCGACTGTACATTTTATTTAAAATCATTATAATCAGGAAGAAGTGAGAGTGAACGTTAGGTTAAATTTATCTACTGATTATTTATAATTCACTGTCAGTAATTGTCTAAGATTCTACTAAAGTCCAGTTTTTAAGGAAATAAACTTAACTGACGTCTATAAAAGTTACTAGAACTAATTCTCCTATTAATATTTAAACTTATATGATCCAAAGCTGTCATTTTTGATAGATAGTATCAATAGTTTGAAATAACAACAATAAAATAGTAAAATGTTATCAACCCCAATTGAAAAAAAAAAGAGGTTTGTATCTGATATAACTAATAAAATCCTACTTTGGTATAGTGTTTTCTCATATTATTATTATCAAACTTGCCTTTTTAAATATAACAAACATACATTTGTTCATTAAATTATTTGTATCTAGTTCGTCAAATGGATAGTTAGGTGAAGGGAATAATTTACAACTCCAGACTCAGTGACCACAATGGATTAGACTCAAGTTTTTAAATATCATGCTTAACTATCCGGTTGAAAATGGAAATCTGGGTTCGAATCCCGATAAAATCTACCCAGGGTAGTTTTTCTTAAATATTTTATCACTTTTCTTCTATGTAAATGTGGGTAAATTAATTATAAAATGTTTTCTTTCTCAATCCAAGCCTATTAGAGAAATTATTATCAAATATGGGTATAACACGAACAGGTAGCAAGACGCGGTGATAAAAAGAACAACTAGGTAAGAGTCCTGTAAAGTTGATTGCTCTAGCAATTATACATATGCCATCCCTGTTATATCTACTTTCATGTATTTATACTCCATGAGAAATGTTCATCAGGCGTTTTATTTTAAAGATAATGTGGATTTGACAACTGTTATTTATATAGAGGAATCCTTCAATCAATATTGGTTTATTTAGTTATATTTATATTTTCTAAAAGGGTTGATTTAATCCCATATTGGTATGTCAACCCTATGGATCAAGTACTAGTTTCAGGTAATATCTAATGCTTACATTCCTGGTTACAATACAACCAAACACGAGAAACTAAAACAGAGTGTCATTAATAAAGACAAAACGCTAATAGGCGAGTTTTCGCGATTGACTTGGTTACGTCTTGGTATCGAGGGTTTACTACAAAGTGGTTCTGACCAAGGTGGAGCGCAGCGACGATTTTTAGACGTTTTTATTAAACAAAAATGGTGGTTGGGGTGGAGTAGATCTAACAGTGGTAGGTAAATTTATTACAAGTACTGCAAATCTACGTAAATTAAGCTTTTTAATTTTATTCTTAGTTAAATTGGTGCTTATTTTGACTAGTCCTAATATTTACACAACATGTAAAGCTAAACATATCTTTCTAAAAATAACCTTAAGAAAATATAAGGATCGTATGTAATATTAAATAGGCCTAGATCACTATAGTACTCTCTTTTAATCTATAACTAAACTATCACTAATTACTGTCATTATTTCTAGCTAGTAATTCCTGTCCATTTTAATTTACAAAAACTTAAAATCCCTTAACTACGAAGTTAATACTCGTTTGAATCTAACATAAGAAGTGATGCTATTTTGAGATTGGTGCACAAATTATCCGATCATTAGTGGTAGCCATACTTTATAATTTAATTTAATTTTGCACCGCTTATTACTATCCATTCGAGCTATACAATTATACTATATAATTACGCTAGTGGGCTAGAGATTGGCAAGGTTGAATTTAGAGGAAGTGAACCCACATTTGCGTGGAGGGAGGTTGGAAAATAATTTAGGGAAAAACACCCCAGTTCACCCGACAGAGATTCAAACCACGATTTCCCCATCCTCGACAGTCTAGTTCAACACGAAACTAGCGCGTTAGCTAACTATGCCACCGAGACAGTCGTAACCATACTGTTTAGTCTGGTCAAGGAAAGCGTTACCAAACCGATCTCTGGTATCGTCTCGGTCATAAACATTTCGATAAATCGATACCAGATCAACCACGAGAACTCGCCTAATGTCTGGATCTCGTTCCCACTTTAAATAAATTTCAATTAGTTTTTATTATATTCCTAAGTAGATGGAAAAAGAAATATATGCATGGAATCATACACTCACACATTTATATTATGTGAATAAAAATCAGGAAACCATTATAAAAATGCTTGTTTATGACTGGGTTGTCCTGACTTTTCACGATCTACAAATAAAACCCAAAGATCATTGAGCATAGTGATTTGTAACAAGTTATAGTTTCAATAAAATAAAATGTCACAAAAAAAGGCTTCGCGTGCAGATGTAATAAAGATGAGATTTCCTGCTCCATACAACTATATTTGCATATTTACCTTTTAACCTTTAATTAATTCACCTTGCGTGAAAATATGAAACGTTATTTGAGAGGCAATTATTTGATGACAAATTCTTTCTCTTAAATACAAGGAAAAATAACTGGGAAACTAACTGTGCAACTTAAAAAAAAAAACTTCAACCCGTAACTTATTAAGTAACTATTTCAGGGATATGCAGCTAAAATGTTATATCACATCGTATACTTATTTTAAAAACCAACTAAATATAATGTATATTTTAATAGACTGAGAATGTTTTAAATGGTAGATATAATGATTTGTTTAATTTTGTTTGTGTGTGTGTGTTGACGAATTTCCTAATAATGTATTTTTTTAGCATCCAGTCTCTTTACCCGTTCTGTTTATACGACTATGTACTAATTATGCTATATGAAAGGGACGAGGAAGGTTATATTTAGATGAAATTTACTTGCATTTACGTGAAGATAGAATGGAAAAGATTCCAGCCCTGTTGTCCCCATTATCAGCATACAAGTTTACTTCAAGAATGATGCCATAAGCATGTGGTCACTAAGTTTGTTTTTACCTGTACCAATTTGCTAAGTTTGATGATTATGCTTCTGCATTTCGACAAATAATGTATATTTAAAACCTTTTATATAATCATATCTACTTCTACGTGCCCAACAAGGAGTGCCAATGGTAACATTAGTGAGACAATTAACATAGTCAACGTGTTCAAATTCAAAAATATCAACTCTTTTTATTATTAAAATATTGTTTTACGTCGTAAAAAATAACCCAACATTGTGAGTTTTAAAAGGGTTTCATTTACCTGTTCATTATTAGGTCACGTTTACGGATATTTAAAGTTACCTCCAAAAAAGTCACTATAAAAATATTCAAATTTCAACCTACACTTTTTCTAAATGGTTTATTTTATATTTGGCTACTTGTACACATACTTCAGTATTGAAAATTATTATATAAACAGGTATATTTAAAACGACAAATTAATATCAGCATATAACTTACCATCTTGACAATCGTGCCTAAGTATTTACCAATATAATAGCTGGACAAACTCGCATAAAAATACTATAATATCTTCATAAACTTCACTCAGACACATTTCAGTGGCTGAATGGTCTAATACTTCACTCTAGTGTTAGACTACCTGCTTATGAAGGGGAGATTAGGGTTCGAATCTCAGTCTGATCTACTGAAGGTGTTTTTTCTTAAATGGTTTCCCACTCTCCTTCCACGCAGATTGGTTAAAATATCTCTAAAATTATTATTTCCTCATCCCTAAACCATCAGAGTAATTATATTATGTACGTATAAACCGAACAGGTGGAAAAATAAAAATAATAATAATTCCAAGAATCGAGTCCTGGGCTTCTTGACGTGTGGTCATTCTTATAGAAACATGAAATATACTTATCTATACAGTCCAATTTTCGTAGGAAGGGCATTCATTATCTGATAGCTAGAAAAGCTACGAGATCTATCTTCACGTATTCATAAATAATTATGTGTCTTATTATTTTTAGTATATATATATATAGAATAGATATATATATATATGTGTGTGTGTAATTAATACCTATAAAATACCACGTATAAAATAGTAAGCTTTGAACAAGTTTGACTTCAAATAAATAAGTTTTTATTTTTTAAAAGCTCCACCCTACTAATGTAACTGAAGTGACATATGGTACGGCAGACAAATATCTTTCATAGATCTTTTTGAGCTAATATAACGTGATAGTGAACGAATACAACGATGAACAAAGATATGAGGAGAGGGCGTGAACCATAAGCAAGGACAGGTAGATACCAACACTCTCGTAATGACAGATGCCAAACAAAGTATAATATCTCTCTCCATCAGAAACACAGTAATCGGACAAAACGTCAAGGTTAAAGAGTAAAGACACGATCCAAAGTACTCTTGTCTCCTAGGTAGGGGCTGATGGTTATTGGTACGCATTCGTAGCGGCATCCAAATCGAGTCTGCGGTGATCCACTTCTAACTTAGTGTTCATATATGGATAGAGGGGCTGGGAAGAAGGAAAAATTATAATTTCTAAACTGCGGTATATGGGGGTAAGGTGGGTACATCACAGTGTTAAATAAAACATATCTTAAACTTAAATTCAAATGTTGAAATAATATTAATATTATTTTTAATGTTTTCATCGTTAGTAAACATATTAATAGAAACTTTTGATTATAAGTAGCTTTAAATGTGAGTTTATCTTTTATAATCACAAAAGTATCCTTGTTAGATAATATCATTCACACTTGATGTGAAAAAACACATAGCACGGGTTGTGGTGAGGGTAGGCGGGGTGAGGGTCTGGTTAAATGTCCACATGGTGCTACATGGGTAATTTGGTTTGAGGGTTAACTTTAGTTGGAAATAATTATAAGCTACGTATCAAAGCAAATGATGAATAGATCACAGTGATTCTAGTTTCTTACTTTATCGTGATATCTAGGAGAGAATAAGTTTTGTGACGGTAAAACAATTTGAATTCTATAATATTTTAATGAATCCAACACCTTAGCTCAGTTGGTAGTATGTGTGTGTACAAAGCTAAGCGTCCTTGTTTCGATTCACATCATGGCCAAAAAATGTATTACTGCTGAAGTGGGTTTACCCTTTCAGAGTGATGAATTAACGGCCGAGGACTGGCTGTGGTGTCATCCTTGCCTTAATTTGGATTATAAGGTATATGAAACTACGACAGTCCTAGCAAACTGGTAATGAAAATATATAGCTTGAATAAAAACTGACCCAGCTGGAAAGAGTAATGTGTTTTAAACAATATTTTAATGAATGTTAACCTGCTGAACATCTTTACTGGATTGAATCTACAACCCATTCTCTCTCTTCAACAGTTGTGCTAATGCGAGCCCAACGCCCCAGCCCACTGTGCCAACGCCACGGATTGTACCACGCAAGGTTGCTAAGGTCATAAGAACTGTAAGACGGAGATGAGGTCAGGTCCTAGATACGTGTGCTCTAAATGACCTTGCGCTGAAAATGTGTGAAGTGTAGCCCTGAAATCGGATCAAGAGATGCAACTCCACTGAGATTAACACCGTCTCTCTGTGTTTTCATCCCGGTATCTTTATGGTTTGTCGTGCTTGCGTGCGTGCGTGCGTGAGTCATGCTTGGTTTGTTCACAAGATAGTTTATTGAATGCCTCGGTCGGGGAGGGGAAAAAAAAGCTGTTTCATAATTGAAATAACCTTAACTTGATTTGACAAATACCTGCAGGGTTGAAGTGTAACGATCTTTCAAACTCTCGAGCTAACGACAATTTTATCACGATATTACCCGCAACGGTGACACTGCTGCTGACTTACTCATTAGATTCGTCTTAATTTGGTTACCAAGACGTGGAGGTTGGGAGCTCGAGCCCCATCCTGGTCACCGTTTACACGTGATTTATAATTGTGGTTTTACCAGTCCTCTTTCTTCTTTAATGCGTGTGCATCTCCCCTAAATCTACTCTCCTCACCCTTACATCACAGATGGTCCATAGTATATTTTTTATTGTGCATATTTATAAAAACAAATCTTTTCCTTTTATTTTTGTTTTACTCACTCATCTCACGAAGAAAATGAGGACCAGCTCTGTCAATTTCACTCTTCTTTCATTTTGGATTAAGTAACATATATACAGTCCAATTCTCAATGTAGGATCTTTATCTAACAGTTTTAAAATAAAACTATTATATATTTTAACTCATTCATAAAACAAGTATTTTATATGTATTTTTACTTTCTTGCTATCTTACAGGTGAGAAATATTGTGATCGTCAAAAAACTCGAACTCGAGATTTTGATGAATCTTGACGTTTCATGACCCCCCGAATCCGAAAAAAGGGTTTTTGAATTTCGTCTGTCTGTATATACCTCCAACTAGAGCCTAAACTATTTTACCAATCTGGATAAAACTTGGTATAACTTTGTTTTCATAGAACTGCCCAAAGGAATTTTTGAAATTGGATATCCAACCCTAAAATTAAGGATAAGTTACTGAAGGGTAAAAAGAAAAAAAGTCGATTTTGATTAAATTTCATTTCAAAACATTTATAAATATCCCCAAAAAATGGCTAAGGCTCAATATTTCGGAAAAAATACTATAAGAGTTCTAGTCGTTTTAATCATATCTCCGAAACTATTTGAGATATGAAATTACATATCATGGCAAATATGTAAGGCTATTTATAATATAAATATTGTATAAGAAGTATATATTTGTAAACCAATAACTTTCAAGCTATATGTATATATATATATATATATATGTATATTTTAACTTTTCGAACACCAAAGATAAAGTATTGCGACAGTAAAAAAAATCTAACTTAAAATGTTGATGGATGCCAACGTCTCATGACCCCCCGAAACATAAAAAGGGTTTTATTTCAATGCTGTCTATATGTATGTATTTTTACCCCAAAATAAATAGTAGTTAAATAAAAAGCTAAAAGAAAAAAAATTGATTTTCTCAAAATTGGTTTTGCCGATTTTGATTAAAATTCGTGTATAAACGTTGATTAAGATTATAAATAACTAGCTATTTTAATTTTCACATGAAAGTTAATTTTAGAGTACTTTACAGGAAAGGAAATTTCCGTATCTCTGCAACTATTTGAGATATTAAATTACTTACCATTTCAAAATTGTAGTACTTTTAAAAATTAAATACTTTTTATGAAATATATTTTTATAAATCCCAATGTTTTTGAGATATTGACAAATATATTAGTACAATTTTTTGAGCTTTAGTTGTAAAGATATATTACTTTTATTTTACGCAATAGTTTCCCAATGCCATAGAGTAATTAAATATAGCCTAAGTAAGTCTTTCAAAAAATTTATGTTATTTTTCTTAAACATCTTAAGAGAAATGTTTGTACAACAATGATCTATCTCCATTTTAGACTCAATAGTTAACATTTGCATTTTTTTATTGATCAAAATTTATAAATGAGGAATTTAATAGAATGCGATGACCTGAAGATGTGCCAACACCTATTAAAAGTCGAAAATTTAATAAAAGTATTGACCCTATGTGTCCAAACATAAAATCAGAACATTAATTCTTTAAAAATAAAATGATAAAATTTAAAACCGGGACTCAAAAAATGTTTTACATTGGGATAGTGCAATGTATGCTTGGGTTTGCTATTGTTTAATATTTGGTTTCACATATATAAGAGTTTTAAGTAAATATATCCATTCTTAAACAATAGAGCGAAGAAAGTCCGTGTGGAGTTTCGTACAACTTTTTTTTTTACTTTGATAGATAATGTCAAAACTTATAAAATAACATAAATAGTATAGTAAATTAAGATCAATTTCATCGTAAAAAATTTAGTAAACTTCTATTTAAAATTGTCTATATAGTAGGATTGTGGTAGTAATGATTGTTTATAATTTGTACAAATTTACTAAAGCTAATAACATATATTTATATTTTCGTCATGAAATAAGCCGCTGTTACGTTGGTTATAGTTCAAATGGGCCTAGCTATAAATAAAACTAATATACAATGTTGACCTAAAAGAAATGTATTTTCTAAACGGTTCTTCTTATCGGATTTACTGTATATTTATTAATAGAATATAAAGATATTAGAATTGCTTAAGTAAACAATACACTCGATTTAACGAAAAGCCGTTCTCGATACTGATTGTTTATCGATATCTTTCCTAAAAATATGGAAAGTTCATAGATAGAATTATGTTGAAATAATTAGTAAAGCAAAAAAATATTAATTACAAAGGTTGTGCTAATTTAATCGTTATAATTAATATGTTTTAAAATAAACTAAGAAATAGATAATAAAAATAAATTATAAGTATAGTTTGATGATAGTTTGATACTTTTAAAATAATTGGTTAAGTATTTTTAATAATATAAAATTTGCATTATGTGGCAAAAAATTATTTAATCTTACTCATTTAAACTAATTCATAATTTACCTAGCTACAAAATATATTGCTTTTAAATAGTTTAACTAAGTGGATAACTACTTTTGTTGGAGGAATTTGTAGTTTTTAATTTAAATTAAAATTAAGTTATTACCATACTTGTGTAATACATTTTTTAAAGTACACAATATTATTTTATTTTATAGCTTCACAGTTCTAGGATGATTTATTATGATACAAGAAATATATAAATATCAAATATTGTTTTGAAAATATGAAAAAGCGTTTAGTAATCAGAGAATTGCATGTTTACAAATATTAAATAAATAAATGTTAAAATCAATCACGTAACTTTCTCTATATTTAATGTTAAAATAGAGACATTTACCAAAAACGCATACATTTGCTAAACTAAATAATATACACTGTTGCAGAAACTCTATAACAAAGAAAATAAATGTAATAATATACACTGTTACAAAACCATTGGGAAAAGAGGAACTTCTCTGCTCATCAAAGAATTTAACAATATATTATATACCTCTAAGTACGCGTGGAGTGTCGGGCCTCCACCGTGGTTCGGATTCCACGTTAAACTGTAGGTCCTCCATTTCATCTCACAGTCACCCTGCCGTTATACATTAGCCTCTGTGCGTATAACCAAAACGGTTAGTAAGACGTGGTGCTAATTAATAATAATTAGTAATATATAATAATACTAATATCTAAATACTCCATAAAAAATGTATACATTTGCTAATAGCTCAGAAACTATTGTTGGTTTTATAATAATATATTTGAGGTTAAAATATTTTATATTCTAAAATTGCTACAACTTTACAGTTATAAGATATTTCGTATTTCAAATAGTTGCGGGGATATGATCAAAAACGAGAATTTCTGCTGAATTCATTTAATGGAAAAATAAAAATTGACATTCTATTTGTATTGTTAATCACTATCCAGACACCAAATTGAATCAAAATCGTAAGAGCAGATTATGAGAAAATCTTTTTTTTCTCTTTTGCCCTTTAGTAAACTACCCTTAATTTTAAAAACATCTAGGGTAAATCTTATGAAAATTTTAGATTCTAAGGTTTTAACCCGATTGTTGGTAAAATATTTTCCGTTCTAGCTGGAGGTACTGTACATACAGACAAACATACAACGGCAACGCAAAACACCCCTTTTCACTTTCAGGGGGTCATGAAACGTCGACATTATCAACAACGTGAGTTACACCTTTTTTTGGATCACAATACTTCTCTTTTCGAGGGGTCGAGAGAAAGTAAACACTATTTATAATATTTGGAAATACCCAAACAATGTTAGATCAATAAGGATATGAAATATTGACAAAGTTAGCAATTCCGTCCTTATAACAATAATTTTTGGCTTTGACTGTTTTAGGTAACGTAGGCCTACCCTAACTTAGGCGTGTATATTAAATATACATAGAAATACAATAACTTTTTTTAAACAAAATTTGAAATTCATTAAAAAAATTATTCATGCACTTTATAGAGCACGTGATAAAAAATAATTGTGTAGATATGTTCGAGGCTACCTTGTTATTTTCGGGGATACCTGACTTATTTACTAATAGATTTTACCTTGTCCTTTATTAATTAGTGATAATTCATCCAAACCGTTTGGACTCTTTGCAAAAAAAAAGTTTTTGGTGTACTGTACATAGCTTCAGGTATTGTTTTATTCCCCCTTGCGTCCTAGTATACCTTTGTATTTCAAGAATAATCTAACTACTCAAATGTGAAAATTGAAGTTGTAGATCAATATAACTTAATTTGTGTGAAGGGAGAGTGATGTACTATTTGAGGAAAATTCTCCACAGTGCACCCAAATGGGATACGAACCCCACTATCCCCACTTAAAGCAATCCAGTCTTCACACAAGAGTGAAAAGATATATCATGCAACAATCCATAAGGCTTTCAAATATATTATCCTTAATATGTATTATTCTTCGTATCCAGTAAAAAATAACACCAGTCAACTGTATTATTTGTCCAAATAAAATAATTTATATTGCATCTAAGAAACTGTTCAGACGTTTTATGAATTTAAATATCTTTATTTAGTGACCACGACCACTTTTTTAGGACACTGGAAGACTTTCATAAGACTGTCTATACACTCACTGATTAACATAAATTAAATATAGATATTTCTATGTTTTATTCATCATACACCATTATAGAATATAATGGTTATCAAAAAGGAGAGTTCTAAATAAAATGCCTAACGACTTAGTCTGTATAATAGTGCGAAGTTATGCAGACATTGTTAAATTCGACACAAAAAAACTTTTGTGAAAATAAAAAGGTTACATTTAAAATATATTTTTAAAAATATCAATGATGGAGTAAATAAAAATATTTTATAACCTGTCCGTTTTGGACCTACGGCTATCTTCCAAACCAACTACAATCGGGGTCGCGGGTCACAGGTTGCCAGAATTTCGTAACACCTCAACTAGAACAACAATAACAAGAAAAGAGAGAGAGAGAAAAAAAATGACATTTGAAGTTCCAACTCACGACCTGATTAATTCTCTATAACGTCTTCAACTGTCAAAGACGTACCTCTTGTGTTCTCGAAAAGAAATCCATTGTATGGACTTATACATTCCATAATTTAAAACCGATTGCGTCACGACACTGATCGTGTGGGCGCTTATTGTTGATACGATGTGAATTCATTTTCAACTCTTCGTCTCTTTCCCCCTTTATCTGCCAAACCCTTCCCATTTTAAACATCGCCATCATGGATTGGTTTTCTCTAATGTGTATGACTTCATCCTTATCTTATTTGGTCATCTGATTACTTCACTGAACAAATCTACAGGTGCTGGAGTCCTCAACGTCCAACTAGGGATGAGGAACATGTGTGAAGGCCGCGGTCATCGTACTTTGTTTTTACACAATGCCTTACTACCCATCCTGGATATTCACACTTAAAAAGTTTCTCATCCAATGCTCATGACATAATATTAACCAACTGTCAATATTGCCATACGAGGACATTAAACTCTATTGTTTCTACAAGAGCAATATTCTATTTATTTAGGCCAAATAACTGTCTTGTTATAAAAACTGAAAAAACACCTTTTCTCTCACTCCTTTTTTCCCCACTTAATGTTTAAAATGGGTATCATTGAAGGGATATGCATAATAAATCAATTTATATGGTTATTTTTAGAGACACATTTTATAGTATTTTAATACTGTAACAGGTTTTTGAAAAGGTTTTCGAAACTATAATAGATTATATAAAAAAATGTATGTACGATTGTGTCATACCACTTATTAATTTAAAAAATAAATAAAATGGAGTTGAACCACATTTAATGCAATCCCAGGATGAATTGCATTGTAAATGTAACAAACTATGACTCAGCATTAATATTTCTACATGCGGTTAAAAACATAAAATAAATCTTATATTTTTCAGGTATTCAACTATCCTCTTCCGCCTGTTACAATTAAGAACTATATATTCATAATTTATTACACAACACATTGACATTAACATTTAATACGAATGACAGCCATTTACAGATATTCATTTAAATATAAGCTAATAAGTTTTACCTGGACACAATATCTGGTCCCGGGGTTAGGTTCCTGTATTTAGTTGTTATTTTTTAATTCGTAATACGTCTTAAGAGACCGTTTCTCCACATGGATAGTACCTAACTTTAGTGGGTAGTTAAACTCTAACCATATGTAGTTTTTATATTCTACTTTATAATTCATTGGAATTGAGACCAGTAAAACTATTTTACAATAATTGGAAAAATATCATACAATTTTAAAATAATAAATTTAAGATAAAAATAAATTGACATCAATTTTGTTTTTGTCAAATGAATAAAAAAGGAAAACTGTGCCTAGATACGGGTTATGATTGGACATGATTTTGTATCTAATTCCTCGTTTAATCACCCGTGATATCGATACTTAATTGAATTGTGTAGAAGTAATCTAAATCAATCCACTCCAAAGTGTGTTTAAGTATAAGCAAGTAAAGCAGTATAATTAAGTGTTGTTCAATTTATCGATGACTTATGTTGATATTCTATATTACAAACGTAATAACTCATAGTTAGTTTGAAAACGTAAACTCTCATGGGCCATGTATTGTTAGCTCTAAAAAGATAGAAATAATAAAATCTTTTGTTATGATTAATTGAGAGCATGAATCCTTCAGTTACTTTGAAAATATTATACAAACTGCAGCCCTGAATGGATATATTACGTGTTAAGTTTTCCGTATCTAAAAATATTCAGACACAATATTTTTTCTAAATGGAATGGAATTTGGGATCTGAATGAATTTAGTAGGCTTATAATACGATTAAATACTATAGTATATAAATATAACTAATAATTTATTACTATTATAAATTAGTTTTTTTTGTGATTTCATATGCGTATTTTTGCTATATTAACAGTTGAAGTGTGTTTATTGTGATATAATACACTTTACTACTTTTGCACAAGATTTAATTCATCGCACACCGTGTTGCGTCAGATCAGACACAAGAAGATCGAGGAAAAAAATCGACTGACTGTGTGGTCTAGGTCTGCTCGAAAGAGAATAAACGAATGAGTAGTTGTGCGGTTAGCATGACCGTCTCTTACCTGAGGCTTATCTATGCACAGCGGGTAGGCGATATTTCTTCCAAAATATATTTAATTGTATGTGAGAGAGGATTATTGATATTGTTGCTGTATAGTTTAAGAATGAAAACCAATAAAATTTTATTACAAATTAAACCTGTGAAATAATAGAGAGTTAGATATATTTACCTAATATTTTAATATCTAAGTAATATCTTATTCCTACTCCCAAAAATTTATGATCTATATGCGTGTAACCTGAATAGTTACAAAAAAAAAAATCAGTGATTCTTGTAAAATAAGTAGAAATTTCCAACTAAATTTGTTTGGAAGCAGATAAAGCAATTTCCTAGAGAAGTGACACATTTGTTATTTTGAATATAGGCCCTAAGTAAATGAGGAAAACAATTGCTATAGCGTTTTAATGATATAGTTGTTAAAGGCTGAATTTAATAAGAGGTAGTGCGGGTGAATTAACATGAATAAATCCACTTCGGTTGCTGAATGGTCTAACGCGCTACTCTCGCAGTAAATTAGAATGCCAATGACGGGGAGATCGAGTTTAGAATCTCAGTTGGGTGTATTGAGGGGGGTGGAGGAGGGAACTTAAATGGTTTTCCATTCTCCCTCAACGTAAATGGCAGTAAACTTCTTATAAATATTATCTTCCTTATCCCTATAACCAATAGCATAATTAGTATATAAGAATAAACCGAACAGGTAGGGCTAGTAAGACGCGATGATAAAAAAAATAAACACGGAGAAAGGATAGGAAAACCACAGGGATAAGTCACCCCCAGAAACGATATTAGAACCTTGCCTTCCTAGTCACCAATAAATCACTCTATTGATATCTTGACACTTTAGACTATGTGATCACCATTGCTAGTTTAATAATCAAATGCTTCCTACATGAAATTAAGAAAATAGTGCTCAAATATAAAACTGATCCAAAAATATCCAATCCTCTCTTAAATCTTATTCATGCATAATTCGGACATAGATTATAATTATAATAAGAAGTAAGTCTTAGAAAATACATAAGTATTATATTGCGGTCAACATTGATATTTAACTATATTATTATTAGTATTATATTTTGTTCAACGAAACTTACTTCATGGTCATATAACCCGAACTCATATGCATTAATTAATCTGTATGTTAGGGATGACAAAGGTTGAATTTAAAGGCAGTGTAGCGGAATTTGATTGAAAGGAGTGTGAAAAACATTATTATTATTATTATTATTATTATTAGCACCGCGTCTTATTACCCGTTCGGGTTATACGCAATTACGCTAATGTGTAATGGTAGGGTGATTATGAGATGAAATGGAGGACCTACAGTTTAACGTGGAATCTGAACCACGGTGGAGGGCTGGCATTCCCCACATTCACAAGATGTATTGTCAGAGGTGAAGGAAGGGTTTGGCAATCAGATAAATCTGTGCCGGGACCGAGGATTGAACCCGGCCGCCAGCACAGAAGTTTGACACCTTACCCCTAGACCACCAGGTCACCTATGTGAAAAACAATTTTTAGAAAAACACCCTGAGTATACCCGACCGAGATTCTTACACCAATATCCCTGTCATCGGCGGTCCAGAATATTTAAAGAGTGACGCCTAAGACCATCCGATAAAAAAAGTTAAGTTATATTATTGGTACTTATTCATAGGTATTAATATGAACTATAGTAAGTGTCTACTATGGATCACATGAATTGACTTGAAAAAAATATATGAAAATTATTTTAGTAAAATTTTGAAATGGTCGAAAATATTTTTTCATATCTGAATCTAAATGTAAGTTGTTATGTATATTTAGGAAAGGTAAGATCTGCACTTCAAGTGACACATTGATTTCTCTATATAACGGGGTAGAAAGGTTTCAATAATTATAATAACGGATTATACATGTATTACATATATCATTCTCCAACGTGTTTGTATCTGGTTCCCTTGCACATACGATGTAGAAAGGGTTCAGGGTCTATAGGACAAGATAGTACGTGCATATATTATTTATTACAAGGAAAGATAGGTCCATTGAGCCTTGAAGCTCTCTTTATTGAACTGGTACCGATACGACTTTGTGTAATGTTTTATAAGGTGATCTAAGAGAACGAATGCACTTCGAACCACCTTTTACGGTAACTAGGTTATCCCAACAAACAGACCATGTGTCATAACAACACTAGTGCCAACTGAACATCTTCCAATTAATGTGTTTCTCACATCGTGCAGGGTACATCTTGATGGGCTGGTTTTTATAATTATTAGATACACTCAATATCACTTCTGAGAGAACTGCAAGTCTTAAGGAGAAAAGATCTACATTCGCTCTCTCTCTCTCAGTTAAATGATGACAAATATCCTCGCTCCCAGTTACATCTGGAGTTGGTGTGCTCGGGTAAGAAGGAGCTACTGGAATAATTGACTTACCATCGTTGTAAAAATTATTTTATATTTGAGGAGAGATCGACCACACATAAACGAGAGAAAAACCACGCTGTTTTCCAACAATAACCATGCAGTTACCTCAGTGATGATATCGAGTGTAGTCGTTCATACTTTAACGTGAATCCTCGGAGAAAGAATGTATTGTTATCGCAAACAAAAAATGGAGATTTTGAAGGAAGTCAACGTTAAAATGACCCCCTGAACACAAAAATGTGTGTTTTTGCAATGTCGTCTACCTAGTACTGGAATAAGAGCCAAAAACATTTTACTGATAAGGCTAAAACCTGATATCTGATTTATCATAAGGCTCCCCGGTGGAATTTTTGGAATTATCTCTCTAAGATTAAAATTAAGGTAGATTTACGAGCCCAAAGATGAGTTTTTTTCAAAACTGGCTCTAATAATTTGGTTTATAAAAGGTGTTAATGTACTCTTTAAGATTACTAATATAATGGTGCCACTCATTTTACCATGGAAATGGCATCGAGGGTATTTTACATAAGTGAGAATTACAAATTTTGTTCAATTTCTGCCAATATTTAAGATAGGAAATAACTCATCATTGAAAGGTTACAGGAATATTTAAACAAAGAAAGAATATTTTATAAACTCAATATTTTCTAAGTTGTAGGCAAATATTTATTTTAAATAGGTTTGGGAAACGGAGAGTTGAAAATCCACAGAACAAATAGTATTATTTTCTTAACAGCATCTAATATTTCATATATGCTATTTGGTAACATGCGATGATATATTTTCCCCTTTAAGTTTCTGAAACAATGTGTATTATTTCATTTCAACCATATAATCCGAACGGGTACTGACTCGCACTGTTATAAATAAATTTTTTTTTACATATTTTACAAGGTTTAACTATAATAAATATAAGGAAGCAACCAAGTCTGTCTGGTGCACCGTAAATTTTGTTTAGCACCACATTTAACTATCCGTTCGGCCTATACACCTACATACTATTGCAACTAATGTGTTAGGAGTTCGGAAGGCTTGAGAGGAAATTCACAATAATTAGCGTGGAGGGGGAGTGGAAAACCATCTAGAATAAACCACCATCAGTGCACCCAAGTGGGATCAAGCCCCAACATCTCCATCTTAGACAGTCTAGCCAGCTCCACACTCTGCGTCCAGAGTTGGTTCCAATGTTGGCTCCAATATCTGCCCGAAATGTTTGTCTGGATACGTTCGCCAAAACGTCCCCTTATATATTACGCGTCCAACATTGCAACCAGTGTTGGTTCAAATGTTTGAAAACTCAGGGCTGAACTCCCTTTGTAGCTGCACCCAAACATAGTTTAACCTATTACGTTTTTTTATGGTCGGAATTTTGGGGATCGCAAGGGACTGGGTATTTTTCATAGGTACTGACGAACTCCCAAATTTGTTCATTACTCCACTCCATGCCTCACGATTTAATGCAAAAATATATTAGATAATCTGTTTCTAGAAATGTGTAGCTATACCTGGAAAGAACTACTAGTGCACTGTTGAAAAGTCGAGTGACAGGTTCAACTGAGTTTTTCAGCAGGTGGTACTTAAAAAATTGACCATTGTGCCATAGTCTAGTGGCACATTCCAACGTTTGAAGGTCCCTTTGATACGGGACAAAATTAGCGACAACCGCCCAAATGTCCTCGAATGCCAACGTTGGAGGCTCGACACTTGGTGCACCACACTTGTTTATCCTCCAGACTATGCGTCTAACTATCAAGCGTCCAGCGCTGGAAGGCATTTGACGCTTAGTCTGGAACAGGCTTAGCATGAAATTAGTGCGTTGGACAATGCGGCTATCGAAGCGGATCTGTACATTTTAATGTAGGCCTATTTGGTAGGTATATTTGTATTTTTAATATATCTGTAAATTTATTTTTTATCAACACATATTACAAACTATTAAGTCGGTAACATATATTTACACTAATTGGATAGAGATAAGGAAATTTAATTTAGAAAAAATGTAAGCTTATTTGCGTGGAAAAACAAGGAAAGCAATTCATGAAAAAATCTATCTAAGAAGCCAATACAATTTTCTAATGTGTGTGTGCGTGTGTGTGTGTGTGTCTTTCAACCCCCCCAGAAGCTCCTAAATGACCAATAAAGCTGAAAAATACACGCCGGGATTGAACCTAATGGAGCAGAATTTACAAATTTACATTTTTTTAAATAAAAACCTAATTAATTTTGTTCACTCTCACGAAATTACGGACAGAATTTTTTTTATAAAATAAGCCCTTTTCCACTTGCTTATCAATTAAAGGTTAGGTTATGTTAGGTTGATTAATATTATAATCAACCTGCAGGATACATACCTATAAACTAGTATTGACATATATAGGTAGAGATAGGTAGCATATGTATGAATATATATATATATGTATGTATATAAATAATAATGCCACTCCCTTACGGTGTAGTCAAGTAACTGTACATATAAATCATAAAAAAAACTCTTACTTAATCCATCCTCACCATATTTCAGAGATTAATAAGGTATAATCTTAAAAGGAGTGTTCACTCATTCACGAGGAAGGAGAGTGTGAAACTATCAAATAAACTCTTCAATAAGCCCGGCCACGATTTTAGCTCAAACCTTTCAGTTACCAGCAAACCAAACTATGAAAGGCGGATGCCTTTAAACAATTATATCTAAATGTTGTTTTGTTCATGATTTTGCAGTTTTTAAATTGGTCGCTCAGTTGGTAGTATTATTCAAGTGATCCGGTTTAGCTATATCGTGTTGCTTGTCATGTTTTATATTATATATTGTGTTAGTCCTCTATGACTAAAAGGAAATTTATTATTTTTTGTGGTTAGATATGTCAGTTCTAGCCTCCTGTAGCATTCATGAGAACAGAATGTAATTTTAAAAATATATATTATATAATACATAGGATGTTTAAATAAACTATATGGTGCGCCGCACAGACTTTTTCCCACTTTTATAGTAAAATAGACATAAAAAATCTCGTAAGCTTTATGAAACGAGATAATAGGTCCATAATTTGTTGCAGAAACATTACACCAAAGATCATAAATGAAATAATATATACTTTTACTTACTTACTCTATGACATTAGAAACTAGGAAATATGTTGCAGAATGATTGAGAAAAGAGAAACATCGTTGTCCACCAAAGAACATAAGAATCAAATTTACTTTCAAAGGCCTGAATTAAAATGTAGAAATATTTGCTTATAGCTCAGAAATAGTTGGTTTTATAACAACATATTTTTATCCCTAATAGTACAGCAACTATATAAATAAGTTATTTAATATCTCAAATAGTTGCGCTGAAATGATGAAAATTGGAAAATATTACTTATTTAAATTACTATTAAATTCATTTTCATGAAAAAATAAGAACTGCCATCTTGTTTAAAATGAAAAACAGTGTCTCGATATAAAATTTAATACAAATCGTGAGCTAGTTTCGAGAGAATCGATTTTTTCTCTTTTTAACCTTCAGTAAATTACCTATAAATATAGGGCTAGATATCTAATTCCATAATACTATCTAGGGGAATTTATACAATATACAAAGTTTTTAGCCCAATTATTATTATTATTATTATTATTAGCACCGCGTCTTACTACCCGTTCGGTTATACGCACTTACGCTAGTGTGTAAATGGTACAGTGATTGTGAGATATGAAATGAAGACCTACAGTTTAATTGGAATCCGAACCACGGTGGAGACCTGGCATTCCTCACAGTCACAAGATGTCTTGTCAGAGGTGAAGGAAGGTTTGGTAATCAGATAAATCTTTGCCGAGACATAGGATTGAACCCCGCCGCCAGATAGAAGTCCGACACCTTACCCTAGACCACCAGGTCACCGACTTTAGCCCAATTGGTGAAATAGTTTCTGCTATAGCCCAACGTAAAGTACATACATTATTATTTAGCACCGCGTCTTACTACCCATTCGGGTTGTACGCTTTAAGTACTAATCACGCTAATGGATTGAGAATTGGGAAGGTTGAATTAGAGGAAGTGAACCCGCATTTGCGTGGAGGGAGAGTGGAAAACCATTTAGGAAAACCAACCCCCAGTTCACCCGACCGAGATTCGAACCTCGATCTTCCCGTCCTCGGCGGTCGAGCTCAACATGACTAGCGCGTTAGCCAACTACGCCACCGAGGCGGGTAAAGTACATACAGACAGACGTTATTGTGACATAAACTACTCTTTTTTTTTGTTATAGGCGTCATGAAACGCCGACATTTATCAACATCTTGACTCCAATTTTTTTTTATGACCGCAATACATTCTCTTCTATATCATCGAGAGAAAGAAAAATAGTTCATAAATTAAGGACCCTGTAGTATTAATTAAGATAAATAAAAAATATCTCAGAAAACATAGGTCTGCAAAGTAACTTACACAGAGAGATACAGGAGGATATGTTGACGGGTTAGTGGGACTTGCAGCCTTGGTACTTGCGATCGGTGGGATTTGCGGCTGTCAAAAAATAACGTCGTGGGATCTGTGCAACCACATTCAAATCTGTGAAACTCGGCACCTTTCAATATGCATTATATTTTGGAAGGTTATATTGTTCTGGAACCGGAATTTAGATCTGGGCAATGCACTTACATTAAAAATACCTCATTTGGATAATTTCTTTTTTTCTATCCTAGCTTTGCTTAACCTAAACTAGCCTGAACAAGCCTATACAAACCTAAACTAGCCTGAACAAGCCTAAAAAAACCTAAACTTACAAAACCAACCTAAATTCTGG
The DNA here is from genome assembly GCA_039000515.1 of Timema cristinae. Taxonomy (NCBI): domain Eukaryota; kingdom Metazoa; phylum Arthropoda; class Insecta; order Phasmatodea; family Timematidae; genus Timema; species Timema cristinae. The sequence continues at coordinate 39,208,998 of JBCFYV010011172.1, read as the reverse complement.
AATTTGACATTATAAAAGTTTATCCCAGAAAATTCAAGAGCTTGGTGTTGTACGAGAGTATAAGAAAGACAAGGACATTCAACTAATAAGCAAAACCCGCCTCAGTGGCGTAGTTGGCTAACTCGCTAGCCCGTGTTGAGCTTCGACTGCTGAGGACGGGGAGATAGAGGTTCGAATCTCGGTCGGGTTTACTGGAGGTGGTTTTCCTAAATGGTTTTCCACTCTCTCTCCACGCAAATGCGGGTTTACTTCCTCTAATTCAACCTTCCCAATTCCTAATCCATTAGCGTAATTAGTATTTAAAGCGTATAACCCGAACGGGTAGTAAGACGCGGTGATAAATATTTTAATAAGCAAAATTCGTAGTAGCTTGTCCCTGCTTCCAGCTAACCATGTTGAAGATGGGTGGCTTAGCATCATGGCGAACACATTATCCTAACAAAAACTTGCTGGGGCCACAAATCCCTCTATATTAATATGGCTGTACTCAAATCTCATATAAAAATATCTGATCATAAATCCCACGGACGTATATGACACGTTACCGGTCGACGAGATCCATTGGCATGTATCAGCTCCCCCGCCCTCCTGCCCCTTCGGTTTATGATCTTGATTCTGTCGATAATTTTGGATGGCGATATTTAAGTTGGTAGTAAATGGAACGCGAGAAAAGGGCTGTATGTTTGCAGTATTTATACAACATATTTGTTTGTTCTAAGGAAATCAAATATTTCTCCAGTATGAATTAAGGTGACCTGGTGGTCTAGGGGTAAGGTGTCGGACTTCTGTGCTGGAGGTCCGGGGTTCAATCTTTGGTCCCAGCACAGATTTATTTGATTTCCGAACCCTTTCTTCACCTCTGACAAGACTTGTATTAATCACCACTTGTGAATGTGTGCAATTCCAGGCCTCCACCGTGGTTCGGATTCCACGTTAAACTGTAGGTCCTTCATTTCATCTCACAATCACCCTACCATTACACATTAGCGTAAGTGCATACAACCCAAACGGGTAGTAAGACGTGGTGCTATTAAACATAATCTAGTATGAAGGTAAAGTTTAATTTTCTTCACATGATGATATTAAAGTTTTTTGGATAATTTTTTAAATGGTGGAAATTTAAGAAAAACTTGTATATTTGTTTATGGTGATAAGGTATTATATTTGTGCTATGTAAGCCCAAATAACATTTCATTGTTTATCCTTTTTTTTAAATACCTAAAGACAAAATTGTCTGTATCTCTGGGTGATTTGGTTTGAGGACATATAGAGTTATAAAGACTGATTTACTCATTGTAATGAGTAGGGACTAAACTATCTTAAATTTACTAAAATATTACAACCTGTATAAAATACATTATAACATTAGTTGCTATAGTATTTTTTTTAGTATGTCTTATTGCAAACTTACAACCTAGCTCAGTCAGCAGAACATCTGCGTATAGAGCTTAAGACCAAGGCTTTGATTCTATTCATGGCCGAACAATGAATCATCAATTAAATCAGGATTTTCTTTTTCATAATGATAAATTAATTATTAAATTATTTGACTAGGGACTGGGTGCAGTAAATATACTATAGCTACAGTCCTAATTTTATAGAAAGCTCCTCTAATGGCATATAGTAAAATTACTAGATCATCTTTCACGTATTCATACGTCAGGTCATGTGATTTTCAGATATTACTTTTAAAAGCCTTTATGAATTCTTATAAAATAGCAATAATATTAGAATGTTGTCAATTTTGGCTGCAAGATAACTGATCTGACAATACTATTATTTTCCAAAAGTATATACTATGGAAAATAGTCTGTACGTTAGTTAGTAAGTCGTGTGTGGATATAGTATTTTTAACACGGGTTTTATGTCTATGTATTTATTAAGTTAATGTATTTGGGATTAAGAAGGGTGAGTTTATAGGAACTATACCCAGATTTAAGAGAGAAAATTAGCACCATTTAGGAAAAATCAACTTCAATACACCCAACCAGGATCAAACCACGATCTCCCCGTCATCAGCAGTTTAGTCTATGGCGAGAGTGATGCCTTAAACTATGGACTACCAAAGCTGGTGTCAATTCATAAATCACAATTTAAACATCACTCTTATAACAACTTTGCTCTGGTGTTGTACTATTTTATCTTTGAACCCTTTTGACTGTCAAGGGGACAACCCAGATTCCATTCATTATTTTTTAAAAGCTGTAATTACTATCATCAATAATTGTGTTGCAATTATCTCTAACAACAAAGTGATTATTCTCGTGTTGAATAAGATACATATACAATACATTAGAAGCGCGTGTAATTTGCATTTTTCGTGACAACTTTAATATGTTCAGGTAAATAAGAAAATAATTTGTGAATTAAAAAAAAATCTTTTAACGAAGACGTCATCATCTCAAAGACATCTTAAATTATACGCATCATTAACGTGATTGTAATTTTTTTTTACACATATATCCTTTTTGTTGTTATAAAATGAAATGAAAAAAATTACAAAACAAACAAATTAACTTTAAAAACAATTTGAGTAATGCAGGCTGCATTCATTGTCCGTACAATTAAAGTAGATATCTAGTCAAGGTCATATTCGAATAAACAGTCTAAAAAATTGTTATACCCTTCAAATTTTTTCCCACCACTTCTTGATACCCGTCAGGTTATTCATATTTAAATATTTACTAATTTAATAAGAATAAGAAAACAGTTAATATAAAATGCTTACTTATCAGTGTAGAAGTGTAGTAAGTAGTTATTCAAGAAAAACAAACCTCCTTACACCTGGCTGGAATTCAATCCACGACCTCCTGGTTACCGGAAACTATACTAGATAACCTTGATACTTAATTCCAGTGGCCAAAGAATTTAAAAAATATATTGTAATTTAAATCATACGTAACACTTAGTAAAAAAAACCTCTTCATTTAATGAAGACAATGCAATCGTTAGTAATCATTGTCGACATGGTGTTGTAGGGGAAAGGTGTCATACTTCTGTGTTGGGTGTACGAGGTTCAATCTTGGTCCCGGCACAGATTATATAATTGCCAAAACCTCCCTTCACCTCTGACAAAACCTGAGTTAAGCACCACTTGCGAATATGTGGAATGCCAGGCCTCCATCTTGGTTCGGATTCTACGTTTAACTTAAAATTAAGAGTAGTTTAAGAAAGGGCGAAAAGGAAAAAATTAATTTTCTCAAAATCGGCTCTAACGATTTTGATTAAAATTCGTATCTAGGCGTTGATTAGATTAAAAATAAACTGACTATTTTCATTTTCCCGTGAAAAAGATTTTTAGAGTAACTTTACAGAAACTGAAATTTACGTATCTCCGCAACAATTTGAGATACTAGATAACTTATTATTGAAAAATTGTAGACTATTAAAAATAAAAACCTTTATATGAAATATATTTTTATAAGCCCTACAGTTTCTTAGATATCGGCAAATATATTAATACAACTTTGTGAGCTTAAGTTGTAAAGATATACGACTTGAGTTTAGACGCCATAATTCTCCAATACCATAGAGTAATTAAATATAAGTAATTCTCTAAAAGTTTATGTTATTTATCCTTAAACCTCTTAGGAGAAATGTTTGTACAACGATATATCTCCATTTTAGACTCAATAGTCAATATTTACATTTTTTTTGGTCAAAATTTATAAATGAGGAATTTAATAGAAATGCGATGACATGAAGATGTGCAACACCTAATGATAAATCAAAAATTTTAACTGGAAGTTGAAATTTGAATACGAAGTGTTGACACTTGTGGACCCAATATTGATATTTTTTATCGGACCAAACATACAATTGAGGACATTAATTGTTTTTAAATAAAATTATAAAATTTAAAACCACCACTCAAAAAGGTTTTACACAAGGATCGTTCAGTTTATTTTTTGGTTTGTTAGTGTTATTAATTTGATTCACTTATTTTACGAGTTTTGAATAAATATTTCCATTTTTAAACAATAGACCAAGAAATTCCGTGTGGAGCTCCATACCATTTATTTTCCAGTGTGTTTTGAACTTTTCCACTAAAAATGTACTTTTAATATTCTATTTTCAACCAACCATTTAAGTAATATATTGTTCTATTTTATATATAATTTTTTCGATCAGTTTAGATATAATTAATTTTTCGCCAAGTGAGATTTGGAACCACCTATGTTATTCTTTTTGGGTCAATTTTGTTTTTATCTTAAGAGATTTTATAGTTTTTGGTTAATTGGATTAAAAATGAAAACAATTTCTCATCAAGTTAAAAACTATATAAAACTAAATAGTTTTACAACAAAACCGCATTTTATATAACTTTTTCTATTCTATATTTAATAGTTTTATTGAAATTGTAGTTATATACAAAAATATCAACTCAAAGAATGTAGGCTATACTTCTGGCTTTTCCAAATATTTTTATTCTTATGAAAATTATGTTTTTATTAGAATTATTTGACCTCAAGCAGTCAAGCCTTATTTATTTTAGTTATTATGTCACCTGAAAATTTGGTCAAACAGTTTAAGACATTAGTTTCAAAATACATTCGATTTCCGGTGACAGAAAGATAGAGGTTGAATCTCAGACTTGTGAATTAAGGGTGTTTTACCATAAGTGATTTATAATTTTGGTTCTCACATCTAATTTTCATACTAATGTGGATGCATTTACACTAATTCAAATCACCCTACCTCTTGGAATAAGTTGCAAATAATTTTATAGTTAAATGTTTTAATAGTTTTTAAAAATATTATTTAATTAATTTTATGGTTGATACACTAGTGCGGCTTTTTGTGCCTACGTGTCTATGAATTTAAAATATAAATAATTATATTAAAAAGAATACTCTATTTCATCATAATTTGTGTTTCACAAGAAACAAGATCTATTTTATTCCCTTCAGGCTTCGTAGTTTTTATTACGATGGGCATTAATAACTCTTCAATGGAAATAATCATGACGTCGATGAAGTAAAAACTAGGTTCATAAAACTAACGCAAAGCAGTAAACAGATCACGACAAATATTATAATCTTGCTCTCCCTCTATCTTTTCTTAGCTCTGCACAACGACATAGCTGTAGTAATATTTATCTTTCCAACCACAACCTATACAAGGTACAATCTCTACGCTAGATATAGGAAACCATTTTACCATACTCAATAAATTCAACAAAATTAAAAAAAAAAAATTAGAAATGAAAGAAAAAGATAAAGTTGATTAAAATTGTAGTGAGTACAAGAGAAGAATTCAACAAACCATATTTCGATACGTTCCCCGATTGTTGGGCAATCGTGTGTCTAATTTACCGATTAATCGGCCGTAAACTGGAGTCTTTAACCGTTTATTCCAAAGGTTTTGGACGAATCAAAAATTAATATTAAATGTTAACAAAGTTTTACATTTTTTCTAAATTCACAAACCATATACATGTATTTATTTTACACCGCGTATTACTACCCATTCGGGTTATGCATTTATGTGCTAATTACGCTAATGGTTTTACTGATTAGGAAGGTTATATTTATAGGAAGTGTACCCGCTCTTTCGTGGAGGAACAGTGTAAAATAATTTAGGAAAAACCACCCTCTGTAGGTCTTTATCCGACTGAGATTCTAACCTAAATCCCCCCGTCCTTGGCACTCTGGTCTACTGCAAGAGTAACGCGTTAGACCACGCGGCCACTGAAGCATGTATGTATGCGTGAGGCGCATTAAATTTGCATATATTTGGATGTCAAGGAGTGTATGGTTCCAATCTTTTCATAGAGAACTGAGGATATTTTTTCAAATTTTATTCACCCCCATGTTATATAAACATCTCTCCATAACTTATTGGTGGTGCCTTTTCTCTGACCTACTTTCCCGATTATAAACATTAGGATAAATCGTTAATCTCGGTGATGAACAATAAAACAATACTAAAAAATATACAGTACCAGTCTTCTGGCCGTTAATTAATCAGTATGAAAGAAGAAACCCTGATTTAGCAACACAAAATAAAAGAAATATCTGGATAACTTGGGGTTTATCTTTTCCCAATAATGAATTAACGACTAAAGGACTGAACTGATTTTCTTTTCACCACTACGTTTTACTGCCTGTTCGGGTTAACAATGATGTTAGGGATGAGAACGGTTATATTTGTAGGAAGTATACCAGCATTTGCGTGGAGGGAGAGTGTAATAAACATTTTTGGGAAAAAACCCTCAGTACATCCAACTGAGATTCGAACGTCACTCTCCCCATCATCAGAAGTTTAGCCTAACACGAGAGTAACACCTTGTACCATGTGGCCACCGACGAGGGTAACTGGGGTTCTTGAGACATTTCTTGACCAGAGTCGGTTTGTAATTGGTATGCCATGTGTACCCACAAATTACTACCCATCCAGTATATCCATCCACAAATCAATATTTATGTGGTAATGTTTAAGAAGGTAGAATTTAGAGAAAATGCACCTGTATTTGAGTGGTATGCCATATTGGAAAAATATATCCTCACTACTTGCGGAAGGTCCCGACCATTACGTCATCGTCATTCCAATGAATTGATGTGGTGACGTCTCAGACCATGCGATCATTAATACAGGCAAGTCACATACTGATATTATCAGTTCGTTTAGGACGTTATCTTGAAAAACCATTAGTAACAAAAAAACTACACTCATTCAAATACGATTGAAATACGTCAAGTTAACTACTTAAAACCAAGAGTGCATTTATTTTTTAACATCAACCATCTTATTATTGAAGGACTTTCTTTTACGTACCAAAGAAGGTTTTTGTTTGGCCTAAGCGTGCCTATTGTGTTTGTTCGACAACTGAGACTAACACATGTCACGACAGACGTAAAATGTTATTACTTTGTGACCATCGCTCACCACAAATGGTTTTTATAATAATAGGAAGGTGTTGAGTAATAGTTTCATAAATATTACGGGGCTCAATTTACTACGTAAGGAATCCTCAACTGGTTTAGGCTATTTAAACTTGAAGCCAATTACTACCTATCGTATAGTGTGTTCACCAAGCTATTTTTTAAGAAATTTATTTATTTTAGGTAATTAACGTGCACTTTCTGAACTGGCTAATTATATCAGCGTACGAGAATGTATATAAACGAGAACGAAAGCACCTACCAATTTGGCAAGGAAAGGTATTTTCACTTACCATTCGGGTTTATATTACATGCCAAAATTAGGATAGAACTGACGGCTTTACTTCCCCTCCTAAGGAAAATGATCTACGGATTAATATCGCTCAAGAAATATCCATCAACCCCGGCTGGGTTTGAACCCACGAACATCTGGCCCTGAGGTGATCAATTTACCCCAATACATCCAAGGTCGACATTAAATTTACCAAAGGTACTTTTCCACTTCGTGCTCCACGTCTGGAATAACGAGATAGGCTCATGGGATTTTTACATCTGCAAAGATTGGAAACCATGCAGGAAAAATCATCCTCAGTAACATAAAATCGATTCAAACATTTATTGTCCTGTTACAAGCAAACCAGACAATATCAAACTTACACCTTTATTTCCTGTGAAGGCTGTTATAAATAAATCCTAGATTTCATATTAATAGTACTCAGTTGTGCTGATTATGAAATTAACTTTATTAGGATGTGGGCTTTTATCTTTTATTCGCAAACTTTACCGATTATACCTACTTATTTTTGTGCCTCGTTAAATCTTTTAAGCTAGGGGACTAATTTAGATATACAAATGGCCACCTTACATAACAACAGGAATGTATATATTTGATCATCCATCATCCAATAGTTTGGATAAAATTAAAATAGGGCTTGAGCAATGTTTTTGTCTTAATATATATCGTTAACTTTTATCACGCTTATCGAAGCTAATTTTATAATTATTCATACATAAGACTGAGATATACTCATTAAATACCAGCTTAAAATATCTTAAAATACTGTTTGAATAAATTGTTTCTAAGTTTGGTCTAAAATTAGTATATAAAAAATTATATAATTATTAGAAAAATTGGTGACCTGGTGGTCAAGGGGTAAGGTGTCAGACTTCTGTGCTGGCGACCGGGGTTCAATCCTTGGTCCCGGCACAGATCTTCCTTCACCTCTGACAAGACATCTTGTGAATGTGTGGAATGCTAGGCCACCACCGTGGTTCGGATTCCACGTTAAACTGTAGGTCCTTCATTTCATCTCTCAATCACCCTACCATTACACATTAAAAAGTAGCACAAAATATCGGACTACACTTATTAGACATTTTAAACTTATATCAAATAAACACCAAGTGTTTAAAATAAATATATTGACAAATCACACAAATTTAAAGGTGAAAATTGAAAAATATATTCTGGAAAGTTATTTAAAGATTGATCAAAATGTTAAAAAAAAATTAATTTGATGTGTTGAGCACACATTTATATGATATTATATCGGTCTAGCATAGTAAAACAAAAAAATATAAATATAAAACTTACTCTTTATCAATGTTATGTAGAAAGAATTATAGCGAAATTTAGTAAGAAAATTACTTCAACATATTTCAACTATATAAAGCTGTCACCTACTTTAACTATTAAGCCTACATTCTATATTAACATAAAATAGTATTAACTAACCTTCATAACTTTATCATAACCAATATACAGAAACAAATAACACAACAAATCTACCAAAACTAATTGATTGAATTTATATTTAGATAGTAGATGATAATAATATAAACACCCCTTAGTGATGTTAGTTAAAATATTTAATATCTTTTTAAAGTGTATAAATTCAGTTTACTTGGTTTTTACAAATATGTGATACATGTCTTGTATCTAAATGTTTACAATTGCATAAACAAATAGGCACCGTAAAGTCACCTTAATAAGGTAAGAGGTTCACGGTAGAATAGAGTTTGGAACAGGTATTGCCTGATTCTGACATGGTATTGTGGTGTTCACCCTAACCGACTGCAATGACTGGAATGCTATCCATACCAATAAGAAAGTTTCCTTATCCCATTACCACAAATGTCAGCTACGTTGCTTTAATCTACGAATTAATAAAAATAATCTTACCATTAATAACAAATATTGGATCATTGAGAAGTATTAAAAAAATTTAATAAAATTTAGCACCGTACCTAATAGTTTCATTCCAATAATATTAGCTTTTTATTGATTTATAGCGATAATTTTAATTAATAAAACTACTAATATTTAAATATGACTTTCAAGATCAGAACTAATGAATAAACATTTAATTTAGATCCATCTTCAGCAAAATCAAAAGGAATACGTTTAATTTCTGCTAAACAAGAAGCTACCTAAATAAAACAAATCGTAATTATATAAAAATAAGTTATATATAATTTTAATACCTATATAAAATAGTAAATTAAATCTACCAACTTATAAAATAAATTACAATGTGATTATACCCAAGTTAACTTCATAAGAAATAGTGTGATGAATTGAACGTAGCATTTAATATTAGTTTATCAGATATATCTTGTTATCATATTTTAAATTATCTTAAGGTGGGCATGCAAGGAAGGCCAAAAAAAGGGTAGTATTTTTGCAGATTTTGTAGCATGACAAGTTTTCAGCCAAAATAAGTATTTAATAAATATTTCTTTAATAAAAACAAATAGTTTAATTTTCTTCACATATAATCTCAACAGTTCTATAATATCTGCCAAGGGTGTCCTAGAATTTAATGAAAACTTTATCTCTTCATTTAACATATTTCTCATTAATACCGCTGTGCTGATGAATATATTTAACAACTGTTTATACCTCCATTTGAAAAGAATTTAACTCTTATGTTTTTACTGGACTAATATTTTATTTGGCAATAAAATTGCAAAAACACTGGCCTTTTCTCACTTCCCCTTCCACACTACCTTGAACGAAGCGCTTAACTTTTGCAATAAATATTAAGTACAATAAGTATATTTATACATAATTAATTTAATTGATAGAATAATTTTTATCTATAACTATAGTCATTCTTATTTACCGGTATGCTTAAATTTATTGATTAATAATAATCCTCAAAACGATTTTTAATATAAATTTTGTCAAAATATTAGTTGTTGACATTTTAAGTGATTAGATTGAATTGGGTGTCTGAATGATTACAATGATGATAATGGTGACAGTAATAACATATACAAAAATAATTGATTTGGAACATAAAGTTAACTTCTTAAATTGATTTTTTAAAGTTATTGTTGAATGAGTCGGGTGCATAGTGGTAAGTACATAGTACAAGGCTAGTTCTGTTGGTAAGTCGCTCTCCTGCTGTTAGCCTTGTGTTTAGAAGGTACACGTTAGACATCCTAATAACTCCGTTCTCTACAAAGAATTTTGAGAACCATTTTTAAACGTAAGAAACCAACTACAGCATAAAAATAATAATAACGCACAAGTTTCGAGGTCTTAAGTGATGAGCCACTCTTGCATGGAAATGCCATCTCTCTCTCTCTTCTGAAGTGAGAGTGAATCCCTCAAAAATATAAACGATGTTACAACGCTTGGCTAAGGAGACGGATGCTCTGGATTCAATGTTGACCTCTGCCCTCTCCTTGAGATATAAGAGGGGGAGTAGGGAACCACTCATGTAAGATACTTGAAGGCTTATACCCCCCCCCCTCCCACTCACCCACCATCATCCACAGCCCACAGGACTCAGGTAAGAGAAGGAGAGGATCATCGGACAGCCCCCCCTAGGACACCTGCCTCACGATCCGCGTGGATATCTCGCGGAAAGCAAACAAAGGTGGAATCTATTCAGGGGTCCTGAGGTGAGAAATGGTGGGGGGTCGTTGTAAAATGTTCATTAGTATATAAGATGGTCAAAAGTTCGTTGAAATCATCAGTTCGTTGTGAACACTAAAGGGAATAGCATCTATTTTTATTTTCTAGAGAAACAACATGGCGCACTGTAAGGTAAGCATAGTGCTTACGTAAATGTTTTAGTTATTTATTGTGCCTATGTCACTTGGACTTTCTAACCGCATAGTTACATCATCATACATCTTATAATATAAATTATATCAAAAGAAGGACATCTAGCACTCTACATCAAGCTAATGATTTATAAGACCAACCCATACAAATTTACTTATTTTCGAACTCTATCTGGGTTATAGCTTTAGATTATTTGACTTGAATTTGGTCCTCGTAGTCTGTTGATCGCATGGAACTGCATGATAAACTAGATAATAGTACACATATCCATAAAAAATAAACGTAAGCATTACAACTTTATAATAATTAATGTAATTAATAAATTTACATATAAATAGATTAATAAATAATTACATTTAATTTATATTATTTGAATACTATACCTATATATATACTCTTATAGTTGAAGAAACTTAACTATGGTAAAAGAAGGGGGGAGGGGATATTTTGCTTGCTAGAGAAATTTCTATATGGGTCTATGTTTATTGTTAGTATTTAAATCGTCTAGGTTTTTACACTTTCCATGTATGAAACTTTTCTATTTAGCAATACTTCACTTAAATCATTGGATTTCTAGGATTAAATTTTTTATGAGGGCTGAAACGCGGTTAATTAAGGTGTGCCGTCTGTTGCTAAGTTGAAAATTACTGGTAATTAGATATGTGGATTTGTTAGTAGAATAATTAAGTTGTATTAAATATAAATAGCAGATACACTCTTTGTGCGAGTAAAAAATTAGATCATGGTAATATTGAGGCTAATATTATACGAGTTACTCCCTTGAAGAGACCTATCATTAATTTAAATCTTAGTTATAACTTTAAGGTTTTTTTAAAAAGTAACTCAAAATTATTTAAAAACTTTATTTTAGTTTTGCATCTCCTTCTACTATATGAACTGACGACTACATTCAATTACACTAATGAGTTATAGTTAAGGATGGTAGAATTGAGAGAGAATACAACCAAAATTAGGATTTTTTCATCACGGTGGCTTACTACCTGTTGAGGCTATACACACATGTATTAATTAAGCTAATGAGTTAGGGATGAAAAGATTGCATTTAGAGGAGGTATCTCTTTTCAAAATAAGGCTCATATTTAATTTCTCAAAGGTACCCTTAAATTTTTTTCATTCTGTCCCTTTTAAAATAATAATATTTAGCACCGCGTATTACTACCCGTTTGGGTTATACGCTTTAAGTACTAATTACGCTAATGGATTAGGAATTGGTAAGGTTGAATTAGAGGAAGTGAGCCCGCATTTGCGTGGCGGGAGAGTGGAGAACCACTTAGGAAACCCCACCCCCCCAATTCACCCGACCGAGAATTGAACCTCGATCTTTCCGTCCTCAGCAGTCGAGCTCAACACGACAAGCGCGTTAGCCAACTACGCCACCAAGGCGGGTTCCCATTTAAAGATACAGTGTGTATGTCAACTATGGTATATGAATACAAGCAAGTGAATAAAGCTAGGTTGGATGCCAAACTGACTCAGAAACACCGGGTTTGATTACAAATTGCTTAAAATATTTATTTCGTTTTGGATGTTTTCTAACATCGCCTCGTAGGAAATTCTGTTGAAGTTCCTTTTATTCATTTAACTGCACGTTTTACTCTATAGATTTAACGAGTTACTAACAATGAGTTTAATATAAATGTAAAATATAAGTTTAAATATACATGGTGGAGGGATTTGGGGGCTATTTCTGGAATTAAAACTCCATCTTCCAATAAATTAAAAAACCACCAAATTATTGTACACACTTTAGAGTCAGTGTTATGAACACATTCTAGAGCCACTGTTATAGCTACTAGTGACGATATATCTTGTAAAGTTAACATATGTTAAGGTTGAATTTAAAGAAGATACACTGAATTATATTGGGGGGAGACATCACTATGTATAATAAACTCAACCAAACAGACTCCAAAGGAGCATCGAATTTTATTCTCACAGATCATCCAAGTACCCTCAATATATTTGCGGAGGAACCAGCTCATATCACTACGAATGGTGATAGCGATGCTTTAACTTGGTGAAATTTCCTGGAGCATAATTATTATAAATATAAATCTATTATGTTATTGAAAATACTTGTATTTATGGCCTATTTAAAATACATGAGTGGGCACGTAGACTAAAGAACCAAAGTGGTCAGGTCTGTTTTCCCCTTTAATGGGGGAGAGGGGCTAGAGTTTGAATACCGGACTAATTGTACTGATAATTGTTTTCCATAAATAGTTTCTCCACTCTTACTACATGCAAATGAGACTTCACATCCTCCAAATTCTAACTACCTCATCACAATGAAAAATATGTGAATAAGCTGGATCTTTTGTAGAACTCGATGAAAATCTATTCATCTCTAACAGCTAACTCCCTTTATTTCAACCAAATTTTAAGATGAGTCATCACGAAAATGACGCTCACGAAACATTTGATATTAGCATTCTAGCTTCACTGACCGTTAAATAAGTGCATTGTGTTCACCACCGCTAGACAAAGTAGTCCACGGTTGTGTAATTTAACCGTGCGGTAATTCACCACAAAGTTCCCACAGCAGTTGGGTAACCTAATAGGTACAGAGGGCTAGTGCTACCAACTTTGTCCAGACTAAAATATAATCATTGTTCAGGGATCGATCTTCTGAAGTTTTTAGATTGTTCTTAAGTCTTAACCTAATAAAAATTGTGTCTTCCTACAAAGTTAAGGGGCCGGGTTCAGTTTTTTTTGTCCAAATAAAAGTTATTTAAGGTAAAATTGAGGTTTCCCAACTCACAGTGATCAACCAATGGGCTGAAGACTGAGAATTGGTGTATGTTCTAGAGTTGATGGTAGTTTGAAAGTAATCTGCCTACACAGTTAACAGGACCATATAAAGCACGTTAATCCAACAAATAAATGTATATGATAAATCCTCTCATATTTAACTCGATGTATAAAGTCATTTTGTTGTCTAAGTCTATCTGCTTCTCTTAACTGGTCTACTAAAGGCCCTTTTGTGTAGTGATCAGTGCACCCGGGTACGAGCATATGGTTTCCTGTTCAATTCCCGGCTGGTACCATGGGTATGTTTCCGGAAAGAGTTACTACCCTAATGGTCACCAGGTTTCGGTTAGTTAAGATAAAATTTGGTTAAAGTTTTTCTTCTGTCTTCGCACCCTCTTATTCACACTCATCATCGCCACATCTAATCGGGATATGGAAAGAGCTTTCACGGAACGAATGTATGATCAGTACATTCTGGCGTCCCCTGGGCAGCGGTATATCGGTACTGGATAATCTTTACACTACTGGGATAAGAAATATTAAGCCCAAACGCACAATATTATTAATAACTTGTCTAATTCTGTTTATGAAATCTTACAAATAAGTTTAAAATCAAATTTAATGAATAAAACTATAATTAGATAATATAAAAGGAAAAAGAATAATCCTATACATTTCAGATATATTTTTTATAACAACTATTAGAGTTACCGAATTAAGTGCACGTTTTAAAATAGTTTGATTTGTAAAACATATATTTTTAAACAAATAAAATTCACCTCAGTTGACAAGAACTGATTGAACTGATTGAACTGATTTAAAGCGCCAAATTTAATAATTTCCAGGTATATTTATGGTTGTGGTGTCTTCTTTTTGGCAATTGGCATTGAATACAATTCATACTAAATCTAAATACCTCATCTTCATATCACTAATAATTTAATGAAACCACCCGAGCAAGAGGTGGTGGAATTGACAGGGGAAAGAGTTTGTCACTACCCTTAGATGAATATTCCCATCCTATAATATTTATTTTAATATCATGTGATACTTTAGTATATAATACGAATAAAATCCAACTCCAATTAGATTATAAGGGCGTTCAATTTTCAAAACCTGTTTAAGTGAGGACCAATATTAAATAGATATAGGTTCATCCAAAATTCAAATTTATTCTAAAAGAGAACCACTAAAAATAACCTCTTTAAATTAGAGGCATTACATTATCAACAATTTTCAAGGGTAATATTTTTTTAATACTTCAAATAGCCTTTAAAGGCTTCTAACTTTCAAGAAAATTTCAGTGGAAGGCAATTATGTTCATGCCCTTATTTTTGGTATAAAACCTGTTATTAAAGTAATTATTTCTTTCCAGAATCCAGCTATATATATCTGTGTTTTTGTAGAATAGAAGGCCTTTCCAAACGGTTGAAAGAAATGTTTTCTGAAAAGCTTTTTATCCTACCAAAATACATCTATATAAATATAATCATACATAATAATACATCAAAATACAAATATATTCTGGTAACAATAAGACTGTCCAAAACCGGATTTTTACCAAAATCAGAGTATAAAGAGCTCATATTGGCATCCAAATTTTTCAAAAATTATATAGTGGAGAACGATTCCAATTGACTCTAAGAAGAGTTTTATTTTAAAGTATTTTAAATTCATGACAACACTAAATAGATTAAAGGGAGCTCTAATTGTAAAATATGTGCCGGAAAATGGCTTCCATACCCACTATGGCTTCAGGCGACAATAATCCTTAAACATTCCTTTTATTTTTAATTGCTTCACTCCCGCTTCACGAAAAAAGGTTCCACCAACCAACTATCCGGACAAGTGATTACGTAATTTAAGATTTTAAAAAAACACTTGAATGATGGTGAATGGGGATCGAGATTTAAATCTAGACGTGGTACGTTCGTTATGGTACTCCTTTAAAAATATTTCATTGTGGTTTCGCCATCTTCTTTACACTTTATTACCCTTCCTAGTTCTTACGAGTTAGATCAAGACAATTATAGCCTTGGTGTTAAGTGTACTATTAAAAAATGACATTTATTAATTTATATATTTAGTATATAATACATAAATTACATACATACCTAATCACGCTATTCCCTTTTGAGGTAGGCAGAAAATGTCCTTATAGCTTAAAAATATCTACGTGATTATCAATCTTTACTAACTTTCTCCACACTTCCCTATCCTCGCATACTCCCTTTGTTTCAACAACATCCATAAACCGAGTATTGCATGCTCTTTTATTCTTAAAATTCTTAAATGTTTCTGTTTTTACACATTCATCTAAACCATTTAAACACGTCTCACATGACCCACCCCTTCATTTTGATCCACACACTCACTCTACCTTCATATATTTACTTTGTCATTCGATCCACATTAACCCTCTCATCATACCCAAACGAACGTAAGACGTTTCTTTCACATTGTCCAATTGCATTCCCTTTCAAAAGGAAATCCTTCAGCACACATTCATTACTGAATTTATCCATTTGCTAGAAAGTTTTATTTTATAAAGTAGATCAACTTCATACACATAGTAGAGGCCATCACTCGAATTTGTCAATTTACTAGAAAGTCTTATTTAAAAAAAGATTAGATTCATACACGTAGTACAGGCCATTAATAAAATCTGTCAATTTAATAGAAAGTTCTATTTTAAAAAGTATATCGGCTTCCCACACGTAAGAAAAGGTTATTACTCGAGTGTGAACGGTTCTTTGTTTGATCCACAGTTGATGTGTGTCGCCTTGATGGCCGCCGTGATATCATCAGACCTCGCCCACGGTGGCAACCTCGGGGTGGAGGATATCCCAGAGGAGGACCTGGGTCTGGCTCACCAGGATTCGGAGCTGGTGGTTTCCCCGGTGGTTCAAGACCCTCGGCCTCTTATGGCGCTCCTGGATTCGGAGGGGGTAGCGGTGGACTCGGAGGTTCAGGTGGTTTCGGGGGTGGAAGACCCTCAGCTTCGTATGGAGCTCCAGGAGGTGGCTTTGGAGGTAGCTCCGGAGGCGGCTTTGGCGGTAGCTCCGGAGGCGGCTTTGGGGTAGCTCCGGAGGCGGCTTTGGAGGTAGCTCCGGAGGCTACAATAATGGAGGTTCTGGTGGTGGCAACTATGATAATGGAAGGGTGAGTCGATATTTTCTATATTAATATAATCAATTATTTCGGTATTTTCCTTTATATGTGTATGTAATAACATGGTTTATTAATATGGAATTCCTCTTTAGCACTTCTATATATCAGTCGCTTTCAAACCACGTGGATATATAATATATCCAAAATGGGTTCGATCCAATGTGTCCTAGTGGGACTTCGTCTACTGAAATCAACCCAAACGCTTTAAGCTGCAGGCAAAGTGTTATAGTCTTGGACCCAATAATAAATTCTAGAATAATAAAAAATGCTAAAAATATAGATTTCTGACAGATCCTAATTAAATCAACTATAGTATTAATACAACAGGAAAAACAGTATTTGACAGTTTAAGAATGTCATTGAAAGTACTTTGATATGCTCATTTGTAGAGAAATGTGATCTGCAGCAGTGGCGTGCCTGAGGGTGGGTATATGGGAGTGATCTAACCCCGTGTACCTCCGAAAACATGTCTATTGTTAAAATAACATTCAGTGATATATTTTGGTAACTCTAAATTATGTATCCTAATTGATTATTTATTTAGCAATGTGTTGTTGATTGATATGTAAAGATAACGTTTTTTATGTTAATATAAAATCTTGAGACACAATTAGATATAAAAACAATAATCCTCCACCCTCTTTTTTTTCTTGCCGACGAAGCAGAAAATAATTCTGTGCATGGCCATAATCTGCATCGGACTCATTTGATAAAGATTATTAATACCTATTGTTGTTTGCTGTGAAACTTGAAATGTATACGACACTATGTTATTTGTAAAAATTAAGCTTTATTTTTGTAAGGAATTTAGAAGACTTCACACGCTCAAAAGTTTTTGTTTGTAAAGTACTAGGTCTAATATAACTAAATTTTATTTGAAATTTTCGTTTTATCAACAAACATAACCGCAGCTTGATTTAAAATATCCTAGACATATAAAATACTTATAATAGAGTAACATTATTACAGTTTTGATTGAAAAACAGATATGTTTGTAGCCGCTTCGGTGGCGGCATGTTATAAACCGCTACGTTCGCAGTTGACTAGACTCTCGATGATGGGGATATCGAGGTTCGAATCTCGTTCGGGTGTACAGAGGGTGGTTATCTCAAAATTTGTTTTCCATGCAAATACGGGTACACATCCTTTAAATAAAGCCATCCTAATCCTTAAAATAATCAGCGTAATTAGTACATAAGTGTATGACCAGAAAAGGAAGTAAGATGTTGTGCTAGAAAAAAAAATTGTTTGTATTTTTTAAGATATCCTCCCAACGTGTTCTTAATGTAACCCTGTGTTCGATTCCAGCCCGAGCCCTACAGCTTCCAGTACGAGGTGAGAGACGCGAACAGTGGTAACGACTACAATCAACAGGAAAGTAGCGACGGCAACACCGTTACCGGAGAGTACCGTGTTCTTCTCCCGGACGGACGTAAACAGATCGTCAAGTACCAGGCCAACGACGCCACAGGGTACAACGCCGACGTCCAGTATGAGGGTCAGGCCAATTACCCGTCCGGAGGTGGGGGAGGCGGTTTCGGTGGACAAGGAGGTTACAGAGGCGGCGCTTCCGGTGGACAAGGAGGTTACAGAGGCGGTGCTTCCGGTGGACAAGGAGGTTACAGAGGCGGCGCTTCCGGTGGACAAGGAGGTTACAGGGGTGGCGCTTCTGGGGTCAGGGGGGATTCGGGGGTGGTGCTGGTCAAGGAGGTTACGGGGGTGGTGCTTCCGGTGGTCAAGGGGGTTTCGGGGTGGTTCTTCCGGTGGTCAAGGGGGTTTCGGGGGTGGTGCTGGTCAAGGAGGTTACGGGGGTGGTGCTTCCGGTGGCCAAGGGGGTTTCGGTGTCTCCAACACCTACCTTCCTCCATCCTACAAGAAGTGATTTGAATCAACGTGTACAGCCAACAAAATGAAGATGGTACGCTTAAATCATACGTAGCTCTGATGACGATTATCGCTACAATAAATAGATCAATCATTATTATTAGCTTTCTACAAAAAATAAACATTAAACTAAATCTTACGGGTAATAAACTCCAGTTATAAATATGTCAGAAAAAGAAATGTTTACGGTAAAGTTTCCCACTAGAATATTGTAAGGAATATTTTTGATCCATCTACATTAGAAAAAATCTAGATAAATATTATGTTTATTTTAAACAATGATTGAAAGACTATAATACAGATCTCTTTTATTAAATACTACAGTTTGAAGTTATTTGTCCTATAGTTATTATATAATAAATCATACAATATATGGTTCAAAAACATTTTTAAGAAGATCATGAAAGATAGCTTGTTTCTTGTGGGATATCAATGTTGCATAGTTAGTATTCTGCTCTCAAGACATAAATTATATATACCATTAACCTAAAGTGTGATATGTTATGTATTCTATGAATAATGTAAATTATTTTATGAATGATTGTGTTTGGGTGAGTGAACTATAACTATTATCGAGAGTGCTTGCTTAGTATTTTCTGCAATGTAAAAATGTGAAATTTAAAATAAAAAAATACAACATAATATTTGTCTCTGATTCGTTTTATATAGTTTTTGTAAATATACTCTTCAAATTCAATCATTTATAATATTACGAGTTGATAATGAGTATACTTAGTTAATAACATATTCTATATGTCATGAGTTAAGATTCCTAATATTTTGGTTTAAGTCGATTTATTGAATAGTTTTTCTTAATGAACTGTTACATTTTTATATATTCCATCACGGTATCAAATGTTTTACCTATATAATGTATTCCTCACAAATTCTTAATTTTTAAAATGCCAACACAACGCTGTTGTATCCCCTAGTGGCGATAACCAACAAGTTCATCGGTTAGGAGGCAGCAAGATGCCACGTCACGTTGGTTGAAATCTTTGTGTGGTTAAGTTCAAGTATCTTAAAAAAGATCTAAAAATTCGACTAGATTTACTTTCACATATTCATAAGCTAGGAGTGAAAAAATAGCTATTGTTAGATAATATCAAACACAGTAAAATATTACTATACATTTATTTTTCTAAAATGGCTTTCTTATGAAAAATCGATTTTAGCTCATCCATGAGATGAAATGTTGACCTAGTTTTGGCTTTGAAAAGTTTTCTCTATAATGACCTAGTCTATGCATTAATTTGCATTCATTTAAATGCCAATATACCTTTATTAAGGATGCAGTTAATGCTTGTGGACTAACATATTTTCTCATATTCATATTGTACGGTCAAATACGTTAATTTTTTCTTAATGGGCAAGACAGCTTTATTATTCATTTTGTATGGGGCATGATTCCTCTAAACTCTAATTCCATGTTTTAGGAGTCCATCTTTGTCAATGAAAAGACTCAAAGTTTTGAACTTACTCTCTGTGTTAGTTTTCTTTAAATTGTGTTTGTCACGTACTGTACCTCTGATAAAAAAAAATGTTGAACTTGCTTAATCGCTTGGTTAAACACTTGTAGTTCTTGAATTCTTAAAGATACGATATTTCAATCAATGGAAGATTTTTGTTTCTTGTTTCATATAGTCGCGAAATTATAAGATGCTACAATTTTACTAATAACGAATAAGTGCCCATTAAGGTTTGGGTCCCAGGGGCTAGTATTGTGATCGTTAATTTACGCCTTTATAGTAGGTCAATCGAGTGTTCTGGCTCTTAGGCTAGTGTAGCCTTTTTATAAGCTAAAGAAGGAATCGGTGATATTGCCTTGAGAACAGATATGTGCCTACTTATAGGCCACTGTAAGCTATTACTCCTCTGATAATCTGGCTAGCTAAAAACATATTTGTGGAAGGAGCATTTAACCACGAAACTCTATGTGTGAATCAGACTGTTTAAAATACAGTTACTGATTTTACAATCAATTTAAGCAAGTGAACTATTTGAGCTAGTAAACATGACTTACAAATTTGAAGATTGGGAAATTTAACCTTTTTAAATAGTGAAATTCAGGAATTAGAAAAAATGGGCTTGCGTTGATTTTATTTTTGCATAATATCTACATTTGATGTAAATAAAAAAAATCGTAGCTGCCCTTAGAAAGGTCACGGAATCCATGTTGATACCATCTCTATGTCGAGGTCAGATACTATCTTAAAACTGTTTGATAGCGATTATAACGATTTGAAACTGTTCACATTCAAGCGGCTCATTGATTCACCACCTTCTAAAGGCCAATTCTTAGGGTGGAATGGAAGGGGATGCGAGGTAAAAACACAGTGTTTTTGTAGTTCTTATGGCAAAACATATTTTGGCCAAAATAAAAAAAATATTGCTCCAGTACAAATATATATTTTAATTTTCTTCCCATGGTAGCCTCAGAATTTCTTGAATATCTTTCAAGAATTTAATGAGAACTATTTATCTGCATTTAAAAAGTTTGTTAGATAATGACACAATGTTCACGACAGATATTCAGTATTCAGGAATTGTTGATATCAACATGGGAAAAAATTAAATTATATGTTTGTACTGAAGCAATATTTGATTTATTTTGGACGAAAATGTTTTACCATAAAAACTGTAAAAAAAACTTGCTTTTTTCGTGTCCCCTTACATCCCACCTTAAGATATGGAGCTTGTTCCAATAATTTAAATAAAAGTATCTTATAACTATCAAAGAGGCTAACGAAAATGTATTTTATTGATCAAAGAAATGTGATGCAATCATTTTATTTCTTAAAGGGGTGCTGCAGCATTACGATTAGTTACTATTTCAAGATAGATTATCTGTATATATTTTCTAGGCTATTTCTCCTATTATTGGTTCAATCAACATATATTATCCTATTCCTTTCAAGATATTTCTATAATTTTGACAAATTTATGTAATCTGAATCCGCCGATATTAAAAAAAAAAGTCTGGTTGAATTCTAGGCCCAGCCATGAGTATGTCGTTAAGAAAACCACAGTTGAAGTTTTTGTGGATGTATAAAATATTACGCCATGAATCTATTCAAGCCCATAAACGAGCTTAGTCGTTTACGGATGCCATGTCCCAAACGTTTGGGTTTACTATGGTCAATTAACCAAATTGATCAAACAAATTCCACAAAACTTTCCTGAACGTGGTTTTTAGCGCTTCCGTTTTATGGTACTAGAATTTTTAATATAGTAAAGTATTTATTTGTTTTCACGTAAGAAATACGATTTTTCAGCTTTTTAAATATGTAATTGTGTTACTTTGTCAAGATGCGAAGATAAAAATAAATAATATGATTAGTGAAAGCTATAAACATAAAATTTATCATGAAATAAGTGTATATGCTATTGATTTTATTCCAACTTAAGTATCTTCATCCATCTGAAGATGGTTTCACCAATCATTTGTTTCAGCTTTTATTTCATTTAAAAAAATGTCTCTTTTAGCAAGCACGGTCCACACCATCTACTTATTTTAGCTCAATTATTTTTTATGTTAATTCTTATTATTTTTACAAACTAAGTAACTGATCAAAAATAAACGAAACACTTCTTGACTCATGACTGACATTTTATCCACGGGGATTGCAAGGAGAAGTTTATGCGGCCTCCTATACGCTCCATATTTAAGTGGACAGTCTTAGTTTGACTATACATCTTTTTCAACAGATCTCTAAATAGCACAGTCTGCGCTTGGGCAAAATGTACGCGTTCCGTCTTCACGATGCAAGCCAGTCTATGCAGCCATGTTTACGCGGATAATTGGGGTGTAAGGGGGCGTTTACCTGTGATATGAAATATGTAACAGCCTTTATACAAAATAAGGACAAATCTGCTACGTGATAATTGATGTTATTATTTTAAGTTATTATTTTTCTTCTTCAATCTAAAGTATTCCTAGTTGTAAGGATAAAAAAAGCATAACAGATACTATAATTAGAAGTACATAAAATTATTTAATTATTCAGATATACCACATGAAAATTACCTAATATCCTCCTAAACCCTACAAAGAAAATTCCTACCCATCCCTGAGATCGCATCAATCTCATTTAATAATCGCCTTTCACTTTATACGAGTAATCGGTGACCTGGTGGTCTAGGGGTAAGGTGTCAGACTTCTGTGCTTGCGGCCGGGGTTCAATCCACGGTCCCGGCACAGATTTATCTGTTTCCAAACCCTTCCTTCACCTCTGACAAGACATCTTGTGAATGTGGAGAATGCAAGCCCTCCACCGTGGTTCGGATTCCACGTTAAACTGTAGGTCCTTCATTTCATCTCATAATCACCCTACCATTACACATTAGCGTTAGTGCGTATAACTCGAACGGGTAGTAAGACGCGGTGCTAATAATAATAATAATAATAATAATAATTAATAATATACGAGTAATGTTAACAAGAAGATATTTTTTTTTGCAGCATCAATTAAATGGTTTGATTTCTTGTATTCACCTTTATCCACAAGGATAAGGGTTACAACTAAATGCTGTGATTAAATTAAAAGTCAGGTCAACCCATAAATTCCCAGCCAGCGTTGCTCTTCGTTCAAATAGATCTGGAGTAAGGACCGAGTCAAAATATTTTGTTTGTTTGATTTCTCTCCTTTTCATATTGAAAATGTGTAGCTGTAGGCAGTTTAATAGTTACCACAAGCTCATTAAGCTAAATGGGTTTAAATTTATGTGAAGTGATGTATAGACTTTTCCTAACAATATGACTGTAATAATTTTAATTTATCTATATAATTTGGATTTAAAACATGATCATGTTGAGACCACCAATAAAAATCATTAATCTAAATTATTAATATAAGTTCAATAATATTAAATGTACCATTATTTATTATAAAAATAGTAAAACTAATACCAGTTTTGGTGGTCGAATGATATATTCTAGTGCATCACTTTCGCAATAGACTAAACCGCTGGTGATAGGAAAGTCTAGTTTCAAATCCTGGCCAGTTATACTGAGGAGGTTTTACCGTTTTACCTAAATAGTTTTGCACTATATAACTCCCCTCCCCCCTCTCCTTCAATATAGGTTCAACCTTAATAATCCCTAGCACATTAGTGTAAATAGTGCATATGCATACAACCTGAAGAGTTATACACAGTGATTAAAAATTATGGTAAATGTAGATACAGTTGGTATGTGAGGTTAAAGCCTCCTAGGCTTATTATTATTTATTTTTCATAGTATTTGAAATATAGCATTTTAATTTGCATGATTACAATAATAATTTGAGAGAAATAAGAAGGATGCATGTAATATGGGTATTAGTTGCCACCTTCCTCATCTTAGCACTAACTATATCCACCAAATCTATCCCAAAATAATTATATTGAATATATTATTTTTCTGTGTCTCAAATAATCATTCCTAGTACTAGATTATTTGGAAACTCATAATGCCTCCAGTTACAATGGTGGCAAATCCTGACATATATCTTAAATTGATGCGATAAAATTTACCCTAACTAATTTAATAATCATTGAGTGAACTATATTGGTGTCTTTAACAATTACAGTAGGTGACCTGGTGGTCTAGGGTAAGGTGTCAGACTTCTGTGCTGGTGGCGGGTTCAATCTCGGTCCCGGCAGTGATTTATCTGATTACTAACCCTTCCTTCACCTCTGACAAGACATCTTGTGAATGTGGGAATGCAGCCTCCACCGTGGTTCGGATTCCACGTTTAACTGTAGGTCCTTCATTTCATCTCACAATCACCCTACCATTACACATTAGCGTAAGAGCGTATACCCGAACGGTAGTAAGACAGGTGCAATAATAATAATAATAATAATAATAACACAATTACAGACATATTATAAAAGGTACGATGAATTGCGAACACATTCTCGATCTTTTACTGAAAAACGAAGACTTGTTTAATATCTCATAAGATATTTAAATATTATGTGAAAAGAAATAATTTCTGTTGTTACGGAAACATTTTGATAAATAAGGGGTTTTTAGATTAATTAATTAAAGACATGGCTTTGTTGATGGCATGATATACAGAAGGCGAGTAGCCAAATTTTGAACCTAAGTTGGTGAGGGAGGAAATGTGGACCGTGTTTCCCTTCATTTTAATAGCATCAATGCCAGTTGTTGACCAAGATGAGGGGGGGATGGGGGTCGTATGGGCAGTGTAGTGTGTCACAATGTGGATGCTGGTGCACTGTGTGCTGTGCACTGACTCATCAAACAAAGAATTGTTCTTTCAAATTGTCCCAATTTCACACAATCGCTCCAGTGTTTGGAAATTAAAATTTATATGCCTTTCCTTCTTCTACTTTTCAAAATCTCATAGCACATAATATTTCTATTGATTTATAATTTACCTAATAACTTTATATGAAAAAAAAATCGAGTAAAGTTACTAAGGATTTGTATTTTTTTTTCTCAAGCTAATATATTCTAATGATAAATAGCTCATAGCTTTAAATAGTAAAACCAAACCATATGTTTACACTGTCGTAGAAACAAAAGAAATAAAAGCTAACGCTTCAATTATCATGAAATAAAATATTAGTTTAGAGATTAATTAAATTAACGTTATTTGTACTGAAAGTAACATTAAAGCTACATGGGATCAAAAATAATATAAGTGGAATGAAATGATAAACATCGTTACAGAAACATAATAGAGGAAAAACTATCATATTTCATCAAAGAAAATTAATGTAATCATATTTTCTGTTTCAGAAACATTATTTGTTTTGTGCATCTTCAACTATCAATTTTCTAGCCTTAATTTTAAAGTATAATTGCTTGTAATTCGGAAAATACTCGTCCGTTGAAATATGTTTTCAAATATAAGATTTTTAAATCCAATACTCATACAACACTGTGATGATTAATTATCTCGTATTTCAAAGAGTTATTGAACCATGATATAAATTTGAA
The DNA here is from genome assembly GCA_039000515.1 of Timema cristinae. NCBI lineage: Eukaryota > Metazoa > Arthropoda > Insecta > Phasmatodea > Timematidae > Timema > Timema cristinae. The sequence continues at coordinate 39,183,257 of JBCFYV010011172.1, read as the reverse complement.
ACATTCACTTGCGAGAAAGTAGAAATTACTGATGACTTAGTTGCCTAAACTTGAATAGATTAGTATGAGAATTTTTATAAAATATTAATTTAAGCTTACAAATAGAAAAATTTACAAATATAAGTATGCTACTACTAATAAAATGTATAATAGGTAGAAGTTTTTTTTATAATAAGACATTATCCTTATTTTAATAGGCAGCTGGTTTCATAAAAGCTAGATAAGATACTTTATTATTATTATTATTATTATTTAGTACCGCTTCTTACTATCCTTTCGGTTTATATGCTGATAAGATACTAGATATACTTTAATGTATTCATACATAAAATCATATGATCTGCAGCTGTCACTTTTAATAAATATTATCAATACCTATGAAATAACACTATTAATTTAGCAAAATATTACCAATGCTAGCCGCAAAAACTATATTTTTGTATTTCCTATAACAGGCTTCCTATGAAAATTAAGGTATATACAGGATGAAGGCCCAAATTTTAAAGAAATTATCTCAATATATTTATATTAATTATTGTTGTCACACAACCTACATTTTATTAATATGAATTAAGTTTAAATATTAAAATGTGTCATTATAAGAAAAAATATTATTATTATGTGTTCCATTTTAAGACGGATCCATTCCTTTTGTCATTGAACCTAGACCGCCAATGTGCCCGGTCATCTGCCTCTTCCTTAAGCTCCCAGAATGTTCTTCTTTTCTTCAAGTCATCTAATATTTGAATCCTTTTTCTTCTTAAGCTCCTCTTTCCCCTCACCCTTTCCTTTTATGACGTCAAGCAGAAGACAATTCCTCCTAAGGATATGTCCAATCTACAGTAGCCCCATCGCTTCTTTGGTGCTGACTGACAGCTCACAGCTGACAGTCAACATTTAGGTATATGACTAAATTTTGACCGTCAGAAGTGAAAGCTGCTAAACACATGTTTTTGCGGATCACATGGTTCGGCGTAGGAATACATAATTTGGTCTGGTAACTTTTCAAAGCCGTCAGAAGTCAGGTGTGAGCTGTCAGTCAGCACCAAAGAAGCCATGGGGCTACTGTAGTTTGCTTTGTAACAGAGACTCGCATCCATAATGATTCTCTTCTCACTCACTATTATTAGTACTTATTCATTCATTGACTAAACATAACCAATAAGAAATCAATAAAAAAGAAAATAGTTAATAATGAGATTATACAAAATTTAGGATTGGATTAATATTAACATATATTAACTAATATTAACTTTAAATACGATATAGCCCTCATCTTTAAACTCACGGAACTATTATTTTTTTAAATATTACTTAGCACTTTCTTTTGATAAAAAAAATCTTGAAGGGCAATTTTAATAACTCTAGTTTCCATTTCACCTATTTTTTCAAAAAAAACTTAACATAATTATTCAAATTCCTTAAAAGTGTACAAATATTGTTAAGTTACCTAATCAACGTAATAAGTTTACGATATATTTAGGGATATATCACTTACCCTATTCTGACACGAGAAACTATTGTTATAACTGACCGACGGTTACAAAAAGTTTATTTCCAATATAATACTAATTACTCTTCCTGGACAAATACAATCTAATTACTCTAATATAACAACTTAACCACTTACATTTTAAATTAAACTTTTAACTATATTACAATTTTACGAATTAACAACTAAGTTACTATTTTATATCAACTATCCTTACCTTTCTTTATTTATTAATTTTAGTAAATAAATAGGGTTATTTGTGTAAAAGATGAAATAATTGTAGGAAATATTATTGTAGCTTATTAGTTCAGTTTAAATTTATTTATGCATGATAAACAATACATTTTTGTCTAAAAAGGAATTAAGTTAATGGAGGGTGGATGAGGTTACATAATGGCGAGATAAATACTCTGTAGTCATCACCGGACATTGGTAATCATTTCTCGTAGGCTAGAGTGGACGGGACATGCAGAGCAAATGAAAGATTATAGAACCATGTTCAGGATATTTATTGGTCAACCAAATGGGAAGAGATCTTTGTGAGAATTTAGACGTAGATGAGAGGATAGCATCAGAATTGAACTGAAAGAAATAGGCTGTAATGAAGTGGACTTGATATAACATCTCAAGATATGGATTGTTACGTACTTTTATAATAATTAAAACCTGTAAATATATAGTATTTGTCAAAATTTGTATTTTTTTGAAAATTAAGTCATGAGATTAAACAAACAAGGAGTTGGAATTATTATAGTTATAAAAGGTATAAAAATATAGATAATATCAGTAAAAGGAATATGACTCATCGAATTAAAGTTTTTAAAATTATATTCGTTCGATCTAAGTGTTGAGTACATCACAAAAGCTTGTTGTGGCTTGTAAGTAGTGTATGACTTAGAACCTTGTGTTTGAAAAGTGCACGTTAAACACCCTAATATTAATGTTCTTGACAAGACTTGGAGTTTATTTTTAAATTTATTAGGCAGACATGTCTACCAAGATCAACACAGTTCAGACCTAAACAAAAATAAAAGAGTGATGAACCATTCTTGCATGGATTTCAAATTTCTCTCAATTGAGAGGACGTCTCTCTCAAGTATAAATGATGATAGTACGCACTGTTAAAATATACTGATGCTCTGGATTCATTGTTGACCTTTTACCTCTCCTTGAGATATAAGGGGGTGGAGGGGAGGAGTAGGGAACAACCCATGTAAGGTACTACAAGGCTCCCCCCTCCAACTCCCACCCTCCCAACACCATCCACATCACACTAGATGAGGTAAGAGAAGGAGAAGATAATCAGACAACCCTCTAGTACGCCCACTTACCTCACGACCCGCGTGGACATCTCACGGAAGGCAAACAATGGCGGAATCCGCTAAGATCCCGATTTAGGGAATGGAGGGGGTCGTCGTAAAATGTTCATTAGGTATATAAGACGTTAAAAAGTTTGTTGAAATCATCAGTTCGGTGTGAGCACTAAAGGGAATAGCATCTTAGTGCATAAGCTGAAAGTGTTATTTTCTTCTTTTTTCCCGATCTGTTCACCTGAGAATATATTTAATTTCCTATATACAGCATGGCGCACTGTAAGGTAAGATTCATGCCTTTCATAGATGTTTCAATCAAATTAAAAAGAATTGACGTCCGAGGACTTGAAGTTTTGCCTGTCCTATTCTTAAGTTAGATAACACATATGAAGCTATGACAGGTCTAGAAAGCCGGTAGTGAAGAACATATGGCTTTAATAAAAAAAAAACTGATCCAGAGCACAGGCTGGAAATATAAATAGATGTAAAAAAGATAAGACATAGATAGTAATACTGTGTTTATTATATCTTTCTATGCTTCATAAATTAAATTATAAAGAAATAAAACTTAAAAAAGATTTGATGTCAATTTTGTTTGGTCATGGCAGTTTTAACACGTCTATGTTTTATATCAAACTCGTTAAACATTTAATATTTAGCTAAGGTCTAACCTCATTCCTTTAATCTATTATTTATTTATTCATGGTATTTAACGTGCACTTTCAGAACCAAATGATTATATTAGAACACAGATTAAAAACTTACTTAACTCCAGAAAACACAACGTTAAGTCCCCTGACGGTTAATTTATCACTGTGAAAGGGGGAAATTCACATTTTATCTATGATAAATTTTTCGGCCATGCCAATAATCGAGATCAGAAAATGAACTAAGGTGTTGAACTTTCCAAATAACAAAGTCTTAGGTAAAATAAACATTATTGATCACCTCCCTGAAGGTGAGAATGTAGGGAACGCCAGTTAAGGGCAGTATTTTTGCAGTTTTTATAGGAAATCGTGTTGACCTGGTGGTCTAGGGGTAAGGTGTCAGACTTCTGGGCTGGGGATCAAAACTTGTGAATGTGTGGAATGCCAGGCCTCCACCGTGGTTCGGATCCCACGTTAAACTGTAGGTCCTCCATTTCATCTCACAATCACCCTACCATTACACACTAGCGTAAGTGCGTATAACCCAAACGGGTAGTAAGACGTGTTGCTAATAATAATAATAATAATAGTAATAAAAGAAGTAATAATGATAATATAATAATAATACTATAAGAAACCTCTTTCTGTCTTGCATAAAAGTTAAATAATTCTCCATTAGAAACATGGATTTCTTTTCTTCCCATGTTGACTGACCTCAACCGTTCTTGAATATCTGTAAACGGTGTCCTGAAAATTAACAACCAATTTTTACTATTAATCTAACCCGCCTCAGTGGCGTAGTTGGCTAACGCGCTAGTCGTGTTGAGCTCGACTGCTGAGAACGGGGAGATCGAAGTTAGAATCTCGGTCGGGTGAACTGGGAGTGGTTTTACTTAATGGTTTTTCACTCTCCCTCCACGCAAATGTGGGTTCACTTCCTCTAAATTCAACCTTTCCAATTCCTAATCCATTAGCGTATGTAGTACTTAAGTGGCTCTAAATTGAAAAAAACTATTAATTTAAGGTCTTTCTCATCTATTGCCACTATGCTCATGACAGTTATACAAGAAACGTTTACATCAATGTGTGGATAAAATTAAGCTCTATGCTTCTATTATAGCAATATTTTATTTATTTTGGCTAAAAATAAGTTTTTCTATGAAAATTTCGAGAAATTGTCCTTAGCTTGCATTCTATTCTATCCAAACTTAAGGGACCGTTTCAGGTATAGCGGTATTATTTAAATAGTCTGTACTTTTACTAACACATTTTCACTGGTTTGTTATACTAAGTAAAATAATTAAATTGGATTGTGGAAATATTTTTATTAGTTATACTCATAAGTAAAATATTTCGAAGGGAAACAAAATGTCTCAATTAATAAAAAGGCACTGAATCATGTTAACTAAAGAAATATTTATCCATGAAAATTTTTAAATTTATTAAAACTGGAATGGTGTATTTAAACTTATTTGTTTGTAGATAACTAGATTTTAATATAATGCGTTGTGATTTATTTAAAAAGGTGGTTATTTGCATATATAAATATAGATTTATTTAGTCTAAGTTATTATAGATTATAGTCCCCTTTTATGATGCAGTTAGAGTAAAATATGGATTCAAAATAACTATAAAAAGCTAATTTTAATGTGTCAGTAAGATTTTGCCTGACTAACTAAGAAGGTTGGGGTAAAATGGAAAACAATTGAAAAACCTTTTTTAACTTGTGCGTAACTAACGTAAATTCACAAATATGTATTTTATACAAAAGATCTGTGAAAAATATAATAAATAAAATAATATAATTTCAAATTTAAAAAAACATACATTTTCAAAATATTTCAAAATTTTATTTACTCAGCAACTAAATTAAAATCTTTTTTCATTATAGCGATTTGTAAAATGTAGTTTTGAAAATAAATTTAATACAATATAGCTCACACTAAGTTGATTTTTTTCTGATTATTCCTCACAGTACAAGGATTAAATAACTTTCAGATACACTAGCAATGGTTTATTCAGACACACCAATAGTGATTGTACTCAGGTACACAAACCATCCTCTATACAGGTATGCTAGTGGTGTATTATTTGGGAACACTAATAGTGAGTTATATGTACACTAATGCGAGTTTATTCAGGAACATTAATGTGGATTTATTCAAGTACACTAAGTGGACCGTAGTCAGTGCATATGGCTACAAGCCTAATATTCCTGGGTTCGACTCACGGGTGGTACCATGGGTATTTCTCTCTAAAGGGGACTCATCACAAGGACCAACAGAGGCTGGATGGTTATGCTTAATTTATAAAAAGAAATTATACTTGTTCCACACTTTCACTATCACTACTCATCTCTTCGGCACATAAAAAGAGCCTCCACGAAAGGTGTGTTTAATAAGTATATTCGAGAGTCCTCTGGGAAACGCTACGTAAGTACCACCCAATATTCCCACAAACTGCGCTTCGATTAATGTAGCTAATATTCGCATATATATTCAAAAATACCATTGGTGAACTATCCATGTACACTAATAGTGATTTATTCAAGTACTGTTGAAGATAATCCGGTGTCACACTCAAAATCCCATCCTCATAAAAATATCTGTTTAATTTTTTAAATATATGGATAGGTGATCACGCAGTTTAAGGTGCTAGTAATTAGGGGATTAAGCTTCATAGTCACTTATAGATGGTTTCCCCATCTATATTTTTCAATATTTTTCGTCACCCTCTCGTCACGTTTTGTGGATACGTTTTCTCTAAATTGCCTTATTAAGCTCTATTTTTTGTATCAAGTCATATATATCTCTATATATTTATATATAGAGAGATATATATTTATTTATATATATATATATATATATATATATATATATATATATCTCCTTTGTAACTGCATGGCCTAAATTGTAAGGCGTGTTAGTATAATATTGTGTGTTGTGGGTTGCGAATGACAAAACGAGTGTTGCAGGTTGTTGTGATAAGCCTGTAAACAAACATAATAAAGGAACTCACCACATAAACATTGTCAGTATTCCTTAGGTGGAAACCAGACAACTCTAGTAAAAACCTTAAAAATCAAGTCTTCGTCAATCATGAACCCACGCAGTCAGATATACGATCAACCCCTCCCCCCCTATCCTTGACTATTTAGAAATCCTGACAGATTTTAGGTCCACAATAAAGTTATAAGAAGTAGAAAGGCACAAACGGTGACAGTTGGAGACACCTTAGTATTAATCGTACTGTTATACAAATGACAATAATTTATATATTTACTAGAAAGTGTTAATTTACATAGTAGATTGGACTCGCACACTTGCGTAAAGGCAATCAATCACTCTAGTGTTAACTAGTTTTTGTTTGACTCGCAGTTGATGTGTGCCTTCTTGGTGGCTGCTGTGATATCATCTGACTTTGCCAACGGGGAAAACTTCGGTGGTGAAGGATACCCTAGAGGAGGACCAGGAGTGGCTCCCAAGGATTTGGAGTCGGAGCCGGTGGCTACCCAGGTGGTTCAAGACCCTCAGGCTCTTACGGTGCTCCTGGTTTTGGAGGTGGTTCAGGAAGCTTCGGTGGTAGTTCAAGGCCATCGTCCAACTACGGATCAGCTGGTATTGGAGGTGGTAGTGGTGGAGGATTCGGAGGTTTGGGTGGTTTCGGTGGCGGAAGACCCTTATTTTCATACGGAGCTCCGGGAGGCAATTTCGGAGGTGGCTCTGGAGGTTTTGGCGGTGGCAGCTCTGATAATGGAAGGGTGAGTCGATACTTCCCATGAATTTATTTTCTATATTTTTCGATGTATGAATCTAACAAAGAGATTTTAAAACAAAACTTACCAATAATAGTAATAGCTATAAAATAAATTTATTACTAACATATTTACCAGTTCTGTATGAAATAATTCATAGTATTATTTGTGCATTAAAAGGAAAAAAAAATCTCATTGTTACATTCAATAATCTTGATTTTATATTCTAAGTTAAGTTTTGTAAATATAAAAGATATTTAATTATTTCATTGAGCTATACCTCTCTCTATATATATCTATATATTCAATGAAATAATAAAACATCTTTTTAATCTTATATATATATATAGTATTTTGTGCTATCTTCAATAGTGTTAAACTGTAAGGCACTATTTTAGTAATTCACTATATTGTTGGTGACAGGAGATTATATATATATATATTTTTTATGGTTGGGCTTACTTGCATTAGTTTTCTACATTTGACTTAGCTCTTTATTATTTCCATCACTTCACGGGGATGAGATTGCAGTTTCTATAATATTCTAAACCCTTTTTATATCACCTTTAATATATCATTAATAACTCTTGTGTTGAACGTAAGTCTAAGAAATATTATGTTTATTGTTATTTAAAAAAAGTAGTTTTAAAGGTTCCTAATAGCGTTGAACACCTCTTTAAGAATACCTCATCCCTGATGTTTTAAAACAGCATGAATACTAAAATAATCCTAAATAGGATAAAGATCAGGGTCTCCTAGAGGGAAGGGCTCACTCTTCACTTATGCTTATCCAAAGTGAAATATTTTACATTGTTATAATGATTCTTAATGACATCTTTCAATAACAAATTGGTAACCAAAATTACGTCCTAGCTCTCTAGACAGTAGTGAAGGTTTTAAAATCAAGCACCAGCTTAATTAAATTATATAAAATTAAAAATGTTGAAAAAAAAGTTTTTGAAGAGCTTACTCGTACAGGTTGGAGTAATTGTAGTATGTACACAGCAAGAAAAACTTATACTTGCAAAATTTAATTAAAGTGGTGTCATATATTCATATTTCAAGTCATATGATATGTAGCAGAGGCATGCCCAAGAAGGAGGGTGAAAAGGAGGTTGTGTAACAACACCTTCTTCAATACACACACCACACACACATGTGTAAACGCTAACACAATAATGAGTTACTTCAGTATCTCAAAATTATGTACTCATGAGATATTTTAAACATGTATAATTGATCAGAATTAAATACAGAGCTACTATAAAAACTGCAGGGGATAGCAGATGTTAGAACTATAACAATACCTTCAGCTCCTCGCATAATAAATATCGTTCTAGGCCCTCTGACTGCACCTACCCGTCTGATATAAATATTAATACAATTTTAATTTTTGTTTATTTGAGGTGTTTAAAGTTCATTTTCAGAACCGAGTAAATATACAAGTACATGATATATTAAGTAACCTATATCTATAACATACACAACATCAAACTCTTACTGTTAAGCCTAAAGGTGAGACTCATTTTTCACCAATAATACATTTTTTGACTATGCCAGGAATAGAACAACAGGCCATATCCTTAGTAAGTAGACACGCTACTAACTGATCTAAGGCGTTGGACCTGATGGTAAAAAAATGCTAAGAGTTTGGTAAAATTGTATTTGTGTATATATATTTATTATATTTAGTATATTTATTATGAAGTATATTTTATCGAGATCCATTTTTAATGTAACCCTGTATTCGATTCCAGCCCGAGCCCTACAGCTTCCAGTACGAGGTGAGAGACGCGAACAGTGGTAACGACTACAATCAACAGGAAAGTAGCGACGGCAACACCGTTACCGGAGAGTACCGTGTTCTTCTCCCGGACGGACGTAAACAGATCGTCAAGTACCAGGCCAACGACGCCACAGGGTACAACGCCGACGTCCAGTATGAGGGTCAGGCCAATTACCCGTCCGGAGGTGGGGAGGCGGTTTCGGTGGACAAGGAGGTTACAGAGGCGGCGCTTCCGGTGGACAAGGAGGTTACAGAGGCGGCGCTTCCGGTGGACAAGGAGGTTACAGAGGCGGCACTTCCGGGGGCAGGGGGGTTTCGGGGTGGTTACTCCGGTGGTCAAGGGGGTTTCGGGGGTGGTGCGGGTCAAGGAGGTTACGGGGGTGGTTCTTCCGGTGGTCAAGGGGGTTATGGAGGTTCCAGTGGTTTTGGTGGCTCTAGTGGTTCGGGAGGTGGTTTCAGCGGTTCCAACACCTACCTTCCTCCGTCCTATAGAAAGTAATTTAAGTCCCCTTGTACAGTCAACGGAATAAAGATATGTTAAAGTATCACGTAAACCTGATAACGATTAATGTATCGCTAGATAAACCAACTATAAATAGCCTCCTTAAAAAAAACTAGTCCTTACGTTTAATAACATAGAGTTGAACCTTCTGAATTACACGAGTATTGTGAGGAATATATTCAAGCCATCCACATCAGAAAAATCTATATAACAAATCTGTTTGATATTTAGAGTGGCGATTATTCCAAATCATCAATTCAATTTATAAAAGAAATTGCAATTTATTTTTATGTATATGAGTTAAATGTCAAATTTTGAATCAGATTGCTCATTAAAATAATTAAAAAAGGTCTTATATAGTTACTTGTCAATCTTGCGCATTTCTTATTCTGCCATCAACGATATAATTTTGACAATTTATTTTTCTAAAGTGTGATTTGCTATGTATAATTTTAATTATGTAAATTATTTTATGAATGCTTGTGACTATGAGTGAACTATGAATGTTATTGATAATGCTTTCTTTATACTAATGCATTTGATGTGTAAAATGTAAGAATTAAAATAAAAAACTATCTACAATATGCATTTTTTTTTCTGATTTACTCTAAAAATTCAATAAAAGGTTACTTATTCAATTCAGTAACCGGTATATTTATTTAATAACAAAACTTTTATAGGTCATACATTAAGAATATTATTTTGTTTTAACTGTTGAATTATTGCATATCTTTTACTTGATGATCCTTGCATTTCCTTTTATGTGAGAATTAGATGTTTCATCAGTCTAATCCACTTCTCATCAAAAAGTCTTTGAAAAGTTTGTAGTTTAAAAACAAACCTTCCACCACCCTTACGGGTAAAAACGTACAATTTTCATATATAGTTCAACATGGCACCCAAGTTCCAATGATTCTAATATTTGATGTGGTAGTGTCTAATAGTCATAGAAGGGTTTTACTTATATGACAACTAAAAATGTTATATCTACCTTCCCGTATTCATGCATAAGACCATATTATTTTCAGCTATCAATTTTGTTAGATATCATAAATAGATGTGAGATGACACGTAAAATGTTATTATTATTATTATTATTATTATTATTATTATTATTATTATTATTATTATTATTATTATTATTATTATTATTATTATATTATTATTATTATTATTATTATTATTATTATTATTATTATTAGCACCACGTCTTACTACCCGTTCGGGTTATACGCACTTACGCTAATGTGTAATGGTAGGGTGATTGTGAGATGAAATGAAGGACCTACAGTTTAACGTGGAATCCGAACCACGGTGGAGACCTGGCATTCCTCACATTCACAAGATGTCTTGTCAGAGGTGAAGGAAGGGTTTGGTAATAAAATGTTATTAATGTTGGATATTGCTATTAAAATTGAACTGTATGTATCTCAGAATTAAGGTTAATCATGGTTAATAGTGTTGGTCTGTATAAATTTTAAACTATAAATAACTATTTGACGCCTCATACTGTGCCCATTTAATGTCCAATACTCCAATCTTAAGGCTGAAATTATTAGTGCTTGTGCTTGCTAGGGTGTAAAGGTTTAAAATAATCATGCTGAACGATCAAGAACGCTCGTTGATTTTTAGTGCTTTTTAAAGAACATGTTATTTTGAGTAAAGAAAATAAGAAATAAGAACTTTCAAAATGGTTTCTAAATACTACGTGACAAAATGATCTCAAATTACAGCCAACATTTCTGGAAATGACAAAGAAGTGAGGTCAGTGCGGAGTTAGTGTTTAATATTTAATTGATAGTCTAATATAAACCATTTAGTGGATATGTTGATGCGTTGTGCTTATTAAATTAAGAAAGATCGTGGATTCTTTGTGTTGATTAAATTAAGAAAGCTTTATATATTTAAATTGTTATTTTATTATACTTAATTTCATCTATTACTTAAATTAATATGTAACACTTGTAATTTATAATTTAAGAGTAGACGTCAATAGTTATCAATTATTAGGCTATTAAACACCAAGCACAAAACGTTTTGTTGATCCCACACAATAATAAACGAATACAGGTCTTCAAATTGGGACGTTTAATTAAAATTATCCGAAAACGTGTCATGACTAACCGGCGCGAGAACAGAACCATTAGTGAACCCCACTCACTGGTTGCAATAATATTTAAAACATTACTTAGCACGTAGTCTTACTACCCGTACGGGCTCTACGCTTAAGTAATAATTACGCTTATAGGTTAGGAAGTAGGATGGTTGAATTTAGAGGAGGTGAACCAACATTGGCACAGAGTGGAAGACCATTTAAGAAAAACCAAGACCAGTTCGTCCAACCGAGATTCGAACCTCAATCTCCCCGTCCTCGGCACTCAGTAGATGGCAGTCTAGCTCAACATGCAATAGCGCGTTAGCAAACTATGTCACTGAGGGAGGTCTTGTCAATACTAGTAGTATAACCATATAAAACTTAATTAAATTAGAATATAATTTTATGAAGATTCAATAGGTGTGTTTAAAAATAAATACCAATATTAAACTGGTTGAATTATTGAGTAGAGAACAAATTTGATTCATGATGATAAAACATGTTTACATTGAAATAAAAAAAAATAGTTTAGAAAACTAAATAAAATATTATGTAAATAGCCTTGATACAGTAGCATAAAGCTAATATAAATAATTAGTAAAATTGAACAGTGATTTTTATAATGGCTTTGTAACGGTACTAGTATAGTACGTTACCGTTATGAGACCCCATCCCACCCCATGTTAACCTACAAGCATAAATTCTCTTTCGATTCATACTACCCACTCCGAAAAACGTCGACATTTACTTATACCTCCTGGAATAGAACTCTTCTCTATTCTAGTTCCATGTAGCCTCAAGCTATATACAAACTTTATAATACACAATCAACTCTCTTCTATATAAACTGTTCATGTGCTTACCCTCTGAATGTTTTGGCTAGCACACACTTCAAGCCTGGCGTAACATAAACACGTCCTAAATTGACGAGTGGGGAAAATCTGCCGTGGTGTCTCAACATCTGATGTTCCGGTCTGCCTGGTCAAAAGTGATCTGATGGGAGTCTACCGGGACAACATTCTAGAAGTATGCTCGGACTTAGCTGCCCTCTTGCGGAGGGTGGAACCAACCACCAAATCATCGCCTGATTAACTACGTTATCAGCCACGCTAGTTAAAAAGATCACCATCAACAAACCATGGGTGGTCTTGATGAAGACATGATGAACAATCAGAGAGTGGGAAGAGAAATGGTGTACGTGTCGAACTGAATGCAGCGCTACACCAACGTAATGTCTCCGGCTAATTTGGACTTCTCCCTCCTTTCTTTCCCTTAACATCTAGACAGTATATAAAACATGGTGACGCTGAAGAAAGTGTTGACTCTTTAAACTGGCACCACTGTGGGTGGACTATTGTAATTTATATCGACTGTTCAAATTAGACATCGTCAGGAGACGATTATTCCTGAAAATGGACTCTACCTGGAAAGTTGTAAAGCTGTGTAAATCTTCATAATTCATATTTAAATATTGAAGTTATAGGTTATTAATATTAGGACTCATTTTTTTTTATTTCTGAGGTAGACTTGTAATTTTCTTTAAATATGAGCATTTCTAAAGGTAACTTTAAATTTGAAAACCTATTATTTTGGTGTCGCTTCTTGGGCACTTGAATATTTAATTCATTTTTAATATTCTAATAATTGCTGTTCGTGCTAAACTAACTTTTTTTAGGTGCATTTATATTTTAATAAAAATCATTTAAATTCATCCATTTGTTTTCTAATATTTATGTAAAATAAAATTTGCTATTTATTTTATGTACATTCTAAAACTTTGCAATGTTATTTAATATGAATATCAACTCAGTAACCATTGTTAGATTTCATTTATGTTGCGATCTAGTAAAAGACTTTGAGGATGCTATTTCAAGTAGTCCCGTGAGAGTTTTAGCTTACGGTATGAAGTCAAACTCTTGTGTTTGTTTAAAATTTAATATTTGTAATAACATAACCTTTTCAGTAAATGTGTTTCCTTTTTGTCTATAGAAACTCAGACACTTTTTTAACATCAAAAAAGGGCTCGTAAAGCTATTTATGGTTCGTAATTTTGTGTAAAGATTATTATTTGTTTTCTTTTTTAAAGTAAACAAGGTCAATTAGACTCTGCCTACTATTTTTTGTTTCTCGTTGTAACTATATGTTGGACAAGTTTTCTAACCATAGATTGAGCCTTAAGGCCACGTGAACTATTGTCATATTATTCAATAAACCATTATTCTTACTTTTAACTCTTACTAATGCTTTTTCTCTTTATTTTGTATGTTAGCTTATTCCCTTCCTTCCTTGTAGTATTTTGTGTAGCCTATTACTATAAGGGAACAGAGAGGATGTAACAGCTTTACAAATGTTAGAGTTTAATTATAGTGATGGTTAATTTGATTATTACATAAGAACATGCGTAAAGATGATAATATAGTTGAAGTATTAATTCAGAGTTGTGTGTGGAATTAAAATATATTATTTTAAAATGATAATGAGAGTTTGTATAACAATATAATTATATTCTTTATATTATTAATTTATTAATCTTCTTCTCCTTTATGTTGAAATAACCATATTGTTTGCTGATTTTCATCTTGATAGATAGATTGATGACTTGTTTCGATGAAATTGCAATTATTTGTAAACTATCCTAAAACCGGCTAAATACCTATACTTCGCTTCGGAGTTCTCTTTAAGATCATTAAAGAAAATTGCTTTTTTGTGCTAAGAAATAATAATGAACTTGCTCGATATTAATAAGGGAAAGAAAAATAAGGAGCAACATATATTTTAAACAACATTGTAAATTTAATTAAAGAATTATTTAAAAAACTTCCTTGTAAACTATATTTTACTTTCACTCCTTTGGCTGTGGAATTGTGAGGCTTTCAGGAGAGATTACACGTGAACAGTCTACGTACAACTGGCCATGGTAGAAACGGTCATTTCTTAAATCCACACCAGAATCATTTAAATACTGCCCCTGAGCTTTGTTTATCGACATTGCGAAGCATACTTTGAAAGGAAATTGCAGTCGTTTGAATTTAAAGTGGTAGTCGGAGGGAATCAAAGGATTAAGTGGTATGCCAACTGTCTCTCCAGCCCTACATCCTGTAAAGATTGTTGGTCCAATCACGTTACAATGTAAAAACTTCACCCGCAGCCTGGTGCCATCACAAAGCTTGAGAGATATCAGATTCCATATCAGCATTATTTGGGCTCCAACTTTCAGACAGAGAATGTGAGGTGGAATCTCTGGTGGATTCAAAGTGTGGAAGAGCTCCACAGGGTAGTGGAACACGTCCTCTATCTCCACCTTGGAGTCCCCAGACTGCTATCTCACCATCTCAGTAGTAAGTTTGTCCAATAACGAATCATTAATGCTTGCTGCGGTGTCATTCTTAGGTGTGAGAATAGCTTCTCCTTAAGCCAATTCGGGTCTTTGATGAGTAAATCACTCAAATCAGGTATATCTTGTCACTTAGAGTCTTCAAATCTTTAATAACTTAACAGAGATTTTCCAGAATATAGACTTTGTTATTCTTCCATTAACCTTCTATCACCAATTTCTAGAAGTATGTATGAAATCTAGTCTGCCTTCAAGTCGCCTTTGAGATGGACCCTCATATTAACTAGTAAAGATAGGACTTAGACTTTAGGCCACAGGTAGAATGACTTGGGACATGCTTTTATCTCATGAGTACGTCTGCCTCGAGACACGACAGGTAGTGTCTACTGAAAGTCCCCGGCCAGTAGTACAGTCATCCCACCCATCAGGTGTTTACTACTATGAATGTCCTGGAGAGTCCTATCCAACGCTACTATACCTCCATTGTGTGCCATAATACACTCACTCCAAACGATCAACTTACACTATTTAAGTATCTGAGCAGTATAGCTTGGTTTTGAAATATTAAACAGAAGAGTTTCAGAATAATTCAAGTTGAAAGGCAAAGGATGTGCTGTATTTCCACTGGCTAACAAAGTCGCAGCTATACCTGATGACACTGCAGAAATAGCTATTTTCTTAATTTTCCTTACGCTGCCAATCAATCAATCCATCTGGAGCGTCAATAAAGAAAAACCATCCAGAATCTGAACCAACGATATCAATGACCTCTTTATAGACTTGACTTTGTTCGATGTTGAGTTTAGTAACGTTTTGAGCAACTGATTCAGAAAATTGGACTACGTCCTAAGAAATTTATCTCAGGTATTCGCGATTGACACTAACTTCATTTAGATCATTAGATGGCGAGAGAAGGAAAGCTGCTGAAGTGGTTTGTTATACAATGAAAATACTACGTTTTCTAAAATCAAAAAGCATTTGTTGTAAACAATGTCTATACAGTTTCAATACCAACCTCTCAAAACTCATTCTCCGCCTGCCTTTTATATTCTCAAAAAAATTGTCTCTGTGGTTTTCCCAAAGTTTTAATAGCTCTGCCAATTGACAAAACACCAACACGAGAGAAAATAGCTACCGGAGCGTATACGGTGATTAAAAATTGGTGTCTTCTTCCAGAGTGCGGTCCCAGTAATTGTCATCCTCCAACAACCCGAACGCTTGGCAGGCAGACTGATAAGTAGGATGAAACACACCTGACATTTTCTTAAGGTAATTAAAGCAAGTGGGTCCTCAAAATTCGTGAAGTAGGAGTTGCAAGTAATAGCATTCAGCATTTCTCGGATGTACAGTGTACACTCGACCAAGAACTTGATCCTGTTTAACTCCTGCTTATCCAGGGACAGCCTTTCCCTGCTTCCTCCAGCTAGACTTATTGTTCTTCCAAACATAGTACGCCAGAACTTCACTGTAGAGAAGCCCTTTTGCAAAAGCATCTAGTTTGCAAAGTTCAAAAATGTCAAGAGATTGCTTTTTGGAGGGTTCTGTACTTTACCGGCAGCATTATCAGTTGTAAAATAAACTCGTTGACCGTTATCGAGAAGGACAGAGAGATGCATGGCTGGTGGATATATTTCATGAATGGGGAAGTTAAGAGTCTCCAAGCCACTTCAGAACTATTAATATAACGTCCTACCTCATACTTGATAACGTCATCTCATTCTTTCTCTAAGCCAAAGCTGCCTGATCCCTACCATTGTTCACATTTGTGCAGGTATACTGTATGGAGTTCACATAATTATATAATTCCACGATAATGTGGGCCTTGAAGGTACGGGACAGCAGGGTTGTACGGCACAGCCCACTTATTATAAATGTCTACTACTCCATTTATATTGAATGTAAACTCACCACCTGAATGAGATCGTCTGCTGTACTGGGGATAGCCGCCATCTGCGGTCTGAGTATCCATGGTTAGTGGACGGTGGTATCTCTTGCTACATGAGCCACCGATCATACATGGTGAATTTCTGTTCAGAATTCCAGATGGCCCATAAATCATCGTAGACATTACGATTTTATGAATAATTGGATCAAGCTATGCGTCAGGGATCCCTGCGCTTATGACACTATCAATTTGGGCAGGCATTATTCTGTCTTGAAGTCATATCAAAATGTGGGCGTGAGACAAACCACGCTTCTGTCACTCCACTGTGTACATGCAACAACTACTTTGACCGAAAATAGAGCCTTTAGTCAAGAAATTGATCTTTTTTAAAAACTTTATATAAAAAACGAGCAATAATATAATGTCTGTCTTGGGTCTTTTGTCCAACACTTGATGCCTCATGTATATCGATACACTTAGGGCTACATGTGAATGTGATGAACAGATCAGGCTGACCATATTGACGTGTATATGTCATAGCGTCCTGAATCCACTCGTGCATGTAATAGGGCCCACCATTAAAACTTGAAGGCAACACAACCAACTTTCTAGGATCAGAAACATGCCCATCTCCCTTGCACATGGCGTCCCGCAGATGTACGTAGTTTGCGTTCGATGTTTACTTTGGTTATGTCTAATGAGATTAAGTCTTTCTATTTCTATCTTTACTTACATGTCAACCAAAAAATGATTAAGAAAATTGAAATAAAGTAAGATGAAGTTTTCTTGACCCTCTATTCCCATGATTCGGTATAAGTAAAGGTCTAAAGCAAAAACTGCTTTCTTAAGAGGGGCTTTGGAATTTGGATCAAGCTGGGGGATGTTAATGGAATATCCATCTTTCCCACGGTAGAACATAAGAGGGTAGTAAAGAGCATTACAATCTCGGTGAGTTTCGTGAATTTGCACCAACTTAGTGTCTCTGTTGTGAAAAACGATGTCCCGCATTTCAAACCCCTGCCCCACAATCACCAAAACCACCTTACTCGTTGTAGGCGCGTTAAATGGACCCCTATCTTCAGCTGAGGGTTTTCGATCCACGTGAATCACACCTTTAAATATTGACCTTTAGGGGCATTCTCCATTGTTGTTTTAAATTACGTATATAAGGATCGTGATCATACAAAACTTTTTGAAGCTGTCAAATTAACCAGGGATTCGCATTGAAGATATTGGACCAAATTTTCGACTTTTTCATTATTTCAACAACAAAATATATTTGTAAAAATGGGATTTTTTTTATAGTGAGGAAGGTAACAAGCTCCCTAACCTGTGGTAAACTTGCCCATGAACCTTAAAAATGAGCATAAAATTTCCTTCATGTACCTCCTTAGCTCCAAAGGACGTCATTTGAAAACATCCATTATACTTTCTAGTGTTTGTCAAAAAAATGCTGAGATTCGGGATGATAATTAGTAAGGAGGCTGTGAAGAAGATCAGGATACTGTTCAATTGGGGGGAAATGTACTTTACCGTTGCTAAAATATAGACTGGGGCTCTCTTCTTTCCACTTTTATGGGTGACAATACTTGCATTTGACTTTCTGTCCAATAAAAATCACCTTTATTACTTACTTACTTTAGCTCAATTGTTAAAATAGTTTAGTTTATAGTCCAAGGTATAGACAGACAGTTGGACATTTAAAAACCCTTATTCGGATTCGGATTGGGTCATGAAAAGTCGAAATTCATCAATATCTCAAGTTTAATTTCTTTGACTATTATAATTCTTTCTCTACCTGTAAGATAGCGATAAAGTAAAAATGCGATAGCCATAATATGTGTAATCCCTAATAAAATGTCGAAAATTTTTACTGGAAATAGACATTTTAATATCAATTTTGATCGTTGTGGACTTAATATTGATCTTTTTGGGGGATAAAAATATATTATAGATGGCTTTAACTCTTGGAAAAATAAAATCATAAAATTTAAATCTGGGATTCAAAAAATATTTTACGTGAGTATAAAGCAATTTGCTCGGGTTTGCTAATGTTTATTATTTCGTTTCACACATATTACGAGTTTTGATTTAATATTTCCATTTTTAAACAATGGATTGAGAAAGTCCGTGCAGAGTTCCGTACCATTTGTTTCCGTTTATAATAGTGAGCTATAAATGTTTTTGAGAAATCTCGCTTTAATTGTAATCATAAAACGTGAAAATGTTAAAAGTAAATTAAAAACCAATAACTTCATAAAAATATTTTTATTTTTGACTTATCTATGTTTATTTAGCATGATTCTTGAATGTGGACTCTCAAAACTCATTTAATATGTATTAGTAAAAAAAAAGTATGGATCTTCACAGAGACTTTCTCAATCTATTGTTTAAATATTGAGATGTTTACTTAAAGCTCGTAATATATATGAAACGAAACAATATACACTAACAAACCCAAGTAAAAAAAAATTCCTAATCCTGGTTATAAATTTTATAATTTTATTTTTAGAAAATTGATGTCCTCATTTGTATATTTGGACTAATAAAAATATCAATATTGGCTCCACAAGGGTCAACACTTCGTATAAAAATGTCGATGCTTAAAGTCATTTTTCCGAAAAAATTAGAGTAGCAATTTTGTTTATAATATTAATCAATGCTTAGAAACGAAAGTTAATCAAAATCGTTAAAGCCAATTTTGTAAAAATCAATTTTTTCTCTTTTTGTCCTTTAGTAAACTCCCTTTAATTTAGTGTTAGATATCCAATTCCAAAAAATCCCTCGGGGCAACCCTACGAAAACCTTTGATATCAATTTTTAGCCTAATCAGTATAATGGTTTAGGCTCTTCTCCGAGGTACAGACAGACGGATGTACAGAAAGATGGAAATTCAAAAAACACCTTTTATGACTCGAAGGGTCATGAAACTTCGAAATTCATCAAAAACTCGAATTAAACTTTTTTGATGATCACAATAGTTTCTCTACCTGTAACGTAGCGAGAAAGTAAAAGTAGATTGTATAATTCTATTGGTCCTCGTGTTTGTCTGTATGTCCCCATGTCTGTCTAATTGTGTGTCTGTCTGTCCCTGATTAAAAAGTGGTTTGATGTATATTTATCTACTAGTTGGTGTACTCATTATTCGCTCAGGAAATTTATAAAGTAACTTTATTATTTTTAGAACATACAATAAACCACAGGGAACAGTAAAGAGGTAACTAATATAAATTAAAAAAATTTGGGTTTTTCAATTTAACCGTTTTAGTCACTTGGAGGTCGAGGTTGGTGCTTAGTGGTAAGAACGTCGTCAAAGGTTATTGTGGTTTGTGAATCGTGTACGAGTGTTAGCCTTGTGCTTATAAAATTAAATTTAATAGTAACCGTTCTCTACAGAGTATTTGGTCTTGAAAAGTTTATAGTTTGGTAAGCATAAGCGACCATTGACACCAAACAAATAAAAAAAAATCAACAAAAACAAAAGTGTTGAGCTGTTCTTGCACGATGCTCTCTACAAAGTGAGAGTATCTCGAAAGTATAAACGATTGTTAACAACGAACGGTTAAAGTGACGATATTTAATGTTGACCTTTCCTTGATTTATAAATGGAGTTAGGGGGAGGGAACCACCCATGTAAGGTACTGCAAGGTTCCTTTCAAACCACCTAATATATCCTCGACCCTATAGACTTCGGTTGGATAAGGGAGGGAGAGAGACACCCTATTCAACTCCTTAATCACACTCAACTTCTTCACGATCCACGTGGACATCTTATGGAAAGCAACCAAATGAGGAATATTTTAGAAGCCCTGGTTATTGAATAGTCATTGGTGGGGGTGAAGGAGTCCTTGTAAATTGTTCATTGAGTATATAAGCCGGTAAAAAGAATGTTGAAATTATCATTTTGGTTTGAGCAATAAATGGAATAACATCTTAAACTATATTTTTTGAAAGTGGTTTTTTTCTTGTTTAAGTTTTTATCGATCTGGGCACTTTGAAACATGGCGTATTATAAGGTAAGATTTATTATTATATACATGTTTGGACTATTTAATCTATGGTTTTAACTTATACCTTCTAGCTTCATGATTTAGCTACCATAGAATATATAATCTAACACTACACACACCTTATGAGTTATAGGACCAATCCATACACAAATAGTTTATTTATAACGCTACCATGTTTAGAACTAGAGTTTCTTGGACCTTAAATTTGTCTTAATTATCATTTGGTCAAATATACCTTCCTATTGATTGATAAAGGAAATACTACTCATTTTCCTTTGTAAAAAAAAAGCAACCCATTGATATTACAATTAATGTGACAAACATATGGATTATGAATATATATTAAAATTGGATTTATTATATTTATCTATGATAAATATATTAGATTACTGTGACTTTATTCTTATAAAAGAAGGGGTAGTTAACTTTCTTGGTCATGAAGTTTCTAATAGTATCGTACATTTTTATATTTTTATATTTAGAAAAGACCTTAGCTCAATTTTTTATAATATCTACTTAAGAGTTATATTTAAGAAGAGGGTTGAAAATAAAACACTGTTAATTTGGATTTGTCGTATCTTACCTGTGTAAAATTAGTTGTGAATGATTAGTTTTAAATGTTAAAACATTTTAGAGAATTCTCTCATATATAACAGAGTAATTTAATGTTATTAAATAGATTCTCAACATAATTAGGTAATTAATCTTGCGATTGGTTTTCTGCAGCTCTCTACTTTAACCTATCCTTTGTCCAATTTTTAACATATTTGTACCTTCTTTGGATGACATCTTTCACTCTCTGATTCACGTACACCATTCTTGGTATTACTCTTGAATGTATCCCCTCCACATCTACTTTTATAACTATCGTTTTAAAATATAATGTCTCAGTAAATTTCCTACCTTGTTAACTCTTCTTTGTTACATAACTTTCAAAAATTCCCTTTCTTCTTCTGCTTTTCTAATTTCTTTTGTATTTGATACCATCCCTATTTATGATATTTAAAAGATCTTTCTGTAACACCATACTTATAACGCTTCTGATTTTTTTCTTTTATTTGCATCAAAGGTCGATGTTTATTTGTCACTACTCCTTTCTCTTCATGTTAAGAAAATAAATATTTAGGTTTTAGTGAGTTTTTAGAGAGATAACAAAAAAATCTGAGTCTTTAGGGGTTCACTATATTAAGATTATAGTGTATTTTAAAAACAGAATTAACATGGAGAAAGTATATGCAATTGTACATGAGTAACAAAGTTTGGGAAATCGAAATTATCTTTAGTACGGATTCAGCCGTATCAGATCATTTTTGTAAATTTTAAAAAGTGAAATTTGGAGACTGGGATTGAAACCGTTCTAAATATAGCTCAATGGTAGAGCATTAGCATGCTAGACCAAGGATCAAGGCTTATATTTCCATGTCCAGGTTTCGATTCCAAAATTTACGGACAAATACAATAAAGTTGTCACAATATCGATTGTGTTTCTGAATCTGATTCGAAGAACCACTATTTCATAACTTTCACATAAAATAATGATGATTTAAATAAATATAATAATAGTGATTTATCCAAGTATTTATTTAAGAGCACTGACAAGGATTCATTCAAGTAAAATAACGGTGATCTATTTAAGTAATGTATAGTATATTATTCGAATGGATTGAGGGTGATTTATTAAGGTACACTTGGTGTTTATTATTAGATAAACTAATTGTGAACATTTTTTATACTAATAGGGATGTATTCATTTATACTCATAATTTTTTCTTCATTTACAATCCTGGCGATTGATTCATGTAGATTAATTGTGATCTATATATTTATAGTAGTCGTGATTCATTCAGGTACATTTATGGTGATATAGTTAGATAGACATATGGTGATATTTTCATTTAAACTATTATTAGCTTATTAAGGCACACTATTGGTGATTTGATAAGGTAGGGCTACATTAATAGTTATACATAAAGGTACACTAACTGTGAATTATTCAAGTACATAAATTGTTATTTATTCATGTGTACTTATAGTGATATACTCAGGTACAGTAATGGTGATTTATTATGGCATATAAATGGTAATTAATCATGCTCACTAATGGTATTCTACTTAGGTCTTTATTTATGTATACTAATAGTGATTTGTTTTGGTTACACTAATTAAGATTTATTTAGGTAGCCTGGTAGTTATTTATCAAGATAATCTGACGGTGATTTATTTAGATATAAAAATAGAATTTTATTTTGTTTCACAAGTAGTTTTTTATTCAGGTAAACTAACAGTAATGTTTTCAGGTAGAATTTCTTTTATCAGGTTTACTAACATTTATTTATTTTGGTACACACACATTGTTTTATTTAGATACACTAACAATAATCCATCTAGATACAGTTATGATAATACATTCGCTTACACTAGCAGTGATTTTTCAGGTACAACAAATGGTTATTTAGTCAGTTCCATATTTGGTGATATTCTCAGACACACTTACGTTTACTTATTCAAGTACAATAAAAGTGAGTGATTTAGGTAAACTAATGATTATTTATTCAGACACACTACTGGTGATTTATTCAGGTTTGCTCATAGATTCATATTGTGGTTTCTTATTCTTGACAAAATCTCATGAATATAATTCTTAGACACACTCGTCATCATTATACTGAGAATCTAATGAGAATGATCCTAACACGTGACCACGGAGTTTAAGACATCAATCTTCCAATAAACAAGAATACCGTTTATTGGCTGATCGATGTTCGTATCTCATCCTGGTTCATTCGTGATGGTTAACTAGAAGAAGTAACTCTGTGTTTGTTCATCCTCTCTTTAGGTTAGCTTGGGTGAAATTAATTTAATTTACACTAGTAATCTCTACCACTTTGGTGAAGTAGGGCCTACTTAATAAACTGTGAGCTAAATGAACAAAAAAAGGGAAATAATCAAATTTATATTTGCTAAAATTTGCTATAATAACAATTATAGCTCACTTAAAAAAACCACAATGTTAACAATATTAAAGACTATTTAGCTCGAGCATTAACTGTCTTTGTCTGACCCGCAGTTGATTTGTGTCGTATTGGTGTCCGTTGTGGTAGCGCCGGACCTGGTCCACAGTGACATTCTTGGAGGTCACTTCATCCAAGAGGGCAGTCTCGGGGGTGTTGAGGCGGGACTCTACCCAAAACTATCCGTTGGTGGCTATATAGCACTAATATTCAAACTTGAAGATGTCCCAAAACTTGATTTAAGACCATCGACCAATGAAGGAGGAGAATCTGCACCCACTTTCTTGTATGATGCTCCAAAAAAACCTGTTGTTCCACCAATATGTCTCCCTGTAGGTTATCCTGTAGGTCCCCCTATAGCTCTAACTATAACTCCCGCTATATATCAAACGCTAACTCCTCCCATAGACCACACTGTAAGTCCCCCTATAGAGCAGACTGAAGGTCCTTCTATTTATCAAACTATACCACCCCCTATAGAAGAAACTGTGCCTCCCCCTTTAGAAGAAACTGTACCTCCCCCTATATATGAAACTGTACCTCCCCCTATATATCACACTACATCTCCCCCTATACATCACACTACATCTCCCCCTATATATCACACTACATCTCCCCCTATACATCACACTACATCTCCCCCTATATATCACACTACATCTCCCCCTATAGATTACACTGTAATTCCTCCTATAGATCACACCGTAGTTCCCCCAATAGGTTATCCTGTAGGCCGCCCTATAGAACACACTGTAAGTCCCCCTATAGAACACACTGTAAGTCCCCCTATAGAACATACTGTAGGTCACCCTGGAGGCAGCCACACTGAAGGTTACAGCGGTGGCCACTATGATAACGGATGGGTGAGTAGATATTTTCCACGTGCTTACAACCAATAATTTAGAATATATTTCGTTATATGTATAACATGTGGACAGTTTTGGAAATCTTTTTCAACACGAATGAAAAGTGTTAGCAAATTAATGTTTTTAATACCCTTATTTAATGTATAAAATATGTCCTAATACTCTTTGTGGGTTAGATGGAAATAATTTTTGTTTAAAGGTTTTACTTATATACTTGAAAGAGAAAGGATATAATGAGGTGTTCTGGATGGAACTATCTCTAGATAGGAATAGGTGGTCTACTTTTGTAAGTCCTGAATTGAAATTTCTTAACACTAAAGAAGTAAGTACGTTATCAGGTCTAACTTAGCTTTATTTTTTATTCCAACCGAAAGCTTTTAATTAAAATGGTTGTTTTGATATATATATATATATATATATATATATATTTATATATATTTTTATATATTTATATATATTTATATATATATATATATATTTATATATATATTTATATATATATATATATATTTATATATATATAATAATAATATGTTTTAATTTTTTTTTAGTCAAACCTGGGGTCATGGTATGATAACATGCAAATATTGTAATAAACAAGATTAATAGAGTTTGGAAAGTATAAGTTTGAGTACCAGCAGGGTTTAATGGGTATAACTTTTCTCTCATGTGATTTATTTTCTTGTAGTGAACTACATAGACGTGCTCAATCATTTATCTTAAAATATACATTTACTAAAAACTTGTGATATATAGGAAACAAAATAATAGAAACTCTCACATAAACACTCAACCAAATAGCATTAATGATCTTACAAAAATGTTGAGAAAATAGAAATCAAATTATTAAAAATAAATTTTTTTATTTGAATTATATCTTTATAAGACCAATATTTTATGAGCTATAAGAAAAATATATTTTTGTGGCTCTTTGGAACCGATATTGATTGTTATTAATCAATATCGGTTCCAAAGAGCCACAAAAATATATTTTCTTATAGCTCATAAAATATTGGTCTTATAAAGATATAACTCAAATAAAAGATTTTTATTTTTAATAATTTTACAATTTAACAAAAATAAATAATTTTGTTTCTCAAAGATATCCGGAGATATAAAAATTGGCAATTTATGCTTATGTAACGTATCGTTAATGTCATTTTCATGGAAACAGGAACAGTCATTTTGTTTATAATGCTAAACAATGCCTAGAAAAATAACTCCATGGCGCAAGTCCGCAAGTGAACTATACCGACCGAGCGGCCGCCGCTGCTATCGTTGGTAGTTTCAGCATTTGCGGATATATAGTGTCATTTGGTCAGCACAATAAAACCTTCAGCCATTAATCTATGTTTTCTAGACCAGATTTGCTATTTACTTATTCAATTAAATCCTAATTTGTCTTCACAATTTTGAGTTTGACCCTGTTCCAGACCCACTGCTTCACAGACAAATTGTTGAAGCACAGGAGATCGAACCCGGGACATCTGGATCCGTAGTCAAGCACTCTGATCATTATACCCAAAAGACAGCCTAGAGAAAAAGTTTAATCAAAATCGATATAGTAGATTTTGAGAATCTTGATTTTTTTTCTCTTTCCCCCCCCCCCCCCTCTCTAAACAAACCACCTTTAATTTTATGGTTGTGTATCTAATTCCAAAGATTCCTCAGGGAAACCTTATAAATACCCTCGATACAAAATTTTAGCCTGATTGTTAAAATGATTTCAAATTTAGCCCCAAATACAGACAGCGGGCATCGTGAAAACCACATTTTGGTTTTAAGGTGTTATGAAATGTTGACATCTATCAAAAGATCAAAATTGATTTTTCGAAGATCATAATACTTTTCTCTTCAAAGGGCAAGAAAAAATAAAAGAAAAAACTTATAAGAAAACTTTTCCCCAACCAGGGGCTCACGAACAAAATAAATGTACACATGAGCATTGATTTGGATCGACCCCCCTCTCTCCCTCCCCCTTCCCCCCAAAATAAAAAGATGACATGTCATCATAATCCGGGCCTTGCTTGACAAATACTAATGATATAGTTGGATTGTGCTGACCGCAAAGAAAATATATATTTTGGTTTTTCATTAACTGTCCTTCCTACTGGATTCTTACTGTAACCTCGTTTTCGATTCCAGCACGATTCTTACAGCTTCCAGTACGCGGTTAAGGACGCGAACAGCGGTAACGACAACAATCAACACGAGAGTAGCGACGGCAACACCGTTACCGGAGAGTACCAGGTTCTTCTCCCAGATGGCCGAAAACAGATCGTCAGTTACCATGCCAACGAAACTACGGGGTTCGTCGCCGAAGTCAAATATGAGGGTGAGGCCGGCGGCTACCCGCCCAAGAATAGCGGCCCAAGTGTTCACGAAATTTACGGTGGTTTCGGTAACTCTACTGATTCGGGAAATGGTGTTAAGGGTTCCAACACCTACCTACCTCCATACAACCCCAAGTGATCCGAATCCACGTGTTCATCAAATAATAAGAAGATGGTGACCTTAAGTCTAACGTAAACCTAAAGAGATTATCGTAACGATAAATGGGATAAGTCTAGGTATCCTGCCTCAGTAAAAAAAACAAAAAAACTCGTTATATGGTGTGGTAATATAGAATTCTAAATATGTCTGAAAAAGAAATTTCATGATGTTGAATTCTGTTAGTATCGTGTGGAGTAGTATATAAATATATTCAGACCATCAACAAAAGAAATTACTTAATATAACAATTTGTACACTAAGAATAAGCTTATTGCTAAGCTTTCTTTTATTTAATTTCTTTGTTATTTATTGAAACAAAATATTAGATTATAAAGATGGGACGTAGGGAATTCGAATTAAGGACAGTGTTTCTGCAGTTTTCATAGCAATAATTTTTTTAGCCAAAATAAAAAAAAATATTTTACCTATAGAAATATGGCAATTAATTCTCTTCACATTAGTATTTAAACACTTACTTAATATCTGAGATGAGTTTATTAGCATTTTGTGAAAATCATTTTAAATTAAGATAGAAAGTCGTTTGAAATTTCCAGGACATCTTTGACAAGTATTCAAATACTTTTGAAGTCCACATGTTAAAAAAAACTAAACCTAATGTTTTTCATGGAGAATTTCTAGATTACTTTTGACAAACTAAGTTTTATATTTAAAAAATGCAAGAACACTGACCTTAGCTCATGTTCCTTATGTATTTACTTTAAACGCCATATTTATATCTAAAACCTGTTATTATACATAGTAATTTCTAGTTTCTAGTAGGATCTCACTGTATTACTATTTGTTTTCTGCTCTGAAAGATAAAAAATCAACAATTTAACCTAATGTGTGAAATATTATCTATACTATTAATAATGTACATTATTTTCTAAATGTTTGTGTTTGTATGAATGAGCTATTAATATTATTAGGAATGCTTTAGTAATTTGTATATTATATTTATATGTAAATAGTAAAATAAAAAACTTATTACAGCTCAGTTCATGTTTTTTATCTGTTTTCTTTAGTGTGGATTTTGTTAATGGACTCTCAAAATTCAATCCATATATATATATATATATTAATCCAATTGTGAAAGAGTATCTTTAATTAAAAACAGTAGGACTATAACTTATAGCCACGAAATAATTAAAAGTCTTAGGATATTTGACACAATTTTGTTTTAACACCACGTGAACCCATTTGGGTTATACGCTTCACACCACTTGTTTTATTTTATTTTTAGTGGACAGTTATTGCATTTTTAAACTATAAATAAGCTTAAAACTTGAAATTAAAAAATCTCTTAGACATCTCTTATCAATCAAATATATATTTTAAAGTGAAATTAAAATTTTAAACAGTTCTACCATCCAAAATATTATATTTGTGTCAAACATTTAACGTATTCTATATATTTTTTATGATTTTTTTATTTATATTATTCTACTTATTTTGACCTTAATAAATAAATGAAATGTAATGGTTTTAGATTTATTTTTTATTTTTGGACTAACCTAGAAAGCCCATAATATAAACACTTTTATGAATGTTCATAAGCTATAATGTATTCACTAGCTATTTTATTTTTATTCACAACTTTATGGTTTCTAAATACGTTATAACAGATATAATTATTGTAAAAAACTATATAGTTTTTCTGAATGGATATTATAAAAGAACGTAAATAATGTTATACTACAAATTATGGTGCGTCAAACAGTAAGTTATATATTTTTATTACTTTTTTACGCAATACTTTATATATCCATCCCCAACCGCTCTCACACTTACTTTAATGAGGTAATGATGAGAAAGGTAAAGTTTCATAATAAATTCATGGATATTGACCTGGAGGTAGAGTGGAAAATAAAATGGGAAAAATAATCCTTAGTATGCCTAGTTGAGATAAGAGCCTAAACCCCCCTCACCAGAAATCCAGACGAGGTCTACACCTTGTCCCCGTGCACACAGACGTATACACAAAATGCTAACTTTCATTTCACTGTTATATTCTAAACAACATTATACAGATTTTATACAAATCCAAATTCCAAGAATTGGTTTTAATCTTATTCTTGTAGGAATATTTTGACAAAATATTTTCTGAAACAACAAAATATTCTTAGTGGTAACAAGTTCACTAAATATTAATATGTAGGGAAAAAAATTCAAGAGACAAATTAATTTTTGAGAAATTGTGCAGCAATGTATTAAATAATTTCCGAATGGTCCTCATTGGTGAGCACATGGACCAAATTTCTTGTTCATATATTGTTTTTCTGTAAGAACTGGTAAAAGACGTTAGAGTCAAGTGAAAGAAGCCTATGGAATTACTCAAGAAGATAAGTACTAACTGGCATGACATAATGCTGATTGAAAAACTATACCTGGGTCAGCAAACATAGGTGAGACTGAATGATGGGGCGAACCACAGCTTATAGACAGGAAGAGGAGTGAGGGAGGGATGCTATTTGTTCCCAGCCAGTCTGTCAAACTTGTATGTAAAGTGGCTGGTTAGGGAATCTCTGGAGGGACGTGGCAATTTCAGGACAGGGGAACGCGTCATCAACAGTTAAATACGCAAATGATCTTGTATTGCCGGCCCAACATGAAGAAGAGTTGCAGGAAATTGTGGACCAGCTAGGGAGATGATGATAAGATTTGCTATGGAGACCAACATTGAGAACTCCTAAGTGATGAGGATTTCAAAAAATAAAGAGCTGCTAAAATAAAAGTTGGAAACCAGGAGCTGGAAAGTATTGATCAGTCCAAGTACCTCGACCCAGTAGGCATCTTTTATCAGAAGACTCACAAATAAAGGATACCTACTGCACCAAAGAAATTAGATCAAGGATCGCCATGGCCAAGGAAGATTTTAAAAAGAAGAGGTTACTGCTGACCAGCAAGTTGAGTTTGGAACTGAAGAGGAAACTGATGAAATGGTATATTTATAACATCATACTGTATGGAGCAGAAACTTGGACTCTCAAGAATATGGAGAGCTTTTAAATGTGGTACTAGAGACGACTTGAGAAGATGAGATGGATAGACAGGGTTATACAATGTTATAAGGCTGGTTTTCTTCATTGTTTACTTCTCTTCCTCAACATAAATGATACACCTCTTTTAAAATCCAATCTTATTCATCATTAGCCCATGAGCGTAAATAAAATGCTTACAGCTTAAAAGGTTAGAGATACATGATCACAAAATAATCTAAGAATGTATTCCTATTGTTTCATTGTTTCAGCTCAAGAATTTGCTATCTAAAACTTAACAATATATTATTTGCGGTTTTTTAACTGATAAGGAGTATGACTAGGAGTTATACATATATAACTTATGTTGCTTTTTTGTAGCTATTGCGTTTGACTACTAAATTGCTCAGGGCTATGGTCCCAGCATTTCCAAGAATATATCATTTGTTAGATTGTGGCAGTCTTTTTTATTTTTTTATTTATAATATAAAAATAATAATTATTATTATTTTAAGGTATGACATATTTTACTGGAATACGTTATCTAGAAAGGTCGACATGTATGTAGAATTGCAGCCGCTCTGTGGGAACATAAGTTTGCCCAGGGTATATCTTGGAGTTTGTCTACACGTCATAGCCGCAATTATATGACCGGATGATAGTGATTATGAACGTATGGATCCAGTGGAAATATTAAACCTAACCTAGGCCTAACTAACCATACCATGGTGACCATAAGTAAAGTTCTCGTTTCGGGACATATTCCAGGAATATTGCCAGGAATCAGACCCGGGACGTCTATATCACTATCCAGGGGAGCAGACCACCAGGCCCGGAATTAAGTAAGGTATGTGCCAAGTGTGACATGCACAGGGTCCCAGAGGTTAGGGGCCCCCACTCACCTGGCAAATAAATCACTTTAACTTATCATATTTATTTTTGGTGACCTGGTGGTCTAGGGGTAAGGTGTCAGACTTCTATGCTGGCGGCCGGGGTTCAATCCTCGGTCCCGGCAAAGATTAATCTGATTGCTAAACCCTTCCTTCACCTCTGACAAGACATCTTGTGAATGTGGGGAATGCCAGGCTTCCACCGTGGTTCGGATTCCGCGTTAAACTGTAGGTCCTCCATTTCATCTCACAATCACCCTACCATTACACATTAGCGTAAGTGCGTATAGCCCGAACGGGTAGTAAGACGCGGTGCTAATAATAATAAATATTTATTTTGTGATAGTATTATATTTCAATATTTTATGTTTTTTTCTAAAATTTATTCCAAACTAATCTAAATATTCCCTTATCAAAGGGCGCTGGTAGCCTGGTATTACGCGGAGTCCAACAGTTCGTGCTTATATAAATTAACGTAACCTTTTGAAAAAACCGGAAATACTACATATCCGCAGACGGTACCGTTGACTTTTGACATAAAAATAAACATGGATTTTCTCTTGACAATAATTTCTGAGGAAAATTATAAAATTATTAATATTGAAAAATTAACTAAATGCGATGTGAGAAAAACGCAAAAATAAATTGTTAAATAATAAAATGACTTTGCTCAACTAATACTATTACTATTTTATCTGCAAATGGTGAATTACTTAAAATGCAATTACACTGAAAGAGTATATGATTATATAATGTCCAGTATTATTATATTATTAGCTATTAATATACAGTATCATAATTCACTCAGAATATAATAGACTGTATAGTTTAATAGTTACTATAGTATTAATAATTAATATGTTAATAACAAAACTCATGATACTCAATGATTGATAGACTTTGGTAAAAAAGTTGGTCTCTAAATAAAATTATTCTTGTATGATATTTGTATACGTAAGATTCATAATCTTTCATTGGTGAACTAACTTCTAAGGGGCCCCAAGTTCCACTTGGCACAGGACCCCCAAAAATGTTATTCCGGGTCTGCAGACTATGGTCAGTCGATGCATCCTTTTTTAACAGTAATGAACTAATGACCTAGTGTTGTGTATGTTCTAAAATTAAATTATTTTATTTTTATATCATGTTTTGATATAATTGGTTGTGTCAAAAGTGCACGTTGAACAGCAAAAATATAAAAATATAATACTATAATTGCGTGTTTATCTAGTTTCACTATCAAACTGGGTTATACGATGAATAAAAAGTGTAAAATAAAAAAAAGTGTTTGTTGTGGAAAAATGTGATGATAGGTGGATAGAAATGTCTTGATATGCTACGAACAAAACACGGTGGTGGGTTGGGTTTTAAGGTCCTAGCATATCGGCATAGTATCATATACGTACGGTGCCAGTATGGTATCGGTATAGTAGCAGTATGGTCTCGTATTGCCATGACGGTCCTGCACACCGAGATCGTAGTTACGACGTATGCCCCAAGATCTTGTTACCCCCCACCACACCCAAACAATTCTCCTTCGCTACCTGAAAGCAGCGCAGTGAGAATAAGCGAGTGTATTTTTGTTGTTCTGTTAATTATAATTAGTGATACATTGTCTTCTTCATCTGCTGAGGACATTGTTGTAGCGGATATGTTGCTGGAGCCAGAGGAAAAGAAGTGGATACATGAAATCAATAATAAAAGAAAAGTGATAGGAGAGATTTTACACTTTTGAGGATTTTATCCACGGTGGTAAAAAGATTTTCGTATACCTTAGAGGTTAACGCATTTGCTGTTGAGGAACATCATCAGAAAGAAGCATAGGAGGATGAATTTTGATGTGATAGGAGGCGATGGCTGTTGAGGAATGTTATTAGCTGGTTGAGGAGGCATATAAAGTTGATGATGGGAAGCAAGAGTATACATTGATTGTTGAGGAAGTGACTGAAGAACATTATGAAGAGGAAGAGGTATAATGAGTATCTGATCGTTGGATTATGGGACTGAAATGCTTGTTGAGGTAAAAAAGAAAATGTCCAGGGTAATATCAGTTCTGTATTCGCATTCTAATACTTTTTCTCATACTCAGATAACAAGTTAAATATTTCAACCTTAGCAAATCCTTGAAATTATTTGAGCAAACTGTCAAAATGATTCTTCAATGGTTGAAAAAAACTTACTGATGTGCGATAGCAGTGTTTGTGAGGGTGTAGTGGGGGATGGGGGAGGAGGGGGTGTAAGCAACGGCCGCCATGACAGTATCGTACGTGTCTTTCCGCTTTCAAAGTGGAATGGAAAACCACGCACCTCACGTGTACGTTACTATGCTGCTATCAGGGTGGCTGTCGATGAACGCAGCGCCATAGCAAACCATGGCAAGAGAAAAACATACGTTACTTGTACGATACCGTACGTATACGATACTATGCCGGTGTGCAAGGACCTTATCGGTTCACTTCTCTAAGTGTAATACGAGAAGTGAAACGATATAAATTTTGGGTTGTATCAATGATCGCGACGGAGTGAGGATTGGATCTTCCGAAATGTTGTCGCCTATGTGTATCGTCATTCGCTTCAGTGTGAGAACCTGGCTTAAGGTGCGGCAAAAGAGGGCACAAGTAATTTTACAGTTTTTTTATACCATTACATTTTTCTACCAAAATAAATAAAATATTTCTCCAATAGCAACATAGAGTTTAATTTCCTGGACATGCTAATAACAACAGATCTTGACTATCTGTCAAGGATGTCCTGGAATTGGGTCAAAAGTTTTTCACTTTATTTAAAATGTTTTGACCAAATTCCAGGAAATCCATTACAGATAGTCAAGATCTGCTGATATTAGCATGTGCAGAAAACTAAACTCTATGTTGTTACTGGATAAATATTTAATTTATATTGGCCAAAAAATTTCAATTCTAAAAAACTGTAAAAACACTAGCGCTCCCTTCTGTGGCACCTTGAGGGGGCCACAGGCACATGGTACCATACAGAACACACAGAAATCTTCCGTTTATTAAGAATTGGTTTGTTATTTCAAAATATGATTCACGAGAATATGAAGGTGAGATCTATGAGCATTTCTCAATATGAATAATCTTAAATTTCAAGAGTGTTTGTTCAAACTAACGTATCGTTCAGCTCTTCAATTGCGGCTAGGATAAAATATGAACAATAATGTTAATTAATTCTTCTTTATTTGTTATTTACAAGGATAACGTAAAGATCAATTAATACATTTTTTGAACACACCTTTGGTACAACTTCCTTAAACCTGCCGTTTATATTAGATCATCCCTAACGGTTGGTTAGTTAGCAATAATTGGCTTAAAGATTATCTCTCCTGACTGACTTTCCTATACTGTGTTTCTTTCCAACCAAAATAGCATGAAGTACTTCCTACTGAACATCAGCAGCCTACCTCCTCTCTCAAGGATTAGCACCCAAACCAGTAACTTGGCTTTTTGTCTTTGCTGTCCACAATGGGACAATACACACTGAGGGAAAGAATGTAACAACCCTATGTCTATCTTCTATCCTTTATGTAGTAACTACAACATATATTAAATGGGAACCCTTCCCTGCATTGTGATTCATAGCCAAATAAAACCATCAAGATTTATGATTTTTTTAAATGTAATTAATTAATTAATTAGTATTAGCACCGCGTCTTACTAACCGTTCGGTGTTATACGCTTTAAATACTAATTACGCTAATGGATTAGGAATTGGGAAGGTTGAATTAGAGGAAGTGAACCCGCATTTGCGTGGAGGGAGAGTGGAAAACCATTTAGGAAAAACCACCCCCAGTTCACCCGACCGAGATTCGAACCTCGATCTCCCCGTCCTCGGTGATCGAGCTCAACACGACTAGCGCGCTAGCCAACTACGCTACTGAGGCGGATTTTTAAATGTAAAACGAGTAAACTTAAACATAAACGCTGATGGGAGAATAACATTGTTAAAATAAATAAATATTAATTGTTGGGAGTTTTCCAAAGAAGTTTTTTTTATAGTGCCATGCCTAAATGGAACACTTTTTAACTGTGCATTTGAAATGTTTTAAAAATTAATTTGGATTTTTGTAATTTTTCTTGGAAAAGGGTTAGGAAGTGATCCTATGCCACGTACCTTAAAACCCTGATTGTGTGCTTTGTTTATATTAAAAAAAGAGGCTCAGACCTCATATTGTGTCTTTTATGTCATAATTTGTAGAAAATTATTATCAAGCAAGACCAGAACTTGTATTATATTTGAACCCTATATTTTTCTCTATGATCTAAATTTTTTCTCAATAATGGGTGAGATATAAACATGTATTCATCTAAACACTTATTAATAAAATAATACAATTTGTCATTTGAAGGCATTTAGCCAATCGCGTTAAATGTGAGAAATACAAGGCCATTACCAGGAGATAATTTTTTAACAAAATATATAAATTATATAAACACTAAACACATAAAGCTTTCAACAGTAGCAATATATGCATAATATGCAAGGTATGCATATTTATGAGCACGACCATTTAAGTTGAATTCCTATTATATCTATTACTTTGAGACTTCAGATAAAACATTTTTCTATCAATTTAAAAATATTAATTTTGTTTTACTAAATTTAAATTGGTAAACTTTAATACTTAATTTTACCTAACAATTTTTTTTTCTAAACAAGTTTAGCTTGTATATTAGGAAGGCATAGGTAGGATTGGTATTAATGTTTTTACTAAACACCAAAATAGTTATAGTAATTAAAAATTACTTCATCCCAGTTTATTTTGGTTTTCATATTTCACTGTATTAAAACAATAGTAATATTTAGTTAGGAAGGAAGTATTAGAAAATTCAAACGTAGTTTTTTTTTGTTTGCGCTTTGTAGGCCTAGTGATAACACTTTATTATTTTATTAATTTTGTTTTATTTGTATAAATAGGGTCTATTATCTAAGAAAAGTTAAAAATCATACAATTTTACGCATAGACATATTCATAAAATGTTATTAGCTTCTAGGAATTTAAAAAATCTCCTTACTATTTAAATCTGACTGTGCCTATTCTATGACCCATTCGATTTTTTTTTACTTAAAGAATAATCCTTAACAATAACACAAATTTATTCCATCTCTTCAGAAAATGTTTCAAGAGCTCTACTGACATACATTTCAAAACCTTTTAGAGACGCAACAACAATTACAAACAATAGCCACGGGATGTAAAGAAGATCTAGGAGTTTTCTTGGCATTGTTGCTTCGACCAGAACACTACTATTATAACGGGCAAGGACATTTGGTTGATTTATGATTAAGCAGCCTGTGTATAGAGAATTAAAACACGTTAAAGATGTCAAAAATGGATGGAAAACTTTTATATCAAATTTACAGACATAGATTTAACATGACTTTGTTTACCTAATGGAAAAAAAAAGGATGGAGCTGATGTTGATGTTTCATAATATTATACCAGTATTTTTAAAATTATATTAATTTAATGGAGACCAATTTAAAAAAAAAGTTATTGTAGTTCGAGTTTCATAAAATAAATTTACAATCAAGGGTGCTGAAAGTTTATAATATAAGGGGAGAGGGGTGAAAGAGGGGGCCTGTAGGAAGAGGGGAAACAACAGCTAAATAGTGGATGAAATTTTTGCATATTTTAAGAGAATAAGGATATTTATGATGGTTTGTGAAGGGGTAGTTGAGTTGTATACTTAAATGTTAAATAGTAAATTACACCCGAACTAGCTTTTAGGTCTGCTTACGACAATTTGATATGATACTAACCAACCTAACAAAGCTTAACCTTAAATTGATAATAGCATCTAATATTACTTTGGTTGAAAGTGTGGATAAAGGGAGAATTAACTAAATTGATTATATGTTCACTAGTATATTAATTATAAAATTGTATATGATAGGTTCACGTACATTAATTTGTTATGGCTAAACATGGCCTTGAAAAAATATCAACATTGTACAGGGTTTAACCTTGTAGGTAATTAATAGTAATTGAGAACGTCAGTTAAACTGGTAACTGCCTCCTTAAATTAAAGGGGATTCTATGTTTTACAGTTGCAAAATCAATTGTCGGTATAAAACATACATTCCTAGAGATAGGGCTGTTAAAATAATTGCATAGATTCTAGCTTACTATCCAATTTGTCAAGTCCAAGCAGTTCCATAACATAGGCCCTGTTTAATATTCAAGTATTCAAGCAGCATTGTCATATCAACTATTTTTAAATTTAACTTTAATGGTGATATTCCTGAGTGCGTAAGCTTGTTTTAAAACTCTAATGGATATATATACTTTTCCCGATCATTCTTAGAGTAAACCGAGTCCACACCAATGTAATAAGGAACCTCTCATTATAAAATACTAAATATCTCATTTATTTGTGTAACTTCGTCATTTCACAGACACAATATGGCCATTCAAAGTATCAATTGGGATCAAATTTTTTCCAAATGTTTCGTGAGCTATCGAGCCACGAGTTAATATTTGGCCCCTATTATTATGCTAGCAATCCTGCATGGCGTTGCCCGTGACCTCCTGTGGTATAAAAATTATATAAGCACACCACCCTCCTCCCCCATGGTGCCCGATTTCAAATGGAAACGTTATCTCTGAAACGTGATTCTAAAACAGATTAAAAATATTTTCTTCAAAACTTTGTTAAAAATAGCATAATTAAAAAGCTAATTAAAATTTTAAAAATCCGGCTTCGAGGTGCATTCGGACCACTTTCCGTCCACCTATGTAAACAATTTCAGATCCCTGCGTGCCGTAAATTTGGTTGGGCATCGCACACACACACACACACACACAAAATGGGTGTGTGTACTTATGTACGCGCGTGAGAAGTTATACTTCTTTGGCATCATTAAAAAATTAAAAAATAATTAATAATATTTAGTATTAATTATGTTAAATAATAATATTTTAATTTATATCAATAAATAATACATACGATAGTTAACCTCAATTATATTGTAGCACTTGAAAAAGTCTATAAGCACAATTTTTTTCACTAATATTTACGAATAGTAAATAATATTAATCAAAATATTCAATTTAAATCACTATTGAATATAATTTATTAGCACATATATAATTCGCGCTTGTATGAAACTAAAACACGTGTTGTGAATGTAGAAACTAGAAACATGGGATAAATATTATATATATGAAAACAGTGATCAGAGGCGACGAGCGTACCAACATGCGCGACTAACAGAGTTTCTATTTCTATTTTGTTGGTAGCTTTTTTTTTTTTCGAGACTTAATGAGCGGTTTAACTTCAACCTGTTACTTTTGTGTTACAGTGATGCACGCGCATCTTAAAATTTCACTCTCATCATTTTTTCATAACGCGCCTAAAGAAGTATAACTTCAAAATTTCCTTTTATTACTATAGATTTTCTTTCAAGCTGTAATTTTTCAGTTTTCCCTCACTAAATTCCGCTATCCAATAACGGAATTGATTGTCGATTTCCCGTATATTATTTTTTAACTTGATAATGGTGAACTCCTTCCACAGCTGTGAGTATGTAATACTTGTTTGGATTTATAGCTAATCCTATATGCATACGGAAGAATTGGTAAACATTACCTAAAGCCATCCTTCCAAAAGTAAAACTTTTATCTCAAAGGGGAAATGATCATACATTATGGCCTATTTTGAGACAAATGAAAGACTGTGTTTTTCATGGCTAGGAGCAGTTTGGCTTCTGATGGCGGTTGCATCATACAATGCCATCCTAAATCAAAATTTTGCTTTGCGTTTCAATGTCAAACCAATGGTACTGCAAGCTTCCTCTTATATGTCAGGTATATCTTGGATAATTTATTGAATGTTATGTTGGGATATTTTCAGTCTTGTAGAAACAGTGTGTTTTGTATATATTGGAAAGCAAAGTTTTCACAATCAAAACATAGGGAAATGGAATTAGAGCATTTTTTTTTGTAAAGTAATCATCGACGTTATCAAATGAAGTTTCTCACAACTTCTTAGGCTCATCCATTGAATAAAATACACAAATGAAGGCAAAGATTTGCCTGAAAGCTTTATGGTATTTCACTAAAACAAGCTTCTTTCTCAATGTGTCATAACATTTTCTTTTATTTTCAAGATACATTTTAATTATAGTTTTTGTTAATTTGTCTAAATATTACTATATGTAATGTATTCTTTAATTAAATAAATATGTTAAATTTAAAATGTGTAGTTTTTATTTTTCAATAAACACATTTTTATTTAACATGAATACGAAACAATCAACAAAACTATGAAAACAGAGCGCTATTATAATTTGCTATCTCTATTGTGATTTGACATAGAAATATTTGTTCTAATTATTTTCTACTTTCTTTAGAAATGTAAAACACATGTCGATGAACTAAAATTATTCAATATACACTGTTACGGCGCTAAATACAGTCCAATTCTTATAAGAAAGATCTTATCTGACAGCTATAAATGTTACTTGATTTACTTTCACGTATGTATACGTTAGATAATGTGACCTTCAGCTTCTGTCACTTTTGATCAATATTATCAATACCTGCAAAAAATACTAACAGAGAAGTAATATTTCTTATCAATTTTGGCCACTAAATATAATTTTTTATTTTCTAAAACTCTCTTAAAACTTTCGGCCTAATAAATTAACATAGGTAGAAATGTTAACAATATATTTGTAATAATTTTGTGATTTAATTATATCTAACAGCCATTTTTCGTTTCCCATAAATTATCAGATTTGTGGTACATCACATAGTATATAGGATGGTATCCAGTATATTCGAAATAATAAATGAAAATAAAATAAATCGAATTAATATCTGAAAACCTAGACGAGCTATCACAATAATGATGTAATCAGTCGAGTCATTTATGTAGACCTATAAAATATAGGCCTAATAAATAGGGTATTTTATTTTACTTTAGCAATCAGTGATTGGTGGCGTATGTTTGTGATAGAGACGGTGAAGTTTCGAGTAAGTAAGTAAGTAAGTAGAGTAGAGTAAGTAAGTTTAACAATTAGATACAATAATAAAATCAAAAGAACCAACTAGTATAGAAATAATTAATCAACCTAAACATTATTTATAAAACGTAATAATTATTACATACCTTAACTTCTAGAGTCAAATTTACAGAATTTTAATTCAAGTTAGTAAGAAATTTTTAATT
The DNA here is from genome assembly GCA_039000515.1 of Timema cristinae. Classification (NCBI taxonomy): domain Eukaryota; kingdom Metazoa; phylum Arthropoda; class Insecta; order Phasmatodea; family Timematidae; genus Timema; species Timema cristinae. The sequence goes on along the minus strand of JBCFYV010011172.1, from coordinate 39,143,007 downwards.
TTCTGATTTAGATTCAAGACATGAAAGAGGATGCTAGCTTTGGATTCGATATTTGGAGATAAAAGATATATTTTGATCTGGCTCTATATTTTAACATCGACCTCGCTGGTCCCTAGGTGAAGTACTCTCCCCAGGCCCCAAAGTTTGTGACTACAAACCCAGCTGGGGTTAACGGATTTTTACTGAGCAATAAAACTCCGTAGCACAACTTCCTAAGGAGGGTAACTAAAGCCATCTGTCCCATATCAATTTTGACATGTAAAATAACCCTGGAAAGTGTGTGGAAATACTTTTCCTGCAAAATTTGTAGGACCTTTCACTCTTTCTCATAGAAATTTTCTTGTTCTGATATAGAAGGTGGTTCAGAAAGTCATGTTAAATACCTCAAATAAATAAATTATATATAAATATATAATCAATTTATTTGTTTCATATAATTATATAGTTAGCATCAATTAAAATAAATGCTCATAGTAAAGCTACAGCCTACATTTGAAGAAAATGAGAGAGTATACAATTTTGGCTTAGGTGGAATAAAAGTAAACGTATATTTTTAAACTGGGACATTTAATTGCTGACTTTTAAGTTGTAAACAGTGACAAAAATAAATCCAATAGTTATATTGTAGTACTATTAAATTGATTCTCGGTCTAGTTGACTCATTTCAAAACAATGTTCATTTGTAATGTATGGTCCAATATAATAAAAACGGTAATTAAATATTAATAGCACTGCAATGAATATATCTACACGCACGTTTATATATTCAAGAAAAACCACTAGCTTTATAATAAAAGTCGTTACAACTTTAAACCAGCCAGTAAGTTGAAACGTGAATAGGAAGATGTGATACGCGGAAATATTATATTTTAGTATAAAATAACTCTGTGGCACCATCGGTTTACGGAGTTAAGATTTTAAAAACATGTTTGGTCATAAAAACACTGTGTTTTTTGTTATCCTTGTAAGTATGTTTGTGATATTATGTTTGATATGTTATTGTAATGGAAAGGTTAGCTTTATAAGCGATAAATATTGATATTATGACTAGGCCAACTTGGATCTAGTTTTAATTTAATAAACCAGTCACTTTTTGTTGATTTTTAATTCCGTTTTATGTTATATTCGATCTGAGAGTAACTGTTATTATAAAAATAAGCTTTGATTAATAAAGTTTTATCAGAAAGATATTTTACCACCAATTCTTTAATTAAATTTCACAATCACTTCACAAGAGGGGATTATGATTAATCGCTTCATTAAACTTAATGGACAACAATGGATAGTTAAAACATATTTTAAGTAGATTTTAAAAGTATAAAAGATGGATTATTTTTCCAAGGATATGTTGACATTTTAGAAACGGGTAAGGGAGAACAAAGAGTTAAAAAGATAATTTAAAAGGGGCCAAATAATAAAGCTTTATCTGATAATTTTATTTCTTTAAAAAATAACGAATACAAGTATGTAATAATTGGGGGCTAAGACTGGATTTTAGTGTTTTGAGACTTTGTCAACTATTAATAGTTAACTCATATTTTCAAAAATAGAATTGATCTATTTTTACAATAAAATGTCAGGTTTTCCTTATGCTAACCAAAGCAGTGTTTCGAATACAGTAATTCTTCCTTCTGGGCATATAGAACTTATTTTGAGAACTAAATTATCTGCATCATTATTCACGTTTATTTTATGAACTAGTTTATTCAAAGACCATGCCATGACATTAACAAAGTTTACTTTCGTAAAGCATTATAAGAACTATTAGTGTTTATGTAAAATTGCAAAGCAATAATATATTTTTAAACTTTTATTTAAACACTTAAAAAAATTTAACTATGCAATGAACAATTTTGTTGTATGTAATCTTTGATAGCTTTAGTTTTGTTTAAACGACTTTTAACTTATATAAAAAAAATCCGATGCAAAAACTTACACAGGAATGGATAGACACGCTGAAAAAGTTGTAAGTCTCATCTAGTCTAATAATTATTTTTGTGAAAAAGAGGTAGAAGTTTGAATCTCGGCGTGCTGTACTGAAGTTCCTTTCCTGTATTATTTTCCTATTTATCCAAGAAAATGTTAAATATATATGTGTTATGAATATGCATAAGAAATATTAGATGGAGAAGGGCGCTTACAATGGTCCTAGCCCCATCAAAATAAATAGAGAGGGGTGCTAAATCACCCCCATTCCCCCGGTTTTGAACTATTTTGTATGCTATAAGTGTATGAAACATCTGGATATACGTAAGCATACTCAATGATTTGTATAATTTCGTAGACACTAGATATAGTAAACAAAATAGCGGATACACTTAAGATGCGGCAGAAGGGAGCACAAATAATTTTAAAGTTTTTATAGAATTGAAATTTGTTGGCCAAAATTTATCAAATATTTCTCCAGTAGCAACATACAGTTTAGTTTTCGGCACATGCTTATATCAACAAATCTTTAATATCTGTCAAGGGTGTCCTGGAATTTTGTCAAAACTTTTTAAATAAAAAGGTAATGTTTTGACAAAATTCCAGGACACCTTGACAGATATTCAAGATTTGTTGATATAAGCATGTGCCGAAAACTAAACTGTATGTTGCTACTGGAGAAATGTTTGATTTATTTTTGCCAAAAAATTTCTATTCTATAAAAACTGTAAAAACACTTGCACTCCCTTCTGCCGCACCTTAAGTGACACGGTTATTATGTTATCTGGATCGGTGGGTACTTCAACTAAACTTAAATCTGGTTTAAACTGTTTTCCTGGAGATGGAGATGTTAGGACTCGAACCCAACCTTGTGTGGCGAGCTATTATTTTTCTTAAATGGTCCCCCCACTTTTCTTTAGCACAAATTTCAATATATTTATTTTAATTTCTATCTTCTTATCTCATTAATTTATTTAATGGTCTAGAAGACGTGGTACGAAATAATATAGTTATTTCTGTTTCAGATATTCCTAGTCTCAGGAGAAACCAAAGTTTTTGGTCTGAGACGTCATTTTACTCCTAACCGACGCAGTGTATATTCTTACTCCGATATGTCTAAGCTCCACAGAGGTCGACCTTTGTCAAACCGGAGATGGAACCTTCCCCTGAAAACGGAGATATATTCGATGAAGGCAAAGATAACGCTAGGAAAATGCAAAGATCATCTAGACGATTAGAATCTAATGACGCTGAGGAAGTACACGAAACAAAGGGGCAAAATCTTCCTCTCGGTCACAAAACTCTTCTCCACAGCCCGACGATAACGTAAAATATCCTTCATTTCCATACGCGAGATCTTTCATCTCTATAAGAAATGCAACAATGGATGACTACAATGAACCAAGAAACCCACCTGAATATTACCAAAAGCTATGGGATGGTCATTTAGACAGCTTTCAGGGTACGTCAACGGATTTAGAGGGCAGTTCATATAATACACCTCGTAAGTCGAAAGTGAGTCCAGATGAGGTTGACGACCTTTCTCATAAATCTCCCAACACCCCCCCGTATGCTTCACAGAAACAATCGGTGGATTATTTTGACCACCATTTTCGTGAAAGAGATCCGAGTTCAAAACATCGAGAGCGAACCCTCGAAACAAACGCACCTACCAACGGGACAGAGGTTAGCCCCGATATCACCACACACAACATCCCGGGACCGGAAGTTGAGAAAGTCAAGAAATATGCGGAGTTCCCCGTGGACGAGTTCGAAAAGCAATTCAATACTATTAAACTGGAAAAACATCACGGTAACAGCTCCTAGATAGATTGCGTGAACTCCTGGACGTCAGTAAGAACCCCTTCACGATCTACGCCCTGAAGGACGGGGACTTGGATGCGTCTGCGCCCATCCACACGCGGCTCCTCGCGATACTCAACCGCTTGTCCGAATCTGAGAGGATCAAGATCGACCAGCGTCACGACGCGAAGCACGCGCTGAAGTACCTCCTGCAGCCGACAAACGTCAGTCTAGATTTCAAGAACATGGTCGGGGTGTCTCACCAATTCCTTGACGAGAAAGAGATCGCGAAGCAGTCCGATAACGTGATGGAAGCTGTTAAGCTCTACAAGACTCTGATAGAGCACCATTTGAATAGTCTCCTCCAGTACTACGGAAGGGATTTCCAAGAGCCTAGCCCCTCGACTTCTTATGAGAAACTCGTAGCGTTTTTTAATCACGTGACTAGTCCTACTTCCACTCTACCAAAGAGATATAAAAACGCAATAAATACATTATTCCTTTTATTAGAATAGGGGCATTTAATGAGGCGACAGACACCTTGATAAGTTATAGAATGGGGTTTGTACCCAAATATGTTTGGTAGAAATATGATTTAATTTTAAAATTTTTAAATCATTAAATCGAACAAAATTTAATAAACATGTATTAATTCTAGCGTTGTAAGTATTTATGAAACCAAAATTTTACTATAAGCTACAGAAACTAATGAAAAAATATGTATTTATAGAGAATATACCTCATAATAGTACGGAAAAGAGTTATAACTATTGAGATTATTAAACTAATTGTATCACAAATTGTTTTATAACGTTTAAATAAAGTTAATAGAGAATAGTAAAATTTCAATAAAATATCTCAAGTAAAAATTCTATAATGTATTAACTCATGAGAGAACTACTGTATAATTTAGAGTTTTAGATAGTACCCTTGGTCATTCAACAAATAGTTTATTCAATTTATGACCTATAAATTTCTTGTTTTAAGAAAGCATGCCTATTTAATCAGTCATGTCTCACTTTATTATTTAAAGTGTTAACCAATGCGAATTAAGACTAATCAAATGAATGCTTGAATTAATTATTAATATTTTATGTGTTTTAAAATGGTAACTTTTGACTACTTTACTAAAACAATGTTTATTGTACATATTAGCATACATGTACGCCACACTTAAGAGGGGTCGTTGGAGGGTTAAAAGGAGCGCGAGTGAAGTTCAGTATTTTATGGTTTTAGTTTAATTTTCCATAAGTATCGTGGAATGTGACAAGTACTTCACATTTTTCGTTATAATGTTACGTATCTAATGCTACAAAGCGCATAACAAACATTCAAAATTATTAATAATACTTAGCATCGCGTCTTACCAACCGTTCGGACTATACGATTAAATACTAGTTACGGTAATGGGCTAGGAATTGTGTAGGTTGAATATAGAGGAAGTGAAACCACATTTTAGTAGAGATAGAGTGGAAAACCATTTGGGAAAAACAACCCCCAGTTCACCCGAACAAGATTCGAACCTCGATGACCACGTTATCGGCAGTCTAGCTCAACACAAAACTAGCACGTAAGCTAACTACTCCACCTAGTGGGTTAACAATAATAACTGTATCGTTAGTATATATTTTTAGCACTACGTATCACTGCCTGTTCAGGTATAAACGCATATATATTAATTACACTAATGAGTTCATAATGAGTAAGGTTGAATTTAGAATAAGTATACCTGTATTTGCGTGGAAGTAGAGTATAAAACCATTTATGGAGAAACCATCCTCAGTACACTCGACTGAGATTCCAACTCCGATCCCTACGTTAACGGCAGTCGAGTCTATTGCGAGAGTGACGCCTTAGACAATGCAACCACCAATGCCAGTATAATCAATATTAATGTACGTTTATTTTTCTAAAATAAATATAAGGGCAGTTTACACGATGATAAATTATAGAAAATTTTAATTTAAAAAAAAAATATCTCAAAGAGTGAGTTTAAATTAGATTAACTGTGAATAGTTTTTCCTTCAAAATAAGGAAATTCTTTATATTTTTACAGATTAAAAAGAATTTTATGTTAGCCTACAATATTTGCTTTTTGATAATTTAGAGTTTGTTAAAATATTTATTCAATTCAGCTTAAATTGAGTATATAAAGAGTGTTTATTTTAGACATTAACAAGATGATGTGTTTGTATTTACGGAGAAAACTGACTTAATGTTAGTTTGATGAAAGCCTATTTTAAAAAAAATTCTGCCAAGCAACCATAAGTTTGTGAGATTTTGTCCTACCATTTATTTTATATTTTAAAAATATGACCAGTTCAGGGACTCGAACAGTCTAGTATACTGCAAGATTAACGCTTTAGACCATGCGGCCACCTATGATGTGAGTTAGTAGTAGTAGTAGTAGTAGTAGTAGTAGTATAGTATAGTAGTATAGTAGTAGTATAGTAGTAGTAGTAGTAGTAGTGTGTAGTTAGTAGTGGTTAGTAGTATAGTATATAGTAGTATAGTAGTGTAGTCAGTGAGTATAGTATGACCTGATTCGTGATATGGTCTGAGCCATCACACTCATAATAGTCTAAGCTACCGATGACAGGAAGATGGAGGTTCGAACCCAGGTCGGGTGTACTGAGGAAGGTTTACCCAAAATGGATTTTTCACTTTTACTCCACGCAAATACATGTATGCTTCCTTTAAATTCAACCTTAGTCAACCTCAACCCACTAGCGTAACTAGTACATATGCGTATAGCCTAAAGGGCAGTAAGATTCACTGCTAAAAACTATGAAGTAATAGTAATAATAGTAGTAGTGACAGCACAAGTATAATTATATTCTATTAGCACCACATCTTACTACCCGTTTGGGTTATACGCACTTACGCTAATGTGTAATGGTAGGGTGATTGTGAGATGAAATGAAGGACCTACAGATAACGTGGAATCCGAACCACGGTGGAGGTCTGCCATTCCCCACATTCACACGATGTCTTGTCAGAGGTGAAGGAAGGGTTTGGCAATCAGGTAAATCTGTGCTGGGACCGAGGATTGAACCCCAAAATTAGTATAAATAACAGTTGTAATAGTAGTAGTAGTAGTAGTATGTTCATTTACTATCAGACTTAATATGATAAGCATATAAGCCCATGGGGAGGGTAAAGTTTGAGTGTACCCGCATCATCGTTGAGCAGAGATGGGAAAACCACACTGGTAAATCTTATGTGAAAGACAATTCTCGATGCACCTTACCACGACATGAACTTTGAACTCACAGTCACCGACAATCTAGTCTACTCAGATATTTATTTCTTAGACCACGTGGCCACTGGCTGCGAGCAATATTTTAGCGTTATTGAAAGAAATAATTATACTCTTTAGAGACCACAGTTAATTCAAGGTCCACACTTCATTTACCCTGAAATGTAGTGGTGTAACCTTGACGGATTCCATGATCCTATCTTATATAAGCTATAACTTATTAGAATAACCCAAGTTAAGCTCACTACCTTATAGAAACGAAATGTATATCAGTACATTCAAACAGCTCTAAGTTGGTTAGTTATTATATTTTATTATTATTATTATTATTATTATTATTATATTATTATTATTATTATTATTATTAGCAGCGCGTCTTACTACCCGTTCGGGTTATACGCACTTACGCTAATGTGTAATGGTAGGGTGATTGTGAGATGAAATGAAGGACCTACAGTTTAACGTGGAATCCGAACCACGGTGGAGGCCTGAAAGTTGGTTAGTTAAAAATATTCCTAAAAAATTATACCTGGTAACAGCGCAATAATATGATCTGTGCTTCAAAGTTATTACTACTCATCTATCTAGAATTATTCCTAGTGTCGCCCATCACTTACACGAGATAATCTGGAAATAAACAAATGTATACTAATTAATATAAAATAAATAATATGCTGATATAATCTAGTCTAGTGATATTAAACTTGGGGTACGCGAATACATATTAGGGATTTACGTAAAGTTTGGTTTTTGGATTTTTTTTTAATTGCAAGGCGTAAAAGGCTGATTTTTCTAGTGGTAGTTCAATAGATAATTGTAATATACCTTTAACAAATAAAAATGTTTATATGTATATATTGACCCTTACTAAGTGGGAGAGTTTCACTGAATTCCAGAAGGATTCCGAAAGACCCCAACCCCACCCATGTTTACGCCCTTGAAAGCTTGTATTATTCGCCAACGACTTTCGGGTTAAAAAGTTGAAAAGGATTTTTATCTAGGGATACGAGAACAAAAAAGTTTGAATGCCATTAATAAAGTCCACCAGATTTGAAAAATGTTTGTGTAACAATGATTCGAACGTTGGACAACTTATATACACCTACCAGAAGCAATGTTTGTTAAGTTGTATTGATAATGTTTATTCTATAGTGTACTTGTATTGGGAATAATTTATGCCAAACCTTTAAATATAGGAACATAAAAGGCAAATTAATTGCCCTCTTAAACGTGATACTCAAACTCTATGTATGGAAAATATAGATATATCTTCCTTCCAAATTTGATAAGCTGGTTTCCTGTAATAGAAATTACGAGGAAATGACTGAACATAGTTTGATAAACGACCACTCATGTTAACGGTTATGAGTCCTGGGGGTCGGGAAAAATAGTAGTTTCCCACGAAAACCCGATATTCACAGATAATTTTCAGTTTTTCATTCTTCGTTTAGTCACCATGGAAACCGTTATTTGCTGCATGGCTGTAAATCTCTAAATAAAATATATCTCTTTGGCTAGAAAAAAACACTCAATCTTTATTTGTTGTTCCGAACACATCACAATTTTCTCTATGGATGAATATTTCTCTTTGGATGCTGGTCATAGCACATCTAAATTGAGATTCCTTAACTGGGGAAACATTTATTTTTTATTGAATATTGTCGTTAATTTGCATCTAAATCAATAATATTCAGCATAATTTGAAAAAATAAAAGGTTATAATGTTAAATTCGTGAAAATATTGTCTAAGTTTTGCTACGCGCATGATAAAATGATGTTTAAATCTGTTTTGTTATGTATTATAAGTTCAAAAACAATGAGATGATCCTGAATAATGTTTAAAAATAGCCATTTTAACAATTTAGGTATGAGTTTTGGTGTTCATTTTTTTTTTCTTCCAAATAATGGGTTTTGATGTTCATTTTATTCAAATAATGAGTTTTGATATTCATTTTAGCGAATAGAAACAAAATATAAATACACAAGTTAAGCTATGTTTTCATTTTACCTCTTAATTTTGAGGATCTGTTATTTAAAAGTAATTTTTGTGTACTTCATCTATATTTTCAAATTATTACAAATACAGTTAAGTTCAGTTATGTTTCCATGTTGAAAGTTAATTTTAAGTGAATGATATTACAAAGTATCGTAATGTTTTGTGTACCACATTTATATTTCATATTCTCTATCTCTATCTGACACTCTCTAGAATGATAAATATTCACACATATTTTCTCTAACGCTCTCTCTCTCACACACACACACACACACACAACATCTATAACACAATCTTTCTCATATTATCTTCTCTCCTTCTCTCTCTCACACTTTTTCCCTCTGATTCACACACACAATCTATAACACAAACTCTCTCATATTATCTTCTCTCATTCTCTCTCACACACTTTTTCCCTCTCTCACGCACACTATATACCCTTTCCTACACTTTCTATCACACAATTTAACTCAATTATCTTTATTATACTCTCTTTCTCTTAAGCTATCTCTCAAATGCTCTCTCACTCAACCCAAACGCTCTCTATCTCTCAAAAGCTCACACCCAATCTCTCAAACGCTCGTTCTCAAACTACCGCTTTCTCAAACTATATATACATATCAATCGCGCTCTCTCTATTTCAAACTCACACTCTCAATTTTTCTCTCTAGCTCTATAAATTTCTTTCCAACACTCTCTCTTAAACTCCATCTCTAACTCTCTCTCACTCTAATACTCTAATTTTATCTCTTAATAATCTCGCCCTCTCTAACTTTCTCTCTCAAACTCTCTCTCACATGCCCCCACATTTTCTCTCTCTTTCACACAATATGGCTCCTAAAATTTTACACTATCTTTCTTTCATACACGCACACACTCCCACATACCTTATCACACATTCTCCCTCACATATTCTCTTTTTATCTCTCACACTCTCTCTTTAACTTTTTCTCATACACACTCTTTCTCTCACACACATTCTCTCTCCTCCTCTCACACACACACATTTTTATATATAATTTAATAAACCTATTACTGATAGTTGAAATTAAGAGTTGGGCATAAATGGTTTTACCGATTTTAACCAATCAAGTCATTTTACCGGCAAAAATATTTGCCTAACACTAAAACTAAATTTTCCTTGTGAATTTTCCATACTATTCTCATTCTGTGTGGGTAGTGGCTAAAATCTACAATATTCTTTGTTTACATCCTCATGGAAACCATTATTTGCCTATTATTGTATATCGGTAAATAAAATATTTCTCTTTGGTTAAAATAATAACAACTTAATAATTCCTAATTGTGTGATTAGATACAACGAATATATATAGAGCTGAGAGAGGGGTCGTTTTAAATTTCTCATCGTGGACGGAAGAGAAAAATATTGGTTTTTATTTTAAAAAAAAGCTTAATATACATGCAATTTATAGCCTTTAACGAGTAAACTTTTAGTTAGAAAGTCAAGTAAGGTCGTATCATATATATTTTTCCCAATAAAAAATCTAGAATACATTTTAGTGCAATAATACTCAGGCATCACTGTAACGATCCACTAGTTATTATATACTACTAAAGCCACATGGCTGACTCACTCACTGACATTAATGTTTACTCACTTCCAGATAAGCTAGAAACTTTAAATTTGGCAAACTTAGAGCTTTTAGTCGTTAACCAACGGAAATTTTCCGAAAAATTGAAAAAAAAAAGTGTAAACCCCCCCCAAAAAAAATTCGAAATGTTGGAGCAACTTTAAAGTCAGTGTGGACCTTTCTTTGGAGGTCTCTTGTGGCTAAAGGTAAGACCTATCAAAAAACGGCTCTGGAATTACATTAGCTTACATCCACTTGCAAAGAAAACTCATTGGCGCAAAGCGAATATTATTATATATATATATATAATTTATATTATAATATATTATATATACTCCACGGTGTTAAGCCAACAACCGAGCTATACTGACCAAGCAGCCGCCGTTATTTGCGTGAGACTGCCAACACTTGCAGATAGAGGGTGTCATGTGGTAGGTACAGCGAGCCCTCCAGGCGTTAATTTTAGTTTTCTAGACCGAGTAGCTATTTTTTTTATTTCAATTAGCTCCTAATTTGTTCTCATGTGGTTGAGTTTAACCCTGTTTAAAGCCCACTTCTTCACAGATAAATATTGGAAGTGGCAGGTTTGAACCAAGACCTCTGGATCTCTAGCCAGGTGCTCCGACCACTAATCCACAGAGGTTGTCTGTGCCTATAATATAATTACATGTGTATATTGTATATATAATAATTAATATATATATATAATTACATGTATTATATATAATATATACATATAATTATCTTATTATGAGTAATATAAAAATTTATGAAATAAAAATTTATTTTCCTTTGAATGGTAATTTCAGAATTTGTGACATCAAGAATTAATATAATCTTGACACAGTTCAATACATAGATTATAAGCCATCCGGTCAGTAAGCCATTATTATGTAAGGACGTTAAGCAATGTACATTTATGTGGTTGCTATCAGGTATTTTATTTTACTACGTTTAGTTAATTGCAACACAGCAATATGATCTTGGTCTGACCTAAATAAAAATTGCAGCGCTTTAACTTATATTACAAGTGAGTAACTTATTTTTATACTTTAAAAAAACAAATGAAAGCCTTAGTTTTGTAGTTATATTTTTACTAACATAAGCATAGAAACTTACACTTTGTTGGTGGTTAAGAAGCATCATGCTACAAATAGATGATATTGCTGTTGGAAAAGAGTTTGTGGTTTTATTCTAGGATGGATGAAATAATATATTTTTTCATTCATGTAATTTATCACGTTTTCCAAATAAACTCACCTCACTAATCCCAACACGCCTCTCCTAATTTACCTCCCTCATCCAAACCCATTAGGTTAAGCCGCTATCAACATAGTTATTAAATTTATTAATTTAAAAAGGAAAACTATAAATAAAAGCAACAGTAGCATTTTAACCCCTATGTCAATACGAATAAGTTTAATTAAACATAAACCCAGAAAATCAAGTATTGGTAAAAATTATACATAACTTTGTATATAAATATATATAATATAATATATATATATAATATATTTTATATATATTTATATATATGTATATTTATATATATATATTTTATCTATTATATGTATAAATATATATATAGATTATATAAATATATATATATATATAATATATATTATATTTATAATTATATATTTTTTATTATTTGGTTTACTTTTAGTTTTACTACGGTTCCGGTTTATTAGATAGTTAATTACACTAATAGGTTAAATATCAGGAAGGTAACATGTAGAGTAAATGTACCCGCATTTTCGTATTGGAAGATTGTGAAAAAAAATCAATCCCGATATAGCCAGTTTGATCCAGACCCTAAGCTCTCGATTTCTGGAAACTAGACTTGGTGGTGACTCACATTTAGTCTGCGTGCCCACCATTGCGGGTGATAAGATAAATTACATTAAATACATGTTGGGAATATAAATTAGATAGTTTGTTTGAGGTGGTTCTTATACGCGCCTGACAATTTCAATATGCTGATACTCTGAAAAGTAATTCGACGATACATTGCTTGGATCTACAGATTCTGCTTCTCATCTTGACCAATTCAGCAATGATTTGTTAGGAGTAGGCAGTGATTTATTATCTGAACAAAATATCGAGCAAATCATCGCTGATAAGACAATCAACGACAAATTAATATCGATCCATAAAATGAAGACTGCACTAATATTAACAGCAAAATTATAGGTAAATCTCCATTCTATATTCGGAGTTATTACAGTAGTGTTGCTAGCGACGAGATAAGTGAAACTTTTATACTTTTTAAACAGTCTAGAAATAAGTGGACCACCCACGCACAGATTGGAACTCAAATAAAAAGAAGTTGTGTGTTTTATTTTACTATTATTAGTAGTAGTAGTAGTAGTAGTAGTAGTAGTAGCACCTTGTCTTACTACTCGTTCGGCTTATACGCACTTACTCTAATGTGTAATGGTAGGGTGATTGTGAGAAGAAATGAGGACCTACAGATTAACGTGGAATCCGAACCATGATAGAGGCCTGGTATTCCACACATTCACAATGTGATTAATACATTTGTCAGAGGTGAAGGAAGGGTTTGGCAATCAGATAAATCTGTGCCGGGACCGAGGATCGAAACCCGGACCTCCAGCACATAAGTCTGACACCTTACCCCTAGACCACCAGGTCACCATTTGTGTGTTTTATTCTTAACTTAAACACAAAGAAAGGTTTGATAAATGGTACAAGAATGCGAGTGAAACATAAGCACAATAACTCCAATGATTTTGAAGTATAGATTGGAGCATCACGCGGGGAATGAATTCTTATTCCTAGAGTGAAATTATTTTCTTAACATTTTCCATTCAAATTACAACGCATGCACTTTCTGTTGACAATTGCTTTTGCCATGACCATGTTTAAGAGTCAATTTAAAACTTTTACAAAAGCCGGGATATTATTACCTAAACTTGTCTTTGCATATGGGCAATTAATTATACGTTGTAATAAACTGAGCTCACTCTTTATTCCTTAAAAATATTCTTAAATTAAGAAATCATAAGTGATGTAGAGAATAATGTGTTTTACATAAAGTTGTTTATAAAGAGGTTCAATTGAAATTAAACCTTTATAGTAAATTAGTTATTCTTTTTTATTTAAGTTATAATTTGTCATACAAATTGTAGGATTTAAAAGTTAATTTTATATGCACGTTATTCATATTTACATAAAAAAAAGTGTTGTTTTTCTTTAGCAAATTACTTATCGTTTGATTTAAAGATTCTTGTTTTAAAAGTAGGCGAATTTTTAGCCCGGGACATCTAGTAGTCCTATAGTATTTATTTCATTAAAGTTTATATTTGAATTACATTGTATACATTTTCATTTAGTTATTTTTATTATTAAATTTAAATTTTCTAATTGAATTATACTCTCTAAACTAATCTAATTATTACGTTTATTATTGCGATATGAAAAAATCAAATTATTTTAATCACTTTCAATACTCTAATAGGGGTCAGATAACAAATAAAACTGCTTTGGTGAAATGTTTCTAAATATAGATTCTAGGTCTCCAATATTTTGCATGTTAAAAATGTTAGAACCTACATGGTACCACTTATTTACACATTGAGAATAATCTTACTTTGAATTTAATCACAGTTTTAACCACGTTAGGTGAACTGGTGGTCTAGGGGCAAGGTGTCAGACTTCTGGTCTGGTGTTCAATCCTAGGTCCCGGCAAAGTTTTATCTGATTGCGAAACCCTTCATTCACCTCTGACAAGACGTGTATTAATCACAACTTCTGAATATGTGGAATGCCAGGCCTCCACCGTGGTTCGGATCCCACGTTAAACTATAGGTCCTTCATTTCATCTCATAATCACTCTATCATTACACATTAGCGTAAGTGCGTACAACCCGAACGGGTAGTTAGACGTGATGATAATAATAATTTATCCACGCGTATATTAGGAGAAATAATAACAAACAATGCCGGGTCAAAAATCTTTTTATTTACTATTTACTTTATTAACATGAAAATACTAAAGTACCCTCTTCGGTTGTCACAGGATATAAGGCATCATTCTTGCAATTGATTGGATTGCCGGCGAGGAAAAGATAAATTAGTATGAATCCCATTTGAATGTGTTGGGGGAATTTTACATAATGGTTTTCTCATTCTTACTAAACTCAAATACAGGTGCATTTCCTCTCATTTATACTTCCCTCATCCCTACCCCATATTTGTGTAGCCCGAATGGGTACTTAAACTCGGTGTATAAAAGATATAAAATTTAGTTTCACTAAAAAGTAGCTTACAAGTATAATAAATTATTTGAAATAAATTTCAAACCATCTTTAATATACCATATATAGAAGGGTTGAAACTAAAAAGAAAGGAATATTTTTAATGTTTACAATGATAAAACAATGAAATGACTGTGTATGATGGGCAACTTCACATAAAAAAGATATTTTTTAATATTCGATACGAAAATTATTATGTAAATTATGTTTTAATATGTACTTCAATATCTGTATTTAATTCAACATAATGCTTTAAATGTATTCAATTTTATTTGAAAATATATTAATTATATCAGACATTATGTGACTATAATTATTTAAAACTTACATGGATTCAAGTGCCCACCCAATCTAATATAGAATAAAAATAAAAATAAACTAGCCAATGTCTAATGTAATCTTTTGTAAATATTGCACTACAATTGAGTATAAAGTTGTAATTAAATTGACCCCTTTATTTCAAGAACGAATATAAATTAAGTATATAATAAATGTCAAGTTTTACGATCACTCATAATACATTGTAAGTTAAATGTTTATTTATATAACATGATTTTTGATATTTACTCTTAAACTGTTCTAAAATACTTATTGTTTCATAGTATATTTTTATATCTTTAAAAAAGTACCGTATTATATTATCTTGACAAAAACATATATTATTGGCACTACTTTGCTTTTATCTTATTGTATAGTAGAAAGGCTAGTATAAAAATAGTTTGTTAAATGTTTAATAAACTTAAATCCATCTAAAATTATTAATTAGGCTTTTGTATAGAAATTATATATAGTATTAGATGTCCAAAATAAGAATATATTTTGAATAATATTTAATATTATTATTTACATTTGTTTATGTTTGTGTTTATTTATTGTTCAATAAAAAATGCTTAACTTTGTTTCTTACAATTTTGTTTATAAAATATAACAGTAATTTTTACCGATATATTATGTTCTGTAGCTTTAAAAAACGTAGTTTGTTTATTATATTAAATGTTTATACTATAAAAACATAGACAATACAATGACCACCTTGAAAATGATATCTCAAACAAATGAAGATATTGTTCTTAACAATAATGCGTGACTGTATTAGAGGTGGGGAATTCAAGCTATGACGCTAGTCTATGAGGTGATACTAATTAAACTACATCGTCATCATTTTAGTGTGAAGACAATAAAAAGAGACTTGACTGAAAAGTAAAATAAATCAATATCTTTAGTTTTACCATCAGCCGCAAAGAAACATGAGGTCAAAAGGTGTGGTTCCATCTCTTATCTATATCGTAAGTATTCGATATATTAATCTACTTCTAATATGTCTCATCATTTATATTCTTTGACCTCAAAAAGGGTGTGATTAAACACCTCCAGAAATAATTGATCGATTTAAGTGATTTTTGCAGCAAACTGTGTGCCAACACTAGTTTTATTATCTACATTCGATTAGATTATTTCTATTGATATATATTTTATTATTAAAAATCTTGGACACCTTTTCCTATGATCCTGTATTTCATTGTTTTTATATTTTAGTGTACTGTATGCTACTAAATTACTTTGAGAATCCAAAGTGATCAAACTCAATTGAAAATTCGTATTGCAGTTTTACATTTTGTACGACAAAATTTAATTTGCAGCTAACTCATAAATATATATTATAGTTTACAGGCTAATTTTATTTTTATTTGTACTTTAAAAATCTATTTAGATTAATGTAAGTAATACGATTCCTAAGTATCATTTCGTTGATTTATTTAGTAGACATAAATCTGATACACCAAATTGCGAGTATATTTTAAAGTCCATCTAAATTAACGTATTTATTTAAATTTAAGTTTTAAAATAATGATTTAAGTGTTTGAAATACATATTAAACCATATCTACATAATCTTCTGTAAAATTTGATGCATTTAAAATTACTTGTTTAATGCATATTACACATTACACATTATAATGTAATGTTTTTAATTATGATTGTATATTATTAGGGAAAGGTTTAGGTATAGATATTTTTAATAGGCAAATAAATAATATAGGAGACTTTATTCTACATAGCACAGCAGCTCTAAATACATTTTTAAAACTAATTAACTAATTATTATTTTTTAGTTAAGTTTTAAAATAAAATAAAAGATTTTAAACGTTTCAAAGGTGTTTGTTTATCACTTTCAACAAATAATTTGATTGCCAATTGCTTGTATCTTTGTCCTAACCTCATAAATTGGGCTATAAATATATCCAATTCCACAAAACTAACACTATGTGTATGTGTACATGCCTTTCAAGCATACACTAGTATCTCATACGTGTCTTTTTGATGTATGGAATTTTTTATTGATATTTATTCAGTGAAAGAAACAAAAATTTTAATCAAAGTTATTTAGGTTGATTGATTGATTGATTATTAGCACCGCGTCTTACTAACCATTCGGGTTATACGCACTTACGCTAATGTGTAATGGAAGGGTGATTGTGAGATGAAATGAAGGACCTACAGTTTAACGTGGAATCCGAACCACGGCGGAGACCTGGCATTCCCCACAATCACAAGAAGTCTTGTCAGAGGTGAAGGAAGGGTTTGGAAATCAGATAAATCTTTGCCGGACCTAGGATTGAAACCGGCCGCCAGCATAGAAGTCTGACACCTTACCCTAGACCACCAGGTCACCAAACAAAGTTATTTAGGGTTTAAAAACAATTTTGATAGTGATAATTATTAATTCTTAAGCTAGATTTGTAATTTAATAATTTCCTGTCATAATTAAGTCCAAAAAGAAAGGCACATGTGAACGACCTTGTCATGAAATAAGTGAATAGAATATTTTGGTAAAGATATACTATTATTTTTATTATGAATTTATATTATAAACTTAATTTTATGTTTTTTTCCTTCATAAAATATAAAATAAACATATTCATGTGATAAAATAGTTATATTTTCTTGGCAATTATTTGGGTCTTTAACCGCTGGCTTATTATTATGATTATTAACTATACTATTAATAATACTATTGTGATTTAGTATTACTTGTTGACAAATTATCTAGGTTAAGAGAAAACATTATAGTGGTATGTGATTTTATTTATAAAATTCAAAAATATTTTTCTCATTTCTCAAAATAGTTTTCTAAGGATTAGATTAGTTTTTAGGAAGTTGTCACATACTTGAAAGCGAGATTATGTATCTTAGGAAGACATAAAAGATAACGACTGTTTACAAATTAAGGAAATTGTGAGTAATTTTTGAGTAGGCCTATCAAGGTAGATCATAACATGGTTAATTCATATTTAATAATGTGTTCTAGATAATTTGAGCCTTTCTATGCATTTAAAGCCTAATATATTGTCTGATTGATATGTAATTAATATTTTTCGTTATATAAGGGTTTTCTAAAAGTTCTTTTGTTTATTGCAAATAAAAATTGAATACATGAGTATAATTTATTAAATTAATTAAACTACCCAATCACTAAATTAAGCCATTTTTAGATTAGCTCAACTCTTATACTTCTACATTTTCTTTAATGTTCTCATATAACTGCAACGCATTAAAAACAATTATTCATAGTTATTAATTTTACTAGACAATTGTACTGTAATGAGCCATGATGTGTACGAGCTGTATATTAACTTTGGGTTGAAATCATAATTTTTGTTTTATGGAACATACCTCTTAATGAATTATATTTGCCTTAAACATATTTTAAAGATTTTTTATGTGTTTTGTATCTCGACAGGTCTGTTGTCAAATATTAATTTTAAGCGACATTTTCAGAGGTAATTTAGAAAAAAATTAATCTATCTTGAGTAAACTTCTCTTAATAATTAGAGAGCTATAATAAAACTATAGTAATTCTTTGAGTTATTATCAATTATTATATAAACATTAAATTCAAACAAAATCTATTAAACCGCTTTGGCTGTAGAATTAGGGACACACAGGCTAGACAACTGAACATGGTGAGATTGTAAGAATCAATTATATTTAATATTTAAAACACATACATATGCATAATCAAGCATATTCAGAAAGGGAAAAATGTTCATGGATATAATACTTTATATATTTTAGAAGGTATAAACTAAAATAACACAATTGTAGAGGTCTATTTAACAAAAATACATAAGAATATCTATCAGAAAATATTACTTTTATCTACTTGAAATTAGTATCAACTTAAGCGAAATACTCATGATTATGTGTAATAAAAATGAATCTTATATATAATATAAATTCAGTTTGATTTTACAAAAATAGGTAATTACATGAAAATTAGAATTTGTGAAAACACTATTATAAAAACTTAATTTTTATTATTGTTCTTAAAATACTTAAATAAAACATTTCCTTTTTTAATGTATTTAGTAATTGATTATCATAATAATAGCTTTCAAACGAATTGTTTAGTATTAAAAAAAAGATCTTAGTATTTGAAACACTTAATATTTACCAGTGTCATGTTGTTTTTTACACCACGCTATACTACCTGTACTTGTTATAAGCTCCCGGTGTCAATTCAATTTAAATCTTGGTTCAAATTAAAATAGTGTGATAGAAAAAATAAATTAAAAATTTCAGACAATAATTTTTCTAAATTATGTAAATTTACCTAAACATTATTGGCACAATAATTCTAAATGAGCTAAATTTATCAACTAGATAAATCTAATGACATAAATTAAGCGTAATAACGTTATGTAGGTTACATCTAGTTTCTTTGTACTCTCAAAATTGTAATTAATTGTGCGTAGTATTGCCCTAGTTTTGTAAATCTAATTTATTTTTTTAGGCCTGTGTATCATAAGAGGTAGACTATATTTTTTATTGTACCCGGTCTTACTATCAGTCCGTTCTATCCGCAGTATTAATAATGCTAATAAGATAGGTATTGGAGTTTAAGGCTTCATTAGCGCAGTAGACTATAATGCTAAAAACGGAGAGATCAAGGTTCAAATCTCGGTTCGGGTGTACTGAGGGAGGGTTTCTCCAAAATGTTTTTCCACTCTCCTTCCACGCAAGTGTGGGTGAACTTATATAAATATAAACTTCCTCATCATTAAAATTATTGACATAATTAGTAAAGTAGCGTATGACCCAAATTGGTGGTATCCTATTTGACCTAGTTTCCAAGCTCCAGCCAAGTTATTCCACTAAATTGTTTGCATGACATACTCAATATATATATATCTGTTTTCTAGTAATGTTCAATGGGTTTTTATTTCCTTGAATTTGAATTGTGTCATCCTATGATATTAAGACTGCAGACTTTCATTCAGGGAAAGGTGGCCATTTTGAGCACTGACTATAATGCTGAGCAGTGCCACATTACTGGATTACAACAATAACTATAACTCTGAAATAAGGTCAAATGGGATACGTGTGTTTTATATTAGTTTGTTCCATCGTTTTTTTGTGTCGCCTGTCCACCGCTCATGTTACGCATACAAATACATATGTACGTTATTTATATATATATATATATATATATTATATATAATATAAATTACTTTTTCTCTTATTATTTTTAACATTCCCCTTTATTCTCATTGGAAATAAACCTTATTCCCATGAATTAATAATTGTATATAAATGTACCCTGTACATGTGAGGTTGGCTTTAAAAGTGATCTCCTTGGAGAGAATAAACAATGTTTTGGTTGAAACATCTTTGTGAAAAAACAGGGCTTATTTTAAAAAGAAGTCCAAGAATGTGTTTAAATATCTGTGTTCTGCACGGAGGGCTGTAAAGTTTTGAAGAAATGAATCTAATAAAGTAAATTACACTTTTGTAAATAGCAATAATAATCACCAGTGCAGCTTTGAATGTAATACCATCAAGAGTTTTGCAGAACTTTACATTTTATGAAGCAATCAAAAATGGAAAATTGGAAAACATTAAAAACGTAAGTTAAAAATCAATCCATATTTACTTGTCATTTGAAAACAATATATATATTTTATTATAGTCCTGTTACAATGTATTAGATTTCTAGTAACGTATTTTATTGTTATTGTTTGTTAAGTTCATTTTACCACAGGTGCGGTCCATTGTTGGTAAGCACTTTTTTGGTTGCTACTGTGGTACTTGATTATGGCTAAATTCAGATCCTTTATTGTTGCCTTTCCAGGAATCTCAACAATTTCCCCAGTATTCTTGAACTTTAGGTTCTTTTGTTATCTACAATGTAATTTTAGTTTAGCTTGGCTTAGCTCACGCACCCAGATACATTGTTGGTTGTCATTCAGTTGATCACAATAAATATAGTTTTAATATACATGCACATTTATAAATATGACTTTATTAATATGTATTTTTTTATTTAGTTATTTTTGAGACACGCACCAGTGGTCATGTGGATTAAAAACACAAGCTCATATATTCTGGTTTGTCAGTCAGTGATGGGATGTTTGGAGCATGAAATTCCAGGCCAAGAGTATTTAAAGTAATGTATTTTTCTTAATATTACCCCTTCACATGAATTCTGGTATATTTCCTATAAATTATATATCCTTCGTCCTTATTTCGTTAATGTAATTAATTGCGTGTAAACCAGGATGGGTAGTAAATACATGGTTGGAAAAGCGTCATCCATGTTTTTATCTCTAGAGTGCAATTTTATTTGAATGTTTGATTATTATGTAACCAAGAGTAATTCACAGCTAACTTAGGTATCCTGCCCAAATAAATAAATATTATTTGTTTAGAAAATGTATGGTTAAAATTATTTATAAGTTATGTAAATAGATAAATGTATTTAAAATATGTATAATTCAATTTGTAATCATTTAATTAAAGTTTTAACCAAATAATGATGTATTTACAGTCTCTGTTGATCCTTAGGGGAAGTTCAGAGTCTTTCTCCGGCGTAGCCATGAGGAGTCACACAGACGAAGACTACGTGGACGATAACTCGAACGAGTCGGGGATATCTAACGAACCGGGGACCGAGGGAAAGAGGGGTAAATACTCCAACAAACTGATCTCCCTCGACGGGGACGTCACTCCGGAAAAACTGGAAGCCTTGTTCGAGCAGGTTTACAGTTACTTAAAGTTTCCTTACGAAGCTTACAGGAAATGTTTCAACACCATCAAGATGGAGGAGGACCACGTCAGTGGACTCAAGAAAATCGTCCACTCCATGTTGGATTCCAAGAAGAACTTTCCGATATTCTTCGCCTTCTACGACAAGAAGAGCCTGCCGATGATCCCTATTAACCGAAGGGTACCCAAGATATTAAATCAGTTAATCGATTCGAGGTACCTCACCGAGGATCAGAGGAAATACGTGGATATCCTCCTCGAATACATAATTGATACCTCTAAACAGGACGAACAGCTTAATAAGCTGCTGTCTACTTCCCTCACCGCTATTGAAGGTAGTGACATGAAAATACAATCGCCGCAAGCCCTTCAAGCTCTTAAGCGTACAAGGCTCTCATTAAGAAACATCTGCACAGCTTACTTTACTATGGCAGAGACTTTCAGATACCGAAAAGTTTCAGACCTTACGAGGTTCTTGTGGAATTCTAAATTACGTCAGCAGCAGTAATGTCGCTGATCTACCCGATAAATATCAGGAAGCTATTCAGATTGTGCTTCCTTTAATTGATGGGGCTTTGATAGATGAATCAACTGTCGTTAGGGATTTTCTATAGATCCTATTAGGCTTCTGTTAAAAATAAATAAACTTTTAATTATTCTAGATGTTACTGTCATCAAGACAAATATAATTTTAACTTATTAATTGAATAGATATGAGTTTTTAATGAATACGTTTATATATATATATATATATATATATATATTGTATATATATCTACCTCCTTAACTCCAAACTAAGATAAGATAATAAGATAAATTGTGTCATAGTAGCTTTAGATTTCACTATTAAAAATATATGCTTTTATTCCTGTTTGAATAATTAAAAATATGAATTAGAATATTTTAGTGCAACCAAATTATACTAATTCGTTAACCAAAATAAACAGCATTTAAAGACATATATTTTGAAGGGGGAACTAATTAATTGTTTCCTTTCTCAAGTTCCTAAATTCAATGATTACTATTTTGACGTGTAACACGTATTAATGTCCGTCCGCACCATACGACTATTAATACCCTGAGAAAGAGTTTAATAAGTTATAATTTATCGTAAATGCACATTCCGTTGTATGTGGATATATTAGATTGCCGTTTAAAAAATACACCTCAAGACACTCGGTCGAGGTTCGAATTCCAGCCTCTCAGTCAACCGCAAATTACATCAAAATAGATTGACGTCTTTTTAGGTGTAACCACAGGATAAGGTATACTTAGTAATAAATAGAAACATATATTTTCAGCCCCACGAATGATTTATAATACATTAAGCATAAAATGATGACCCCCCCCACCCCATTTTAGAAATAAGTGTTTCGAATCTCATTTGGGTTAAAGTTAAGTTTTCAAATAAAGATGTATAAAGTATGATTTTATTAGTAAGGGCCTTTTAATGGTTTTTTATCACAAAAATCCTACTATAAATTATGAGTATAATAATGAAAAGCCCTTTAAAACTGTCACTTCTACCAAAATCAAGTTGTAATAAAAGTAAATCTCATACATTCAAACCATGAATACTAATAACTAATAATTAGCAAACACTACTGAAAAATAATATTTTTTGCAGTGATAGCATCCGAAGAATACGTTAACATTGGTAATGAAATTCAAATTTATTCCGAAATGAAATAACAGGGACATATTGTACTTGGAAATGAAATTAAAATTTCTAACTATTTGGATCGCCACATACTCCCTTAACTTCAATCAAAATTAACACTTTGAGAAATGTTTACAATCTAACTTTTGAACAAGTCCATCATTGAAATATCCCTCATTATGCAATTAAATGCTTAGATGCTTGGAGCACCAGAATATGAACTAAGTAAAAACTTAAAAAAGACAGTATCATTGTAATGTTTAAGACAGAAACAAATAATAGGACATAATTTATCGATAATTTGTCTAAATATTGTCTCGATATTGCAATGCAGAAAATATATCGACACTACTAATATCGATACATATTGTATTTCGATAATAACAATTTTTTCAATCTTTTTTTTGTTTCAGTAAATTTACTCACATGAGTCTAAATCATTACACATAAACCAACTATAATTTTGTGAGGAACAATTATAATTGCAACTATTAACAAAACAAGTAACAATCATGGAAACTTGTGCCTAATTTGCTAGTAGAGTAGGGCATTTTCCGTGATGTTTAGTATGTGCAAATAGCTACATATTTTATGTCTTACATTAGCAAATTAAAAAGAGTTCCCTGTCTTTTATTAAAAGAACTAAATATAAATGTTTAAAAAAGTAGGATCTAGGAAGTGGTTGGGATTAAGTGTTTGGAAAGATAATCATTTTTAGAAAGGTGCTTTGAATTGTTTCAAATTATAATTTGAAAGTTCATTTTTAAAACTAAAACTGTCTGCTCTAACATATTTTACTTTTTTGATAATATGAATTACTGAAATTTAAATGAAAGGATTATTATTAATACGCAAATATATACTGACCTTACCGTTTATAGACATATTATATTTACATTTACATACCAGCCCTTTATTTGTATTAGCAATGGCTTATCTATGTAATTAGTATCAAAAAATTGCCATGTTAGTCTGGACTATTTAGTGACCTTGCCACCATTATTTAACTACACATTATTTAATGGATTTAATAAAATAGCGTCGCACGTGTGTATGGGGCGAGGTCAAGATAAACGGGTCCCGGTCTTATTTTGTTTCCAATGATCAAGACATTTAAGCATAAAAGCGCTAGTATCGTCGCATGCTAGCACGTGCACAATTCAATATTAATATATAATTTGATCCACCAACCTTTCATATTATGATTTTAGGTGTTTTGGTGAAAGTTAAATTAATAAATAGATTACAAATAGGAACCTATTATTAACATATTATATGTGTATTAACTACAATTGTTTTCTCATAATTTTAAAATGCAATTAAATTTTCTTGGTAATGGTAGTTATATATTCTCTTTAATCTAACTAGCTCAGTAGACGGAGATGACTTTATACACATTTAAAATTGTAAATATATTATTATAAATAAAATGTACTAAATTCTTAAAAATAAGGTTATTTGTCTTATCAACTAGTCTTTGGACATTTGAAATAATTCAAGTTTGAATACTATTGTGTTTTGTTAAGACCAGTAAAATATATTTGGACATTTATAAACGAAAAGAAAATGTTTTTGTAAACAATAGATTAAACTAAAATAAATGCTTTGACACAACCACACAAACTTTCTCATATTGTATATTTTATCTTGGAAGACAATTTTCAAAAATAGGTTTTTCGTATCACTACCCATAAATAAGTTTTCCAGCATGAAAACAAATACATCGTCATGTTATATTATTACAATAAACGCTCCTTGTAATTTTTTTTAATTCAAACTTTTTAAGAAATTTCAAATGTTAAAAAAACAGTTCATTTGTAGGTTACCATAAAATGATTATTTTTTATTTTTCTAGATAAAAATTATTCTTATCTTAGCATGAAAAACTCTTCCCGTATACCCATTTTGAACTAAATCATTAAGGCTAATTTTTAAGAAATTCAAATTTTTTACAATTTAATAATGAATAAACTATCCTAAAATTAATTTATTTTAGAAAAATAACATGCTATACATTATCATAGATCATGTAAAATAGTCCCCTGATATTTATTTTGAAGAAAATCCATGCATTTATTAAAAAAATCAAACATGATGAAAATCAATCATTAATAAATCCCCATAAATTTTATATATATATATATATATATATATATATATATATATATATATATATATATATAGTTAACTGTAATGTAAAAATACCCTACAAATGTGCATTTAAAATTAATTGCTAAGGTCATTTTTTTAAATTTTCGGATAAAAAATCTGTCTTCAGTAAACTAGTCCGCCCTAAACCCCCCCCCCCCTTCCCAAATACAAGTATCCAGTTTTGTTTGTCATGTCAAACTCTCCCCAGATATAAGCTGTATTTAAAACAAAACAATTAAAGCCATTTTCAAAATATTTCAAATTATCTAAAATCACTTTCATTAAATTACCTCTAGACGAATTTCTTATCCTAAAACCAAGTATACAGTGTTATTTGGGTGGCCAAACGTTCCCTAGATATCATTTTTAAACAAGATCGTTAGATACATTTTGAAAACGTTTAGAACTAAAACATATCCCTCATCAGTAAACTGCCAATTTGAAAGCTAGGGCCAAACAACTAATGTCCCAAGATATTGCCCTATAACATCTAAATATCAAGTTTTAACCACATCCATCATACCATTTCAGATTATTCTGTGTTCAGGGACAGACAGAATTGTATAGTTCACTTTTTCTAGGTCCGAAAACACACAGAACGTAAGCGTACTTCGTAATCTCATAATGGTAACGTTTTCACGATTAGGCCTACAATAGATAGCCTACTTTTCCTTGATATAAGAAAGTTTAAAAAAACATTATAATTATGCCATTATTGTAGATAGTCTAAATAATTGATTAAATAAACGCTTAGAACTCAACTAAGTCAATAACCTAAGAGTGAAAAGGAACGCTTAATTGAAACACAAAATGGTTTTTATATCAAATTCACTCATAAATTATCTATATTATTTATTTCGATGATTCATCACAGATGGTAATAGATTATAAATTAAAATAATAATATAATCTTTATTTATTAAGGTTAAAATTAGTATATATAATAATGTTTATCTTAAACAATCATAAATAGCTGG
Organism: Timema cristinae; assembly: GCA_039000515.1. Taxonomy (NCBI): domain Eukaryota; kingdom Metazoa; phylum Arthropoda; class Insecta; order Phasmatodea; family Timematidae; genus Timema; species Timema cristinae. Next base: position 39,116,317 of record JBCFYV010011172.1, on the reverse strand, counting down.
TCTTATGCACCACATATTCATAGCAATAATGTTCATAGATAACAGTGCTAACTCATATTGTGGCAAACAATCCAAATAAAAGCTTCTAAGGCTGATAAACTTTTATTTTATGCTGAGTACTTGTGTAATGAGGTAGGGTGATTTGGACATCATAATTCATAGACAAGCAATAAATAATAATAGTAAATCAACGTCATTTATTTTCTCAATGAGTCTAGTGTGGGCTTATTCCATAGTTATTCTTTTAAGGATTCGTAGTCTGCCCTGCAACCTGGTGTTGGTTGACTAAACCTTTAGGAACAGAACTTTTCTTTCCACAAGCTAACGCTTAGCACGGCGTATAATGGAACTAAGTCAAAATTAGCAACGCTGCCGGTGGATAAGTTTACTACAATAATTATTAATATAAGACTTGAATTAAGATCTTGGCAGAAGTTATTAAAATTATGTTTGTGATTTATTAAAATTATATTTAAACAGGTAGTTAAAACTTTCCTATTAAATTTATAAAAATATAACTTTGGTATTTAGATTTACAAAGAGTGGATTGAGTACGGCCCATATGTAAATATTATCCTGGATATACACATTAGGAAGGGTTTTGATGAATTGCAACACAAAAAAGGATTTATATCATATTAGTTTGACTAAATTTAGTTTATTATAAAATATATTAAAACATAGTAACTCTAATTATATATAATCATGTATCATGAAAAGAAGATACAGCCATTTGACGCAAATACCCCCTACTTAAAGTAATATAAAAATAGTAAAAATTACTTAAAATCATATTATTTTAATCTATAAAACTAGTGTTTTTAATATTTTTAAAAATCTTCTTAATCAACATTTTAAAAAGTAATCTTCTGATAATAACTGATGGAAGACTCAATTTGTACATTTTAAGTTGAAAGATAGTACACCTTGTAATAGTAATACTATAAGTAATCTATTTAATCTAACAAAATATGTTTTTCTATTTAGTAAAATACTAATTACACTTCGTTTATGATGAAAACTTACCTTGATGGGCTGCACCATGGTGGTAAGAACTCTCCTTTTCAGATTAAACCAAGTGTACATATTTATAAAAATCCCTTCAGACCTACTTTGAGCACTGAGTTTCCACATTCCCCCCCCCCTCCCCCCATAAATTGTCATGAAATAAGACTATACAACTAATTTTTGGGAATATTTTAAGCGTGTGTGGAATAGTGGCAAAGCTTCCGAGTCAAAGACGCTGAGCTGGATCTACAGATTGAAAAATTGTATCCATCCCATTTTATTTTTAAATACTTTCTAGTTCAGATTTAAAATAGGGACAGGGGAGTGGTGGGGATGGGAGTAGGGCGCACAACGCCTTTGATAGGACGCGGGAGAAAATTGGTGACAAATGAGTCCATAGCTTATTAGATAAGATAAAATTTAAGTTAATACATAACATTGATTTGTAACTACAATTCCATAAAATATAATCGTTTTGGTGATTTGAAATATCATTGATTACAGGGACGTAGCTAAGGGGGTTCTGGGGGTCCCCTCCCAAAATCTTGGCTCACAGGCGCCATAAGACCTATAGTCTATCAATACCATGGTATGCTTGTTTGAGTTAAGATAACCGTAATTTAGCACAGTTTCTATGAGTACTTGCATGGTTGAAAGAGGAAGGGGAGGGTATGAACAGAGCGATAGATAGGGGAAGGAGGAACTTTCCTTTAGACCCCTCCTCTCCCCCCCCTCCCCAAATGAAATCTTGGCTACGTCACTGTAATTAGTATGTAATACTATTCAGGAACCATTTTTAGCTTCCATGTGATTTGGACCATCAACTGGCCTAATTCGGGAGAAAATGTAACCTAATTTGAGTGGATGGAGGTTGTAAAACTCTTTAGGAAAAAATACCTTCAATACACTTGTCAAGTATCAAACCCACACATTTTTATATTTATAGTATTAATTAGCTTAGAGAAAATACAAGATTTTTGAGCTCAACGTTGATAATACTTTCTTTTATTATAGAAATTATCAACCAGAATTGACATTTTGACATTTTTATGGCACATGACTCTAACGGGTTTTTTTTCACCCCCACGTATTCCTACCTATTCAGGCTATAAGCAATACGAATGTATAATTACTCTAATGGAGTATGTATGTGGAAGGAAGAATTTTAAAAGTAATCTACCTATATATCCTTGGAAGGAATGTGGGAAACTATTTAGGAAAAGTAAAATACAGTTACCCAACCAGGGTTTGAACCCCGTTCTTCCAGTCTTCGGCAGGCCAATTTTACACGAGAGTGATGCCTTAGGCCTTAGTCATAATGGATTTAGTAGCTACGTTTACTTTAAATTTTTACACAACGTCATATTCACCATTTTATAATATTTTTGTCAGAGGAATCAAGGAATTGTTATAGAACTTATTTTCTTCATTTAGAATCCTAATCTTCAAATATTATTCACAAATAGTATTAATAATAAATTAATATTCATTATCAAAACAGATTATAACTATAATAACTGCAACTAACTGATCGACTAGCTAAAACTATTAATAAACAAATCCCTATAAAATAACTTAAATTACATCAAATTATACTAAACATTAACAAAAAATAATGTAAAAGTATTAAAAAACATAATTATTTGATTCAACTACCAAATATTTTCATCAAACTTAAAAGAATTTAAAATAAAACAAACTTTAACAGAACAATATACTTAATGATTCAAAATAGTCACTCCCGTGAGTACGAATTATCTAAACTGAAATTAATAGTCCTAATGAACATTCACAAACCCCTAATGTCGAATAAAATAATATTATGAAAAAATCATGATAAAAATCATAAAAATAAAATCAAAATCATAAACTCTAATCTTAAAAAACTACTAGTTGAAAATTAATTTTTACCTTTAAACTTCTTCCTACTTAAGATATATTTTAATTATTTTAGCTAAAGAAGTGTTTTTTCAATAAAAACTATAGCGTGGACGACTTAAAATTAAACTCATTTTGATCTCACTTTAAACCGAAACCATCATTGTGTACAATATTTATTATTCCCATTGCAACCAGCCGGGATTTAAATCCTAGTAGCCCACAACAGAGTCAATGTTTGTGGATTGGGGCTTGGTAATTAAAGGGAAAGGAGGGGGTTCGACAATTCGACAAAAAAATGCCAATGTAGAGAGCGCCTGAAAAAAAAAAATGAAAAGAAAAGAGTCTTAGCTTTATTGAATATGTATTTTGATTATGTTCCGAACTTCATGGCTTATAAAACATACATATAATTATTTATAATGAAAAAAAAAATCCAATCGTTTGAAGGGTCTTTTTTTTAGAGAAAAAAAAAGAGGAGAAATACCATCATGACTTAAACATTTCTGACATCGCCCTAAAGTGCCATTACTCGGTTCATTCTAAAGAATCTAGACAAGAGATCAGACAGTGTTCAAAGGTGGCGCCTTCATTCTCTCTGTCTCTCACCCTCTGTCCCTCACTCTTTTTTGATACACGCACGCCCGCACACAACAAAACACACACACGAGGCATGTCAATTAGGATTTGAACTTAAATAATATTGTATCGTGTGTAATCATTCGTTTAATTGGTTTCACGTCTACCCAATTTATTAACGCAGCTTAATAGGTCTCATTCTTATATTAGAGCTATTATTTGAAAATAAAAAGTATATATTTTGAATTATAAATTTTTTAAATGAGATATTTTGTAGTGGTTGAAAATTAGTGATTAAATTTCATACATTTAAGAAATAATTGGATTTAGTAAATTATAACTATTTAACTATAATATCGGTGACCTGGTGGTCTAGGGGTAAGGTGTCAGACTTCTGTGATGGCGGCTGGGGTTCAATCCTCGGTCCCGGCACAGATTTATCTGATTTCCAAACCCTTCCTACACTCTGACAAGACATCTTGTGAATGTGTGGAATGCCAGGGTCACCACCGTGGTTCGGATTCCACGTTAAACTGTAGGTCCTCATTTCATCTCACAATCACCTACCATTACACATTAGCCTAAGTGCGTATAACCCGAACGGGTAGTAAGACGCGGTGTTAATAATAATAAAAACTATAATATCATAAAAGTCTAATATTTTTCAACCTTTTTTTTATAATTAATAAATTATGTTAGTGATCAATATTATTTAATTTCACTATTTTCTTGATTAAATTTATGGCTATTCATTTAGATTCAACCCTAAATTAGTAAATTTAATATACTTCTTTGTCTGATTTATAAGAGCATATTATTATTATTTAATGATCTCACTGGAATTCTTATGTGAAAGTATGTAGCAGCTTGTCCTGACGTGAAATATAAATGAGATAATTTTTCTAACTTTAGGTCAACAAACATGACAATAACTCTTATCAGAAATTAAAGGTTGAATATTCATAAAAAGCCGCAATAATATTTGGTTAAATGTAGCATATTTCTTTACCTTTGTGTTTCTTCTAAACCTTTTATTTAGCACCACGTTCTATTATTATCCGTTAGGATTATACGCTTATTTACAAATTACGATAATGGTTTTAGGGATTAGGAAATTTATATTAAAAGTAGATGTATCCGCATATGCGACGAGAGGAGATAAAGAAAGTGGAAAACAATTTTTTGAAAAAAATTAAACAAAAAATACACCCAAACGAAATTCGAACCCCAATCTCCCGGTCATCGGTGGCCTAGACATGGTACCGGCAAACTAGAGAAGTTCAGTCTGACGTCCATTCCACGGGCATACCGGTGTGGCATGTTTCTAAGCTCTTTGTCCTAAACGTTATTTGCTGTCCTGATAACAGTACTATACTGTGGAAGGCTCATTTTCGTCGTAAATTCATGAAGAGTGGCAGATTTATTACGTAAAGAAAAAAAAAATGTATTTTAGACTAATTTTTATTTAAAAAAAAAAGGTTGTTCAACTATCCGTATATTTATTTCTATATCCTCATTTTATATAAATCACTATTTTATTTAAAGGTAAATGCAAGGTTTTTAAAAAAAATTGTTTTAAACGGATCTGTCAATCTAATTTGACAGATTTGTTGTCACCAAACTCCTCCAACTGATTTGCCTTTGACGGAAGAATTCAGTGTTTGAATCCTGGTCTATTAAACTGAAAGCAGTTTTTCCTTAATTAACTGACATTCTACCTTCACGAAACTGTTATTACATTTCCTTTATATTCTCCATTATTTCACTCTAGCTCATTACTGTGATTAAATGCTTATATTCTGGATGGTTTGTAAGATGTGGAGCATGATAAACTTGCTATATTAATCCTGTAAGCGATCCTAATGGTCTACAAGATTGATTGTACAATTTAGATCATAAAAATATTTACATATTTTGTTCTTAATAAATTATAAAATCACGCTGTATGACATAACATGACATCTCTCTCAACCAGTTGACAAATATTTAGTTCTGTCTTCAGATATCGATCAATTATTCAACGCGCACTGAAAAGAACAAATTATAGAGACTGTTACATAAGGTGGGTGACACCTACCCGTTTGAGAGCCATTGTTCTAACTTACATTATGCTCAAAAGCTGCCAGAGACCACGTGTTTCTGTCATAATAAACCCAGTTTCCAAACCGGTTTTGTGCACACATGCCCACGTTGAATTAGCTCATCATTTAGAATTTGTGATCGCGTTGACATTTTTGACATGCACATCTTTTAGTCTCGTGCATATGGGATGTGAAACTGTGGTAATAACAATATATAAAATGAGAACTTTACTATGATACTTTTTTGTTTGGACGTACTTAATGGCACTGTAAAGTCCCCCCCCCCCCCCTGTAACTATTATTTGTTCAGTTTTATACAATATTTAACTTTAATAGAGAAAATACTAACATAAATATAAATACGGCGAGCTATTGGACATTTAATTTATCAGTTGTAAATATATATTATGGTAGTAGTAATTATACACTTACTTGCATTGGTGAACATTTCGATCCGAACTGGTAGAAATACGCGGTGCTAAAAACAAATAGTCAGGCTCTAGGAAGTTGAAATTTTAGTCCAAGTTAGATGTTTTGAAGGTTTTATTTTCTTAAAGGTTTTACATAGACTATATTTTTTTTCTCTCTCCAAAAGTTCAGATACATTTGAATTAAATTATACCTTTCTACCGACTTGCTTACTCTATGGCATGAAAACTCTGATAATTTCTGCACTTTGAAAAGTATACTAATTATTCCTATATTGATCTAGTTCTATCTAGTTCACCTCACTACACCCTATTTATTTCAAGTCTGTTGTAATGTTATCGTCCCATCTGCATCTAAGTCTTGCCGATGGTATCTTCCTATTGGGTCAGTCAATATTCTAGAGACGGTTCTAGATCACCCCATTTGCGCTTCATGTCCTGCTCACTGCAATCTACAAGAATTGATTAATATAACAATGTTTTTTGATGATTACAGGGTACTCGTATGTAACTCATCATTATGTAACATCCTCCACTATCCTATAGCCTCATCCCTTCTTGGTCCAAATATATTCCTAGGCACATTGTTTTTTAGCTTCCTAAGCTGGTTTTCGTCAAGTAAGGTAAGAGAATATGTTTCACAACCATAGATAACAACCGGTAATACCATTGTTTAGTATATTCTGAGTTTAACCTTCCTTGAATATAATATTTAGCACCGCGTCTTACTACCCGTTCGGGTTATACGCTTTAAGTACTAATTACGCTAATGGATTAGGAATTGGGAAGGTTGAATTAAAGGAAGTGAACCCGCATTTGCGTGGAGGGAGAGTGGAAAACCATTTAGGAAAAACCACCCCCAGTTCTCCCGACCAAGATTCGAACCTCGATCTCCCGGTCCTCAGCAGTCGAGCTCAACACGACAAGCGCGTTTGCTAACTACACCACCGAGGCGGGTCAACATTCCTTGAAAGCAGGCGAAATGTTAACTTATTTAACGAGTAATAGCATGCATTTTCCGACTGTATTCTTTTTCTAATTTCAAATCTGATATTGCTATTGCTAGTTAAAATTGTTTCTAAATATTTAAACTAGTTAACCATGTTAAATATGTGTTGTTCGTTCGCAGTCATTTCTTAATTATCGTACTTAATTTGTGTTATCTGTGTGATAATATACTTGGTCTTTTCATCAAATACTTATAAATCTATTTCCTTCCTAGCCTTAGTAATAGGTCTGCATTTATTACAATAGTTTTCTTAATATTATCTAACAAAGCTGTATCATATGTAAATCCCAATAGCTGTAGTGTGTTGTATAGTGTCAAAACCTCTCTTCTCTTTTGCATTACCCACATAGCATACTCTAAGGCTAAATTAAAAGTAATGGTGGAGGTGTATTTTTTTTCAATCCATTATGTATTTCTAAATTATGTATTTGATCATTTTATCCTACACGTACCCCGCCACTCGTAGGTCTATCTATAAAATATACATCAATTAACTTGACAAGGGTGTGGGTATCCCAAACTTAACTAAAATTTCAATAATTGGTTTCTTTTAACTGAATCATAGGTCTTTTAAAAATCCATCTATACTTGTTGGAACGTCATACTTATTCCCTCTTTATATACAAATATATATTCAACAAGTTCTAAAAATATGATCCATCGTTGATGTATTTCAATAAAATTCAGACTGATGATTCCAAATTTAAATTTCCTCTACATGTGGCGTTAATCTCATTAAAATTACTTGGATAAAACTTTGTAACATGTTGGTAGAAGTTAGATACCTCTATGAAGATTACACTCTTGATTTTTATCCCCCTTTTAGAAAATGGATACTATTATATTTTCCTTTAATTATTTTTGTAACACATAATGGTTCCATATGGAGTATATATAATTAACATTTAAGCACCTCCCTTTATTAATTCTGCTAGGATTGAATCTTAGCCTAAAAGTTTTATGATACTTCAAATTCTTAATAACTTATTTGACTTCACTAATACTTAGATCTGGGACTTATGGGCCAGCAGTATGGAGTTGGATAGCCTCATCCATTTGAGATCCTTCATGAACATTCAAAATATGACTGAAGTGGTCGTTCCACTACCCAAAATATATTTTGGGTCTTCCATCAGATTACACGATAACTTTTACTATATTTGTTTATGTATAGATAAAATTACTTGATATTTCTTATATTTACTATTTGGTTCTATCTCGCTATTTTTACACTTTAAAACCCCTATATTTTTTAATTACGACTATGCAACTGGCCCTTTTTTCACATAGAACTTTTTTTTAAAGCTCAATTTCTTAGGATGTTCAAACTTATATAATTTTACTTCCCCTATATTTTATTTTGAGCATTTGTTGTAAAACCCATGTCTACTTTCTACTATTTTTGTTTTCATTTTCTCTACATCATAAATTTCTAACTTGCCCTATCTAATTAAAATTAGTTTAGTGGTATTTAGAGTTGATTTAAATAATATAAATATTACTAACATCTAAGAATACTTGGAGACAATAGTCTAACATGGGTCGTTTTGAGTTATTAAATACATTAATATTTGAGGAATTTCAAATGTATTAAATATAAATGATATTTTAGTTATCATTGGAGATTTTAACATCTGAAATATGTTACATGGACTTTCATGTTGACTTAAGTAATCAATATAGACAAAAAACGTTATTAATTATGTAATTTGCTAGTAATAACAATAGCGTTGTTGATAAAATATATCTAGTAAATATTTTATTTTAATTCTCAAGTAGAGACTTTGTAGATAATTTTAAGACATTCCTAATATATCAAGCAGCATTGAGACGCACCCATATTTTCTGCATTATTATGCGGACTGTGACCTTTACGACCTCTTGACTCCCCACGCGCTGTGTTTCACTGAGGTAACCAGAGCAAGTACAATACTCCGCGACCTTGAACTGACACACGGTCGCCATTTTACTTTCACTCGTGAGTCTCTAGTTACTCATCTGTATCTTTCCCCCACCTCCCTCTCTAGAAGGTGCGTCGAAATAACAGCAATGTACTGGTATTACATCATTCAAATATTAAAATATGATAAGTGTCAACTGTTTCAGAGTATTCGCTGATCACTATAATTATTATAAACACATCTTGTTTACGTGTATTTTAAATATCAATCTAATTAAAAAGAATAGGTGGGTTTTCTTAATTTTGATAGATATGACGTAACTTTCTACTTTCTTATGCCTTAGATGTTGAATTTTTTTTATTATTTTATTTTTGTAAATGCTCTTTGTTAATATTTGGTAATACAACTATCAGTTTTGATGGACATGTGTCTAGAGGTGTCATTGCCCCTCTCATCCATTTTTCCAGAGATGAGAAGGTTGGGGTTTGAGTGTCGATAGGTATGCTTAGATCAGGGGGATCCCAGAATGTGCGTCGCGATGCCCTGGGGAGTCGCCGGACTTGTTCCGGGTTGTCGTGGCGATAAGGATAAACTAAAATGTATAATGTGTAGTGAAATGCAAAATGGAAATTTTCAATAAGTGTTGTCGTAATATCTTAAAGAATAGAATATATCATACAAGAAACCACATTATCTACTCTAATTCTTCTTATTCAGTTCTGTAATTTGGTTCTAACTCTTGTATTTTTATATTTAAAAAATACAAGCTTGTAATTTAAGTGACAATTTTCTTTAAAAAAAATACCAAATAGAATTTGGGCCATTTTTTAAAAAATATTGTAGACAGGGACGTCGTAGGTAAAAACTGACATTTGAAGGGCAGCGTGGTCTCAAGTTTGAGAGGTGTTCTTTCTCAGTGGTTTCCCACTCTCCCTCTACAAACGTATGGATACATTTTTACAAATATTCTACCTTGCTCATCACTATACCGTGGTTTTAATTGAAATGGGGACAGCCCAAATGGATAGTAAACCATGCTATAAAGAGAGAAAGAAGATCTATTTGTCATCAATGAACCAGTATAGAGCTAGAGTTGACTAAATTTGTGGTTGGCCGTTTCAACCACTTAATTAACAGGACTAATCCACACCTACCAAAATTCACCCCGACCATTAATTTTCCAGTACTTGGTGTTATAAAATAAATGTATAGATTATGTACCTCATTTGAAGATAAACCATAATAGATTTACCAATGCGTGTTTACTCAAGTTGGGTGTAAAATCGTAAAAAAAACCGTAACATCAAACAAAAAGTTTGTGTTATATTTACGTCGAATGGTCCTTGTCTTGGTTACAACATCATTTAGCCAGAGCTACATCCATTCACCTCATCATGTCATCTCTCCTCTACTTCCCCATCTCTTTTGACCTTCAAAGATATAATTACATCCACTGTATTGATGACATGCCATGTCTGCTTTCGGGGGGGGGGGGGGGGAGAAACATTCTGATTGAATACTTTTTTAAGGTTCGTATAGGCATATAATTACAACGGCGGCCATCTGTCGGTAGAGAGTAGATCAAACGTTCTCTAACTTAGAGTTTTGTTGTATTTTTAATCTGTAATTGCCTCAATGTAGATGATTTAAACATATTATGGTATGAGAAATAAATACTACAACAAAAAATACTTTTAATGATAACTCAAATAGATCTTCTGTAGCAATTATTCCGTAACATCATTATCAACTGGTTTATTTAAATTCTTATTTCAAGGTTGTACCAAATTATATAACTACCATCAAGCAATGTCACTCTCAAAAAAATATTTGGATGCATTTTCCATGAAGTTTTAATGATATAAAAAAACAGACACAGCGGGTTAAATCAAATTAGACATCCTTGCTTGTCCAAAAAAATGGGGCTGAATAAAAAGTAGGACAGGAATGTTATGTTGTTAAATAATAAATGGAACACATATTTAGGGTGATTTTGAAAATTGGTTTGAAACTATGTTGGTCTTATTAAAATGTATTTATTATTATTATTATAATATTTAGCACCACGTCTTACTACCCGTTCGGGTTATACGCTTTAAGTACTAATTACGCTAATGGATTAGGAATTGGGAAGGTTGAATTAGAGGAAGTGAACCAGCATTTGCGTGGAGGGAGAGTGGAAACCCGTTTAGGTAAAACCACCCCCAGTTCACCCGACCGAGATTCGAACCTCGATCTCACCGTCCTCAGCAGTCTAGCTCAACACGACAAGCGCGTTAGCCAATTACGCCACCGAGGCGGGTTTATTAAAATGGAGCCTTTGAATTGAGGTATTTCTGTCCACGATAGGCCATTTACTTTATTTTAAAAATCGATAAATACAATAAGATATACTTACCTCATTTATGTTTAGAGACTACCACAAATTTTAGAAATTACAAATATTTTTATTAGTAATATTCTAATATTTAGTTTTTAATTGTGATCTTCCCTAAAAAATTTGTTTTTGCAATACTTAATATTAAACATCCAAACTTCTTCTTTTTTGGCAGCGTCTTACTATCTATTTGGGCAATACACTTATGTACTGATTACACAAATGGGTTGGGGATTAGAAAGGATATATTTCGATAAAGTGAACCCGAATTTGCGTGGAGGGAGACTGGAAAACCATTTTGGAAAAAAAAAATGTACACATGACCAAGATTCAAACCTCAATCTCTCCATCATCTGCAGTCTAGTTTACAGCAAGACTAGCTCTTTAGACTATACGGCCATGGAAGCGTGTATCTGAGCTATTTTTATACCTAAACTAAGTTTATAAGAATAAAAAAAAAAATTTGAAAGTATATGTGCCCATTTTTGCGTGGAGGGAAAGTGGTAAATTAATCAATAAAAATAAACCTTAGTACACCCAGCCGGGATTAAACCAAAGACCTCCCTTTCAATAGTAAACCAGACTATACGAGAGATTGACTCCTTTGCCTACGTAGCCAATGCTGCACCTAAATCAATGATCATATTAATTTTAAGAATATAAATATTAATAATTTCTCTGATTATCCTCATTCGTATATAAACGGTGAATTTACGAAACCCTGGATACGTAAGATGACAGTTTTTTTATTCTTGCTAGTACGTAGATATTTCCTAAATATATGCATGTTCATCATTTCTAGCTAATTATTGTTTTACTCTCCTAATGTGTTCTCGACAAAGACATTATTCACCCTTCATTCCCAAATTAGATATATTGTATTGGTTGCAACACACGTGACATGTCGAAGATTCTTACTATCACCAATGTCCTCCACATTCGATGAATCTTTTAGTTTACCTTCAACATTTGAAGAAATAAATTAAGGAAATAGTTGAAATTTTAATTTTTAAATAGATGAGTGCGATATATGAGAGCAGATACTTCAAACCCTATAGGTCTGTCTGAAGAAGTAAAACTCCGGGTGTTCGATCCCGAAATAAAATCTGATAGGCCTACAATTTTTTTTAACAAAGTGTCGGCCTCTATCCAGCCGAAGGTGAATCGAATCGAAGCGCGATATTTGGGCCCATATTCAAGCGAGGGAAGTCACCTTTGAGTGCTTTTGAATATAATCACAAAAATTTATGTATTTCTATCGTAATTATAGTCTACATGACTGTAGATATTATAAAATTAAATATATATATAAATGCTTACATTTAAACTGTAATGTTCAAATATATGCAATTAAACTTGTGTGCTATTTTTTAAAGTTGTGTTTATTTCTTCCTGTAAATGTTATATAGAGGTCACACGCCTCAAACATCCATTGAAAACGTATGACTTTATCCTAATCAAATGTTTCAAATTATGGACTCGCGTCTGAGTTTCTGAACAACATCTTAATTCCCCTCAGGACTATCCAATTTTGATTTATTCATGAGATAGGGATGAGAAAGATATAATATATAGTAAATACATTAATCGGCATTTACGTTGAGGTGTTCAAGGAAATCATTTAGGAAAATCCTCATCAGGTAACTTAGACTATATTTGAACACTGGCCTCCCCTTCATAGAAAAAACAGGCTTGAAATATTAGTACAGTTAAATATGAAGAACCCGCCTCGGTGGCGTAGTTGGCTAACGCGCTTGTCGTGTTGAGCTTGACTGCTGAGGATGGGGAGATCGAGGTTCGAATCTCGGTCGGGTGAACTGTGGGTGGTTTTTCCTAAATGGTTTTCCACTCTCCCTCCACGCAAATGTGGGTTCACTTCCTCTAATCCAACCTTCCCAATTCCTAATCCATTAGCGGAATTAGTACTTAAAGCGTATAACCCGAACTGGTAATAAGACGTGGTGCTAAATATTATTAAATATGACGATACACAGGAGGAATAATCAATAGTACGGGGTATAAAGACCAACATTGTGTAACTTTAGGTTAATAAACCTTAAGTGTTACAAGTTTGAGTCATCCGCGTGCTAGCCCTTACAATCAAAAACTATTCTATATTTTTGAATCTTTTTTGATTCCTGTATAGCGAGCACGGATCTCTATGACGCGTCACCGCTATGAAATGTCATCCGTAACACGTCGTATGGCTGAAATGCGAGCATCGATCTTTTTAATGTTGTCATACGATCGATAACACCGCCATTTTCCCGTCATTCATATCATAACTTAGAGACGTACTCACAGGGCCGTCTTAAATAACATCATAGCAAATATATTTTATAAATAATTACATTTAGTGAGTGCTGTGGTTGTTTAAACTGAAGAATTCATTTTTTTCTACGTTTATGCAATTGGCAGTGGCGGATTAAAAATTTGTGTACCCCTAGGTACAATTATAATATGTACCCCCAACCCTTTCAAGGGTTTTAGCATGTTTAAGAGGAAAGAGATGGGGGAGGAGGCGGGGTGGTAGTAAATATTCGAGAAAAGATTTCTACGAAAGAAAATCAGGCATGTACACGACATAAAAGTAATTATTAAAATAAAATATTAAAATTAAAATAATGTTATCCAAAATTTGCCTGTGCCTATTGGGCCTCTAGTGTAAATCCGCTTCTAGCAATTGGTAAGTAACAATAATAGTGCTTTATCAATATGATTACCAAACGTATTTGTATTTATTTATCAGTTAACTAGCGGAGGTGTAAATGTTGACCCGTTTCAGCTGTGTAATAGTTTATCCTTTTTATAAATAATTTATTCTAGTGAGTGTTATATTTGCTTCACCTCTTAATTTTTTAGTTTTACCTTTGTGCAAATGAAAATCAGAGAATTAGTGTTTTATCAATATAATAAATACTTAAATTATTTGTTTTTATTTGCCATTTAACTTGATGAAGTGTAATCATAACCTTATGGCTTGACCTACAAACAATGGTGTTTCTTTTTAAGGTTATGCCAGACGTTTAAATTTTAAATATTCGGTTGACATGTTTTCATAATTTACGATTTTGTAAGCCTAATTATGCTGCAGGCTATTTATACTTATTATAGAGAATTATGTTTTTAAGCCTAGGAAAGCAGAAAATATTTGTTGGCTAGGGACATGTTTTCATAACTAGAGCGTTGTATAAATGTAATAACGTTGCATATTCTTACAGCTGTAAGTTTTTCCTGCCGGCATTTACGAACAATTGTGAAAGATTTCAATTTGGCAGTTTGTAAAACATCTCTTAGTATGTTAGAAGAGTTATAACTCTCTTTTAGGCCTACATATCATCTCTCAGCAGTGTGGATCAAAACAATGGAATCATGAAAGAAAACAGTAAGTTGAACTATCTTTTAAAAAAAATCCTGAATACCATTTTAATTTGTTTTCCCGAGTTTAACTAGGTCTACACAATATTATTTAATTATATATTAGTTTAATTAGGCCTAGGCCTACACAATATTAGCTATTTATGTGTGATTTTAACTATATCTACGCCGTATTTGCTAATTATGTGTGATTTTAACTAGGCCCAAACAATATTATTTAATTATATATTAGTTTAATTAGGCTAGGCCTAACAATATTAGCTAATTATGTATGAGTTTAACTAGCCCTACACAATATTAGCTAATTACGTATGAGTTTAACTAGGCCTACACAAAATTAGTTAATGGTGAAATGATTGCAGTTATTTTCAACTAACCCATACATAAGCGTATACAAGCCTAGATAGGGACAAAACCTACATTTTAGTTGAATTTCTTTTTCTAAAACATCTGAAAATCTCAAAATGTATAGTATTATTACACTCACAAAAATATGGTGAAGCCAATGATACTGAATTGACTATTATTTATAAAAAACAATGCTACAGTGAACCATTCAAACCCAAACTTACCGAAGTAATGCAGGAACAAGTAGTGATGAGAAATTTGTAAAATCACACAACAACAAAAGTACCTATATTATAGAGCATGATTGACCGATCTGACACCTTAGATCAGTCAGTAGCATGTCTAGAGAGGTAAGGAAGGGTCCTGGTTTCAATTCCCGGCATGGTCAAAAATATTATAATTGGTGAAATGTGGGTTTACCCTTTCACAGTGATGAATTAAAGGGCGGGGACTGGATGTTGTGCCTGTCCTAGTCTAAGTTATATTATAAGGCATGTGAAGATACGACAGGCCTATCGAGCTGATAGTGGAAAATAGGCTATATGGTTTGAATAAAAAAACTGACCCACTTAACAGAAATGGATGTCAAAATGGAGCCTAACTGAAACTTTTAAACAATGTTAAAAGTTTATATTTAGCTTATAAATGTTTATGGAAAGTTAGGGTGACCTGGTGATCTAGGGGTCAGGTGTCAGACTTCTGTGCTGGGGTCCGGGGTTCAATCCTCGGTCCCGACACAAATTTATATGATTGCCAAACCCTTCCATCACCTCTGACAATATATGTATTAATCATAACTTGTGAATGTGGGGAATACCAGGCCTCCACCGTGGTTCGGATTCCACATTTAGCTGTAGGTCCTCTATTTCATCTCATAATCACCTAACATTACACATTATCTTAAGAGCGTATAACCCGAATGGATAGTAAGACGCGGTGCTAATAATAATATTAAAAGATATGGTTTTAAAAGCATTGTTTTTATTTTTTAAATTTAAAGGGTTCATTATGTTTTCGTTTGCCTTTAATTAAAATGAAATAGGCTATTGCCATGTTATAGTTGTGTATATTTAATTCTTTTCAGGCAACTGTGAGTGTACTGAGGCACAACTTAATGAAACCCATACGCAATGCTCTTGAAAACACCGCTGAAGGTCGATACTCAAATTAAAACACAATTTATCATTGTCAAACAAGAATTTATGTGGTGTGTCTCCTTAAAGCCATGAAAAGTGAATGGATGTATTTATTTGTAAAAATTCCTCAAATTTTCTTATCAACAGCTGTTTGTGATATTTTGAACAACATTGTGTGGAACATAATAGATTACCGATTAATTCAAAACCATTTAATACCACACAAATTAAAAATAATCAGCATTTTATTCTCATTCTTTCACGGTCCAAACCGTTATAAATGCATATATTTAAAGCAAAAACAAATGAAACAATATTACCCATTTTCAATAACTACAAAGTTTTGGCAACAACTTAAACGATTAAGTATTACACATTTACACACAACTTAACAAGTTAAATTTTCTGTTATTTGTTTGTGTAAATTTCTAAGCTAATTAATATGTAATATGATTCAATAGATTTTTGTAAGACAATTAGTGCAAGTTGTGGTTAACCTCTATCGGCAGTAAAAAAAATTCTGTGAACAAGATTTTAGACAAAACTTTATGCATATGTTTGTGGAAATATAATATCCTATGCCAAATTAATTTGGATGGTAGTATGAAACAATGTTTAATAGGTTAGGCTCATATACTATTGGCACTGCGTTTGAACATGTACTGGCCTTAGAATATGTTAGTTGAATAAAACTTTTCCAATAGTGGTTTAATGTCTTAGTGTTAATAATATTTTAACAGACAAGTCACAATGAACTTTGTGAAATTAATGGTTAGAAATCATCTTGGCCCTTACTTAAGTGCATAGATTGTGTGCGGTTGAAGACAAGTTATGTACCAAACCTAAATATCTTGGCTAGCAAAATGTAACATGTTTCAAACTAATGTTTGATAGATTATCTAAGTTTTTAGTTTTAATATATGATACATATCAATTTATTTATTGTTTTTCACTAAATGTGCTATTTTAAATTTTTTTACTATAAATTATTTGAATTAATATTGTATAAGACACTCAAATCAGGAATATTTAGACAAAATACAAATTGACAAGATAAGCACAGTTATATAGTTGAGGGTAGTTTCCTTTAACCACGATATTTTCACTAATTTTAGTTGAATTGAAGAGGATGGACATATCTTGTATTGTTAAAAACTATTTTTCACTATTCTGAAGCTGTGATCCAAACACAAAACAGCCATTTCAGGGCCTAAGCCTGATTTCTGATTGATCTTCAACAGCATAACCTACAACTACTTTGCTTGTAAATTTACATAGGTGATATTCAAGAAAAAGTCAAAACTTGCCTGGAAGTAGAATTGAAAAAATAACTCGGGAAAAACCGATAAAGTTATTTTCTGATGGATTTTGTACCTTCCCATAATCTGTTGGATAAAATCCACACTCGTTAGAAACTCTATCTATTTACAATAACACTTTAATTATGTTATCTTCTCTCACTGATGCCAGTTCTGTTCAAGCCAATGAAAGATTCTTGTGGGGCCTATTACCTTCCTCAGTGATGAAGAGTAAATCATCTAGGCCTAGTCCACAACCTACTCCATTCCCTCACACACTTATAATTGTGGTTAATTTGATAGATAATAATAATAATAATAATAATAATATTTAGCACCGCGTCTTACTACCCGTTCGGGTTATACGCTTTAAGTGCTAATTACGCTAATGGATTAGGAGTTGGGAAGGTTTAATTAGAGGAATTGAACCCGCATTTGAGTGGAGGTAGAGTGGAAAACCATTTAGGGAAAACCACCCCCAGTTCACCCAACCGAGATTCGAACCTCGATCTCCCGTCCTCAGCAGTCGGGCTAAACACGACAAGCGCGTTAGCCAACTACGCCACCGAGGGTGGGTTAATTTGATAGATAATTGATAGGCTACATGAATGCATACAAATTATTGTGAATGCATCAAGAAAGTGATGATTAGTCTAATAATATTTATCTTTGCCCATGCCCGGAGGAGGAAGTAAAGAAAATTGAATACACTATCTAACCATACTTTTAATCGAAAACTGAATTTGATATTGGCCTATTGAAAAGTCATTAGCTACGAGCTTTTTTTTATGATTCTGTATATATAACATATTTTGTTTTCATAACGATATGAGAAAAATATATTATAATTACAGCTCATAAAATTTATCAAATTTATTATATTCTTTTTTATAATTTAGGCTCATTACCTTAACCAATATAAATACATTTTAGCGTTAATATAACCTTATTTAACTATAGACATTTATGATTGAAAATGAAAATATTAAGAATAAAGTTTATTTACGTTCATCAAGTTTATTACAACTCACATGGCGAAGTTTGGAAACTCGCGGCAAGATAATACGTATTTTGATTGGTGTTCAACTACTTCATAGTACTACCAACACTATAATATACATAGATAAACCAGTATCATGGTTGCCAACTCACTTATTCACACACTAGTGCCCATTAAAGTGTACACTTCGTCAGTGGTGGCTCGTGTATTAGCACTGCGTAACTGCAACACCACCTATTTCCACTTGATATTATCGATAACAATTAATATAATGAGTCTTTTTTCTTTAATTCTTTCTTTATTTTTGTAGTACAATATATATTCCTTAAGCTTAATGTCAGTACTTCTGTAGCCATCCCCCAGTTTATGCAAAAAATACAAAACGCTTTGTATGGAACTGTGCGCATGCGCACACAGGAGGGAGTGGGGAGGAAAGCAGGACTGTCAGGTAGAGAGAGCACTGTTGCTCTTGCAGTGCCGGCTCTGGCTGATGGGGGAAGGAAGTTTTCTTTTACTCAGCGTGTGTTGTGCTTAAAAACCGTGTACTATATTCTTGAATGGGATAAAGTGTATAAGAGTGTAGAATTAGATTATTATTCTGCTTCCAGCTATTCTATTTGATTCAATTTTATTAGGTTTTTTATTTAACAGAAAGACCAAATGCGCTTGCAGTACTTTCAATAGAGAAAAATTTCCTCAACTTTCATCCAGAGATCAAGGAGAAAATTATAAAACTTTTTGCCCAAATTAAAGCAAGGAGAATAGATTTCATTTTTAAATGAATAGATCAAGCTTGAACTGTAACAATTTAAGTTAGAGTAAGTATATATGTTTTTTTTTGTTAAAATTTTATCAAGTTCCTTAATAAATTTTCCTTTTACACAATTTTAAAACAAAGGCTAAAAAATGTCTAGAGCAGCACCCCCACTAGTTTTAGCTACGAGCCGCCACTGCACCTCGTCATACACGTCATAGTGGTTATGACATCCAGTTCTATGCTCGCAGTAATGACGTCAAGGCAGATAATGGCCGTCATGCTTACGCTCGTCATGGAATATGACGCTCTAAATGAAAATATCCGTGCTCGATCTGCTGGTTTCCTCCTATACCTTCATGCAAATACTACCTTTCTCGTGCTTATTCCTTAGCGTCATTAAAATACATTTAGTGTGGATGGCAACACTTTGGTCGATGCACATCAATAAAATAATAACAACTGTATTTGAAACACACATAATATAGGTTTATATTTTCTGAATGAAAAGATTAAGATATGCGTTATATTCTTCTTCTTCTTTTGTGAATCTGTTCTTAGACAGTTATCCAAATGGACATCTACCATTTGCTTCAGTCATGAACATTTTCTTTCATACTTTTGTAGCGTTCTTCCTTTCCTAAAGAGCGACAAAAGGATTGTGCATTTTTGTTTTTGCCAAACACTAAGGTACGATGAAAGAGTATGCGAGAAAAGGGCAGTATTTTTGCAGCAAAACTTTTTTTTGGCAAAAATAAATATAATATTCCTCCAGTAGAAACTTAGAGTTTATTTTTCTTTACGTGGTGATATCAACAGTTCCTGAATATCTGTCATGAGCATGGTGGCATTATCTAACACACGTTTTAAATGAAGAGCAAAAGTTGTCATTAAATTCCAGAACATCCTTGACAGATATTCAACAATTCTTGAGGTCACCATGTGAAGAAAAATAAATCTCTAATTTCCTACTGGAGCAATTTTTTTTTTAATTTTGCCTAAAAAAAGTTTTTACATGAAAACTGCAAAAAATTGGCTTTTTCTCGTATCGCGTTTCATACCACCTTAATACTCTGGCTGGCCTCTTGGTTTAGTGGTCATCATTCCTGACTATTAATTCAGATGTCCCGGGCTCTGTTCCCGACTATACCATAGGTATTTTTACCGAAGGGAAATTATTTTTGCTATGGTGGCCATGGTTTGGTTGACAAGGCTTAAGTTAGTTTTAAGACTTTTTCTGGCACCCCATAATCATCATCACTATCATCCCATCATCTCATTACGGTGAAGTATTCTCATCTGCCACTGCCAGTAAAAGACAGGAATGTCTAGCCGACAAACCCTGATGGCATGTGCTAAAAAATACAAAAATAAAAATTCCTTCGTCGCACAGTGCCCGATAGAATAATAGTTACGTAACGTCGGGTTTCTCAGTCAAATGATGGCTCCATTGATGTAAGCTTCTGATGAATTTAAGCCACCTAGTCACGATTTGCATTACACAAACACAACGGAATGAGATAATGGAAATTTTCTTTTTGTTTTTTCGATTGTTTTATTTGTTTCTGTTTCCATTCCGTGATCTGGGCCTCTCGCAGATTTCAGAAAGATAGAAATGGTGAATCCATTGTGCATCTCTTCTTATCTACGCTATACAGCGTGTGGTAGCTCATTTATTACATAACTTTTAGTGTCTTCCGTAACTTTGCAGGTAATTCAGGTGCTCGCAGGATAAGTAAACCATTTTTTTGTGTGCATCCCCTCTTAATACACTTCCGGTCTGTCCACCTATAGACATTGGTAGGGTAAGGTGGAAGAATGTAATATTCAAAGGTATCTGACCCACATTCAAGTTAATAGAAAATGTGGAAGCCATTTGAGGGCGGGCAGCCTTCGTAAGACAATTTAGACATCTTTGTCTGTAGTGTAGCGGTAAGCTTATCAAAAGGTAGAATAAGTTCAAAAAGAAAAACGTGCCTTATTTCATAACTGTGCTGATGCGTTTTATAATATCAATTTTGGAGGCCGGTTCATGCTATTTATGTACGCATTTCTCTGTGGCACTGTCGACAGGGTGATTGGTTTTTGGATTCTGGATGAGTGAACTAGAAATATTGAGCTTGAATAATAGATTTTATTATCATCTCCATACGGTTTCTCTTGGTTACTCTGCTAATCCATGTTATGTGTAACCGTCAGCGGTGATTCAAACATGAGAGCAAAACGTACATCACCCACTTCGATGGGCGCGTGGACTAATGAACTACTCTCGCAATAAACTAGACTGCCGATAGCGGGGAGATTGAGGTTCGAGTATTGGTCGGATTTACTGAGGATGGCTTTTCAAAAATTGTTTTCCAGTCTCCCTCCGCGCAAATGTGGGTACACTTCATTTAAATATAAAATTCCTAATTTCTAAAAACCATTAGTGTAATTGGTACATAAGCGTACAACCCGAATGGGTAGCAGGACGCGGTGCAAAAAAAAAAAACACAAACGCTTTTATTCACACAAGTAGGTAATAAAGCTCTAACAAGACTCGTATTATAATCTATCTTTCTGTAGTCTTTGTTAGAAAACAGTAAAATTGAAAACAGTGGAATAATTTTACAATATTTTATATTGTGCAGCATAGTTGAAGTATTTAAGTATTCTTAAATGAAATAGTTATTTCACTAATCTCTGTTCATTGCTGCCAAGTTACGGATGCATAAAATTACTTTTCGATGCGTTTTCTTGTCGAGAGTGATGTGCATCTAATATCCTGATTGATATTCCGGGGTATGGTCTTATTTTTAATAATAACCAATAAATAACATCAGATAAAGATTGGTGTAGGACTTGGTCACTTCCAGGTAAGAGTTCCTTGAAATATTGTAATAGGCCTACTTCATTTCCACTCATCACCCCTCTCTCACTTCATGATATGCCTTTCAGTTTGATAACCTATTGGTGTATTTCGAGTCACAACGTATTAGTATATTTTCTGTTGGATAAAATAATAATCAATATTAAATAGTAATTTGTACTGTATATATATATATATATATATATATATATAATATATATATATACATATATATACATATATGTATACCATCTTCATTGCTATTCAAGGCTGCCTGAAGTCAAAGTGACTTACGATGCACCCTCCTTCAATTTTGCCATATTTCTATGTCTTACGTAATCATTGATCTGAACCCACCCCCCTTGTTAGCAAAAATAAACAATGCTCGAAAATTTTACTCTCTTAAGGTGCTTACGTAATACTTGAACGCCTCCAAAGTATATTTTCACATACCTTCCAAGGTTCTTTTTCAAGCCAAAATCAAAATGGAACCAACGGATTAATTCCTCTCAGACCCCACCTGGTTTTGAGCCCTCGAACTTCGGGTCCTGAGGCCAGCACTTTAACTCCAAACTACCGAGATCAACTTTACTCTAATGGGATTATTATAAAGGAGGTATAGTTTTGGATTAAATATACCCTTCTTTTCATGAAAGAAAAGTGAAAAATAATTTAGGAATAAACATTATTACTACAACCGGTCAAGAATTGAGCCATGACCAATCTATCACCAGCCAAACAGAATAGACGATCTGGACGCTTATTCCACATTCCCACCGATGCACTTATGTATTTTTAAACATCAAATTTTATTAAAGTTAGATGAATAATCCTGTTTTTCTTTCATATTTTTCCTCAAATTTGAAATTGAATTTTGTAGCGCAAATATCCTTTCTTCTTTAACCGTTTATTGAAGACACCATCTCATCCCGCGGATAAAACCAAGCCTAGGCAATTAATGAGAGTCAAGTCTAACATTTTAGCTCAATCGGTAAAATGTGTGTCTACTGAGTTTGATTCCCGGCATGGCCGAAAAATGTATCATTGGTTAAATGTGGGGTTCCCCTTTCAAGATGATGAATTTACGAGTGGGGGTTGAACGTCATGTCTCTTATAGATATAAGTTATTTTATAAGCCGTGTACTGATAGAATCAATCGGTTCATAAGGTACACGTTAGATACCTATAAAAAATTAAACAAGTTCAAACCAAGTGTCAGTCGCATCGTGTTAAAATTTTAAAACTATTCTTTGAATAGAAGTGGAATTGAGACAACTTAAACCGTTTTACTATATTTACAAAAAAATACAATATTGAAAATTATTTATTTTAAAATTAAAATATACATTAAAATGACACCAATCTAACTGTATCTCGATACATCTTATGGTTAGAGTGTAATATTGTATATAAGTTCCCGGTTAATTGGCCTTGAAATAGGCTCACATCAGGAAGGTCTAGCCCATGATGTCTATTTTATAATTTTAAATCAACTAAAGTTGTTTTCATCCGGTCATATCAGAAAAGAAGTGCACACCTGTAATTTAGCGGTTAGCATTTCGACAGCTATTACATCATCTTGCTCGAAGCCCCCCCGAAGAGATCTCAACTTCACAGATTAGTCTCGGTGGGACTAAAACAAATTGGAAAGGTTCGAACCAACACCCCTCTCCCCTCACATGATACCATCCCAAGTGGTCTTGACCCACTGAGAGGAAAACTACTCCAGTACTCGACATGCCATCATCTTAAACCGTAAGGTTAAGTCACTAGAAATCTACACAAAATGAGCCTTTAAATTGACCCCGTATAAATAAAAGATATTTCACACATTAAAACCATATAAGTTTCATTTTTGTGAGGGAAAAAAATAATTCTAGAACCCGCATTGGTGGTCATGTGGATTAAATGTCAGGTCATCTATTCTGGCTTGACCATGACTAGGAGGTAATGGTTTAATTCCTAGCTGAATGTAGTGATGGTGGCTTATTTTTAACACCTTCAAGTCTTCCTCCGCGCAGATACGGGTACATTTCTTTCAAAATATATCTTCCTCAACCCAATTTTATTGGTGTAATTAAAATGCGCGTAGTCTTGATTGTTCGTAAGACAATGCAGAATAATAAAATAAAGAAATAATGCAAGAGCCGTGCTACCTATACATGTTTAGTTTATATTCTTGAAGAAAGAAAAACAAAACATAGTGCTACGTGTCCTAATACTCTAGATTAACACACAAACTAAGCTATGGACAAAATAACGAAGGTGAAGTTTAAGTACATCCGCCATGGGTGATGTAAAATCCCTTGACAGGAACTCGAATTTTAGTAAAAGTCAAGCACTTCAGCACTGAGATAACTCTTCTGGCTAATATAATAAATAGGCGCTCATAACACATTCAAGCTTTTGAGGATATTCATTTTATGGTTGAATAAAATACTAGAAATATTGATAGATGGTTTGGTGATAAGGTTGTGGAGGGGGTTGGAATGAGGGTTGGAAAGAGGGCAGAAGACCAAGATAATGAGGATGTGGATCTTAATTTGACGCTAGGTATTACTCATCCGATTCTGTGACCTCATGGTATAAGGTTCACTTTCGCAAAACGTCTCAACTATTTATGACGGTAGAGGCTAGAGGTTCGAATCCCATTTGGGTTTATTAAGTGTGGTTTTCCTAAATGGTTTTACACTCGACCTCCACGCAAATGCAGGTACATTTTCTAAAGCCAACCTTTCTAATTCTTAACACATTAGCGTAGTTATGCGTGCAACATTAACGCTTATTAAGCCCCAATACTAAAAAGAAAAGTAATTTTCATCAATGCCTCTTCCAAATAGATTTAGAACATGAATAAGAAACAAACTATAAGTAAAACGCATCGTTAAAGTGTGTTACAGGGGTTCCAGTACCAGTCAAATCCTTGAGAGTGTTAATTTTATTCTCTGTACAAAAATATCTAATGCTGTCACTTAATATTCAATAAGCTTTCTTCTTTCATATTAAGGGAAAAATTAAGAATCAAATAGCCGAAGCTATTATGTATACATTTAGTGAGGAATCACTCCACACAGAAATCATATTCTGAAAATTGAAAAATGCCACCTGGACACGAGAATCGAACCCAGAACCTTTGGCTTAGTACAAAGCCAAAGGTCCCGGGATCGATTCCCTTGTCCAGTGTCATTTTTCAATTTTTAGAATAAGGGAAAAATGTTTTAAACAATTGACCAACTTATTTCAAAATATCGATTCTTCATTCCGCGCATCTTACTACCCAACTGGACTGTCAAAATTTTTAAACTATGGGAGTAGAGATTAGGAAAGTATTAATTTATAAGATATATAAATAAATAAAATATGAAACTATTTATGGAAACAGCACCCTCAGTTCAACCAGCTAAGATTCGATCCTCGACATTTCCATCATTGCTAAGGACGTATACTGTAAGTCCAATGCCTTGAACCTTGTGACCACGTATATAAGGCATTAAAATGTTATTCAACCTTTGAGAACCACCACACCCCTCACCCTCTCCTAAGTGTAATGGTGTCTTTTGATCGGTTCTTCTCCTCAGCCGGCAATTTGTCAGTCAAGCGTGATAGGTTTCAAATGTAGCGTTGAATGATAAATATATATATATATGTATATACATTCAACGGGTGTAGTTAGGTGTGTGTGTGTTTGTGAAATGTCACAGCTACACAGGGGGTCTCTCACGAATCACGGCCAGTCTAGAGGGGGAGAAGGGATGTGGGGAATTGCAACACCGCAACACGGATTGTTCACAGGTTATGAAAAAAACTGGGTTGGTTCTTAAATCGGAAAGTTCACATCGTTAATAGTTAGAATGTAAGTATCGTTTCAACTAAGGTTGCCAACTATTTCTGATATAATTCCGTGACACCCAATAAGAAGCTGTGCTAGGACTATGATAAATTTAAAATACGGGTCGGCACAGATATCTGCTTAGGTTCGATATTTCCGTTATTTATGAAAATAGAGTCAAAATTCAAAAATATTCTTTTAGGTCCCCTGATACATTACATGTTTTAGTTGTTTTTTTTAATCTTCAGTGATGTCGAATAAAGGGGTCATGCCCCCTTCTTTTTCTTAGTTTGTCCCTATAATCTGTAATTTATAGTCAAAATGTGGAGGAAGTGCAGGCAATACTTTTTTTTTAAATAGCAAAGCGTATTTTCAAATTTTGTCCCTGAGTTACATATTAAACTTATATGTAATATGATTTTAACAATTTTTATGTTTAAAGCAAAATTAATAACTTTTAGTATCCTGCAGGAGCACTTAAAATATTTTTGGAACAAATGAGGGAATATTTAATAGAGGGGGCAACAAGGAATACTACACATTTTATATAGAAAATCAATTATATTTACTAAAATTAACAAATGTTACGTAAGAACAAACAAAGAACAAAATTACATGCAAATATTATGTATACAACAATAAAATAGTAATAATAACGAATCATTGAAATAATAATGTACATTTATAAAAAATAAAAAATTAATCAAGCGTATAAACCGAACGGGTAGTAAGACGTGGTGCTAAATATTATTAACAGATTAATAAATTATTATTAATTATGAGTTATTAAAAAATAATAGATTAAAATATTGTATAGGATACATTGTTCTCTTAATAGATTTCTTCGGAGTTACGAAAACATGTTTATGCTTACGTTATCAAAATAGTTCACTTGCCAAATACTTGAAAATTATGCGGCATTGTGGAATAGTAGTATTCCTTATTTCTCGACTCGATATTTTGGAAAACAATATTTTTGTTAGTTTATAATTACAGTAAAATAATGTTTTAAGTATGATTTAGCCTTAACCTAATGATTAATGTTGATTAGAAATAACAGTAGGTAAAGAAATATAGCATGATAAACACTAGCCTGCAAATGTTTCTGTGACAATCAAAACAACAATCTTCTCTCACAAAATCATCAGTTGATCTGTCGAAGTGATGGACGTCACTAGCTCTTTGAAATTGTTTTCTGTATTATTTGAAATAGTAGACGATAGATTGTGACACTTAAAAGAGGAGAAACAATGGTATTCCATATTGGCCGACTATTCCATAATACCAGCATCAATCTATTAATAAGTCGAACATACTTGGATTACTTGTGCTTTGAATAGGATTAATTGATTAAAAACCAATAACGTTTGGAAATATATTAGCTATAATTAGGTCGTTTTTATTTAAATTATTCATATAAGCTTATGGCTAGTAGTGCTGTGTGTATATAAGCATAGAGTGCCACAGAAATAAATTTATTGATTTCAGTAACATTGTGTGGTTCACACGGGAAACAAACCAATGAGTTTAATTCCTGGTCCATCCGGCCAACCCGGGATGGTTAGTAGCGCTAGTTTCAGCCCACATAGACGAAATGTTTTATTTTAATAAAACTTATAATTTTAGTGCATTTTTATGTACAATATTCTAATATTTAATATTCGTTTGAGCTAAACGCATCCAAACACACTAATTGAGGTTTAATGAGGAAAGTATAAAAATGAAAAAAAATGTAGGCCTATCAGAATTTGCATAGAGAAAGAATTGTAAATCACCCTCAATACACCAAGCTATGACTCGAACCCAATCTCTACTCACTATCTATCAGAACAAAGATTTCACGTACTATATTCACATATGATTCAGATTATTATTATATTAGACCGTCTATACATTGGGTATACGCACTTACGCTAGTTTGTAGGATGTGAATGATGAGATCTACATTACGTGAATCAACCACTGGAGGCTGGCATCCATTCAGATTTTGTAGAGTGAAGAAAGGTTGTAATCAGATAAATCTTTGCCGGACGAGATTGAACGCGCCAGCACAGAATCACTTACCAGACCACAGTCATTACATTCGATTTGTTTTGCGTGATAAAACAACACAATATGTAAAAATAATATAAGGCATAATTTTTTTTCTAATCTCTTTAAAAAAGATACATTATAAGGCAAATTATAATGGTCCTCTCTTAATGGTCTTGTCGTTAAAACCTGTGTCAATTAGTTTACAGATCCTATTATATCGTGCTAACGTTCATGATGTCCTTAATTTTAACGTAACTAAATACCAAAGGCGCGTTAAGAAATAAAAGATAAGTAGGCTTTAGTGTTTACATTGAATAATTATTTTTTTATCTTCCAAATGCTCACAAGTGCTTCTTTTGTGTTATGAAATATCCCTCGTTCAAGTTTACTTACTGGAGTTAGATGTTATCAAGGTCAAGCAATAAATCGCGACACAAGATAGTGTTTTTTTTTTTTGTCTGTTACACAAACAATGAGTGAAAGATACAATGGCAATGGGCCGAATTCGGCATATATAGTCACGATTAAAGTGCCACTAATGAGCTACATAATTATGGTTAATATAATCAATTTGAAGAGTGTAGGTCTAAGGCAATGTTTTAGTATTTTTAGTTAGTGTATAAAACGTGGTATAACACATGTACTCCTTTTAGATCTTCATAAAATTGAAAAAGAAACTAGTTATATTATTATTATTATTATTATATATATTATTATTATTACTTTTTATTATTATTATTATCATTACACTGCGTCTTACTACCCGTTGGGTTATACGCACTTACGCTAATGTGTATTGGTAGGGTAATTGTGAGATGAAATGGAAAGGACCTACAGTTTAACGTGGAATCCGAACCACGGTGGAGGCCTGGCATTCCCCACATTAACAAGATATCTTGTCAGAGGTGAAGGAAGGGTTTGGAATCAAGAAACTAATACCTCTTGCAAATTGAAACGTGATATTATAACAAATGAAACTATGGATAAAATAGAAAAGTTATTATATTTGTTGATTACAGCTATAGCCGCATATAAATATCATATTCTTTAAATTTAAAACTGACACCTAGACACGGGGATGGAACCCGGGACCTTTGGCTTAGTACGCCAACGATTTTTTTTTACTACTGAGATATCAAGTAGTAGTCCCGTGCTTAGGCTCATCTTCACTCATATTTTAAGGCACAGTCTGTTATGGACATGTGGAAATCGTCAGCTACATATGAGTGATCAATTAAAATCACGAGTTATCAGATATGCAGCCATAACCATAAATAATAAATATAATAGCTTCGCTATTTAATCCATAATGATATGCACACTCGTACAGTTGTACTACTGGCAGCATAAAGCCCTTAAGCTTATCTGATAGCTCGTGATATTAAATTGATCATTCATATGTAGCTGACAATTTCCGCACGTCCATTACAGACTCTACCTTAAAATATGAGTGAAGAGCTACTCTGGGCACGGGATGACTCGGATAGCATAATAGTAAGAGTATTGGGGTACTAATTCTAAGGTCCCAGGTTTGATCCCCATGTACCATTGTCATTTTTCAATTTAAATAATATAACTTTATATAGCTAACCTTTTAGATCTTAAGAGTAGGTAGGCCTTCACTCGCAGTTATGGTGAGTGAGTCATACATGCACTATTTGATTTCGCATCACAATACGACTCAATTTCTGTCTTCTCTGGGATGGTGGTCCAATGTTTTTCATACTAAGGTCCAAATCTGATTATCAGTTTGCACCGCGAGCCGAGTGTATATTTTTTTAGTAAATCTATCAACTTAATATGTGTCTACAGACATCACATAATAATCAGTTATTTTCAATGAATGTATTATTATTATTATTATTATTAGCACCGCGTCTTACTACCCATTCGGGTTATACGCACTTACGCTAATGTGTAATGGTAGGGTGATTGTGAGATGAAATGAAGGACCTACAGTTTAACGTGGAATCCGAACCACGGTGGAGGCCTGGCATTCCCCACATTCACAAGATGTTTTTTCAGAGGTGAAGGAAGGGTTTGGAAAACAGATAAATCTGTGCCGGGACCGGGGATTGAACCCGGCCGCCAGCATATAAGTCTGACACCTTACCCCTTTCAGTGAATGTAAATAAATTGTATTATTGATTGGTATAATTTTGCAAATTATACTAAAAAAATTAATTTTATTAATCTCCTGAAAGTTTACTCTGCAATATATACTCACACACACTTCCACAAAACAATTTATCATTATAAATATATATTTATTCATATTTTTATTAATAAAATAAATGAATAATTATATCATAACCTTTTTAAATAAATATTTTTATCTTCCTCCAGGATACTGTAAGGGAAAAATTTTCACTGAGCACTATAAAATTTTGCTCCACCCATTCTGGTGGCCACATGGTCTAAGGCGCGATTCTGCCATCGACTAGACTGCCTATGACGGGGAGATTGATGTTCGAATATAGGTCAGGTGTACTGAGGGCAGTGTTTTCTAAAATGGTTTTCCCCACTCCCTCCACTCAAATTTGGGTACACTTCCTATAAATATAGCCTACTTCATTGCTAAAACTATTAGCGTACCTAGTACATAGGACAAATAACCCAAATGGGTAAAGACGTGACTAAGACGTGGTTCTAAAATATATTATATACAAATTTGGTCAGCCGGAATCTTACTAAGAGGTTCGAGAAAAGTTTTAAAGGACTGCCAATACAATCTCTTATAACTCATGGTTTATCAAATTAAACTGGATTATTGATCGTTCGAACTTCTAAGATTTTAGTGGGATGCTGTTATGATAAACATTACAGTTATTTAACAATGCGTCCTAACTACCTAGTTGGGTTATACGCTTGCATCAATATTAATCTGAAGAAAGAATGAAATAAAACTCTTGATTAGAAATATACTTAGTTCATACACCTAAGCCATGCATGGGTGTACAAGTGGAATAAGTGTCAGGATTCATAAATTCTGCTTTTCCAGAGATTGGGAGGTCAGTGTTTGAATCCCGGACGGAAGTACTAAAGATTACTTTTCCTAAGTATTTTATACTTTTTTCTCCACACAGATTACGATACATTTCTTATATATTCTACCTTCCTCATCCCTACTATATTAAGATAATTCAAAATTCAACTAGCTAGGAGGAGTAGTAAGTCACGGAATGGTGGGGGGGGGGGGTATCTACTCAAATTAAAGACGTAATTCAATTAGCTGATTTATCCTACCAAGCTTTCCAAAAATTATTGCTTGTATTTTTATTGTCCCAAGGGCTTCAAATTATTGTAAGTCATAAATTGTTAGAAATCCATTAATACTAGTAGGTCCTCGTTACTGGTGGTATAAGAATTTTAAAAGCCTAAAGAAACCCAGGTGAAATCAAAATATAATTATTGGCAGCATACATAACAAATAATAAAACAATAGGATATAAAAACATATGTACAACAAATACTAAGCATTCAAACTGGATAATTTACTATTGGAAGAACAATAGGTATTTCATAAATGAATGAAAACAAAGTGATTACGTATTAAGTCAGAGAGATATGATTTATCTCTAGTAGAAAAACAATATATCTTTTGTTCGTTGATTATAAAGAAAAAAATGTAGAACAATCAATTCAAAGGTGAATCCTTCATAAGACATACTCACGGGTAATGACTGTATCGATACAATAAAATGGCAAGTAAACTTGCAGTTACTGAAAGATGAACTATTGCTCCATGGATATTACTATACCAGATAACCTTCTCAAGAGCAGAGCTATCCTCTAATTACACATGAAGAGGCTTTATTATTAACACTTGAGAGTAACGGTTTTTATTGATTTGATTTATAGCAGCTGTAAAACAATTTTATTTTTACTTGATCGTGATAGCAAACCTTGATAAATTATTACTTTTTAAACACGTTTCGGTTGTACGTATATGTGGTGATTACACTAATGTGTCCATGATGAAGAAGGTTGAATTTAATGTAAAAGCACCCGTTTTTGCATTTAAGGTGGAAAAAACGATTAGGGTAATACCCATTTAGTAAATCCTACTGGAATTCTAACCCTGGTCTACCCATCATCGACGGTCTAATCTATTATAATAGTGACGCTTTAGACGACCCGGCCCCCGAAGTCTAATAACCTGATTTATTTGTTAAATAGATATAATGGAAGTCTACATTTTACAGATTAAATCTCTATCTCATATCCCCCTTCTATAAGCTTCAAATATAATTAAATAAAGATCTACGTCAGTGGCCGCATGGTCTAAGGAATCATTCTAGTATTAGACTAGAATTACGATGACAAGAAGATCTAAGTTTATATCCCTGTTGGATTTACTGATGATTTTTTCCAAAATGGTTTTCCACTCTCCCTCCTCTCAAATACGAATACACTTCTTCTAAATTAAACCGTCTTCATCCCTAACTCATTAGCTTAGTACACATGGGTTTAATATGAACAGGTAGTAAGACACGGTGCGGAAAAAAATAATTAAATTTCACCTTTTTCCGAACATTAAAAATAAATGATACATATATGTAACTATCCAGTGTTAAATTATCATATAATTTTATCCACGAATTGTTGCCATTCATGACGCATGCAACGTAGAGGTCATTTGGGAGTCACACAATCGTATAAGGTAATTTATATCTCGCTATTTTCGTGGCATCTTTCTTTACTAATCTTACATTTACGTATACGATTTGATAATTTAAATATCACATACCACCGTTTCATACCATTATTTTTAAGATGGGGATTTAGGGAACGCGAGAAAGTGCCAGTATTTTTGCAGTTTTTGAACAAATCTTTTTTTTTTTTGCGAAAATAAATAAAATATTGATTTAGTAAAAACATAGAGTTTAATTTTCTTTATATTATGATATCAACATTTGTTGAGTAACTGTCAAGAGGTTAGTGGCAATAGATGACTAAATTTTTAAATGGAGAGATATAATTGTCATAAAATTCCAGGACTTCTATAAGATATTTAAGAACTGTTTAGATCACCCACCATGCGAAAAAAATTAATCTCAATGTTCATACTGAATATTTGATTTATTTTGATCAAAAATAATGTGTTGGTATAAAAACTTCAAGAACACCAAAATTTGCTCGCGTCCACTACATCCCCAACTTTTTCACCCAACCATCCCAACTCAAACCGACCGGGACTCGAAAACCGATCTCTCCGTCATTGCCATTAGGAAAGTGACACCTTGCCTTAGATAAGTATAATTCTCGTGGGCTTCAAGGCCACAATTAAACATAATTATGATAACTCTCCTCCTCATCTATTTCCTTCCCCCCTCCACCATCCATCCCATTAGTCTATGTGTCTGACAAGAGATACTAATTATTAGTGGTTTGTACTAACTTACTTCTAGAGCGTGCAGACACAACAACTAAACTTCGATGTGCCGGTGACCTGGCGGTCTAGGGGTAAAGTGTCAGACTTCTGTGCTGGGGATCCGAGGTTCAATCCTCGGTCCTGGCACAGATTTATCTGATTACCAAACCCTTCCTTCACCTCTGACAAGGCGTGAACTAATCACAACTTGTGAGTGTGTGGAGTTCCAGGCCTCCACCGTGGTTTGGATCCCACGTTAAACTGTAGGCCTCTATTTCATCTCACATTCACCCTACTATTACATATTACCGTAAAGTTCGTATAACCCGAACGGGTAGTAAGACGCGGTGCTGCTGATAATAATAATATATAATAATAATCTATGTGTTAAATATACAAGCAAGGTTATAAAGAGAATGGGGGACGTTCTTTATCAATATGTCTTCATCGTGCAAGCTGAGAGAAAAAAATTGGAAGTCATTAGCATCCCAGCGTGATTAGGAGAGTGTGTGGATGACCTTGAAAAGGAATTTCTTGATATTTTTCGTCAAACATAAGCTTCTAAAAGCGGCTTCGTATCTTTTTTAAAAATTCAATGAAAACTCTTAAGATTATAGTGAGACTTTTGTAAATTGTATTTTTTTTAAATATCGGCACAGTAATAGCAAATACCCTGACATGGTATATGAATTAAGTACTTGAAGGATTAATTTCAATGTTTGTCCTACTAAGTAGGCCTAAGCCATGCTTCGCTACCTACCAGGGTGGTTCACATATTTACACTAATTGGGGTAGAGATGAGTGAGGTATATTTTAGAGTAAGTGTACCCTGTTTACAAAGAGTGAAATTTGGGACATCATATAGGAAACATTATTATCAATACACCCCACTGAGATTCGAACACCGATCTGCCCATCACCAGCATATAGGAGCAGGTCATTTTGAGGCTTTAGTACACGTGTCTATCAATCCGAATTAGATCATTTGTTGAATAAAGGCGTGTGAAGCCAAATAAAAATTATAATAAATAGACAAAATACTCTATGGTTAGTTGAAATTTAAAAATGTGTTCCTTATCTCACTGCGAGGGAGAAACTAAAATTGGTGTGACTCAAGGTAAGGATGGCTGTAATATATTCAATTTATCCTTTATTTCAAGGTCATATGCTGGTTTATAGGAGGGATAGGAGGAAGTGAAAAGGAACTTCAGGTAAACATTTACTGCAATTGTCAAAACTAATGATCCTGCTGGAGAGATATTTTTATTAATCAAGAGCCATCAACTATAGTCTCTTATTTATAGTCAATGGATAAATTTTCTCAGACGCTATATTATTATGTATTTGGTCTCTGAAGTTTATTGACAACACTCAAAAACATTCTTTACAATCATGTCCATTTCATCTTTAGCCGAAGTCTGGACAGGTCGTCTTAAGACTAACATGTTGTTTAAAGGTTGTTTATTCACGCGAGATTGACTTCACTCTTTACTGCCGACCACATAATATGTGAATAGAGTTTGGTCAAAACATACCATTGATTTCTTAAGGTTTTTTAACCATTATGATTAAATCCATTTATTCACACTCCTAGGCGATCTCAATGGGCATAAGACTAAAATAAAAAAATATTATTTTATATAATAAGCCAAAATTACATTAGTAAATAAGGAAATAAGAACCAGACGAAGTGTAATATAAAATTGTCAATTTGAACTAAAAATAACAACAGCACGATTAAGCCGGGAATGTAATCTTCTTAGTGTGATCTCAACATAAAAAGTTATTTCAACCGTGACAAAAAAACAATGTTTCCTCGATTGGCCAAACTTGCATAGAAAAAAATTATACAACTACCCTTAAACAAAACATAATCGTTACGTAACTACTAATCTAGGTTTAACTCACAGAACAAATATATTTATATTTACCATCAGACCCCCAATTATTTAATTAATATTTGACTAGATTAACTTTTTATAACACAGCTTAGTCAATAGCACATCGTCTTTGTGAGCTAAAGTCCCAGGCTCGATTCTCAACATTATCGAAAAATTTAGGCTATTATTATATTATTATTATTATTATTTATTATTATTATTATTATTATTATTATTATTATCATCACCCGTCTTGCTATCCGTTCGGGTTGTACGCACTTACGCTAATGTGTAATGGTAGGGTGATTTTAAGATGAAATGGAGGACCTACAGTTTAACGTGGAATTCGAACCACGGTGGAGGCCTGGCATTCCCTACATTCACAAGATGTCTTGTCAGAGGTGAAGGAAGGGTTTGGCAATAAAATAAAACTGTACAGTGACCTAGGATTGAACCCCGGCCCCAATAATAGAAGGTTTAAGGTTTAGTTTAATAGAGACTAATTACATACATTTTCAAGGATGAGAAAAATTACAAATGCCAACAATATAGTTTTAAAATGTAAGTTTAAGCCTATTTATACATAAAAGAAGAAATAGCAACTGAAGGATGCAGGGAAAAATTTCCAAAAAAAATCCCGCTGCACCAATAATAGAAGTCCGACACCTTACCTCTAGACCACCAGGTCAACTTACTGTTAGTAAAAAAATTTTGTGAACATAGAGTGATTATAAAAGCTATTAAGAGTATTTTCTATTATCTAATAACAGTGGGAGGCAGTTGGTTAAGTAGTGTTTTAATGTTTTCTTTTGGTAATTGGTATGGAGAATATTTAGCTGTGGTTTTTTCAAATCTTATTATATTCATAAGTTGAAAATCAAATAGACAAAGCTATTATATATGCTTTTAGTGACGATTACTCCATCTAGATATCATATTCTGAAAATTTAAAAATGACAACTGGACACGGGTATCGAAACCGGGACTTTTGGCCTAGTACGCAAATACTCTATCCACTGAGATATATATGAATCGTCCCGTGCCCAGGGTCATTCTTCACTCATATTTTAAGGCAGAGTCTATGATGGACGTGCGGAAATCGTCGGCTACAAATGTGTGATTTTATTAATATCACAAGCTATCAGATAACACAGCCATCTTCGACTCGGTAGTTGGTTTAATACTGCCATCATGGACTCTACCTTAAAATATGAGTGAAGAATGACCCTGAAAAGGAATGATTCCTGGATAGCTCAGTGGTTAGAGTATTGGCGTGCTAAGACAAGAGTTCTGGATTCGATTCCCGTGTCCAGGTGTCAATTTCAGAATTCATTAGTTAAGGTTATCCCCCTTCTCCTAGTCTCCCTGTGTCAATGACTTTACAGATAATATGTTTAAAGGTGTAGATGAGATATATTTTAAAATCAAGTATGGTAAAATGTATCAAAAGCTATTTAAAATATATTCTTTTTTTTACTAACCGGATAATAGTATTACTATTTTCTAAGATAGCAATATAAAATGGAAAACCCATTTTTTAGAGGTTTACTTTATCTATTTTTTTAAAATTATATCTAATAAGCCTAGCTAGCATTAATTTTACTTAATTTCTTGAAAGCACTCTAAAGACTTGAAAAACTCAAATATCATACATTTGTATCTGTAATTATATTGCTTAAATATACTATTTGATTTACTTGGTTTTTAATTATTTAATTTAGTTCTTTAATATTAAGTGCAAGTCATTGAAAATAAGTAATAATCATAGCGTATTTATCTTGCTTTTTTTTTAATACTCCAATAAGTAAGGCTTGATTATTTATGTTTGTGTGTCTTAGTATATGAAGTAAGTGTAAATACGTTAGCATTTTTGCAAGTAAAGTGCCAAGGATTTGCAGTGTATAGCACCTTGACATTTGAGACCGACACCGCTAGAGTATGATTCATTTCACTGCCAGATTGAGGAGTTGTCCTCAATATTTACTCAGTCACCGCCAAAACTAGGCTAAGCGGTGTCGAGGGCCGAAGAACACTTCACTATAGAACTCAACAAGATACGAATAGAAGTCAAGTTTCAATTTGTTTGTCTTTCTATTGATTTGTTTTTCTCAAAGTGATCAGTGTATGTATAGAGCTATTTTATTTATCAAGGTAAACTTTCAAATACCTAGATTATGTCAGAATATAACAATGAAAAATGATTGTTAAGGACGGTGATTTGATCGAAAGGACTCAACCATGTATAATGATTGCAAAGGTAAATAAAACTCCTAAAACCCATTCCTACAGCCTCGCACATTAATTAGATTGTGTTGGGAGACGAAAGGTGATCAACAGATTTAACATTATATTCCTAAATTTAAAAATACACTGGTTCAGAAAACGATATTTGCAATTAGGAATTATTTAAAGTATTAGGAAGGTCGCTTAGCTTTCGATTACATTCCCAGTCTTGAAACAGTTGCTTCTTACTCAGAGCAAGTACATTCCAGGCAGGGACGAACGGCTGGTTCATGACACGGAGTTCATTCAGGGACAAAAACTATCAGAGTAGCAGTTCATTTGTATACTCTTCGGTGGCCGCCTGGTCTAAGGCACCGCTCTCGCAGTAGACTAGACAACCGATGACTGGGAGATCAAGGTTAACATCTTGGTCAGATATACTGATGTACTGAGGATGGTTTTTCCAAAATTAGTTTCCACTCTCACTCTACCAAGTGCGGGTTCAAATGATATAAATATAGCCTACCTCATCCCTAAAACCATTAGTGTAATTAGTAAATTGGTGCATATTATTGTTAGTACCGTGTCTTACTAACCGTTCGGGTTATACGCACTTACGCTAATGTGTAATGGTAGGGTGATTATGAGATGAAATGAGGACCTACAGTTTAACGTGGAATCCGAACCACGCTGGAGGCCTGGAATTCCTCACATTCACAAGATGTCTTGTCAGAGGTGAAGGAAGGGTTTGGCAATCAGATAATTATGTGCCGGAACCGGGGATTGAGCCCCGGACACCCAGCACAAAAGTCCGACACCTTACCCCTAGACCACCAGGTCACCCCATTGGCGCATAGCTCAATCGGGTAGTAAGATGTGAAGCTATAATCAGTTTATTTGTGTTCAGTATTTTATCAAAGAATGTCGCTAAACTATATATACACTTTGAATGAATTAGGAATAATATAGTATCAGGATTATTTAACCATATTCATATTTACAATATCGGGCGATTAGTTTGTGTAATTATTGTGTATATGTATCTTGTCATTAAAATAGTTAGTTCTAGAATAGTACATCTCTATGTTTATTTTTAAAAATGTGTGCCGTGTGCGTGCTCCTATCCTCAATGAACTGGGACCGGTTATAACAACTGCCTCACTTAGCTCAACCGGTTGCACCGTTGGTTTTTTTCCACATGTAATCCGTCATTTAGGTTTTCACATAATCTCTTCGATCCAATGCGGGCGCATTTCCTCTAAGTTACCCTTCCAATGCCTACCCCTTGAATAAGTTGTTATTAAACTGAGTTGAATGTACTAAAGTATTCTGGCCCCTCTCCTCTTTTGTGATATTACTTAAGTCGGTATCACTCTATAATATTTATTTTTATAATTATTTTATTATTTTATAGAACAATAAAATTTAGAAAAGTTTATGTTACATAACATGCACTATAGTTATATATATTGGTGTCATTGGAAACATAATAATTAAAAGCGGCTACAAATTTAATTTTAGGCTCTGTTATGAGCATAATATTTTCTTATATGAATCCATGTTTGCATAATTACTATTATTATGTTTTATTATTTAAGGTAACATTTAAACAAAATTTGGTCCATTCTTAAATACTTCTGATGTGATACCAGATCTTCAATATCAAGTTATAATAAAGCTGGCATCTGTTAATTAATATTTCCTCATTTCGTTTATTTAAAATGTGAAATAAATGGGTTGTAGGCCTAATGTAATGACACATTGTAGCAAGATGCGGTGATAAAAAAAACACATTTCATCAAATTAAGTCCTTAAGTTTTGTATCATATCTTTCATGAAATTGAAATTTTTCTTTTTTTAGTAAGTTTTTATTTACAGGCCTAGTTTAAGTTTGGACAATGGGCTTGTAGCAGGACCGGTTACACGGAGCTACCCGCATTTTTACGGTGGAATGCTAGCCATGTTTTTAAATGCAAGTGGCTACACGAGTCTGCATCGCATCACACCGCACCGATGCGGACGAATCGTAGAGAGAGCATTGCTCCGCACTCTTGCGGTGCGGTGCGGACCGTGTAGCCAACTACCACCGGAAATAAATGTTCGGGAGCTTCCGAACTTTATTTTCATGCTAACCCCTAAGCACGGTAGGAATGGGCGAAACAGTGATTTTTACGATATCGGTGATTACAGTGACCTTGATTTTAAAATAGCAGGGATTTATACCAGTGATTATTCACAGTTATCAGCAGTCACAGTGTCAGCACCTGTAAAACTGGGCATTTCTTTCACAGCCGTTGCACGTGTGACGCTGTAGTCTTGTTTCCAACATTACGTACAATATAAAACATATTATGTAAAACTTATTGAACAACAAACATTCTTCTTAATTATTAGCTAACTTAAAACTTTATTCTTCGTAATTAATAGCGAACTTAATTTTATGAAACTTGTTGTGGTGCGGGTTGGTTCCGTGTAGCCATAACTTTAAGAATTGAATATTTATAATAATTAAAACACTATAATAATAGTTGAAATAGCTTAGTTAGAAAAATACTTCGAGAACTGCAAATATACCATAGTTAATCAATATTATCGTGTGATATATATAAATATGTTTATATTATTTCATAAATTATACATCTAAGCAAACA
This sequence comes from Timema cristinae, assembly GCA_039000515.1. NCBI lineage: Eukaryota > Metazoa > Arthropoda > Insecta > Phasmatodea > Timematidae > Timema > Timema cristinae. Next base: position 39,076,303 of record JBCFYV010011172.1, on the reverse strand, counting down.
AACAAACAAATTCTTTATCCCGAATGGGTCACCCATTACTCTGGAGTTCCGGTCAACCACTCCTGCTATGTGTTACAATTTGTATATTGACAACATCCACAGACCTCTGAATACTTCATAGTTTTCAGTATGCAGATGACAGCATTTTAGGAAACCTGTGGAACGAAATCAACTATAAACAAATTACTGCCAAGACATACTGGTATGTATTGATAGCTGGAGTCTTTCAATAAATGCAGCTAAAATTAAAATGAGACTCCCTGGACCAACTAAACAAAAATTTAGATCTTGCTGAGACCCATCTCAGCTTTACTGCAAAACCTTTGATTTGGTAAATAAAAAACTGGACCTAGGTGACTTTTGACCTATATATGGCTCATTAGTAATATTTATTTGCGGTATCTAACTTGCACTTTCTGAAAAAGCTAATTGTATCACTACACGAGAATATCTATGAGCGATAGCAAAAGATCTATCAATTTTGCTGTTAAGATATTTTCATATATATTCCAAGGTTATTTTACATTCTACACATTCTACCTCCGGATTGACGTCCTTTCCGAAGGAAGTTGTGCAACGGGTTTTTATCGCTCAAGAAACAACCATTGACACCGGTTGGATTTGAACCCACTAATATCGGTTCCTGCAGCGAGAACCTTACCCCAAGACCACTGAAGTCGACTCATTAATAATTGAACACAAAATATTAAGTTTTGTTATTATATAGTAGGATATCTAGCTTAGACTCGATGGCATAAGTATCAATTATTTTAAATCACATATCCGCAGCTGTTACACCAAGGCGCTATTCTCGTATTAATCTAAGTAACTGTTGAAGGGTAAATCCTGGAATTGAACCCTGGCCGGGTACATTGGTAAGAAGTGACAACGTCTGCTTTATTACTATTGGTTTACCATCCTCTCTCCACGTTAATGATTGGTGAGGGGGAGAGGGGTTAACTTCCTTTAAACAGCTGTCATTATCTATGTTTCGCTAAATTAACCCTAAAGTTTAGACGCAATCTCTCTCTCTCTTTTTTTTTTAAGTATCTCTAATGTGCAGGTTTGATTCACATGGTTCCGTCTTGATCATTCTTGCGCTTCAGGAGAAATGTAAGTTAACAATCTTTCCGTCACATAGCAGTGGATAATTGAGCACTACATCGTGTTACTTATTAAATTATATTTTTTACTCTGTGATCTCACAGGTTCTAACAGCAAACAAAAACATAATATTTAATGTTTTTCTGCATTTCTGAAAAAAATACATGTTTATTTTTTATTGCATCACGGCTTAAGATCCGTCTGAGCTATACGTATTAAAGTCCTCTAATTAGTTTTTTGAACACTTATTCTTTATTACCAAACGTTCTGGCTATACGCTTATGAACCATTACGCAAGTGGTTGTTTTGAGGATGACTAAACTTATATTTAGAGGAATTATACCCACATTTGCGTAAAGGGAGAGGGAAAAACCATTTGAGAGACACTATCCTTTGTACCACCGATTGAGAATTGAACCTCAATTTCCCGGTTATCGGCAGTCCAGTATACTGTGAGATCATGCGGGACTCAAATATTGTCTCCAATTAGTTAAAGATGAGTAAGGTATAACTTTATAGTATAAGATTACTTACATTTGTGTGAAGGGAGAGTTGAAAATAATTTAAGAAAAACTATCCTCAACTGGTATATAAGCTGTAGTCTCCCCGTTATTGGCAAACCAGATTAAGGGACCTTGTAATTTAGACCACGTGCCCACAGATGCGAGCAAAGTCATATATACATATTTGTGTTTTAAGTAGTTTTAATATTGATGGATTTATTTTTTATGTACTTTTTGAAATTAATCATTCGTTCAAAGGGCTTTTAAATTTGTCTTTGAAGTGATTAGATAAAAATTTATTTATTTCATATTCATATGTCAAAAATAAAAGGTTCCATTAAATCTCCAAACATTTTGAAATGAAGGACACGACTAGACTGAATTAATAATATAAACGTGACAAATGCCTTTAAAATACGCCGTAGGAAATATCATCTGGTGGGCTATGCATGAATGGCTAGGCATTTTATTTCTTGGCATTCATATTTTATTTTGTAATTTTTTCCATCTTCTATTATTTTTTTAAAATCTGTGAATTTAGACCTGGGGCCTGAAACCCTGGACTTACCGGGCCCTGTACCATTATACCAATAGTCTTCCGACCCCCCCCCCCCCCTACCTGACCTTATGGCAGGCCTGGATTTCACCATGCGAAGAAAATTAAACTTTATTTTCTACTGGCGAATTATTTATTTTAACAAAAAAAATTACTTTATATATAAAAAATACAAAAACACCGTCCTTTTCTTGGGTCCTCTATAAACCCACTTTAACTCACGTGCTTAAAAGCTCATATTAGAAAATATTATTTAAGTCTATGCAAATATTTACGCTTGAAATATATTATTAATTCTATTAAATATGTGTTGCTTAGATCTTATTTCTCCCAGCTAATAAAGTGATATAGGTAGGCCCCTAATCTAGTATATAGGCCTACTCTAACAATGATGTTCTCAGGGTCCAGGAGTTGAATCCTGGAAGAAACATTCTAGACTTTAGTTTTGATAGTAAGTTGGTTTGGTGCTAGTTAAAACCGGAAGATGGTTAACACTAGACGTGCTAAGAATGAAACAAATGTCACACCAAAGAGTACATTTTGATCCTGACAATGATAACTAAGCTCTGGGCGATAATGTTTGTTTGTAATGTCTGGTCTTTCTTTTTTCTAAAAGGGGAAATCAGGGGAAATATATAGTAGGGCGAGCAGACTCAATCAAGATTAAGTGAAAGGAATGGGTGAAGGAACGACTTAATTTGACATTTTCAAACTAAAGACAAAATATTACGAATTAATGAAATGAAAGTTCAATTTATAAAATTTCACTTTTTCCTTCTACCACATCTTAATAAACCATACGAGCCATAGGCACATATATTAACTTCGGTAATTTATTAGAGTTGAGTATAGTAAATTTTAAATGTACCCACATACGTCTAGAGGAAGGATGGGAAATAATTTAGAAAAAAAAACTATCATTAAACTCTGCTGGGATTTTTAGCCACGACATTCCCGTCTCCAATAAATTTAACTAAATAAATTTTAATTTCTTATCAGTTTTCCACAGGTGTGTGTAACAAATGAATAAATATGTATTTTAATTGGTTTACATGGTTCGAATTTAGCTTGAATTCAACCAAATTTTATTTTACAGCTATATATTCTCTTGGTGTATAAAATCAAAATAAAATAATAACTGATAAACGGGATTTTGAGTTGCTTTTATAACTTGTTGGCTTACAGAATTTCCTTCAGGATATATTTTAAATACGAACAAATTAACTCTCTGTGATTCTTGGAAGTCTACATAATAACATGCACATTAAAGCAACAAAAATGTAAAAAGTGGTTTATTTTTATTAGGAAATGCTATATTATACTAGAACCGGAAGGAAATATGTCTGTACATTTAGTATACGTTAAAAATACCAATTATAAATTATCTTAAACAGGAAATAAAGATACGGAAACACTTTTCTTTTTAAACCAACCAAATCCAATTCGCTTGCATAAATAAATGAAAGTAATCTAAATTTCTTGGCCACTTTTAATTGAAAAAATAAATAAACTTCAACAATATTATTATTATTATTTTCTTAGAATATGCTCATCTTAGAATAATAATCTTAGTGCCTAGTATTTTTATGAATAAACAAATATGCAATCATGCATACAACTTAAGTTCATGAACGTATCACTCACTACTAATTACACGTGTGAGTTACAGGAGCGACAGAGTGGATGTGTGACGACATTATACACGGTGTTTCTCCGAGCATGAAAGTTTTCAAAAGCTCTTGATACCAAGAAAGAAAACCTCGCCTAACATACGCGAATGATGCACGCAATCCCAGAGGTCACTAATTACTTTAAAAGCTATAATTACTCTATGTGAACAAATATTTGCGCGTGTATAATGAAATAGCACGCCTTTTATTCTTATTTATATTCTGTAATACTCACTAGAATTACACATCATCATAGTTATCTATGAAAAAAGGAGTAGCAAACGCAATTTGGCTTTCGCGATGTAAACGGATAAACAGTAGGTTACTCACTTTATACACGGTTGCCATGTAACAATGAAATAACGGCTTCCTCTAGAAGAAAATCGGTTAGAACTGTTTGTTTGTTTTTTTCCATCGCATATTAATATTATATTTATGTTAATTAACTAAAACCATCCTCTATGGTTGAATGGTTAAAGGTCTCACTATCGTAATAGACTGGTCTACTGATGATGACGAGGGGGGAGGGGAGAGGGGTAGATTGAGTTTCAAATCCCACTCGGATATACTGAAGATGATTTTTGTAATAAATGGTTTTAAATTTACCCTCCACGCAAATGCGATACATTAACTCCAAATCAAATAATTCCTCATCTCTAGATCATTTGAGTGATTAGTAAATAACATAAAAACCAGAATGGACCCTAAGATGCGGTGCTAAAAAAAATTGGGTAGGATTCAGGAAAAATATTCGTATCTACCTTAGTGGTCGCATGGTCTAAGACGTAATTCTTATAATAGACAAGACTTCCGATGATAGGAAAATCGGGTTTTGATTCCCGATTACGTGTACTTAGGGAGTTTTTTCCTAAATAGTTTTCCACTATTCTTCCACGCTAATGCGGGTGCATGTCTTCCAAATCCATCCTTACTCATCCTTACTCATCCTTAACTCATTAACGTAGTTAGTACAAATGGCTATAACCTGAACAGGTTGTAAGATGCGGTGGTATATATACATGTATAACTTACACACATACCTATAATATATTATATTGTATATAATATGTATTATATATAACACATGTATATATTCATATATATACATATTGTGTACGTACATCTATTTAATTAGTAGTATATAAATAATATAGTATATATAATACATGTATAAAGGTAATATATATATACATATTATATATATGTATGATTATATATTATATCTATTTATATTTTATACATAAAAATAGTATACTATAGTATAGTGCATATACTGGTATAGTATAATATATATAGTACATATGTAGTATAATATATATATTTATAATATATTATATATACCATATTATTTATATATTGCAAATTTTATATATATACGTACACAATGGAATATATATACTCTCTACACACATGCACAAAGATTAAAGAACTATTAAAGAAAACTATATTGAAGTTCACCACAATTTCTCCATCACCATCAAACTAGGATAGATGTGATTGACTGCCTATCAATGCATTTTATGTCTAATGGCAATATTTAGGAAGAATTGTGAAATGTATATTGTAGTTGCTTTTAAGAAGAACCCCACCAAACCCACACCCAAAAAATGAAAAAGATATCGATAAAATATTTAAATAGAAACATAAGAACAAAATTACGTGATGTAACTGAAATAATGTGAATATATTGTAAATAACTCTTTTCACCCGTTGAGTCACTCACTGTACATTCCATTAAATTAAATCACGGTCTTACGTTGACGGGAACTTCTATTGAAAGCTCTTTCATAGTGAAAATAAAAAGCGGTCTGAGCTTGATAACTATTAGAGTAATTAATTAAGTGTTTCTGATAAATTTAATAAGGTACTTTTATTTTTTCTTCAAAATGTTTTTGTGCTTAAAAACGTTGGATTCCAATTGATAGTTAACTGGTTGGTATCCAGTAATTAGAGTTTACGAGCTTTACTATTTGAATAATTAAAGTTTCTACAACTTAACAAGTAAACAAACGAGCAATCACTTAAACGGATGGCTGCACTGATAGCTCAATCGACTTACCTATAATTAAATCACCATAGGAATAACTCTGACATTACATCATATTCTGGGTCATATATTCTACTTGTACTTTTGATAAAAGGTGTCAGTTTTTACAGTTATTAATATTAAAAAGTATCGACCAATATCCACGGTCTACGACTTCATGTTTAGCATTATTCCTTATATATTCCAAAGTCCAAACTTTTACATAGAATAACCAATCATACTGAACATGTCCTAATATAAACCAGCTGAAATTAAATTAAATTTACTAATGTTGTTTTTCCTTTGCCCTCCAAATAAACCTTACATTTCTTTTTGACTGGCAATTTTTATTGATCAATCAGACTCATATTCAGTTGGGCCGGGGTTTGATACGAGCTGGCTTTGCAACAAAGACTTTTAAGTTCCCCAATATGTGAGCTATGACCCATTAAATTAAAATTCAGTTTACTTATCATTTAACCTAAGGTTAAATATTGTTTGTACACCACTTCCAGGATATTATCCTTTAGGTTTAGATAGTAAGCTATCGATAGCTATTAGATGTAAAAATCATACTACTAGCCTAAATATAACTTTAAAATTACAAATCCTACTTTTAAAAAGGACAAATTAATCATTTATCAAAAGGTGTAATCAATGTGTGTTTTATGTAGGATTTTTTTAAAATCTTACAGCTAGAATAATTGAACTTTGGTGTCCCAGACTTATCAACTGAGTTTGCCGTTTACTCACCTGAACAAGATACCACCTTAAAATAAGGTGTGAGTATCAAAGCTTATCACCCATGTCGGTGGCTACATGTTCCATATGTCAAGTTCATTGAAGTTTGATTCACACTATTTACCACGTTATAGTAACACCAAGTACTGGCAGTGCCATGTCAAATATCTGCACGAATCAAGGTTAGCGACGAGGGTACGTCAGTTTTCCGTAACATTCTGACAGGAAGAAGAATAGTTTTACAAACATGTTGAGATTTATTAACAAATAATTGCAATGATTACGATTTTACTTGATGAAAATAGTCGGTGAAAAATACTCAAATAGAGTGTGGATGAGAAAGATTTATTAAATGTGTGAAAAATAAATAATGGATGAGAAGATTTTAATGATAACAGTTTATATCTGAAAATTGAAAAATGACACCTGGACACGGGAATCGAACCCGGGACCTTCGGTTTAGTACGACACTGCTCTTACCACTGAGCTATCCAGGATTCGTCCCGTGCCCATGGTCATTCTTCACTCATATTTTAAGGCAGAGTCTATGATGGACGTGCGGAAGTCGTCAGCTTATAAACATGTGATTATATAAGATCACAGCCATCAGACAACGCAGCCACCTGCGACTCGGTACTTGGAAATGTATTTAAGCCAATTGACAATTATATTATAATTGTACCGGATTGCATATATTAATGAATCAGATAGCCGAAGCAATCATCTATGCATATGATATCTAAGAGGTGCTAGCTAGCCTCACTAAAATGCATAGATGATAGATTCGGCTATCTGATTCATAACAGTTTTTGTTTGAATACTACACATTTTAATAGAATTGTAAAAGAATGAGGTAAGATACATATGAGTGATCAATTAATATCATGAGCTATCAGATACCTCAGCCCCTTCAATTTTGAGAATATTATGTTTAGATGGAGCTATAACCGTGCCTAAAAATAAAGTGGTTTTTATATTTAATCCATAATGATATGCGCTTTCAAATATTATTTATTGCATTATTGGCAGCAAAAAACCCTCCCCGAGTCGAAGGTGACTAGGTTTTCTGATAGCTAGTGCTTTTAATCGATCGTTCACATGTAGCTGACGATTTCAGCATGTCCATCACAGACTCTGCCTTAAGGTATGAGTGAGGAATGACCCTGGGCACGGGACAACACCTGGATGACTCAATGGTAAAAGCATTGCCGTAGTATGCCAAAGCTCTCTGGTTCGATTCCAGTACCCAGGGGTCATTTTTCAACTTAAAGAATACGATATTTAGGTGTAGATGTAACCGTACTACAATATAGTAGCTTGTCTCTTTAATCTAACTATAACTTTTTTATTTCTTTACTGATTCTCCTCCATATCTTTGTGGTTATAAGCACTGTCTTCCTTGGTTGTCATATCATCCTTCACATTGATGTAATGTACTTGTTCCAATAAAAGTTAATAATCCCTTTCTAAACGTTTCCAAAAGACACAAAGGGAACAAATAGTGAATGTACATTGACGCAACTCAAATCAAATTACAAGAAATGATCGTCAACGTATATGTTCAGGCACGTCTAAGCATCCTAATCTCGATCGTCTTCTGGTCTCAGCCGGTGACGTTCCGAGATGTTGCCGCCCAGTATTAATGCCACCTATTCAAATCTATCGAATAATATCTTCCGTGGTGCTGGTATGTGACGTTGCGTGGACGTTAGGTATAGGGTTATTAAACCTTAGTATAGTTTGCCATTGACCATAATGTCAAGAGTTTGAATCCTGGTCGGGTGTACTAGGAATGTTTTTTCTACCCTCTCTAACTTTTGACATAAATGTGGGTGCATTCCCTATAAATATAAATTCCTTATCTATACTCTATTATCATAATTTATATTTCTTACACCTCAATAGTGAAACTGCTTAGTTCACAAATCGGTCTAAATTTAGGTCCATTCCGTGAACTAGCCTTTCTTTATGATCATTTCATGTAATGAGCCAAAATGGCATTAATATTTCATGAAATGTAGCTTGTTGTATTATCTACTACATTCTTGCTGAAATTAGTGTTAAAATATTTTATAAAACTAGTCCAACTTAACTTAACCTAACCTTCAATTGAAAGTTAAATTAACTTAATGGCCAAACCTGAAATTAGTGTTAAAATATTATATAAAACTAGTCCAACCTAACTTAACCTAACCTTCAATCAAAAGTTAAATTAACTTAATGACCAAGCTTGTTCATCGCTTGTCCACCATTTAATGAGCTGGAAAGCTCAAGTTTTGCACAATTAATTCATTAATTGTACTAATTTTTTTTAGCTTAGTTTAAGAAATTGTCAGGAGGAGAGGTCAATTCACCGAATGGTCCGAGATTTGCCCAATTCATAAACTGGGCAAATTCTTGAATGGGGTGTAGCATGTATATATCTTTAACAAAAATTAGTAGTAAGACACTGATGACAAAATGTTAATCAAAGGTTGCCGTCAGCAATCTTGTTACGTCACTAAACGTCGGATGGTTTTCGTTCCCATACGGCCCTATAGCAGGTAAGCAAGCCTGTGTTTGTTCTCATCATTGCCTGGACTGGATCTCGTTCTCACGAGGGTTGTACCACACGCACTATTGTGACGTCACGACGAGTGAACTCGTACATTCATACATCGAGGGTGTCACCGTGGTTTTGACACTTAGCCATAGTGTCTCAACACAATACTAACGAAATCGAACCGGTACTTTGCGTAATGTAGAAACTTGTGGACAAAACGTTTCGCCCCGCCGGTTACAGGTCAGACCCAACAGCCAGTCCCCCGAGCGCTTATTTACCTATTAAATGCGACAGACACTATTTTAATATACTGTTTCAAAATGATTAAACATAACCACTCCACATTAATACATTACTATTTATTTGGTGGTTTATTATTGAATTTAGTTAATTTACAATTTACAATCTGATTTAAGGAATTAGATTATATATAAGTTTAATTTTCGATATTTTAACATTGGGAGGAAAAGATTTAACTTCTTTCAATGATCATTGCTCACTCATTAATTATTAAAGTAGGTTTTCTTTTTTCATTTATAGTAATATTTATACACTTAAGAAACTATTTTATAATTATAAAAAAATTACAAAAATAATTTAAATAATTATTAAATGTATTGTGCCAATTTATAGAGAAATAAAGAGTGTGAAAATAAATAATATATACTATGACTTGAAGATTAACTTCATTGTTTTTATTTACTTGTGTGCTACTCAGTTTATCAAGCTACATTAACATTCCTGTATTGATACGTACATTCATACATACATACATACATAAAACTACACATTTATGAGTTATAATTTTTTTTTTCTTTTCCAAAATCGTGTTTTTAATATATAACTTGTTAAACTGTGGTTCTTAGTTTATTTCTTAAATTGTATATGTATTTACCTTTGTTTTAAAATTTTATTACTTATATATTGCTATATTTTAAACTATTGTTTTGATTATTGATCTAGACACTTAGCACACCTTAGATTTTTAGAAACTAAATTATTTTGGTTAGAGTAAGATTTGAACAGATTTCATATTCACTGATATATCTATCTATCACTCCTTGAAATGCCTAGCTAGAATTTGAAAACAATCGCCTCAACGCTGATATTGATTATAATGTATTCAATCAAAACGCGGTAACACCCGTTATATGAAATAACTCTCATGCACCTACTAAATCATTTCTTAAGATTATTTATTGAGAATGTTCCAAGGATTTAAGCACAAGTCGTAACTTTTCTTTGTAATAAAGACAATCTTTGGCAGTAATTATGTAGCAGAGCGAATTACATGATTGGCATATTTACGAGCGTTTCCTTCTCAAACAAACTTTGAATTTTGAAAACTAGTGAAACTTCGCTATTGCAATCATCTACTGGAAAATTATTTCATAATAGATGAACTGATATGATGCGATTTTTTTTAATGTTTATTACATGCAATATATCTTAGATTACTTCTTATAAGGTAGTTTGTCTAAGACTACTGTTTTACGGTGCAAATATCATAGGAAGAATCCTATCTAACATATAGAGGGTCAATAAATATACTTTCTCGTATTAGTACACAAAGTCATGTGACCTGAAGTGGTCACTTTTGAGATATATTATCAATAACTATATAATAATACTACTAATAATAGTAAAAATGGTGACCTTATGGTCTAGGGGTAAGGTGTCAGACTTAAATGCTGGGGATCCGGGTACAAACCTCGGTCCCAGCACAGATTTACTTGATTGCCAAACCCTTCCTTCACCTCTGACAAGACGTGTATTAAGCACAACTTGTGAATGTGAGGAATGCCAAGCCTCCACCGTGGTTCGGATTTCACGTTAAACTCTAGATCCTCAATTTCATCTCATAATCACCCTACCATTACACATTAGCGTAGGTGCGTATAACCCGAACGGGTAGTAAGACGCGATGCTAATAATAATAATAATAATAAAGGAACATGTTATCAATCTTGACAACAAACAAATATAGTTGTATTTCCTATAAGTTTATTTATAAAAATCTATACTTATAGTCCAATTTTACTAGAAAGCGCTTTTACAGGTAAGAAGACTATTAGATATATTTTAACGAATTCACACGTCATGGGAAGTGATATGCAGCTGTCACTCCTGATATAACATATTAATAAACACCTATGAAAATATTGTAAGCAATTAAATTGTTATTAGTGTAGGCCGCAAAAATATATATTTTTTTTTTCTATGTGAACATTTTCTTATAAAAATGGGACTATTTATACTAATGTGGGCTACGCGTCTGTGGTTCAGCCTGGTTTGAGGTTTTGGAAGCGATGGAGGACAACTTATACGATAATACTCTCAAGTGTCAAAAATTGTATATATAATTATATGTTTTCAATAATTACGTGACCCACCTCGATGGCCGAATAATCTAAGGCGTCGCTCTCACAATAGACTGAACTGCTGGGAAAGGGGAGATTGAGGTTATAATTCCCAGTTGTGTATACAAAACTTGCTTTTCCCCCTAAATGTTTTTTCACTCTCTTTCAACGCAAATGAGGGTATACTTCCTATTAATATAATATCTCTAATCCCTCAAACCACTAACGTAATTGTACATAAGCGTCCAACCCGAACAGGTAGTAAGATGTGGTGCTAAAAAATATAGTATGGGAGAATAAGGTGTGTTGCAATAGGAGCAGGTTGCAACCGTCAGTTTATTTCAATAACATTTAAGTCAAACAACGTATTATTGACCTTAACTCGTTGATATTGAATAGTTTTACCATTTTCTCAGTCCCAGAAATGTTGCGCTCTTCTTTGTCTTTTATTATCATCTTAATGTTTCAAGCAGTGACAAGTAACTTTTTCATGTATCACGTTTTTTTAAATAATAATAATAATAATACTTAGAACCACGTTATTTAACCATTCGGGTTACACGCTTAAGTGTTAATTACGCTAATGGGTTAGGAATTGGGAGGGTTGAATATAAAAGAAGTGAACCCGAATTTGCGTAGAGTGAGAGTGGAAAACTATTTAGGGAAATACCACCAAGTTCACTTAAAAGAGATTCGAACCTCGATCTCCCCGTCGTAGGTAGTCTAGCTCAACACGAAACTAGCGCGTTGGCTAATAACGCCACCAAGGTGGGCCTTTCTTCGTTTGTTTTTTAATAGTTTGTAGAAAAATATTTTTTATAATTAATCCTGTTGTTAAAATAAAAAAGTGCTATGTTGTTATCTTACTAATGCGTTATTGGTTAAGTAATTAGAATTTCACAATTTGTTTCTTGGGTTTTGTATCCTAAAACCTAGTGGGGTGTGCCGAAACTCACCCCGGAGTCTTGCAACAATGGTTACAATCTATTCTGGTGTATAAATAAAGGCATTGTAATTACTAACACTTATAATTTATTTTCATTAGTTAGAGTATTATAGAAAGTTAAAATGTTAAATATTATTAGTTTTAACTCTAAAGTTAAGGCAAAGCCATATTAATACTCTCATAATGGCTATGTTTTCAAAGGATATTATTTATTAAGTTTTAACAACCTACAATAATTTAAATTTTTAGAAAAAATTTGCGTTTCTAAATGAACTTCTCTATCTAAATATTGAGATTATGACCTACTATTACTTTTCACAGATCAATTATGTCACATACATCAGAAATACCAAATAACTAAAAGTGGACACAAATGTTATGCGTAAAGCTTCCCTGATATAATTAAAAATGGGGTTAATACACTGTATGTATATTATAAAAATAGTTAAAGAACTTAATGTTCACTGTTAAATAATTTCTCATTAAAATAAAAAATAGAAAAAATAAAGAGTGAAATATGATTTCAAAATAAATGGGAAACAAGGATTACGAGTAATTTCTAAAAATATTATTTATATTGACATTATGCTAAAGAGAATCTTTTTTATATTATTAATGACTAAACTGTAATTCTGACATTTATTTGTAGGAACCTAACTAAACATTAAAGTAGATTGATTGTACTACTAAATTTTTGTTGCATTTCCTCATTATATATGTTTGTAAAAATGTATTGCAACTTGCCACATGTGTGGTGCGTTGCGTAATATATATGACAAGGTTAGAATTGAATGACATCACATTAAATTTTGCCACATAATCTTAGATTTTTTATTTTTATTTTGAAACCCATTTATGAATATGTCTATAAAATATGATTATATATTTCATTAAAATGAAGGTGTAGAAATATTTTTATGAATTCTGCCGTGCCCCCCCCCTCCCCCAGCCCCCGGTCTCCCATACTATAATAATTTTACAATGATAAGTTATTTCGCATCTGAAGTAGTTGTAGAAATATGATTAAAATTGGAAATTTCTGATTAAGTAATATAACTTATAAGTCATTTTCATGTAAAAAAATAGAATGCCATTTTCTTTGAAATGATAAATAATGGATATAAAATTTAATCAACAATCTCATTAGAAAAATAATTGTATTTTTTTTTACGTTAAGTCTACTACCTTTTTTTAAGCTTGACATTTAATTATGAAAAACACTAGATCCCTAGTTTTAATTCAATTACTAAAATGATTTAGGCTCTACTCCAGATACAGACAGACAGACGGAATCACGAACACACTTTTTTTCGTTTTCAGGGGGTTATGAAACATTGACATTTATCAAAATCTCGAGTCCAGGTTTATTCGACGATCACAGTACTTCTCTCTCCAAGGTGTCGAGAAAAAAAATAAAAACTCAGTGACGTGATGAAAACTCTCATCAGCGACAAACAATCAAAAACATTTTATCCCGCTATTAACAGGGGGCTTGGACTAAAACAAAAATAAAAATAATATTATGCCAGAATATCACTTTAATAATTATCTTGACCGACATTGTTTTCATAATCTACCGCAAGATTCAATTGATATTCGTATGGTAAAACCCAGATGTATATATCATTAGGCTAATGTTTGTGTGTTTGAACTCCCAAAATTATCACGGGGGTGGCAAGAGAGGGAAAATTGTTATGAACATGACAGTTCAGTAAATAGAAAATAATACTTCATTTGTTACTAAACAAACAATATTTCAATGGTTTTTTAATCACGATATCTTACTATCCCTTCACGTTACACACATATATGATCATCACTCTAAAGGGGTTATGATGAAAAGGAAGTATTTTTGAGGAAATCTTCTCACATTTGCATGGAAGGAGAGTGGGAAACTATTTTTAGGAAAAACAACATAAGCAGACCGAATGGGATTCAAATCCTGATCTCCCTATCATCAGCAGGTCAGTCGAACACAAGAGTGACACCTTAATCCATTTAGCCACTAAAGTAGGTTTTGGGTTATTAAGACATATACACATATGCATAGTGGTTACGAGGACTAGATGTCAGGATAATCTAGTCTGGTTTTACGGGGATGAATGGGTCAAATCCTTGTCGGGTATTTTATGTTTTTCATTAAGGTTTTTCCACACTCCCATTCAAGTAAATGTTGGTATATTTTTCTTTAAACTCTACCGTTATAATCTCTACTCTATTATAATAACAAAAACACGTATAGCCTCGACTAATATGTGATGAAATAAAACATTTATATGAAATATTCTTCCAGTGATTGCAACATATTTAAATATCAATCCCATGAAATAACTACTCGAAATTATTTCATCAATTGAGATAATACCGAAAGAGCAGTGGAACTCAAATAAATCTTAAGAACAAAACAAGTATCTAGAGCATTTTAACTGTGTCCATCCATTCTTCAACTTGAAGTAGATTGGTTAATTACATGTTAGTTAGATTTAAATTAAGTTTCGTGTCAACCTTATGATCATTATCTCGACTGGATTACACAACGAACCTCTTTTGTTCTTCTTCAAAGTGTTTCCTGCCCGCTTCGGTGGCCGCATGTTTAAACAAGCTACTCTCGCAGTAGACTAGACTGCCGATGACGGAGAGATCGAGGTTCGAATCACGGTATGGTGTATTGATGATTTTTTTTTTTACAAAATGGGTTTCTACTCTCCTTCCGCACCAGTGGCGGCTCATAGCTAAAATTAGTGGGGGTGCTGTTCCCGAATTTTTTAGCCTTTGTTTTAATGTTGTGTAAAAGGAAAAAACATGTATAAAAATAAAATTTATTCAGGAACTTGATAAAATCTTAAAAAAAAAAGACTTTTTTACTTACTTTAACTTAAGGTACGTGGTTTATAAGCACAACATACGCTGATTAAAAAAAAACTTCCTTCCACTATCACGCCAGAGCCGGCACTGCGAAAGAAACAGTGCTCTCTCTACCTGGCAGTCCCGCCTTCCTCCCCACCCCTCCTATGTGCGCATGCGCACAACAGTCAAACACCACGTCACTGGCACTATGAAGCGCACAGTTCCATAAGACGATTTTTGTATCTTTTTAATTAACTGGGGGATGGATACTGAAGTACTGACGTTAAACTTAGGAATATATACTGTACTACAAAAATAAAGAATGAATTAAAGAAAAATGGACTCATTATATTAAATGTTCTTGATAATATCAAGTGGAATAGGTGATGCTGCAGTTCCAGAGTGCCTTGACACGAGCCGCCACTGCTCCGCACAAATGCAGGTAAACATCTTAAAAATAGAACCTTCCTCATTACTCAAACCATTAGCTTAATTAGTTCATAAGCGTATAACCCAAATGATAGTGAGACGCAGTGCTAAAAATAAGAGTGTTTCCCACCCCTTTATCATGAGTCATAATACCAGAGACATGCGTTTTTATTTGTAACAGAATGGCAAGGAGTGTTGACTTCAAAGTCTCGTAGGCTTTCTTTCAATAAAGTTTGGTTGGGCGAGCTCTATGCACTAGTTTTAGGGTCCACTATATACCTATATATAAGTCATTCACGAGCTAAATTTACCTGGATAACTGCTCAAAATGTTACTAGAAGTAATCCATAATATATCACTACGCCAACAGCTGACATCTATCACTTTGGATCACTGTAATGAAAACAGATGGTAATATATTATTATGTGATAGTTAACCACAGTAATCTAGGGCAATATTATTTATATATTATTTGAGGTTGGACAAAGTTTATTTATAATTTTATTCCCCTTAAAAATGTATATTAACACCACTTTCACAAAAACTTCTAACGAACATATCTTTAAAATGGCGACTGACGAATCTAAACCATATGGTTGAACAGGACGGTAAACAAGTTTTTTACAATGATGCTGACGCGCAGTTGATGAAAATATTTTATTCAGTTAAATATTTCAAAATACGATAAAATAATCATAAAATCATTTATTGTATGTAAAATAATTACAACAATTTTCTCTTTTCCAAGTAAATACGATTCCTTTATTAACAGGTATTGATTGATGTGTGCACTCTATTACACAAAATCAGTAACGTTCCAAAACGAAAAATAAGTACTTTTAATTATGTTTAAAATATTGTTTCAAGTTGGATGAAAAGATATTATTTAAAAAAATGAAATAGTATGAGAAAACTTAAGTTTACGTTATTTTAAATGTAATATATAACAAGTAATTAAAGATATTTACATTTATAACAAAACTGTGATATTTTACAAGTGTTGGCAACCCAAAACCTAAACATATGATTTTCGGACTGTCATCCAGGTAAAAACCTATCGTGAATGGAATATACCTTATTTACCTGCACCAGATATTAGTGGATATTAATGATAGCACATTTCATTTTTAGGATAAGTAACTCAGCGTCATATTATGGTGCAATTTCCTAGAATAACCAGAAGATGAAAAATATATTTTTAAACAACACGTGAAATTGATAAGTATACAACCAAATATATTACTACTCTCTTGGGATATCCGCATACTTTATTAGTGTAGTAAAGTGGAGGAAACTAAAATTTAATCTATAAGAAAGAAGAGTGGGGAACAGTTTGAATAAAAACACATCGGTACACCTGGTTGGAATTCGAATCCCAACCTCCCTGCCATTGATAAACCAGACCAGTTGGTGCTGACATCTCTATTGGTGTACACACTAATTCAGGAATGTTGAAAATTACTGCTCTTAGGACTATGCGTTGATGATCGAACGATTTGTAATCGCTTGTATGCATAGTGTTTTTTAAACTCTCAAACGTGACGATATACGCATGTATATGTATAAATAAATAACCCTCTTTTAAAACTTGTGCATCTTATTAGTGATTAAACTTGAGCTGTCAGAGTCTGACAAACTAGTCGAACACCCAAACCTGAAAGTACATATATTTTTTCTAATTTGAAACAAGTTTTAAAAACAGGTTTCTTGATTAATCTCATATTGAAACTACTATTTTAAAACTCCAAGCATCCAATAAATAACAACACGAGTTAAATGATGTTGATGGAAGAATATACCTTATCTTAAGCTGTCTGAGTACAAATTATAATAACAATATTGGACCTGTTGAGGATGGTTATGTTACAATTTTAGATGAAGCAAAACATGTCACTTAAGATTAGAAGTTTTTTCACATTACACAAACGATATAATATTAAATAAATAATATTTGTAAACATAAATGATGGTTCTATAAAATTAAAAATGTAAACCTCTAAACGGAATTCAAACCATGAACCTTTGGCATTAAGAATCCATGATCTTCGACTTAACAGTTATGGATAGTATCGTATCAAAGGATACTTTCTTTTTGTTTTGTTTTATCGCCATGTCTAGGTGGCCATTTTTTACTCGATTGAAATGGACATCTGAAGGTGCCCTAAAGCAACACTCTCACAATACATTGGGCTAGTAATGAGGAGGAGTTTAGGATGCAAATTTCGGTCGGGTATAGGGTTTATTGAGGATAGTTTTTCCTAAATGTTTTTCCACGCTCCCTTTGTGCAAATATGGATACACTTTAGCTAATTAAACTTTTGTTCAACCTTAACACATTAATGTGGTTTTCTTAGCACCAAGTTTTACTACCTGTTCAGGTTGTACGCAAGCGTAGTTATTACATATGCTTACAAACCTTAACGCGTAGTAATACACGGTGCTAATAATAATAATTGACGTCCAAATATCCCATACTAATGTGAAAAGGACGAGAAATATTTAATGGGAGTATAACTGAATTTGCATGGAAGGTGAGTGGTAGTTCCACCTTATAGGGGCTAGAACCCCATTCCCTTCACTAACAGATCATATAGGACAAGTGTCCACTAGAGCACTGTGGGGATGTCCGCTTTAGGATCCTGGACGGTGCACTGAGGGTGGTTATTCTTAAATATTTGATATCCCCTACTTCCAAACAAGTGTTTATACATTTCCTGTAAATTCTACCCCACCTAATTATAGTAGCTAGTTCCAGATAGTTTGGACGGTTGATGGGAAGTGGAGAACTCTATAGTATTTCATTTATGTTGGACAAATATTATTGCATACTCAATCCTCGGTCAAGGCACAGATTTATCTGGTTACCAAGCCCTTCCTTCACCTCTGACAAGACATCTTGTGAATTTGGGGAATGCCAGACCTCCAACCTTGGTTCGGATTCCACGTTAAACTTTAGGTCCTCCATTTAATCTCACAATCACCCTACCATTACACATTAGCGTAAGTGCGTATAGCCCGAACGGGTAGTAAGACACGGTACTAATAATAATATACGCCAATGTACTAACTACACTAATTGTTTTAGGGTTGAGGTAGGCTATATTTATAGCCTTTGAACCCGCACTTGCGTAGAGTGAGAGTGGAAACTAATTTTGGAAAAACCATACTCAGTACATCAGTATATCTGACCAAGATGTGAACCTTGGTCTCCCAGTCATCGGTTGTCTAGTCTACTGCGAGAGCAGTTCCTTAGACCAGGCGGCCCCCGAAGAGGATACAAATGAACTGCTACTCAAACAATTTGTCCCTGAATGAACTCCGTGTCAACCAGCCGTTCGTAATAATAATAATAATAATAATAATAATAATCATAATAATAATATTGCAGATCCTCTTCAATGGTTTTATGGCACATAAAAAGGAGGGAAAGGCAAAAGTGACAGTTTGCCCCATACCATATTTTTTAGAAAATATTAACCATTTTATTCACTGTAAACATTGATAACAAATTATTCTATCTTAGATATGACCAGCCCCATGGTGTAGCGATCAACACACCTGGCTACAAACCCAGGAGTCCTGGGTTCGATACGGCTGGTAGTAACTGGGATATTTTTCCTTAAGGGGAATGAGCCAACGGTTACAAAGTTGTTGTTTTTTAAACAAGGATTAAGTTATGTTAAGACTCCCATTGGCTCCATAGCTTCATATTCATCATCATCGCATCATCTAATTGGTGGGTACGACATGTAGACATCCTCATATGGTGTACCCTGGCCCAAGCTCTGTACCACCAGAGCGACTAATATTCTACACATATGGTGACCGAACATGAATGTCAGGTTGACCTGGTGGTCTAGGGGTAAGGTGTCAGACTTCTGTGCTGGCGGCCAGGGTTCGATCCTCGGTCACGGCAAAGATTTATCTGATTACCAAACCCTTCCTTCACCTCTGACAAGACATCATGTGAATGTGGGGAATGCCAGGCCTCCACCGTGGTTCGGATTCCATGTTAAACTGTAGGTCCTGCATTTCATCTCACAATCACCCTACCATTACACATTAGCGTAAGTGCGTATAACCCGAACGGGTAGTAGGACGCGGTGCTAATAATATAATAATAATAATAATAATAATAATAATATAATAACATGGATGTCATGTCCCTCCCGGTCATATATAGCATACGATAAAAACAAAAGTGACAGCTGAAGATTACATGACCTGACGATAAGTACGTGAAAGTACATCTAATAACCTTTCTAGCACTCGTACGTTAAATAATTAGAGCTGTGTCTTCTCTACCTACAGCCAAATGGCCAGACATTCTTAGCTTAAGAGTAACCGATTGCCGGAGTCATTCCACACTGAAATCGACCACTTTTCTTTACTAAATTAACAAAACATTGTATATTTTTTAATTATTTTCTGAAAATATTTCTTTTAACATATAATTTAATTATTAACTTAGTTGATTTTAATCATTATACCTCACTGTACCAATTCAATGTAACTATTTAGTTTTTTTTAGCTATCATTATTGTTTTTCTATATAATTATTTTATATTTTCCTATAATGGTGCATTTTTCAGGTCTGGCCTGTTGTAGATTTATGACTGTAAGAATAATTATTTTTAAATTGAGATTTAAATAACTTTAAATTAAATCAGGAAAAGTTTTATATACACATATTTTAAAGTTTATATTAATAAAAACCAATAGAAATCATTGAGTTAATTATCAGGCCTAAGTTTAAAGAAGGGACCCCAAAATGGCATTATCATAGGTACTAAGAATTTATGGCCCTATTCTAACTAAGTTATCTCTAACGAAATTGACTGAATTAACGTTAATAAGGAGATCGGGAATAATTTTTTTTGTACCTTGTCTTACTGCGTTTGGGCTATACGCCTATGTTATAACTACGCTAATGTAATAAAAATGAGAAAATTTGAGCTTAGAGGAACTATACCCTCATTTTTATGAAGTGAAAGTGGGGAACCATTATGGAAATCCACTCTCAGTACAGCCGACTGGGATTGGGCCTCAATCTCCTTCTCATCGTCAGTCTAGTTTGTTGTTATAGCGGCGCCTTAGACCATGTGGCCACCGAAGTGGGCGGTGTTCGATTCTTAGATGGGTATACTTAGGGTGGTATATCCTAAATGGTTTCCTATTATCCCTTTAGGTAAATGGTATAGTCTCTCTAAATTATACTATCCTAATCTCTATCTATTAGTATACATATGTGGACACTCTGAATGTGTGAATGGGTGATACGACGTGATGCACACGAGGGAAAAAAAATTATTTCTGTGCAGACGAAACGAAATAGGTATTGCGTTACAAGTAAACAATACATCTTTTGTAAAATGTGTAAGAGCAGACCATGCTCACCGTGAGAAAAATCGGTTTTACTTTGAGGTGTGCGAGCGGCTTCGTCTGTGGGAATAACCGTTGGATTTTGTTTACACGTTCTCACATTCATTACAGAAGAGGCATATTATAGTTAGGTAAGAATTCGTTCTGTATGAACGTTGACATTTTTGTGTTATCACATAAGTAGCGAGACACACCAAAACTATATGTACGATTACGTGTAATGTTCTTAGGAAGGCCATTTTAGAAAATAAAAAACATGTTTTCTTCTGGCCAAAATTTATAAAATTGTACCTGTTTTTTGTGTAATTTTTATTAATACGGCTTTTAATACCGTTTCTGAGAAATAGGCTAGCAGTGATAACAATGAAGAGTTTGAGAAATTAAACGGTGGGAGAGAGAGAGAAAAAAAAAGAGGGAAGGAGGTACCTTGCAGGATAGGATAGATAAGGTGAGATTGAGGTGGTATGGACATGTGAAGAGGATTCTAAGGAGAATGCTCGAAATGGGGTTTAGGAGGCCAAAAATAAGACCCAGGAAAAGTTGGCTGAGGGGAGTGAAGAGGATTGTGGAGAAGAAAAAAGAAATGCATTGGGCTGACGTGTTGGATCAAAAGTGGAAGGGGGGGGGGGGGCAAGAGTGTAGATATACATATGTTCGAGGCAGTCCCTGATAATAATGATTATGACTAGGCAATTTGAAATATATTTATAATATCTATAAAAAATGACAGATACAGATAACATGACTTTACGTATAAGTACGTGAAAGTAGATATAATAATTTTTCTAATTGTTTTTCATTGAAAATTGCACTGCATATATATCCTTAATTTGGTAGGAATTACGTTTTGGAAGGCATTGTTTCATACCATTATACTGTATAATAGTATTTTGGGGGGATAAAATAATTTCCAGAACAGTAGTGGGAAGTCGGTTCTGAAGACCTTTTATGCTGGCTTTAGGATTATAGAATGAAATAGGGCCTTCCTACACAAATCATGGTATAGTAGCATATTATAAGCATCAGATATGCTCCTTCATATGAAAGTTGGACATTGTTTTGATTTGTTTAGTTTCTAACCTAGTCAAATAAATATTGTTAAACTGTACTTTTTTAATAGCGACGTTTTGTGCAACATGTACTACAAGCCATCGGGCTACCCACATATTAAAACTTGGCTGAGGAAGGTATATTTTAAATTAAATGAACCCGTATTTTGTGAGGTGAAAGGGGTGCGTAGGAAACCATTTAGGAACAAATATCTCATTGTATCCAGATTATTCGTCAACGGCAAACCCTCTTATACGAGACAATGCCTTTATCCATGTACCAACTGGTGTGCACGAACAAAATATGATTTTATAAAAGGGGTTGTGAACAATAAATTATTAATTTTTACCAAATATATCTTCTTTATTTATAATATTTGATGTTTTCTTAGCTAGAAAAATTTAATACCCAAGATATTAAAATTTTAATGTAGGGGTTGGTCTTAAGATGTCAGGAAATTAAAAAAAAAATTTATCTTTGCAATAATTACCACAATTAATTCGAGATATTTAAAAATTGTGACGCTTAGTTAAGGCAACGAGACGAAAGTCATCATTATTTGGGTTCCAAGAAGACATATAGTTAGTCTCATACTATCCTAAAAAAAATACAGCCATCTTGTTTTATCATCTTTGCATCATGATGATATATTCGATCAAGAAACAGGTGAATCGCAAAAACTCGTAATTCTATAATATGACCAACTCATTCAAAATTACGACGTTTCAAGAAACACACGTCGATGGCCAATTGTGCTCATTTTTAATTTATTAAACATTTCTGCAATCAATGCATTGTGTATATACAAATAAAAATTTAAAAACTAAAGTCAGAAGAAATGAATTTTTAAAAGGTTTGGCTTGGTAAATAATAAAACCACAGATTCAATATAGATCAACAGTGGCACAACTACCCATTGAACTGAGGTTCCGGGCATGTCTCTTCCTTGGCATTCCACAGAGAGAAACAGGATCTTCAACAACAAAAAAAGATTCTCGAGGTCGTTGCTACGCGTTATCGGGACAAAACAAATAGAAAATGGTTCTAAAAATGTATGTGTCATGATAATTTAAAATACGTATGTGTCGATTGTTTTTAAAATGTTATATTTCACTTAAATTATTATTATTATTAGCACCGCGTCTTACTACCCATTCGGTTATACGCACTTACGCTAATGTGTAATGGTAGGGTGATTGTGAGATGAAATGAAGGACCTACTGTTTAACGTGAATTCCGAACCACGGTGGAGGCCTGGCATTCCACACATTCACAAGATGTTATTTCACTTAAAAATTTTATTAAAGATATTATGTCACTTTAAATTTTCTTTTTTTTTCATTTTAATTATATTAATGATATCCAAATAAAAGTATATAAAATAATTATATTCATTAATAATTATTGTAATATTAATAGTTAATCTAGAATTATGGGTCACACCTCACAACCACGTGACCAATAATGTAACAATTTGGAACGCGACTACTGATGGGCTAAGAACGTATAGTGACCAAATTAACAGGACGATTAGCTACGGATTTAACTTTAACAAGAAAACGTAACAAAGTCTTTTTTTTATTAAGTTTTCTTTTGACAATACATGAATTAAAACAATTACTATCCAATTTTGTTTTATTTATACAAATATACTGGAACAGTTTCACAACTACCCATTTAAAGTTAAACAGAAAATACAGAAAGGTACACTACGATGTGCTGCTTTACCATAATTTTAAAAATACAACAAAAGTGAAAAACATTGTTTTTAATTAAAATAGGCCTAGTTATTAAACTATCCCAGATATTGCTGTTTTCAATAGAAGAGCACCAAAATCCACACTTAGGTACATTTTTGTTTATACAAAAATCTTTTCTCTAGTTTCACAGTTAATCGGCTCATAGATGGCCCTTTTTAGGTCTTTCCTATGAAGCGCCGACTATATTGGCCTCATCACCGCAACTCTTATTGCGGTCAACAGGAAACCGTAGTAAAACATCTGCAAATGTTTTTAAGGCTCCCTCGTCAAGAAGTATCCTCTTTTATCTTTCCACTCTTCGCTGGAGAGAAAGAGAGAGAGAGAGAGCAAATGCTTGTGCGTTGTGCCAGCCCGATCCTAATTTGCTGGGCCCTCGAGGAAGAAGTACCCCCTACGTTTTTCACGCCAACGAGCGGTGGCGCATGTAACAGACAATGGGACTTCACACCCCGGTGAACGTGGCAGAACAATCGCCTTGCAGACCATATTAATATTAATAAACTCCTACACGTTGTAGAAAGAGACAACCTTCGGCTCGGAACGCCCGTACGCTGGATGGTCGATTCAAGAACAGTCCGGCGCCTAAGATAAGTCGATGGCGCGTCTTCAAGAGCGTAGATAGTATTTTTTCTAAAGAAGATCTTCTAGAAAAATTTACTTTAACTTTAGCCCATAAAGTCTTACAAATATATACCACCCTGAGGGGGGTTGGTCACATTCCATTGGGGAACTTCACCCTCCATACCCCATTTCTACATCCTTTCACGTGTATATATTGAGCTAAGGTCCCGAGTTTAATTCCAAGCATAGTCATAAGAATTGGTCATCAGTGTAGTTAGAGCTTTCCTTTTCACACTGGTAAGTTAGTGGTAAAAGTACGGAATTTTATGACTTCTAGTGTTGAGTAAGTTTTTTAAGTCATGTTTTAATATAAATGGTATGTTACGATAGTGTACTTTGAGTACAAAAAAAAATCAAGCATTTAAGAACACGGTAATCTATGTCAGTGGACACGTGGTCAATATGCCTAACGTATTTAATCTGGCTTACCTGTAACAAGGAGTGTGGGGTCTTGGTTCCGGTAGGGTGTTCTGTGTGTGTATATATTTTCCTAAATGGTTTCATACTCTCCCTTCTTGGAAAATTGAGTAAATTACCCCCAAAGTTATACTTTACTCATACTCACCCCATTAGCATAGTATTTATACTATATTACTATAATATGACTCCATTATAAGATATATACTATCTATATATATGACTATATATTATATAGGCCTATAGTCATATATATCTATATATTATATATAGTCATATATGTAGTCATATTTATATATACTCGCTTTGCTCTTTGGAGGCTTCACCCACAAAACCCAGTGAGTTTTCTTTGCAAGTGGATGTAAACTAATGTAATTCCAGAGCCGTTTTTTGATAGGTCTTACCGTTTAGCCACAAGAGACCTCCAAAGAAAGGTCCGCACCGACTTTAAATTTGCTCCAACATTTTGCTTATTTTTTTGGTTAAAAATTAAAATTTAAAATTTAAATTAGAGATAAAATCTTTAACTTTTTGGCATTTTCCCGTCGGTTACAGACTAAAAGCTATAAGTTTGCCAAATTTCAAGTTTTTAGGTCATCTGAAAGTGGGTAGACATTAATGTCAGTGAATGAGTCAACCATGTAGCTTTATAGTACTATAACTACGCTAATGGGGTTAAAATGATTACTATATATAATATATATATAAGTTATAAATATAGTCAACACTCGATAACTCGTACTAAAAGGGAATGAGGTTGGTCCAAGCTACGAAAAGTTGGTCTTATAGAGGGAGAATAGAGTTGTACCTAAGGAATGAAAACCAATATTTATATAAAGTAAAATTATACTTTGATGTGACGAGGTAGACAATACATATCAGATAATACAATACACGAATAAAACAGGTACTGGAATGGGAAAGGTTGAGATTACAATAGGCCTATATTACTTATATACTGTACTTATGTGCGGGGGTGAGAAGGGAGGGGTAGTAGCGCTGCGTTTCCAGATCTCCTCCAGCCCCCGACATTACACTACCTCTATAACATTTTTAGGGCCGGCTATATGCAGCCCTACCGCACCGCAAGGTACCGGCGTTGGGCAAATCTTCGAGAGAGCACTCTTGCGGTGCGGTGTGGACCGTGAAGCCACCTACCACCGGAAATAAATGTTTGGAAGCTTCCGAACTTTATTTTCATGCTAACCCCTAAGCACTGTAGCGATGGGTAAAACAGTGATTTACGATATCGGTGATTACAGTGATCTTGATTTTAAAATAGCAGTAATTTATACTAGCGATTATTCACAGTGAATAGCGATCACTGTGTCAGCATTTGTAAAACTAAGCATTTCTTTCACAGCCGTTGCACGTGTGACGCTGAAGTCCTTGTTTCCAATATTACGTACAAGATAAACAATATTATATACAACCACTTATTGAACAACAAATATTCTTCTTCTTAATTATTAGCTAACTTAAAACTTTATTTTTCGTAATTAATAGCTATCGTACGCATCCATTAGTCTCTCGGGCTAGAAAATGCGGTGCGTGTATCCATAGCTTTAGTCTGCCAGTATGCGTCTGGCGTTTTACTGTTTAATATTTTACTTTCGGAAAATTTTGTCCAAATTATCTGAAGTCTGAAATATAGGGGTCCGAGTTATCTAGAGTTGACTCTATATTCATATAGCCTTAACGTTTACTATCACGTTTTGAAACAGACCGAAGAATAATTAGCCCATTACCAGCAATTTACATGGAAGGATAATGGAAAACCATTTAGGTGAAAACACCATCAGTGCACCAGAATGGGATTGGAATACCGATACCCCTATCATTGGCAGACCAGTCTATTATGATTGTAATTTCTTAGACCATTTGACCCTCAGAGCAGTCTATTTTCAATTATAATCATTTGTCATTTAATATGAGCTTCAGGTGAAAGTTTTATTAGTATAAATAATTATATTATTATACAAAATTAACGTTCTATACACAAAGACTTACTGCCCTTTCAGGATATATTTTATATAATTTGATAATCCCATTTACGGTAGTAAAAATTACGAGGAAGCAACTGGACAAATTTCGTCAAACAACTTCTCATTTTAAAGTTAATTGGTCCAAGATATCACCAAAAACGGTAGCATCCAACGAAAATCTGATAATCCCAGAGAATTTTCGGCTTTTCATTCATTGTTCATATCACCATGGAAACCCTGATTTGTGCATGAGTATATATATGTAAATAAAGAAATTTATGGAAATGAAGTATATAGGGAAATACCTCAAGGGAGGCCAAGAAAGAGATGGGAGGAGCAGAAAACATAATGTGCAAGAAAAAGGAGATGAATGGAAACAATTAAAGGAAGAAGAATGTGGAGGGATGTAGGAGGTTGGACGCAGAATCCTAAACTGGCCTGGCCTCAAGCTAGAAAGATTTGATAATGATTATTTATGTAAATAAAATATATATCTCTAGTTACAAATAATGCCAACTCAACTCTTACTTTAGTGTTATGATACAACAAATATAAATATTATGTCATTATTTGTATATTCATCAAACAAATTATATTAGGCTAACAACCTTGTTTTACATTATTGAATTTTATAATTCATCTTCTCTGCCTTTAATGATTTTCCCCTGCTATTATGCATAAATAAATAAAATATTTCTCTTTGGTTAAAAATTATAGCTTTACCATTACTTAAGTTGTACGGTGCAACAAATATAAAAATTATGGCAAAAATGTATATAATATACTATCCAACCAAAGATATTAGATCGTAAATATATATATTTATTTACATTTATACTGTTTCTTCTGTTGTGTACATAAGTGCGTCAGTAACTGTAGTACATTTGTTATAGGAGGGCTGATAACTGACAGCAGAAGATATAACAAGGGTTAAAAGGAAAAAATATATATTTAAAACCAAATTGTTTGTTGTACAAATTTTGACTTCCAATAGTGACAGAAAACCATTTTATATGTACGTGCGGATCATAGGGTTTATCAAATGGTTACATGAGAGTAGTTCTGATAGCTTTTTATAGCGGTCATTTATACAGAGTGGGGCAGAAAGTGTTGACATATTTAATAACGATATATCAGGACTATTTCAACAACTAAATGCTTCAAGTTAAGCTTGAAATAACAACGAAAGATTGACAATTTTCTATGACAATTTTCTAAATACCCTGGAATTATTGATTTAAAAAAAAGTCCTTAAAAGTGCCACAATTTTATGCACTACCTTGTTGTACGTGCTTCTCAAATAATGACATGAATTTAGGAATTGTATCCTGTTGAAATGCTTCAACTTCCACCACACAAGAAAAAGTCCTGAGCTGTTCATTCTAGTGAACGTGGTTGTCAGGCGATGTCTCCAAATCGTAAAACAAAGTGCCCAAGAAACATTTTGCGAAACACCTCCATTGATGTTCAACCTTTCTGAGCCCTGAACTTCAACGGAAGGGCATGGATGCTAGAAACCTGTAGTTCCAACACGATGTGGTAACGGCCCATACAGCCCGAACAACAATAGAGGTTGTTCGCAAAATATGTATGGGGCACCTCGTTTCACAATTTGGGGACACTGTCTTGTAACGACGTTTGCCAGATTTAACGGCTACAAACTTTATCTTGAGGGAAATGTTAAAGAGTCATGTTTACTCGAGTCACCCAAGAACAATTCAGGAACTTAAGGCCCTGTTCCTGTCGAGTGCAAGTCTAAAACATATTTTGTTGGGTGGGTAGTGGGAGGGTGAAATACGTGGCGTGGCTTCACAGCCGATCTAAGTATCCTTCCGCGCCAACAAGAACAGATGTATCACAGAAACCGTAGATGGCGCTAGCTACCAGACAGGTCTTGCGGAAAAATCGTACGTTTGGAAATACCAGTTTTCTCGAGAAAGAGTGAAATTTGTATGTTAATATTTTTAACACCCCTTCTAAGATAATGTATCGACGTTTATTAATTGTTATATTTACTTATTTTGTGTTATGAAGCCAATAATTCTCTATTGAAAATGTCAATTTTATCGATATTTGATCACTTTTAAGATCATAGAGGAGGTAAGTATATAAAAAAGTATAGCTTAATCAATATGCTTCTAATATTGAACAAACTGTTTCCGAAAAGAAAATTGCAAAACAATAGAAATTTATTGAAGATAACCGTTTGTTACCATGTTTATACATTTCCACTCCAGATGAAAAGCGTCAATCGCCTTGAAGAAAGAATTGTAGTGGAAGTTGAAGCAATTCAACAAGATGCATTTCGAAAAGTCGTATCACGTTTTGAGAAGTGCACACCACAATTTATTCTATATAATAGTGGCCATCTTAAGGACTTAAAAAATTGAATAATTCAATGGTATGAAGAGATTGTCAATCTTTTGTTTTAAGCTTAATTTGAATCATTTATTAGTTGAAATAGTAAAGATATAGTGATATTAAAGATGTCTACATTTTCTGCTCCAACTATATATAAGCTATCCCCACCGTTGATGGGGTGTACTGGGTTAAACGTACACATACATTGTACACTTATTTCTCTGAGTGTACGGTTGTCTAGTGTTTGGCCTGACCTACAACGCCTACGAGGTATTCCTAGTAAACAATAAACTACTAGTAATTTGACGTATGCTGGTCGTGATAGACCCCACGTGTTATGTTGAAACGGTTCTCATCTTTACGTTTATGTAGGTGAATATCACAAGGACGCCAACATTGTTGAATGGGCACTAGCGTGCTTGACTCTGACCCATAAGGTTGGGGTTCAACCTAAGTCCTGGGGTATTAGGAATCGCTAAAGACTAATTTAACATATGTAGATATCTAGACAATGAGATGTTAATATTTATAAAAAAAATAATTATCAAAGTTTATTTACTAACCTAGCATAAAGATTAATAAGCAACAAATGAACTAAAACAAGATGGCATAAAATAGAATTATTCTTTATACAAAATGTAAAATAGATCTCTAAAATCTGTCTGTGCATTCGATTGTCTGTTTGTTCGTTTATTTGACTGTTTTGAAAAAAAAAATTGAGCACAAGCAGTGGACTTACGTCGCGGCTGGTGTTGGGGGTAATTACATGGGATGGCACGTGATATACGCTGTTATACGGAGAGGGAGGGAGCAGGTGAGCTCGTATTTCTTCGTGAATATTCATACGCACATAACACACTACTCCGGACTATATTCCATCTATGGTATGAGGTAGGTAAGTGACAGCTAACAAAAAGTTCCTTATTGTAGACATTGGCTGAAAGTGACTAATGCCAACTCATTTGTAATTAATTAATATGTTAAAGAATATTTTCAATAAAAAGTGTTAATAAATGCTTATAATGATACTTTCAACCACTCTAAGAGTTGGTAGGATTTAATATAGAATAAGTGAACCCGAATTTGCGTGGAGCGAGAGAGAGAGAGTGGTAAACCACTTATGAAAAACCACCCCCAGTTCACCCGAGCGAGATTTGCAACCTCTATCTTCACGTCCTCTGGAGTCTAGCTCAACATGAAACTAGCACGTTAGCTAACTACGCCACTGAGGTGGATTATATTACATTACAATTGTTGATAGACTTTAGGTTTCATTTTTTTGTATAGCATTTAATGTTGTAAAAGGTGTTGATGTATTGTTTAAAGCAATCGAAGCCGTAGGAAAATGCTAGTTATGTAATATATAAATTATGGTGATGGCCAAAATAAACTCAACTCAAAGGTTTTGCGAGGTTTTAAATAAAAAATACATTATTAATAAAATAATTAATACAAGGGAAATATTGGGAATAAAATCACTACGCTCTTCCTTCATCACCCACCTCATTATTTCGCTTACAATTGTTACTACCAACCCGACTATCGAAATTTAACTACACTGATGACTTAGGGAACAAGAAGGTAGAATTCAGAGGAAATATCTTAACATTTTCATGAAGGGCATTTAGCAAAGACATACTCCGCTGGCTATTAGAACCTCTAAATCATCGTCACTGGCAGACCAGAGTAGGTGAGTTTGGTATTTAGTACGTGTGACCACCGAGCATAATACAACATTATTCATTTAAGTATTTTATACTTAGTAATAATTTATGTCTTTAATTTGTGATCAAGATATGGTGTACTTCAGTTAGTTATAAGTAATAGGGGACATATATATGAATTTTTATATTTAACTATAAATAAATGTTTTAATTAATTTTATATATGTATACACACCACACTTCCTGAACTTCCCTAGTACAAGGGAGTTCTACCAGATGGTGCAGGCAGCAGTAACCAACTGAATTGCTGAGTGCATGCCCAGCTCCTGATGTATATACATATGTATTTATAAATACATATGAATGTATAAGTATATATGCATACATTTATTTGCTAAGTCAGTTCATGTGGTCTACAACTTTCACTACTAATAGATAAACTCAATATATATGAAATTAATATTTTTTTAATAGTTAAGTATAGTGTTATAAATGTTTACCCCTAGAAACATTGATTACTTGAAATTTTATTCCTAACAAATTCTTAATCTATAAACACACACGATGTTGTTGTTGTAATACATTATGCAGTGTCAGAGATATTAAGTCACAAGTCTAGGAAGAATGCAAGATATCGTGACAACAAACAGATGACGGAGAAAACTTTCAAATGAAAAAAATAAATCATATTTCACGCTCTAGTTGCAACATGGTGACTAAAGAATAACACGAATCATTCAAGTCCCTCTATACAATAAATCCATTGAGCTAATTTAATTTTACCAATTATACGTTTTAATCAGGTGCAAGGATACATTTTAGAATTAAGTTCAACCTTTTTACCTTTAAAATTAATTCTCAATCCTATGCCTTCATATAATTTTCTATTCGACCTTGATAAAGCGTTCCTCCCCTTGCATAAAGGTAAGTTGGACTTAAAGGGTTCTTGCCTCATTCAATAGGAATTACCTCCTACTTGTCTACAATGACTAAGATGATTCTTAAGAATAAATTGCATGCGATTTTGTAAGAACAGGGTGAATGGGAAACAGATTCATTTTGGTACATGTTGGAAGGGAATGATGATTGATTTTCTTTATATAGACAACGTAAAATGTAATCTGGTAGAAATAAGTGGAGCTACGTGAGTACATTGATTGATTCAATTTTTAAAAATGTTCTTTTATTACGAGAAAGAAGGAGAGAGGTACATTAAGGTGGCTACTATAATATGAAGAAATAAAATTTAATAATTTTATAGAGACTGTTATTTTCGTGAAAAAATAATAAGCAAGTAAAAGTCAAAATATTATGTTCAGGTTTAATATCAACGTATATAAATCTATTTTGTCAATGACAGCTTTTGGTGACCTAATACTTTTTTGATATAATTTAATATAAAATATATACAACATGGTTCACAAGTCGTTTACTGGCACTGTGGAAATTATAATCATGATGGCTTCAAAGAATGGAACTATTAAATAAGATCCTAATTTAATTTCTTAGTAGACTCGTAGTACAAGGATGCTTGCAACTAAAATGCTTGGTAACAATTTCAGAATATTTGCTTAGTATTAATAACAGTTAAGTAATAATCTAACAAAGTTGAGAAGATTAGAGATAGTATCTTAAATAAAATGTACTTTAATGTTTCACTGCTGCGAAATAAAGTATGTTTTGATAGATCCTGTATGTTTCCATACCCTGCCAAGAAATTAAATAATTAATTTTAAAGGTTTTATTTATGTATAATTATGTCATATCTGCTGATGTATCAGTTTAATGGATAGCTGTTAAAATTAATAGAACTATTAATGGAACTTTATTATATGCAGTCAAGATAAAATCTATATATTTTTTTAAATATTCTTATTAATTCGTTTTAATAGTCTTAATTATAGAAGTCACGGTACCATCACGAGAACAACTTTCTTATTCATTGACTAGCCTACCCATTTTAATAATATTTATAATATCTAAATGTAGAACTAAGAATTATTGAATAATACTCTAAGTTACTTATTATTCTCAATTAAATTAACATAATAAAAATTCTTATGTTTGTATTTTTACATTTTGTCATAATGTTTTACCCCAAGAAAACAACAAAATATAAACATTATGGGTCCTTTTTAATTGCCTATTTGTGATCTAAGATGAATTTAAATATGATAAAGTGAACGGTTTCACAATCAGACTAAGTACGCCTCAAGTGTGGCGTTACACTAAATGCAGTATAGCACCTACCTAGATCAGAATGGAATGGCTCAGTTTCATATGCAAAACTGGCCTATTCCATTTTGGTCTAGGTATGTGTCGTCTTGTATTTAGTGTAGCACCACACTTGAGGTGTATTCAATCTAACATTGAAACTGGCCTTATAGTAACAGTAATTATGAATAGAAATAAAGGTGTAGGTAGACATACATGCCAATCGAATAAATGTTTTCTTCTAGTGATATGGGGTTTGGTTGCTGTGCTTGTATTATAATTAAATTGATAATAATTCCTTAAGTTGGCATACTGGTAAGAAATAAATTTAAATAATTCACACAATCATCTTGTTAGATATTAAAGAAACAATTTTTTTTTCGTCTTAAATCTACTGCTAAATACAACACCTTTGAATGAAACATTAAGACTAATAGAATAAAACAATTAATATTACTATCACCATTTAAATAGTATTAATTTAATTAATTAAAAGGTGATAAACAAAACCAATATTCTTAAAATTATTGATATTCAATAGTTTCTATGTTGATATATCACTAAATTATTTTCAACATCTTGGTGAAGAAGTACTTTTGAAATGAACCCTCTTGGAACATAAAACATAATCAATTATGATGATTAATAACACTATTATTTATAATTGACCCCTACTGTATTATATTTAGTAATATTTTTACATCTATGCAAAACACGAGTTTAATTAATTTTATAGCCAATTCTACCATAAGTAATTTATGTAAGTGATGCTATTCTGATTTAATAATGCTCTTATACTAAACATTGGAACTTATTCACCCCACCCAACTTCTCACCCCAAAAATACTAAATATCTAACAACCCCTAGTAATATAGCAAAAAAATTATGACTAAGCGATCATTTGACCAGAAGAAACTAAACAGTTCCCAAAAATGCTGGATGATTTGCAGTTAAAAGTAACGCAGTATATCCGAGGACGCAATCTATTGACTGAAACCATCGTAGTTGAAAAAATAAATAAGGCATTACGGTTTTACAAGCACAAACAGTAGTCACACCAGTTTAAGGTAGCTAGAACAATGATTACCTTGAATTACTGAAAGCTCAGACTTTACGAAATAACATAAGGAATATAATCAGTGAAGGATGCTGTGAGTTAAGGAACACTAAGCTAAAATAACTACCGGAATGTAAAACACAATCAATTAAAATAATGTAAACAAGACAAAAAAATCCTAAAAACTAGAGGCTATACACGATAATATGATAGTACAATAGGAACGGACTCCTTTAGTAAAGTAAACCCCTTATAAATGGGTGACAATACGTTAATGTTTAAATATTTTTTTAAGGACCACGTATTACCACCCACCTAGGTTATAAAAATAATATCTACTATTTGCGCTAATGAATTGGGTGTGATCCGACACCTTAGCTCATTCAGTAACGTATATGTCTACTGAGATAAGTGTTCCGGGTTCGATTCCCAGCATGGCTAAAAAAATTCATAATTGATGAAACGTGGGCTTATACTTTCACATTGACGAACTATTGGTCTGGGACTGGATGTTGTGACTGTCCTAGTCTTACGTTAGATTATAAGGCAAATGAAGCTACGACAGACCTAGCAAGCTGGTAGTGGAAAATATATGACCCTATTAAAAAAAAAAACCGGTCCACAATTTGTAAATAGTAATGGATGCAAAGTAAAGTTGGGTATGAGAAAGGTTGAATATATAGAGTATGAATACCCACATTTTTGTGGAAGGAGAGAGAAAAACTATTTAGGGAAAAACCGCCCTCATTACTCCCAACTGGGACACAAGCCTCAATATCTCCCATCATCGATAGTCCAATCTATTGCGATAGTAGTGCCTTAGACCACGCGGCCATCAAAACGGGTTCTAACATTATTGAAATTGTATCATTGCTCTTTTATTTCTCATACATCCAAAGGGGTATAAGGAAGTATTAATTATAAAAGACAATGCCTATTCACATGTCAAAACAATCAAAATATATTCCCAACATATTTCCCGGGTTTACTGGCTTGTATTTAACGGAATGTCTAGCTTTCAAGTCTTCAGATATAGATATTCTACAATTTTTGTGATATGATCGCCTGAAATGACAGAAGGTAGGCAGAATGCAATCATAGCTGTGTGGAGGGTCAGTCAGATACAATGCAGACCAGCAGCCACGTTTTAACAGTCAGCTCTGCCAAATACAGACCTATGGAAAGAAGAAATGCTATACAAGTATATATGAAAGGCGAAGCGTGGGGGATAAAAGGTTATAATTACGAACATGAGCCTCATCTCTACTATACCAGGGTATGGGAATCGAAACCCGGGCAATTGAATTAGTGCGATAATGCTCTACTCCTGAGATATCCAGGGATCAAGACCGTCTCGTACTCAAGGCCAAATTATGCCTTAAAATATGAACGAGAAATGACTCTGAGCACGGGACGATCCCTGGCTATCTCAGTGGCAAGAGGATTGGTGCGGTAAGCCAAAGGTCCCCAGCTTGATTCCCGTGTCCAGGAGTCATTTTTCAATCTAGTATATTTTAAAAACATACCTGTTACTCAGCTTGAAACTGAAAATATGTAGAAAAAGCAAAGATATAAGCTAACAAACAAAAATAATATAAAATAAATAAGTTATATTTCCCGAACTGTATAAATATTAGCCAACTGTCCTAATATCTTATTAAAATTACTACATGTGCTAGATCTTAGATATATATTTAATATAGTGAGTCGAAACCAAACGATAAATCATACATAAAAAATTCTTGTTTGTCAAAATCACAAGGTTTTTATCAAACACCAACGTAATTTCAATTTGTGGTGTTTGTGTAGATTTACAGCCCAGGATTTTTTTTTTAGAGAACTCAATAATTTGTTTTATGATTTTGTGAGCCCCACCTTAGGGCGGCTGTCTTGGTCAGCAAGAAAGAATTATCTATTATCTCACTATAATGCTTAAAACACAATAGTCTGTATAGTTTTCTTGAACTACTACTATATTCTATCTAAGTTAATACTCCCTTCTACCCTCCACCTACAACCGCCCCTTTTCATGTCAATAAGAAAAAGGGAAAAGTAAACTATGAAACTTCTTGTTAAAGGTAAAGAGGAAAGCTCACTCCTAGTTCTCAAACAATTTAATATTTTCTTTTGCGAGCTTATAAAAAATGATTGTTATTGTTAAATAAAGGATACAGCTGAGTGTCCTTTTTTCAAAAAGCAAACAGAGTTTCATATCTCAAAAAATATGCTTAAAAAGTCTTTTCAAATGAGCTTATGTTATATATATATACATTTGATCTTTTATTAAAAAATCAAACGTTCGTTTTTTGGGTAAAATTTCAAAATATTATTTGTAAAACCAGCGAGAAAGAAGAGAGATAGAGATAGAAAGCTCAAAGGTTCAAAAATTAATCAAATATCACTTTTAAAGTGTGATATTAATATATATATATATATATATATATTTTCGGGATCACCCCAGTTAGCTTTAAAAATT
Source organism: Timema cristinae (assembly GCA_039000515.1). NCBI lineage: Eukaryota > Metazoa > Arthropoda > Insecta > Phasmatodea > Timematidae > Timema > Timema cristinae. The sequence continues at coordinate 39,039,590 of JBCFYV010011172.1, read as the reverse complement.
TGGCGATTCAAAAGGTCATAATTGAGGGTCATAAAATAGAGGGAGTTCAAAATATTTAGAAGTCTGACAGAAAAAACTTCTTGTAGACAAAAAAAAAGTGAAATTTTTGTACCCGCCCAAAACCAGATATTCATAAAAGTCTTAAAATAAAAAAAATCCGAAATGGTTTATTTGTCAAATTAATGTGAAAGGTTTCTTTATATTTATAAAACTAATAAAATAAATTATTCCTAGGTGTAGGGGAAAATTGGAATTTTGGAGGTTATATAACCAGAAAAGTCTCAACTTGCTGAAGTCAAAATGGATAAAGAGAGGATGGGGGCTAAATATTTTCAAAGCTAATAGCAAAACATATTTCTAATAAAGTGGAAAAATTAAATGTTCCATAAACAAACTAAAAAAACACCAAATAAGCTAACATTATAGCCCAAGATTATCAAAAAAGAGAAAACATTAGCGTGGTAGTTGAAAAGATAAAAATTATGGGCTAAAATAAAGTCAACCCAGTGGTGATAATCTATTAGAATAAATATAATCTAGGCAGATGGCTAGGTGAATAGTTTTGCTCTTTGATAAACTGTTACAATTTATTTTTAAATATGTTTAAGAAACAGTATATACTAATTATTATTATGTATCTTCTTTGGTGAACTGTGATGGTATTTTTTTAAATAAAAGTGTATGTATTTTATTACTGCTCTTATATTAAAAGTGAGTTATTTTATTCAATATTCTTCTGTAGAAATGTTTAATATATCATGTATTCTCTTTGGAGAACTGTGATGCTCTTTTTTTTTTAACAAAATTTTCTGTAACGGTGAATTTAATTTACCTACCAATTTACCAATGTAAAAATGATATCCCATCATGTTCTAAGATTCTTCTAGCTAATTAAATATTTTAAAGTCGCTTTTGATTAGAATGAACTCAGAGTAAGGATTATATTTGTTTTGTATGGGGTTTTAAATAATATGTAATAGTGAAAATAACCAGTGCAAAAAATTAAGGCAACTAAATTTCTTTTGAAACGTAATTAATTTACATTGTTTGCAATTAATTAAATAAATGGTACGGAACTCAGCATGGAATTTCTCACTCTATTGTTTAAACATGGAGATATTTACTCCAAACTCGTAATTTATGTGAAACGAAATAATATACATTAGCAAACCCAAGCATAAATTGCACTATACTTATGAAAAAAAAAATTTTTATTCCCGGTTTTAAATTTTATAATTTGGTCTTTAAAGAATGAATGATCTCATTTGTATGTTTGGACTGCTAAAAATGATTAATGTTTCGGCCACAAGGGTCAAAACTTTGTATTAAAATTTCAACTTCCGGTTAAAATTTTCGACATTTTATTAGGTGTTGCAAATCTTCATAACATCACATTGTTATTAAATTCCTCATTTATAAATTTCGGCCAATAAAAAATGTAAATATTGACTATTGAGTCTAAAATGGATATAGATAATTGTTGTACAAACATTTCTCCTAAGAGGTTTAAGGAAAAACAACATAAACATTTAGAGACTTACTTATATTTAATTACTCTATGGCATTGGAGAATTATTGCGTTAAAACTTAAGTAGTATCTCTTTACAACTAAAGCTCACAAAATTGTATTAATATATTGGTCTATATCTCAGAGACTGTTGGATTTATAAAAATATATTCCATATAAAAGTTTTTTATTTTGATAGTACTACAATTTTTCAATTATAAGTTATTTAGTATCTCAAATAGTTGTGGAGATACTTAAATTTCAGCTTATGTAAAATACACTAAAAGTCATTTTCACGGGAAAATGAAAATACTCAGTTTATTTATAATTTTAATCATCACCCAGATTCGAATTTTAATCAAAATCGCTTTAGCCGATTTTTTCTTTTTTTACCCTTTATTAAACTACTCTTCATTTTAAGTTTAAACAGACACACAGATGGATGGCATTGCAAAGACCACTTTTTAGTGTTCGGGGGTCATTTAACGTTGACATTCATCAACATTTCTGGTTAGGTTTTTTTTATGGTCGCAATACTTTACCTTTGGTGTTCGAAAAGTTTATATATATATATATATATACGTATAGCTTGAAAGTTATTGGTTTTATAAAAATATACTTCATTTAAAATATTCGTATTATAAATAGATCAATATATTTGTAATGATAAGTAATTTCATTTCTCAAATTGTTTCGGAGAAGTAATACAAAATGAGAATTTATGCATTAGACTGGAGCCCTTAAAATCATTTGGCTGATTTGGCCGATTTGGTCGAACTATTAAGAGTATATATTTTGTTTGGAATATTTATAAATGTTTAGAAATGAAATTTAATCAAAATCGACTTTTTCTCTTTTTACCTTCCAGTGAATTACCCTTAATTTTAGGTTTCGATATCCAATTCCAAAAACCCATCGGGGAAACCCTATGAAAATCCTAGGTGCCATGTTTTAGAAAAATCGGTAAAATAGTTTAGGCTCTAGTTGGAGGTACAATTAGTTAGACAGACAGACGGAAATTCAAAAACCACTTTTTAGGATTCGGGGGGTCATGAAACTTCGAGATTAATCAAATTCTCGAGTTCGATTTCTTTGACGATCCCAATACTTTTTATAACTGTAAGATTGCGATGAAGTAAAAATTAAGAGAGGGTTTTGGTAATACGCAAATAAATAAAACAGTTAAAGTCTTTAGATATTGTTAATTAACCATCGTTTGGGCTCTGACGTAGTCAAGAGCTTTAAATTAATATTATCCTGAGTTGGTTTTCCTCCGGTAAGTCTATCTCTTGGTGAAGTAGTTCTAGTTTTAATCTCAGCTGGGGATATTGTCAGGCAAATAAATGAATAATTTGGAGTTTGATGTAGTCTGTGGTATCAAGAGTTATTCTAACTGCAATCCATATTTCAAGCAACTACTCCCACGCATTCATATTTCAAGGCACGTGATTGGCAAGTGTCAATTTTTAAATAGTATCAGTACCTATTAAAAACACTAATAAAATAATAAAAATGTTATCAATATTTTTAATAAAAAATTATTTATTTTCTAAAAGACATTTTATCTGAAATTTGAACATTTCATTTGACATTTTATTTGAAATTTATCTGGACACGTGAATTGAACCCAGGACCTTTAGCTTGGATCGCCAATGCTCTAACCAATGAACTACCCAAGATCGTCCAGTGTTCAAGGTAATTCTTCACTCACATTTTAAAGCAGTCTCTGATGGACGTAGGGAAATAATAATTTGGCAGCATAAAGCCCTCCCGAGTCGAAGATGGAAGCGTTATCTGATAGCTCGTGATCTTAATTGATCACTCATATGTAGCTGAGAATCTCCGTACATCCATCAAAGACTTTGCCTTAAAATATGAGTCAAACATGACCCTTAACAAAGCGCAACTCTTGGATAGTTTAAGGTCCCAAGTTCTCAGGTTCAATTTCCCTGTCCAGGTGTAATTTTTCAAATGACAGTGTCACTGTATAATTAACATCATAATAAATACAAATAATTAATTATTTTCCGAAGCTGCATCGGTAGTCGTATGATCTAAGGCGTCACTCTTGCAATATATTGGATTGTTGGTCGCGGGAAAGTTGGGGTTAATATCCTGACTGGACATACTGAGAGGGGTTACTCTTTAATTTTTCACGTAAATATAAGTGCATTTATTCTAAATTCTATATTTCTAGACCCTAATTCACAAGTGTAAATATGTGGTAAGGCCAAACAAACAAAATAGTATCCTTGTAATTAATTTAATTTAATAAAATATATAATGATTTAGTAAAAATTCTCAGTTTTGCTTTAAATAAATATGTCTTCATCCATCTTACCTGTGCTTCACACCCTAATGTTCATCTAATTGGTTACATATTTACACTAATAAGGTAGGAATGAGGAAATCAGAATTTATAATAAATGTACCCCCATCTGTATAGATGATGCGTGAAAATATTTTAGTGGACATTTATTTCAGTGCACCCATCCGTTATTTGAGCACAGACCTTTTATTTACTTGAAAACCGAATTGATAAGTCAGATATTGGTTTTATGTAACCACCAAAGTGATTTTGTAGCAGTATTATACCCTTCGCTGAAGAAAACCAATAAAATCTTACGCTATAATTTAAATATGCCTAACATTAAATTAACTTAACATTAATTTAATTACTATTCCTATAATTTCTCGTTAACTTTAGTATTAAAGGATTATAAATTATAGTGAAACAAATAAATGTTGAGGCTTCAGCATGATTTTTTATATATATATTTACAGAGCAAAAAAAAGGGGGGGGGGATTCGCGAATTTACGAATAAGTGTACAGGGTGACCTGGTGGAACGTTTAATTTTAAAACTAATGGTGCTGTCATTTGTTGGATTATTATGAAAATTTTCTAACACACTTTATATTATGGTTTAAAGAGGTATCTGTAGTATTTAAATTATTTAAAAGAAAAAAGTACTTGCTGGGATTCTTATAGGGTTTGAGATATAAAAGTCCTATAAAATGTGTGTAATGTGACTTTCCCACTATTTCCCCTGAACCTCTCAACTTATAACCTAAAATATTCAGCATGTTTTATTCGTGTTTGTCTTTTATAAAGGTTTTAATTATAGAGCGAATTTACTAGGTGAAAAATTAAATCTGAGTGGCAACATTACATTTTAGATTTTCGATTAGTTCTACTTGTTTAACTATTAATTAAGGCTATCCTTATCTTACGTTAATTTAATTAGATAGGTTGAGGGAGATGAAGGGTGTAGAAATAAAAAATGCATTTTCCCAGAAAGAAGATGATAAACTAAGGTTTCATCTAAGATACATGACATTACGACTTCAAATTTTTATATTATTGAGAAGGATCTTATATATATATATATATATATATATATATATATATATATATATATATATATATATATATAAGAAGTTAAATTAATTGTGAATACATATCCCCACACAATTCTCTGAGAGATAACACATTAATCAAAAGCTTACAAATAAGTTACCTTTAAGATTTATCAAATTTTCCATAAGTCATCTTTAGTTTTCAAAGTCAGATATGAATATATATATATATATATATATTCATATCTGACTTTGAAAACTAAAGATGACTTATGGAAAATTTGATATGAATATATATATATGAAATATATATATATGAATATATATATATATATATATATAATATATATATATATATATATATATATATATATATATATATATATATATTCATATCTGACTTTGAAAACTAAAGATGACTTATGGAAAATTTGATAAATCTTAAAGGTAACTTATTTGTAAGCTTTTGATTAATGTGTTATCTCTCATAGAGAATTGTGTGGGGATATGTATTCACAATTAATTTAACTTCTTTTTAGAATGGAACGTAATGATAGTTACTCTCAGCGGACCGGCCTTCTTATGATTGGTATAGAGTCCCAAATAGACTGTATATGTCAAACGTTGAATTAAACTCCTTTCAAGACACCCTTGAAATTAATATGTGACAACCTAAATAAAGTATATAATAAAATTATTGTACGATCGGTTTACTTTTGAAAGTGGGTATATATATATATATATATATATATATATATATATATATATATATATATATATATATATATATATATATATATATATGTATGTGTGTGTTTTAAGAAAGTTCATGTAAAATGTATTTTAAGCCGATTGTTCCTTCTTAGGTTATCTATGTATTAATAAAGATTTATAAACATTTATATTCTAAAGTAAATCATAGCCCCCAAATTTTATATTTCTTCAACTTTGTACCCCAAGTGTTGTTAGTGCATAATGCACGCTATACTTATTCTACAATCTACATCTAGGGAGAGAGAAAATGGATCTCATAGATCGAATTTCCTTACGTCCAGGTATATTGTGAATATCCCTAACTCTGACCCTGATTATTAAGTGTTTATCATTAAATAATGAATACTAAGATATTTCATATCCCCTAAGATGTATTCGAATACCCCAGGGCTACGCGTACTAAATTTGGGCACACTTCCTCTTCAACTTTTGTTATCCATAAAATATGAGCGTAATTAGTACATATTTGTGCAATACAAATGGGTAGTAATATCTAGTGCCAAACAAAACAAAAATTAAGAATAATGGAGGCTTGGAAGTAGGATTATAATAATGGTATATCTGGGCTACAGATTGATGCCCAGTCTGTAGCCCAGTTTATGATAAGGTTAGCCAGTACTAAGGTACCCTTGCCCAGGGGACGCATGAATGTATTAATCGTACATCCTTTTAGTGGAGGTTCTTTCTATGTCCCGCTGAGATGAGGGGATGATGAAAATGAATATGACGGGGTAAACTCAATGGAGATCTTAAAACCTGACTTTAGACTAACTAACCAAACCCTGGTGATCATGGGAATTATTCCCCATTCAATAAAAATCCCTGGTTACCGGCCAGGAATCAAATCTGGGACCTCTTAGTAAGAAGCTTTAATCTCTTTACCACGAGGTCAGTAGGTAGTAGGATAACCACACCTAAATATAACTTATTATTTAAAGGCGTTGTCGTGAATCAAAATCGAGTTGTGGTCGTTGGCCCACCATTATTTAGCTCGACAACGCCTTTCACTCCCACTTTGACGAGCTACCCAACCCAATCCATCTCCTTCTAAACCAATACTAGGAAAAGCAAGATGGGCACATCAAGTTATTTGACCATTTAATTGGTATAGTCCACTAACATTAATTTTTATCTTTGATGAATATGGACATTTTATTAAAAACATTTCAAATTTCTACACATGACAAATATCTGTGTTTATAACTACTGATCAAATACCCATACAGGTTTTTTTTGTTAATTTATTTTTAGAAACACGTCTTAATATAGATTTTAGGTGTTATAATTATATTCCAATCACACTAATGTGTCAATGATGAGGAAAGTTGAGCCAAGAAGATTTTATCCCCAATTTGTGAACAAAGAGAGCAAAAAAAACACTCAAGTAAAATCAACCCTTATCTCTTCCAACTGGGGCCTGAAATCCAACCTTCCCAAAGTTGACAGACCAGTTGATTGCAATAGTAACGCCTTAAAGACCTTGTGGTCACAGAAACAGGTAGGATATCACTTGATAAAGTGATCAATACCAGTTAGAGTCGAACGGATATGAAATCATTTTTAGCAAATTCTAAACTGTTATAGAGACCTAGGTATTATGAATGGACTGTATTATGTATTGTTTTATTATAAAGAGCTACCAACGTCAGCGTAACACGATCTATTTTTGGGTGCGTGTGATCGGATGACGCTTAAAGACCCTCCACCATCATCAGTCTTAAGGCATGATAAATAGCTGGTTGCGTAATATTAAGTGGTCCATTTACATAAATTTTAAAAGCTCCGTCCAGTGACGGATTAAAGCGAGGTCAAAATGGGAGCTAGTCCAATCCTCGTTGAATTTGGTTTGGGGCCATATTAAACAAAAAAATGCATATTATAAATAACACATACACATGAGTACTTTAAAACTAAACAAACACACCTAAGGACAAATATTCTAATATAAATATATACATACATACATAAATAAGTGAGGTTGTATAAAATTTGTGTTTATACTTCCAGGGACATCATACTCAAAGCTAGTTGACAGTTTTGAAATTATAAACGCTATGTAGTGAATACTTTGTGGCGGGGGCTCACATTACGCAATTTAGTTGTCATTAAAAACATTTAAAACACTATAATTTAGTTTCTCTAAAGATCCCAAAGCCCATCAAAACCTGGTTGATCAGAGAACCCCTCAAAGTTTAACAGTTTTATTTATCTGGGCCTCCCATAATACCGAAAAATGTAATTGCCTTGAGTCTATACAAGGCTCAATAGTTTGGTTATCCTAGGGTTGGACACGACACCTCATAATTTGACTTCTAAGGAACGCCCTCAACACTTCCCAATTTTGCTGCTCAAGGGACTACACCTGACTTTACAACAAAACCCCCTGATACCTCACTATGCTATATAATTTGGTGAAGCCTAATTATCATCAAGTGTAGTTCTGTCTTTTGGCTAATTAGGTTATGATACTCCTCCAAGCCTCTTGATCCCAGATCATTCTCTTGGTATTTTCATATCTACCTCCAGTCTTGATTAAATTCATCATCTAATATATCCTCCCTGTTCCTCCTTCAATTGCAGTCTTCATCAATTATCCCCCCTTTCTAAAACTGAGCAACCACAAGGCAAAATAATCTGCTTACACTACAACTCCCACACCGATCTACAATTAGCTGCCCTGGGCACCCACAAAGCTCTACATATGTTTGCCTGGAGTACCCACTTAACTCCATAATTCAGAATATCAGAGCTCTCATAGCATAACACAATTTTATTTTAGTTTATGAAGTGCACAAATATTTGTAAGCTTACTGTTATCAATCTATTTTTACTAAAATATTATTTTACATTATTATAAACTATCAAAATAAATTATACATTAACGTGTCTAAAAATTAAATTAAGTTTAGTAAATGAATAAAAATTTGTGTATAAATAAATTAATTTCAGAAAAAAATGCCAGGGCTTTAAAGACCTTAGTCTGTTAACGACTACTATTTACTCACTTTATGGCATTAGGAACTTGAAAGTTCATTGCCACACTGTCGAAAGTACGCCACCTATCCCTATCTTGAGCTAGTTCTATCCAGTTCACCTAATATCAGCCTATCTCTTTCAGGTTCATTCTAATTTTATCTTCCCATCTGCGTCTAGGTCTCCTCAATGATCTCTCTCTCTCTCTCTCTCCATTGGGTTAACCAGTCAATAACCTGAACATGGTTCTAGATTCTTCCATTTGCACTGCAAGTTTCACCCGCCGTAATTTACAAGACTTTATTATCCTAGCAAAGTATTTGATGAGTACAGGGTTTGTAGCTCATAATTTTATAACCTCTTACACTCACCAGTAACCTGCTCACTTTTTGGAATAATCTACTGCAATGATATTTTTTTTAAATTTACGGTAATAAAATTAGCTCATTATGTTACACTTTTATACAATTTTATTTGGATGTTGTTATCCATCTATCTGCATATACGTACTTTACTCTATAGCCATGAAAATGGTGTACGCCATGGTTATAATATTCATCACTTATTTCTGGATTATAAGGTTGGATAAGAAGACCATGAAGGATAAGAGGTAGGAATCAGAACGCGGCCAACAACTTTGTTGCATCAAAAGTAATAAATATTTGCTCTGCAATTAGCCTGAGAAAATTCGTTGATAATATGTTGTGGTTAACCGAGCCGTCTTCATGGGGACTGAGACGCGTTTCAGACCTTCAGAATACGTGTATTATTTCAGAATTAGTTGGTTAATTTACTATATGGCTCAAACCAAAATAAAGGTGAAAGGTATCCACATGACTCTTTGCATTCAAAATATTGCATTTTAAGTATTTTAATCTTTGTATAAATTTTAAGGCTAGATAAGATTATTTTCAAAGTCAGTTTTCGGGAATCTTAAAATAAAAAAATTAATGTGAATTGCAAAATAATAGAACCCCTCTGTGGTTTTGTAGTGGTCATAATTTTGGCTACAGATCTAGAGGTCTCTGGGTCAAACTCAACCTCGTGAGGACAAATGAAAAGCTACTGGAATAAATAAGTAGCACCTCCACTCTAGAAAACTAAGATTATCGGCCAAAGGGTTTTTTGTGTTGACCCGATGAAACCCTTTAACCACAAATGTTGGTATTATTAGCACTAATGGCGGTGGCACCTCTGTAGGTATAGCTCAAGTGCGGACTCACGCCCTGTATTATTTTTAATAACATAGATCTATTAATCCTTACAAATATTAAAAAAAAACTTACATTAAAAAGCTCTAAGATAGTTAATTGAGAATTTATCTAGTGATGTTAAAAGCACTAAAATTTCCATTCTCATCAGTACTAAGATAATTCCATTAAAGTAGGTGATGCCCTTAAGTTGATGCGACTCTGTCAATAGCTCCTCGAACTATTTATTGCAGTCACTAAAAGATGACTTTTGAATTTTGTCACTTGCTAACTCATGTCTCATTCAAATATTGGATTTTTTTTATTGTTACGAATCTCACTACACTTGGATAAAGAGTGCTATTTCACACATTCACAAGTTGTGATTAAAACACGTCTTATTAGAATTGAAGGAAGGGTTTGGCATTCAGATAAATCTGTGCCGGGACCAAGGATTGAACCCCGGACACACAACACGGAAGTCCTACACCACACCTAGACAGCCAGGTCACCGCTATTTTAATAAAGTGAACCAAAACTAGATTGTAATGAAGATGGGGAAACATTTCTAGTAAATTCACCCCAGATATCTAAATATCTATAATATACCCGTTTAAGTGGCCGAATGGTCTAGGCAGTGGTCTTCATCCTGTGGCCTGAGGTAATATTTGTTTAGGCCCTCTGGTTCATGAAACCAACAAAATAATTACAAAAGAAAAAATGGGGAAAAAATATATATAATCAACTAATAAAATTATTACATATTTTATTTTATAAACAATTTTGTCTTTTCACATGAAAAAGGTATTACGTTTGAATACAAATGTACTTTTGACCGGAAAATTACAACTCTAGTAGACAAGACAAATTGTGTTACCTCCTGCTACAAAAAATCTAATAACTAGGGGGGAAAAAAAACATAAAATATACTTCACAAGAAATCCAAAACTTAATTTGTTGGAGACAGACCTAATCATTAGTGTGAGTATAATAATGAGCTGATACGAATATTTAAATATGTATTCACTTCGAATATTGAGGGTACAGTATTGCGGCCCACGAGCTAACAAGAAGCAGAAATGTTGACCTTTGGACATGAAAATGTATAAGGTATAAGGAGTCACTCTCGTGTTATACTGGCTTGCTGATAAAGGAGAGATCGGGATTCAAATCCTGATTGGGTCACCAGAGGGTGATTTTAATTAAATGTTTTTCAACTTTATTTTTACACAAATGCGTGTAGATTACCTCTATAATGTTTCCTTCCTTATCCCTGCTACATTAGAGTAATTATAATATATGCGTATAACCTTAACAGATTGTAAGACGTGGTGATAAAAAAAATAGAAACTACTTTGACAATTAATCTGGTCTTTTTTTTTAAAATAATTCTCATTGTTAATCAGAGCCCATGAAAGGTGAAATCTTTCATCCGCAGGCCATTGTACGCACAAGGTTGAGATGACGGTGTTGACGTGGCTTTGTCAAATGGCTTTCGTTTGATTTATTATTCGTCATACTCTGATTGAAGCACTCTAAGAGGCCTTGAAAGATGTTTAATTAACCTTAAGAACTCGATACGCGTACCCTATGTCTGTAGATTCATTCAGAAGTACAATTACAATTGTATTACTTGTTTATTTCCAAATTAAAACTAAACATTTTTTTTTTATTTATGTCTCCGTTCAAGCTGACTGATTTTTCTTCTAATACCCATTTTTGCATTGAAGTAAAATGAGAATACATTATTAAAATACCCAAATCGCTGGACACGTGGACTGAATGTCAAGAATTACTCGTCATATTTTCCTGAGATCGGAAGGTTAGAAAATCTGGGATTGGTATTTCCCAATTTCTCTCCATACATATGAGGGTACAATTCCTCTGAATTTTAACCTTACCATACCTTTTCAATCAATGTAAATATGTGGATAGTCAAATCAATTTATTGAATGTGGTGATTTTTTTTCCTGAAAATTGAAAAATTACACCTGGACACGGGAATTGAACCCGGGAACTTTGGCTTAGAACACCGATGCTCTTACCACTGAGCTATCCAGGATTCATCCCGTGTCCATGGTCATTCTTCACTCATATTTTAAGGCAGAAGTCTATGATGGACGTGCTGAAATCGTCGGCTATAAATGTGTGATTTTATTAAGACCACGAGATATCAGATAACGCAGTCACCTTCGACTCGGTAACTGGCTTATTGCAGCCAAATTTTTATTTTTTTTCAAGCAATCTCAGTATATACTACTCAGCCGGGATTGTAATCTCTAACGCTCGGTTACCAGCAAACAAGACTAAATGAAACTGATACATAAGTTCACTGACACACAAGTGTGTGTTTCAGGCATATTTAGAAACTCAAATATAAAATTTTAAATCCATTACTGTTTCCAGCCTGTGACCTGGGTAAGTTTTTTATTCATATCATACTTTTTTCACTGCCGGCTTGCTAGGCCTGTCATAGTTTCATATGCTTATAATCTAACTTAAGACTAGGAAAGGCACAACATCCAGTCCCAGGCTGTTAGTTTATCACTGTGCAAGGGTAAACCCATATTTGCATCATAAATACATTTTCGGTCATTCCGGGAATAGATTCCGGGACCCTTAGCTCAGTAGGCAGGCATGCTATCAACTGAGCTAAGGTGTCGGACTTAGATATAAACTTTTGGGGTTGTTATTGTGTACATTCTATACACACAGATTATGTCAGCATAAGACATACAAACTAACTTATACTGAGACATTACGACTAATAATTCAATACCACACCAATATATACTAATTAGATATTCTGACTAAATTGTTCACAAATACCAAAACTATTCGTTATCATCACCTAGAATTGGACCAGGGTATCCTAGAATTTTCTGTAGAATTATTTATGATTATCTAGGATAAGTTAGTTTTTAATCAACCTATTATTATAACATATGTGTTAAGGAAGTTCATGTTAAATAACCGAGTGAATGATTATTTTTTATTATTATTATTATTATTATTATTATTATTATTATTTAGCACCGCGTTTTACAACTGTTCGGGTTATACGCTTTAAGTTCTAATTACGCTAATGGAATGGGAATTGGGAAGGTTAAATTAGAGGAAGTGAGCCCACATTTGCGTGGAGAGAGAGTGGAAAACCATTTAGGAAAAACCACCCCCAGTTCACCCGACCGAGATTCTAACCTAAATCTCCCCGTATTCAGCGGTCGAGCTCAACACGACTAGCGCGTTAACCAACTACGCCACCGAGGCGGGTGAATGATTATTAAATAGTTTGCCATATTAGTTTTAGTTAATGTACTTTTTTAATATTAACATAATATGTAGCATACAAATCAGGTAATCATAATACTCAAATGAATAAAATTATAATTAAAATAAAAATAAAAACCCAGCTATGTAATTTTTATAATTCAAGATACAAGGTACATAGTCCATTCACAATATTGAATTAAACCTTATTTTAAAATAAACTAGTTTTATAATTCTTATCTTAAATTCCAACCCCTCTGAGGTATCTCTATTATATTACAATTATATTGATAGAATTTAAAAGGTTGAGTTCAGATAAAATATAATCGCATTGGCTTGGAGAGAGAGAGGGGGGGGAGACATTTATGAATAAATAACCTCTGTATATCCAACCAGGATTCGAGCCCAAACATCCCTTTTACCGACAAACCTGACCAGTCGAGCTTAACCTTTTGCCCACGTGACACCCTATGCGGGTTAACCATTACTAAAGTTAATAAATTCCATTTGTAATAAAATTCACTAAAGCAAATCATGGGAGTGTCTTTTTTGACAACTCTAGATTATTGTTAACATTAAAAAATAAAAAAAAAACTATTTTTCAATAAGTCAATGTCATTTTTTGAGTGCAGCCCAAACGTGTTTTAAAACGTGGTAAAAAAAGTCTAAAGGTTCAACTTGTGCGTGTACCATGTATAGGTGGCTCACAATAGCTTTGCCATTTTTGAACAAATGAATAATTTCTCTAAACAGTTCATTACTTTCTTTTTCACCTCACCTTAATACCTGTTCAGTTTATTCGCGTATATGATAATAACTATAACGTAGTATTGTTGAGGAAGGGAGAATTTTAGAGGTAGTCTACTCGTATTTGCGCGGAAGGAGAATGGGAAACCATTTAAAAATTATTACATTCACTAGACACGGTCGGTACTTGAAACCCGATCTCCCCGTAATCAGCAGGCCAGTATGACACGAGAATGAAACCTTAAACCATTTTGCCACTGAAGTGGATCAGATCAATACTAATCTTCTTTGCTAACATATTTTGTTCATTTAACAAGTAAAGGAAATTTACTTCTATTATTATCAATTTTTAATACATATCTGTGAGCATATGCTAGTATTGAACGGTTTTAGTAGCTTTTTAATTGTCATGAAAAGGCCAAAGTTACCGTGACTGCACTAAGCCGCCAATAGTAGGGTGCACTCGATTAAATCGTGAATCCTTGAACCTCATAAATCGCAAGGAGTCAGAGTAGCAATAAATCTACAACTTTATGGCAGCGAGGATTACGTCACGAATCGTGTGCAGAATTACGTGCTCCCATCTCCCCTCCCGGAGTTTCATCTTTTGATTTTCAGAAGGAGAAGAGGGAAGCAGTGGATGAGTGGTTTCTGTGACGTACTTATCAATACTATCGATCGTGCATGACAATAATTATAACGTCCCCGCAAGGATAAGTCAAGAGATTCATTGCAACATTGAGATTTGAAAATAGTAAAGTACTGTTCGTGGTTAATAGTAGATTTGTCAATGAATTCTTTAAAGAAGCTATTTATGGTTACAAGTGTGATATACGTTCTCTGCATTCTTGTATTATGCAGATAATTTTTTTCGAAAAGTGCGTTGATTTATAAATAAAATGAACACCCTTGATTAAATATATCTTGTGTTGTCAAGTTTAAAAAGATAAATGCAAGAGGTGCATTTAAAATATACATTAAAATGAATAATATTCTTTTTTATATACGATAGTGTATAATTTATCAAGTCGTATTCATTAAATTGAATAAATTTAAGAAATTTTTAATGGTTCTGGTTGAAATTGATTTACTTTAGATTTATTTTCTAAAAAAAAATATATATATATATGAATTTAAATATATTCCGTATGTATGTTTATTAATACATATAGACTAATATATATTTATTAAAAATATACATTATAATAATACTAATATATATGTATATATTATTTAACACGTATTTTTATTCACCGCATTCGTTTGTGATATCCATATTTAACTACTTTAATGGCGCACAGGTTAGAATGTTTTAGACTATGAAGGAATAACACCTGTATTTCGTGAAAGTAGTCTTTGAAACAATTTAGCAAAAAAAAAAAAAACTCAACAGACACAATTAATTTTAAAGCCATGACCTACTAGTCACCATAAAGCCATACTAGATTAATCTAACATCTGGTTCGTGTGAACAATGATAATTTCTTACTTTCTATCAGTTTGCTTTATTTTATGTGTTTCCTTAGTCCCTAATAAAGAATAAGTACAGACTCGTGGGTTTTGTATCTAAAAATAACTTAAGATTAGTTGCACTGCCGTTTTTATCAGTACACGCTCCTTCAAGAAAAGTTTTCTGATACCTGAGTAGAAATGGGTTATTATAATAAAGCAATCGCATCCAAGCTTCAGATTGCATATATAAACTTTCTTGTTTATCCAGATCATAAGGTTTATATAAATCCCAGCATAAAGCTAAAGCCGATTGGACACGGTCCAATTATACTTGTATCACAACTTGGAACAAGTGTTCTTGTAAAAGTGCACTTGGTCCAAGTTAGTTGTCACACTTTGTCACTTGGACATTCATGTAACATAAAAAATAATGGCAGATTTGGTTTTGGAGGGTATATGATGCGGTCGCTTATATGCTCATACAGGAAGTTGACATCCATTAAAAAAAAATCATAAAATAGAAAGTTTGGACCTGGAACTGAATATTTGAGCTCTTGAATCTACCTCAAATTTATTTCGCGAAGTAACGGTTGAATTTGACACTTTATCTACAATTAACTACTGTGCAATTTATAGAATCTATAAAACCAATACTTCAAGAACTTGATTGCATATAACATGAAAATTTATTAACACGCAGTGCAAAAATAAAACTTTATACTAATACGAGAGCTGCAATATTTGTTCTTCGTTACAATCCATAACACTCCCTTTGACTCTTAGATTCCATGAACCTTATATTTTGCCTATCCATTCATTTTATTATTTTTATAATATTCCTTTTACGGGATTCACTCCCCATTTTTTGAGATGACGCCATTTTAAATCCCATCAAAGTTCGACTTGGATCCAAGTAAGTTGGTCATATGTCCTACTCAACTTGTGTATAACCTCCCCGTCCAAGTGGGCTGGGATGAATTGTTGACACGATCCAAGTAGTGTCCAAGTGATGCCGCGCAGCGTCTAAGTTTGCTTTGTCTAAGTATACTTGGGTCGTGTCGATAAGGTTTTAGGTTAGATGGAGTGGTATTGATTTAAGGTGTAACTACAAATAGCGCTCGGTATAAAAATAATTGCATCATATTACCATACAGAAACATGAAATGTGAATTAAATCATACGTGCGAATTTTTCTCCGATACCTCAACCCTTGTTGACCCTCTACAGAAGTTTTTGTAAATCTTCAAATGTACTTTGGTATATTCTAGAGGTGAAATGTCCATGAAAACGTAGATTATATATGAATGGCAGCTTCTCTATTGATAATTTATAAACTTTAGTATTATAATACTTGAATTAAATAGCTTTATTTAAATATATATTTATCACTGCATCCTAATACCCTTTTGGGCTATACGTCTATGTACTACCTACCCTAATCATTCTGGATGAGGAGAATTGAATTTAAATAAGTGTACCCGCATGAGAATGGATACCTACTTAGGAAAAACAACCCTCAATACACACGACCGAGATTGAACTTGGATCTACAAGTCATCAGCAGTTTGGTATAGAAGAATGACGCCTATGACCATGTAAGCACCAAGCGAGTAAAGAAATAATAGTAATTAAAAATGAGTTTAGTTAAACTCAAGAAATAAATTTTTTTTTGTCATTTTATGAAATAGTTGGCTTCTCCTTTGAATATTTTAAAAAATTTAATAATGTGTCCATATTATCAGTCAAAATATTTTGTTTGTTTCAAAAAAACATAAAAATTGGTTCAGACTCTAGAAATAATGTTGAAAAAATTACGATACATGCTTTAAATATTTCGATGGTAACGATGACATGGTCTCACGGTGTTCGCAAGTTGAAATTGAGACATACCTGTGGTATGTTGTCGTGAGTTAATGTCTAACAGACTGATGTCCGGGCACCGTGACAAATATAAATGACGTCTTAATATCACCCGGTTAATGTGCTGTAATGTGGAGAGTACACTCCTTCCAAATAAACTGGAAATCACTCGGCTACCTCTTTCTCGTTTAAGAGCGCAGCCAAAGTGAGAGGGAATAGAGGGAGGGGGTGCAAGCGAGACAAAGGACACAAATTATATTAAGAATCAAAAAGCAAAGCTATTATTTATGCATTTAGCTTTAAAAAAAAATCACACATTTTTAACCGATGATTTCCGCACGTCCATCATAAATTCTGCCTTAAGATATGAGTGAAGAATGACCCTGGGGACGAGACGATTCCTGGATAGTTCAGTGATTACAGCATTGGCGTACTAAGCCAAAGGTCCAGGTTTGACTCCCGTGTCCAGGTGTCATTTTTCAATTTTCAGAAAACAAATTATATTGTTATTATTAGTAGTAGTGTTATTAATATCACCGAGTCTTACTAACTGTTCAGGTTGTACGGAAATGTAGTAATTACTTTATTGAGGAAAGAGGAAGGAAGCATTTTAGAGGTAATCTACCCACATTTATCTGAAATGAAAGTGTAAATCTATTTATTAAATAACACCCTCAGCCAACCAGGTAGGTATTAGAACCTTAATCTCTCTGTCATCAGCAGGTCAGTCCAACATAAAATTGACGTGTTGGACTATTCATCCACTGAAGCGGCTCACAAAATATGTTGATAAATAATTTAATATTATGAATTAGAAATTATCATATAAACCATTTAAAATGTTTCTAATGTTAGGGTTAAATGTGACTAACCTTGCGACTTAATATTTTAAAGATACTTACATTTAAAATGCCCCCCCTAAAGGTCATGAATAATTAATTCGATATATTTTACTCAAGGTCACGTGCATAATTTAATCACTACACTCAGTTACCATAAAAAAAATTACAGATAGCTTCTAAAGACATTTAATATTTATAAGAAGTTGAATGTCATTTATAATGTATATATTATCTTGATAAAAAAAATTGTCTTAAATATAATAATAATATTTAGCACCGCGTCTTACTAACCGTTCGGGTTATACGCTTTAAGTACTAATTACACTAATGGGTTAGGCATTGGGAAGGTTTAATTATAGGAAGTGAGCCCGCATTTGCGTGTAAGAAGAGTGGAAAACCATTTAGGACCACCCCCCTCCCCAGTTCACCCGACCGAGGTCTTAAATATACCACTTTTCGTGAAGTATGCTACTGTATTCGTTAACCACTTATTCACACGTGTAGGAGGCGATTTGGGAAAGGGGCAGCTGGAATTAGGGATGTTGAATCTTGAATTATGAGGTGGTATGCCTGCAATTTTATGGAGAAGTAGTGGTGAGCTGATAAAAAAAATATTAGTATACCAAGATCCGAACCATGAATTTCCATCACCAGGGTAGCCAGGCAAAACGAGGCCTTTGGAGGCACCTGAGTGAGTGTCTAACTCTTGACTCAAGTTGTTTTAAGTCATTTTAAACATATTTCTAAAAATATAACGTAGAGTTTTAAAGGAATTACCAAAAATACGATATTAAAGACTGTTAACTCATGTAATGAATGGGCGCTAAAGAAGTGCAGTTTGAAAGGGAACCCGAAAGTTCAATGTAAAAGAAGCGTTTTACGTTAGTTTGGGCATGTTGAGAGGATGAATTTGGATCGAGTGATGGAGCAAATATATGAAGGGAGAGTATGTAGATCAAAAGGAAGGGTGACCCATGTAAGGCCTGGCGTAATGTTGTAAACAAATATGTTAACAAAGAAACATTAATAGTTTTAAGAATAAAAATATCATATATGACTTGGTGTGTGGATGTTGTTGAAGAGAAGGGGGTATGTAAGGATAGAGAAGTGTGGGGAAATTTAATGAGGATGGAATATTTTGTGCTTCCCTTTATACACATTTTATTGCCTAACCTGTAAGGGAACGGCCTGATTAGGTTCATATGTATGCATGAATGTATGTATGTATGTACAGTATATGAGATATTAAAAATTGGCTTGTTTGATTTGAATGATTCTAAGAATTATATAATTATTTTTATGATTAATTTATTTGACACAAACTCTTAAAATTTTTATACTATTTTAAAAACACATGACATAAAGCTATCTTAACCTGAATTAACAGAATGTTCTCTAAGCCTCTAACTATCATAACGGTCTTAATATCAAACACATTTCAAACTATCCTAACCTAAAACTGCGTGGACTAGCATTGAAATCCGCAAGGCTAGCTCAGAGTAAACGTAGCTTTAGCATGGGAAGATCAAATGGCGGCCATGTTCTTTCTTTTTTTTATTCCTCCTTACGATTGTCAATGTGCACCTGCACTTTCCTCTTTATAGCTCATTGCTAATGATTATATATTTTTTCATTTCAAAATTTTTCATCTTGTGTCATTAAACTGTAAATTATGAAAGAAAACTCGAAAGGGAAATAAGAATTGTAGCACTGAGATTAGCCTAAAGTCCTATTTAGAGAGTAAATAACTTTTTTGACAGTTATAAACGTTACTAAAACAATTTACACACATGTATAGGTCTATGTAAAGTCGTGTGATCTGTAGCTGTCACATTTAATAGATAATATGAATATCACAAACTTTGGTGGCTTCATTGTATTTGGTGCTATTCTCACAAAACACAAGACTGCCCATGATGGGTAGATTATGGTTCAATCCTTGTCGGGTGTGATCAGGATGGTTTTCCCATTCTCTTTCTTAATGAAAATGCGGATACACTTTCTTTAATTTACCCTACTCACTCCTAACCCACTTGCTTAGTTAATAGATAAACTTGTAACCTGAAATGGTACTAAGCAATGCTAAATATGTATATATATATATATATATTGTACCAGTATTATACTATTATAATATATATATATGTATGTGTGTGTATGTAGTATAACAGTAAAATTCTGGTAGAAAGAAACTTTTGAAAATATAAAAAATGTTTTTTTTGTGGTCAAAATTTATATACTATATTATTAATACTATTTCATTTATTTATATAGTAGTAGTATTAATACTATTTCATGGATATATCTATACATCAATGAAATAGTACTAAAACTACTACCATTTTATTGATATATATATCAATGAAATAGTACTAATAATATAGTATACAACACAAAACACATATTTGTATTTTCAAAAGTTTCTTTCTACTAGAATTCTACTATTATACTGAACATCCAAACTAAGCTCTGAGATTTTATACCTGCGAATAAGGAAAGAACCAGTGAATCAACACCTAATTATTTTAAGTACTACCTGTGCCAACTCCTGAAGGCTTCCCCCACCAATAGGTGAACATACCCACGTGATGCGAAGCACATCCAGAAACTTATCGATAGCTCAGTTAATACCTGTGAGATCTTTCGCAGAAGCCGTCCTACGATCATTGTAATACAGAGTAATCAAATCGTTTTTGAACGTCTTTCGTACACCACCATTATCTTGGCGTGTGTTCCGCCCCCCAAACCCCCTTCCGCCCCTCCCCCCACCCACCGTCTCGTCGTGCAAAAATTTAATATGATTTTACCACAGAATTTTAGCTTAGTTTGGTTATCATATATTCAAACAAAGTATTTACCACAAAATTAAATCTGTTGTTGCTCAATGATATAGATGAAGACAGAATTTAGTAAAAAGAAAAATTAATCAAAATTACTCATATAATTTTATTTTCTTGAGGTATCTCACATCAAATTTAGGTTATACAGATATATTTTAATCATGGTGATATTATAGTATTGATTAAGTTACATTTTTGAAGAAATATACTAGCACTGGCATTGAAGGAGAGTGGGAAAACATTTAATAAATCTCACCCTTGGTTCACCCGGTTAGGAATCGGCCTCAGCTCTCATAACCGACAAACTGGACTGAATTACCTTGATATTTAGTCCACGTGTCCACCAGTAAGATGGTTATTATCTAGTCTGAAAGAGATTGAGTAACACCACCACACCAGTGGGCATAAGGACTAAATGGCAGGATTATATATAATATGTATGGATTGCCAATGAAGGAGGGGTGGGGGGCCGGTTGGGATGCGAGATCCATCGTAGTGAAATGACGATATTTTTACTTTAATGGTTTCCTAACCGCCCTCTACGCAAATGTAGGCTAATTTACTCTCTATTATACCTTTCTCAGCCTTTCCACGCTACTGTAATTAGGGATGTGGATAAAGTATATATACTTTACTAATAAGAGTACTAGTATTTTCTACTCGAGACTTTTTTCCGATATTTTATTGATATTAGTACTCACACTCCAGTATAGGATCGGTATCGAAAGAAACAACTTTTTTGCTATCTTCCCTCATGCTGGGATTAAGTGTTTACTTGGGTGGACTGTGAAGGAAGAATAAATGACACTTTTTCTCAATTTTCACTCATTTTTTATATGATATACAAGAAGAAACTTTAACATTAATTCTCTTTTAGCTCATCATAATTCATAGCTGTTCTTTGATCTTTTTTATCAATACAAACTGATGCCCGACAGGGCGATAGGGTGATTAATTACTATTATCAGGTTTAAAAAAATCCAGATTAAAATTTCGACACCGATACTTACTGGTATCGATACTTTTCTTTCGATACTAGTACTGTATCGATATTTTTCTTCCGATACTTTTAATCAGTACAGTATAAATAATATTCTTTCGATACCACATCCCTAACTGTAATTAAATGCGTATAGTCCGGAAGGGTAGTTTGATGCGGGTCAAAAAAAAAGTCATGAAGCTGTGTTACGTAAGGAACATAATATTCCTATAGTAGTGGTATGTTTGGAAACCATCATAATTTATGCTCAATGCTCTTATAGTAAAACTTATATTTACATACCTTTCGTCTACCCTGAAAGGTTTCAAGCTTATCTTATATTGTTCCACCACGGAAAAGATTTTAAACCGGTTTACCGTGAAACATTTGTGTGCCGCGAAGGGTCGGCAGATGGGCCGCGGGAGTTTGAGGTAAGATAAAAAAAACATAGGTGAGAAATATTTGAGGAATAAAAATAACTATATTAAAATATACAATAATATTTTTTTAATATAACTATTATTTTAGCTATTGGAATTTCAAACACAATGTTAGTACAAGTTTTTTTAAAATAAAATTTCTCCTAAAAAACTGGTGGTGTGCCTTGTCAATGTTTGCAACTTTTTCAATGTGCCATGAGGAGTAAAGGTTGAAAATCGATACAATATGGAGATACTTAAAAGATAGAGCTGTAAATCACATCTCACTTTCTGGCATGTTTGAATATTTAAACTAGGATAGTAGAGATGAATAAGGTAGAATTTAAATAAAATGTATCACTTTTTTCATTTCCTTTTAATCACCACGTTTTACTAACTGTTCAGGGAGTATGCATGTATATAATTTGTGCGTTAAGGGAGAAAGGAATAACCTCTTTCAGTACACACCACCAGGATTTGAGCCCTGATCTCCCTGTTTTAATTAGAACTGTATAACATTAGAGTGACGCCTTAGACCGTTCAGCCACTGAAATGGGCTACTAGCATTTTCATGTAAGAAACCTGAAAAAAAAGTAGATAATAACCTCTCAGTGCACTCTACGAGATTCGATTTCAGACCACAAACTACTCTAAAAACCAGACAAAACTAGAATGATATACTATTTCCGCGTGCCCATCGACACGAATAACTGTAAAGCTAATATCCCTAATTTTAGTAATGATACATGTTTAAACCGTATTGAAAATCAAACCATCGGACCCTCAGCTAATTAGACTAAAAAACTTCCAACTTAACTAAGATGCTGAACTAATTTGGGATCGAATTATGTAACCTATAATTTTAATGGAATCAAAAGTTACAAATAATATGTACGCGGTGACCTGGCGGTCTAGGCGTAAGGTGTTGGACTTCTGTGTGTGGTCCCGGGGTTCAAACCTCGGTCCCGGCACAGATTTATCTGATTACCAAACCCTTCTTTCACCTCTGACAAGACGTGTATTAATCACAACTTCTGAATGTGGGGAATGCCAGGCCTCCACCGTGGTTCGGATTCCACTTTAAACTGTAGGTACTCCATTTCATCTCACAATCACCTTACCATTACACATTAGCGTAAGTGCGTATAACCTGAACGGGTAGTAAGACACGGTGCTAATAATAATAATATGTACGCAAAGGGTACACTTGTACAATTTTATTTGGATAACCTTCTCCTTTATGTTTTCGTAAGATAGTGTTGTTAACTTAAAAAATAAAGTATGTTCACTTTTTATTTTTAGACTACAACATAAAACTTTAAATTGTGTAAAACATTCCTGAAAGGATCCACAACCACCTTATCATTAATAATATATAAATTAATTAATTACATATAAAAACTATATAGATGATTATTTTAATGTTAAAATTATTCAATGTCCTCTTCCTTAACCTTTATTATGGATACAAAAAAAAAAATGAAAAACATAAGATCTACCAAGGTTACCTGACATTGTAATCAAATTTTGGTAGTTGAACTTAAGGAGCTATTTCGCTTTTGGGTTTTTCATTATCTCACAAGTCTAATTATTCTAGTGTAATTGTTTAAATAATCTCTTCTTAACAAAATTTCCTTTAATTGGTGAATTTTTCTTTAATGTTTCTCATGCACGAGATAAATTTTTGTATATAATTCATTACTAAATTTAGTACAAGTAGACTACTACCTGGTTGTTCTTGGATTAAAACCCAGCTGTGGTCAAAGGATTTTTCTTGAAAGATAAAAATCCGCAGCACAACTTCCTTCGGACGGGTAGTAAGGCCACTAGTCCGATGTCTATTGTGTCATGTAAAAGGATCTTGGAATGTGCCTATGTAAAAATAACTTTCCTTGCAAAATTGGTAGGCTTTTCACTCTCGCTCATATAAATTTTCGTGCGCTTATTTAATCAGTCAGTTCAGAAAGTGTACGTTAAATACTTCAAATAAATAAAAAAATATTTTTATTAAAGTAACACCTGTGTGTTTGTGGAATAGTAGCCAGCACACCATCCTTAAAATAACGGGGCGTACTAAAAATTATCCACACATGGCCTATGGCTGCCTAAGGTAGGAGTGGAGGGTGAGTGAGTTAATGTCAGTATTTTTTCAGTTTTCATAGCAATTTTTTTTGCCCGCAATTAATAAAATATTGCTCCAGTAAAACAAGATTTAATCTTCTACATATGGTGGGTGACCTTACCAGATCTTGAATATCTGTCAAGAGTGTCCTGGAATTTAATGATAACTTTTTCTAATAATTTAAAAAGTTTCTTCTCTAATGCCACTATTCTCGTGACAGATACTCAACACTACTGTTGACATCACCTTGATAAAATAGTTAAACTATTTGTTTCTAGTGAAGCAATATTATATTTACCTGGGGCTAGTAGAATTCACCTTAATAGTTTCCCCAGCTCAGAAATGAATTTCTCCATCCGGCAAGAAAGTAAAGGTGAGCTAAGGTATAATTGTATAGATACAGAGCACTATCCCCAACCCATTTACCCATAAAGTCACTATAGTTTCTTAAGCCAACGTCACTTATAGTAAAAATAGAAGAATAAACCACTTAGCCAAGTTGGCGGTATAGCACCTTCTTGGGAATGCTAGAACGATGTAGAGAGGAAATTTCCCCTGGGGTGAAACAACTCCTTATCTTGAGTTTCAAGTATTTGTCGTGTCATGTGTGTTCAGGGTTTTAAAGATAGTAGACACACAAATAACTACATCTCCCACACGTCATGATTCAATTACGATATTTACCATTAAATTTTATTGGTTCCTGAAATAGCAACTTGAAAGCTATTGTGGATCAAAGGTTGAATCGTCAGAAACTTTAAGTGCTATTTAGTGGTGTTGCGTTTGTATTTAACCACATTGAAGATACATAGATGTGAATTTTAAAATAATGTTAATACGTTAAACATTCCTTTTTGTTCAAGTTTTATCTGAGAGGAAAAAGGAACATTTTAGAAAAACAAACTTTTTTTAATTTGTATGTCCTACACCAAGGTTATCATCTACTATTTATTCTAGGTGATATGGACTACGAAGGTAGCTTGGAGGAACTACACCTACATTTATATGGAGAGAGAATGGGAAAACCACAGTAAATGCATCTGGTCTAATACCAAAGACCATAATGATTATGAAGATTTTTTTTAGCAATGCGTCTTACTACCCGTTTGGGTTACACTATGTACTAATTACACTAATGGTTTAAGTATTAGGAGGGTTTAATCGAAAAGAAGTACATTCACATTTACGTGGGAAACGATTTAGGGAAATCACCTTCAGTGACCCAACCAGAATCGAGCTCCGAAATCCCCGTCTTCAGCAGTCTAGTCTAACACGAGATAAGAGTAGTGCGTTAGACCACGTGGCCACCGAAGTGTGTGCTATATAGTTAAAAAATATCCCTATGATCCCTGTACCAAGAACCATAATTATTCATCTCAATATTTTTCTGTTAAAATGTCCCAAAGCCCCTTGTACCATATACCATAGTTATCTTAAAATCCTTCAGTTCAAATTTTCTTAAGCCCATTGTTTCAGCGGCAATATTAAACTCGAAAATTCTTTAGCTCAAGTTTCACTGATCATTCATTACCATCAATCATATTAGTCTAGAATTATAGATTTATGAGACCATGATCATAGCTCGCCTAGTCAACACACAACGAAGGTCGTTGTAATTATTGAAACAAAGTGCTTGAGCATTACGTCTTGAATGAACTTTAACACCAATTACAAAATAAAAACACACAAAGTGATTTAAAGCACTGTAAAACTGGTAGTGTTTTAATTATTTAAATACTGAAGTTTATATGAAAATAATACTTTAGTTTGCCATTTGATGATGCACTTAAAATAAATTGTTTTAATTTCAGTTTAATATTATTTAAATACTCTGATGCCGGAACTGACTAGACGCATCTTAGATATCAATTAATGTTAAATAAACTTCACTAGAGATTTTCTAGATAGAGGCGGGAACAATTTATAGGGTTAATAAACAACAAAATCGAAGTTGGATATTACTAACGACGACCTTCAAAAAAACTGGTTGAGAACACCATTTTGTTCCTTACACAATGTTTATTTTTACATATTTGAGGTATTTAACGTGTACTTTCTGAACCGATTGATAATATCAGACACGTGAATTTCTATGAGCGAGAGGGAACGGGCTTAACAATTTTATTTTCACACTAGCAATCCCACACAGCGTGCCCGTGACCACTGTGGTATAAGAATATATAACCCCTCCCACCCACTCGTGACCCACAGTGTATAATAATATAAGCCCTTCCCGATATGCGATTTAAAGAAAGTTATTCTGAAACGTCATCCAACCAATTTAAAATTTCCTTCAACATTGTAAAAATATCTAACTAAAATCTAGATTAAAAATTTAAAATCTAGCTTGATGCTTCGAATCCAATTCCGTAATCTATGTAAAAATTTCAGATATCTGTGCCTTAAGATTATGCTGGCATCGCACAAAAATAAAAAAAAAATTACTTCTCTTATTCATTCTTATTATTTATATAAATTTCTAGAAATGTCTTCTAGACTTTTTACATGCCGCAATATTCAGAGACACATTACTTGCTCTTCTTATTATTATATATAGGCTAGAAGATGTCTTCTAGGACTTTTTTTACATGCCGCAATATTCATGAGACCTATGGTACTTGTTCTATGGATTTTTATTATTCAAGAAAAATCCTTCTGCCTCAGATAGATTCGAACCAACGATTATTAAGTCCTGAGGAAAGCACTGTACCCAAAGACCACTAAGATTGACTTCTTAACTAAGCTTACATTAAACAATCTATGATATTGAGAAAACATTCTAAGTGTGTATCCTTATTGTATGGATAGCATATTTTTAGGGAGGACACATTTCAGAGCTTATAAATAAGATTCAACTAGATACATTCTAACTATATATTTAGATTCAAATAATTCATTTATAAATTATATTTAATTATATTAATTATATTAAATTATAAATAATATTTAGAAAGTATGGGCCACTATGGGAAATACGGTAGATTGGGATGGCTAATATTCACCATCTTCTGCAGTGGTTTTGCAGTTTTTATAGCAACACTTTTTTTTTGACAAAATATATCAAATAATTATCAAGTATATTAATAGAGTTTAATTTTATTTACATATTTATATCAACAGTTCTTAAATATCTATCAAGGGTGCCTTGGAATTTAATGATCAATTTATCTTTGTTTAATAAGTTTGTCATCTAATGCCGCTACGCTAATGACAGATATTCATCAAACGTTGATATTACCATGTGAATAAAATTAAAATTAATGATTCTAATGGAGGTATATTTTATTTATCTTAGCTAAAAAAATAAGTTTTTCTGTACAAATTTAAAACTCACTGCCCTTAACTCACGTTAGTACATTCCCACCTTAAAAGGTAAACTATCATATGACATTATTGGCAGAACGTGTGGCACCTATCGGCGAGGAAGGTACCCATCCCAGGCCACCTTAGCTCCCTACGGTAATATTCTCAAGTTACCCGTAATATAATAGCTTGGGAGGACCCTAAAACCACATCCCGGCTCCAGGGGTGAGATAAGTGGCCCCCTATGTATAAAAGACAAACGTTAGGGAATAAGTCTGGTACTTGGCTCAAGGAAATGCTGAAGCGTTACCCTAAGTTTCCCAGTGGATACCTTGTCGGACTGTACAGAGTAGCCCCGTGGCTTCTTTGGTGCTGACTGACAGCTCACAGCTGACTTCTGACAGTCAACATTTAGGTATATAACCTAAATTTTTACCGTCAGAAGTGACAGCTAATAAACACATGTTTTTGAAGATCATATGGTTCGCGTAGGGTTATATAATTTAGTCTGGTAACTTTTCAAAGCCATCAGATGTCAGCTGTCAGTCAGCACCAATGAAGCCATGGGGCTACTGTACGGACCAGAAATCCCCTGCCGAAACAGTATAAACAATATCAAAAGATTAGTGTATAGTGGGCTCACACCACCCCTGTCCTTATACATTATGATGATGATTTGGATGATGATGATGATGATATATTAATAATAACAATAATAACGTGTCTGAGCTACATTAATCAGTAGCTCAGTTTGCGGAAGGATTAGCCAGTACCAATGTACCGTTGACCAAGGGGCGCCCGAATTTACAATCGTACATTCTTTTCGTGGAGGCTCATTCCATGTCTCGATGAGGTGAGAGGGTGATTATATTGAACATGACAGTTTGAGACCAACTAAGATCTTAACTTAACTTAAACCTAATTAACAAAAGCCTGGTGACCATAGAAATTATTCACCCCCAGAGAAAATCCTCCGGTACTAGCTGGAAATTGAACCCTGGAACTCTAATCCAGCAACAAGCGGCTTACACATATTATCGAACAAGGATCCAAGCACCTATCGGGTAGGTCTCGGTGCCCCTGCTTAGGACACATCCTGACCCAAGGAGCCGTACTATCCCTGGAAAATTAGAACACGGCTAAATGGGAATTTTAATATAGATCGCTACAATCTAATTTTCAAATGAAGAGCCCTACTTTATAGATATAAAAGTAACTATATCTACTTTTACGCATTCATACGTCAAGTCATGAGCTATACAATTTTCCCTTTACATTTACATATATTATCAATATTTAGATAATAAGACTAATAATACACTAAAATGTTACTAAGGTGGAGCAAAAAAAAAGTTTATATTTTCTAAAAATTCTTTCCTATGAAAATTGAGCTCTATTATAAGAGTAGACTATTTATTACTGGTGGTTGCTTCAGTATCTTTCAAGTTTTTCTAAGGGCCATTTTTTAGTTAATGTGATTGCTAAGTGCACACACAAACACACTTACTATAGTAGCCCCATTATGGAATATAAAAGATGTTCTTTTAAGTTTAAGAACGTCAGCTTTACAACTAAACAATAATTTCTATTTTATTCTCCTCAAATTAAATCATAGAATACGTAACTATTTCCAAGCCAGAACTTCTTGGATAAGTGGTTAAACTAGTCAACCATTCATCTATGACAGAAGTATCCTATCTCCATTTAGAGGTATTCACTTCTCTTAGTTAAAAATGTTGACAGAATAAAACAATACCTATTGAAAGTTGTTTAATCTCTTGAATATTTTAAGGATCTATATTAAGATGAGTTTATGTCTATGGTGCTGATAATGTCAACGTCATTTATACTGGAAGATAGCAATCTTACATTTTTAATTACACTATGGAGTAGCCTTTAGGATAGAAATAAAGTGCAGTCCACCATGGTAAGGCTGCTTAATTTCAGGATACACTAAATGTACAATTTAATCAAATGTTAGGTGTGATTCTGTACCAGTGATAGTTTCACAAGTCATTGCTATTGGTACCGTATTAATGGGATGTATGGGAATCATATTTATGTACACACGTACTATACACACAAAACAATTCATTTTTATAGAATTATAGTATATTCATCCCTTTAATTCAGACTATAAAATCAGACTTTTATATAATATTTTGTCCACGAAATTCACATCAAAGTTGATTTGGTCTCACATAACCAACGTTTTTGAGAGCACTGGTCATAGGGGTGGATTAAAGGGGTGGCGTGGGAGAGGAACGTGGCAAACCCCCACCCTCAAGAACTTTTTTAGTTAATATTAACAATACTAATTAAAACATTAAACCAATTAAATTTATGTTATAGTCACTACTATCTTTACTCCCACGTAATATCTCACTTGCCAGTTTCTTCGCGTGTCAATCACTCCCATTAATTTATTTACATTTTTATCACGTGATTTAATTACCAAAAATTAACAAAAAACATACATAAGCAAAGAAATGTATTTTTTTCCAATTGAATTATTGATTTCTAAATTACTTTTAAATTTTATCTCAAATTTTGAATGATTTTCCAGTCAGAATTTCCCGAGAGGACACCTACCCCAGTTTGGATTCGTGTGAGTGCCAACGTCCCCCACTCACAAAAATACTGAACTCCTTCCCTCATGAAAATCCTAGATCCAACCTTCACTGGTCCAGGGGAAAAAGATCGATTATTGGTGGTGTGTATAATCGATTTTTCTGCTAAAGAATACAGTAAATACCCCCTTCGGTGGTCACGTCATCTAAGCCAAGGCGTCACTTTCACAAGATACTAGATTGCCGATGAAGAGGAGATTAAGGTTAAGATTAGGTTAAGATTCAGGAAAAATGCCTTATAATAACAGACTGAAATTTTAATTGGAGATTAAGGGGAGAATTTCAGTCGATTATGTTTTTCCACTTTCCCTCAATGCAAATGCGGGTACATTTCTTATAAATTCAACCTTAATAAAAAAACATAAGAGCTAGATCAAAGCGTCGTCTCTTAAGAGACTGGGCTAAGCGAGTTTTAATACGTGTGTCGTTATAGTATCTAGAACACGCACTCTAAGTAGCCTTCATTAAAAACAAATCTTCTTATAAAATGATAACGTAACCAAACAAACCAGAAGATAGCCTTTACTGTTACTCAGGATGACGGCATAACCTGCTTTCACTGTCACTCAGAAACTTTACTTTTCGTCTGCTCCTTCTTTTTTTAATACTAAATGCAATCAAAATGTAATAACAATACATTAAAACATTGTGTCTTACTTTTGCACAATACATTTTTTTCCCCCCATGCAAGTATTAAACAATTTTTTGTATTTATTTCCTTTACATAGAAAGTATTGCATCATAAAGAGGTGTGGATATTGCATGTAGTGCTTCTTTCTTTGTAGAAAGGTTAAGTAACAAAGAAGCTTTTATACTAATATAGGTTAGTAATTTTGTCTTAGAGATTCCCCATTGAGAAGCTAATATAAAAAAAAGATTGATTGAGCAAATTGATAATCTTAATAATAGTCCTTTTAATGCAAAACATTGAATGGAATTACAGATTGTGTTCGTTTGGTGATATTGTTATGAAATTTGGGGGTTCAATCTATTTGAGAAAATACAATACAAAAAGAAAAAAAGTGGAAATAAAAAGATATAAATTTACTGTAACCATACTGGTGGTCATGTAGACTGGGGTGTCTACACTGGGTTGCTGAAGAAAAAGAGGTCAAGGTTTGATTGGCAGTCTAGTGTAAGTAGGTGTTCATGTTAAAATTGTTTCCCACTCATCCTCCTTCCAAATGCTTTAATATTTTTACAAAATTACACCTTATTCATTGCTTCCCCATTAGTGTAAGCAAGCAGATAGTCTGTATGGGTAGTATGACGTAAAGCTTGTGATAGTTATAATAATATTTATTGTTTGGGGACCTTGTGGTCTCAGGGTAAGTTGTCAAACTTCCGTGTTAGAGGTACGGGGTACAAATCCTGGGCCCGGCACAGATTTGTCTGAATACCAAACCCTTTCTTCACCTCTGGCAAAGTGTGCGCCTTCACGCTTAGTGAATGTGTAGAATGACAGGCTCTCACCGTGGTTCGGAGCCCACGTTAAGCTGTAGGTCTCCTTTGCTTTCCACCATCATCATTCTCACGTATCATCCTAACTTCTGAGGATTTAATTATTTCTTTTAATTATTTTATTTTCAATTTCCTTATACATTTGTCCTGACATCTTATTTTACTATAAATAAAAACTTTTTCTGCTCTGTTCATATTACAATATGTCTTCTATATAGTTAATCTAAAAATTTTACACATAAGCTTTCTGGAATATAAACATACACTACTACTAAAATTATTTGTCTTCTAATCGATCATTACCAATTTATCTTGACCTGTGCCTGTTAGCAGCTCTGTCTACTGTATATCAATACCATTATTTAATTTATGATGACTTAAAACTATACTTGTCACTCTTTTCCTATTGAAGTTATCTTGGCTATACACTTTTATTCCTTTTGATATGCCTAATTTGGACATAGATCAAACTTAACCTAACTTATACCTAGTGCCGTCGTCTACACAATCGTCATCGGCGGCTTAGTCTACTGCGAAAGTAGTACATTAGACCATGTGGCCACTGAAACAGGGTGGATTTAAAAAAAAAATTAAATTTGGATAACCCAGATGAGTAAGGTAATAATACTTCGTGTAAAAACAGCTTTTTGTGTGTGATTACCGAATGCCATGCTCGTGATAATATCTTTATAAACCGTTCTTCCAGTTGCCGTCTTACAGTTTAAGGTCACAGTTCAATTATAGATAAGTTAAATACTAGCTAGTGCATTGACCAAAGCTAATTATTATTAGGCTCAGCTCTACTATGTATTTTTACCAATTTCTTTATGTTTTAACATAAGGTCACGTGAAACTGTTATTTTTTATCTTACAATATTCGCTTAGCTCTAGCATCCACGTAAACTATTATTGTAAAGCTAACGCGAGCTCTGTCTTTTAATACGAAAATATAGTTTCCACGTTAACGTTAAAAAATTCTGCAATATTGTTTTCAGTGCGATAAACTATATATTAAATTTAGTCTACAGTGTATCTTACTTTGAAAATAATGGTTGATTATCAGTATGATATTTTGATGGTAAGTTTTACTCTCGCAGAGTAACTATATAACCTGGAATCTTTTTTAAAGATACATTTTAGGAAATAAAAAGGCAATTATAAGTGTGGAGAAGGTTAGTGAAGATGAATTAATTGTGGAGTTTTTTGAGCTATATGCACAGTTTCTTGCATAACCCGTAAGGGGACTGTGTGATTAGGTCTGTATATATATATATATGTATGTATGTATGTGTGTGACTGTATGTATGTATGTATGTATGTATGTATGTCAAGCATGTATGTATGTATGTATGTATGTATATATGTATGTAAGGTATGTATGTATATATGTATGTAAAGTATGTGTATATATATATTTATATGTAAGGTATGTATGTATATATATGTATGTTTGTAAGTATATATATGTATTTAAAGTATGTATTATATATGTATGTATGAAGTCTATGTATGTATATAATTGAATATTAGTCATAATATTAATTTAAATTCTGCACGCTATAAATTGCACTAAAATATTAAATCTGCTTTCATTTGTTTTAAGAACACTTCCTTAGACATTGTAATAGCTAGCAAACAATCTATATGTTCAAATTAAACCAATAAAGAGCCCTATAAAAAATATAGTGCTTCACAAAGATTGACAATAAGAAGTGGCGGACTGAAGTACAGTAGAATACCAATCCGTATTTGACAAGAACAATAAAATATTATTGTATAAGACAATGCCAATTTCAACGAACGGTTAAGATACGAGAACTTTAACGTAGCATTGAAAGGTTGGGCCTTAGTTTTCTTCAGAATGGCTAGTTTTGATAGGTGGATGGGTCAAAAGTCATGCCAACACGTAGTAAAAAGAATGTAAGTGGCAATTAGTTTAATAAATAAATGCAAACTATGTCTAAAGGTGTAAGTCAATTAAAAACCGTATCATATATTTACACGAAGGTAGATAAATTCAACCTAGACATACATAACTAGGATAAAACATGTATTACACATAAAAAATAAATAACATATCATGTTACAACAAAATAACTCTGACCTCAGGTCAAACTAAAACAAACAATTAATATGAAATTTATTGAAATAAAGATTCACCTGATAGACACTACAGTGTTTTTTTAATAATAATAATAATAATAATAATAACGATACATTATTTATTTTATTTTGTATGTATATTTTTTATGTGACTCTTACCCTAAACCAGTTTAAATATTCATACCTAAACCAAGATATAATATGTATTTTTAATATCAAGACATTTAGCCTTGTAATTGAGTGAGATCCTGCCTTGGATAGCATTAGAATTAGTTTGTTAAACAATTTATTTTTAATATCAAGACATTTAGCCTTGTAATTGAATGAGATTCTGCTTTGGATAGCATTAGAATTAGTTTGTTAAACAACTTATGGTTTAAATTATACTAGTTTAAGAAGAGGAATTTCTGAGTAAACCATAATAAGTCAAACATAATGTTTGATTAGCCCACTTGTACTTAAAGTACATTTTTATATAATTTTCGTGTTAACCTCAAACTAAGATCATGAGGTTAGGCAACAAACCTGGTACTCGTATTGATGGGGACACATAACGAAAACCATGCTCATCTAGTCTAGTTTTCTGGAGATGAGGGTTAAAATCCCAGCCAGTTTTATTGACAGTAGTTTTTCTGGTACATTTTTTTTAAAATTCTACATTTATCAACAATTCCCTATTAATGTAGTTAAATATGGATAACTCAGACGGGTAGT
Source organism: Timema cristinae (assembly GCA_039000515.1). Classification (NCBI taxonomy): domain Eukaryota; kingdom Metazoa; phylum Arthropoda; class Insecta; order Phasmatodea; family Timematidae; genus Timema; species Timema cristinae. The sequence goes on along the minus strand of JBCFYV010011172.1, from coordinate 39,005,046 downwards.
AAGATATGGTGTGTAATCATAGCTCTTCCGTGTAAAAGTGCTCTTTATTCAATCTCGGTTTCTACCATGATGTAATCACTATTGGTATGTTTTGTCGTTTTTAAGACACGCGTCATAATAGAGTATCATTCTGGAGGGAAAATAATTTTAAATGATAAAAATGTATTTTTCTGAGACTAAAATTTATATTGCTTGACTATAATATTAGTATTAATCCAATTATAAAGTCTTTATTTTTAGAAATGCTCTACTTATTTGGGAATAAACCTTACATTTACTTTCTTATACAGAAATATTTTAGTGTAATAGCGAAAATATTTGATATTGATAATTAATATTTACATTTTATGTGGCACCGAATTTGAAAAAGTGGCTTTTACAATTATGTTAGTCCCAATGTATGTCTATCTGCCTGTCCCCTGCCATAGATCTGAAACGGTATAATGAATTTTGTTTAAACTTGATGTTCATATATTATAAATAGTTACAATGTATCTCAAGATTAGTTTTTTATATCGACCTTATCCCTCAAATTAAGGGTAGTTTAGTAAAAATGTTTCAAAATTAGTTTTAACAATTTTGTTTGTAATGAATATCCAGGAAATGTTTGACTTCACAAATAATACCCTTTATTTGATTTTGAGGAAAATTTAGTTTAAGGTTAGTTTACTGATTAGTGGTCTTGAAAATTTAAATTATATTGAAAATGGCTTTAATTATTTTGTCTAAAATGTATATCTGTGAAATGTTTGATATGAAAAGTAAAAATGTATAGTTGCTATCTCATAAAAAATGATAAAGTATAGTTTAATGATGACCGTTGTTTTAAAAGTTTAATAAACATTTTTAAAAGGGCTCTGAGGATTTAGTTAAAAATTGGTATCTGGGAATTGTTTTACATAATAAAAAAGATATTTTCACGAATTTAAAATAATTTGAGAAAAGTTTGCATATGACTAATTTTTGAAAATTCGAAATTTACTACAATTATTTGAAAATTTTTGTGTAAAATATATGGATAATGAGAACAATATATGATTGTTTTTCAAAGGAAAGCTTACTTAAAATGATTTCACTAAAATATATTTTTGATTTTTTTTTTTCTTATGTATAATACACCCCATGAGAAAATTTGTCCGATATTTTTGAGTCATTTATAGACAGATGGCAAGAAAATAAAAAAATATTAATATTACTATTATTATTATTATTATTATTATTATTATTATTATTATTATTATTATTTATTTTTAACTAGCACCGCGTCTAATCCTCGTTCGGGTTGTACGCACTTATGCTAATGTGTAATAGTAGGGTGATTTTGAGATGAAATGGAGGACCTACAGCTTAACGTGGGATCCGAACCACGGTGGAGGCCTGACTTTCCCCACATTCACAAGTTGTTGTTAATACATGTCTTGCCAGAGGTGAAAGAAGGGTTTGACCATCAGATAAATATGTGCCGGGATCGAGGATTGAACCCCGGACCCCCAGCACAGAAGTCCAACACCTTATACCTAGACCGCCAGGTCACCAGAAATTTTATTATTCATTGGTAAAACCTGAATAAATATCGAAACGAATAACTATTAATTATTTAAATATAAAACATTTAATTTATTTAAAAATTGTTTGTAAAATGTTAATATATATATATATATATATATATATATATATATATGTTAATATATATGTTAATATATATATGTGTGTATATTTATTTATGTGTATATTTATATATGTATATATATTTATACACACATATATATGTATATAATTAGAAAAATAATTATATCGTTAAACTACTTTATTTATATGAACGTATTAATTAAAATAGCTTAAGATTTAACCAAAGTAACAAAATGTAAAAGTGAAATTGGGTAGACTATAGTAGGAATTAAGGTGACCTAGTGGTCTAGGGGTAAGGTGTCAGACTTCTGTGCTGGCGGCCGGGGTTCAAACCTCGGTCCCGGCACAGATTTATCTGATTTCCAAACCCTTCCTACACCTCTGACAAGACATCTTGTGAATGTGTGGAATGCCAGGCCGCCACCGTGGTTCGGATTCCACGTTAAACTGTAGGTCCTTCATTTCATCTCACAATCACCCTACCATTACACATTAGCGTAAGTGCGTATAACCCGAACGGGTAGTAAGACGCGGTGCTAATAATAATAATAATATAGTAGGAATTCCCCAAATGCCTAAATCCCTAAATATATATATATTAGCTATCGAGAGTTGGATTATGTTTGGTTTTGTTTTGTTTATTTATTTAAGTAAGTAATTTATTTCTATATATTTTATTTGAAACGTTTAATGTACTTTTTATATATAAATAAGTAAAAAGTATTGGTCCAAAATGATTAGAGTGTATTACAATAAGACTTGTAATATTTATGTTCATTTTAATTTTTTTTTTAATCTCATTGAGAATACATTCTATAAAACTCTCTAAAAATATTGCCTAAGGTAGCTGATATATTGTAAATGAAGGGTATGATTTTATGTATTTTTGCTATACACTAATCTATAAAAAAAATGTTTTTACACTTATAATAAAATTTCCCTCACTATTTGTTACAGGTCTGTGTGTAACTGAAAACTTCAAATTATTTCCTTCATTAACAATCATTGAGAGAATTTAAACTTAATTATAATATTTCATAAAATAATGAAAACTGCATTTAAAATAAAATCATTATAAATAAAATACCTAAGAAGTACCTCAGCAAAGTAATTATATTTTGCGCTCAAATAACCAGCTACTACAATATTTAAAATATCAAGTACAATACATGAAACGTTTATTTCGTCCCTATAATTCTGGAAGATGTAAATTAAATACGAGATAGAAACAAATTAGAGAGGCAAACGTAGTTGAACTGCATTTTTCATGTTTCAACTTCACTAAACCAAGGTCATCCACTTTGCCATTTTTATAATGGTCTTCTCGTTGTAAAATACAGCTGTTATCTAGCATGGATAGCTTATAAAGAAGTTAACATAAATTATAAATGAACTACAGATTGCCAGTAGATAATTTCGCTCAACTTTGTTCATTTATAAGCCTTGTAAGATATTTTTTTACTAAAATAAAAACAACAATATAGCATTCACATCGGATAACCGGATTGTAAGCTCATTGTTAGAATTAATAACTACATGTTTTCAAGAATGCAAATAATAAATATAAGATAACTTGTTCTCAAAATTTTTTACAACTTTGATTGTGAGGAAGTTTATAGTAGTATCAAGATTAAAATCATCATGATATAACTATTCTAACAAAGCTCTATTGGTAAAATTGATAATATAACAATAAAAATTATTGTTGTTTATAGTTTTCATATACAAACATTACAATTTGGTGAATAATCCATTAACGCCAGTTTTCTTAGCACCACGTTTTAATACCCGTTAGATTTATATGCTTATGGGTTAGTAATTAAGAAGGTTAAATTTAGATGAAATGTACCCACATTTGCTTGGTAATAGAGGGCGTAGGAAATCATGTAGTAAAAACCACCCTAAGTACATCCAACCAGGATTGAACCACGATCAGCCAGTAATCAGCAGTCTAGTCTATTACGAGATTGACACATACCATGTGTAAACCAAAGCGGATTTATATATCTTAGTCATTTTTGAATTAGTTTATTTAACAGTAAATATAGTAAAATTGAGCATATTTATTTTAACAAGATGTGTCCCTTATATATATATAATAATCCAGTCAGCACCCAAACATAAATATATATATATATGTATTAATGTATGGGTGTGGACTGGATTATTATTTTAATATTATTTACATCTATATTCGAATGTGAGATGCACTGACTAGTTTTTTAATTGATAGAGTTTAAAAAAATCATATATATGACTTTAATTTGCTTAGGGTACTAATTTCTACTAACTTTTAATATAAATTTATTTTAGCTACATAAATAATCACACGGTCAAAGTCATTAGTATTGCTAAAAATTAAATGGGGTTGGGCAATCATGTACTATGCCACAACAACTCTAATCGTTATAGTTGATATTTAATTGTCTTTCTAGGTTTCATTACATAGTGAATCAAACTATGTTATAAATTCCTTCTTTCTTAGTTAAAAATAAATAAATAAATAGAGACATAAAATTATTTATAATTAATTCTGAATGCTCAATGTTGTTATCAAATATTACTTTATAAAAGATTACTTAGGCTTAAGAATTATTGATGTTTTAAAGCTCTATTTTTAATATATTAGATTTACTATTGTGTGGCCTAGAACATTATTTTCCCAAGGCTTTCAATTGTATAACCGGTGATGGGGTCGTGGGTTAAAATCTTGACAGAACATGTATGTGGTTGTCTGTGAGTGATGTTTCACTATAGTTTACACGCTTCTCTCTCCGCAAATGCGATTTTACTTCTTTTTAATCTACCTTCTTTATCTCTCTTCGCCAAATAAAGTTTATAATAAACTTGATATTGAACGTAAATCTAAAGTAAAATATATAAATATTTTAGTTAATAATTAGAATTTAGTTTAAGTTAAATAAAATCAAAGTAATAGAATGAGCTATTAACAAATATTAAAATAATTTAGATACCATAAAATAATTTGTTGTTGTTGTTGTTCACTAGAAGTTGAAGGAAACAAATATCTCATTAGCTTAAAGGCTGACATGATCTTAGTGCATACAAGAATCACAGTTCACTGAATAATACAGGTTTTATTTAGTAACTTTATTGTATATTTAGGTAGCGTGTACATAATGATTTGTAGAGAGATTAGGTAAAATTGGATATTGTTTTAAGAGATATACATATATTTTTATATATTCCTACGAAATGTGGTGTGTGCTACAACCTTCAAAAATACATACACCATCTGTTAGAAATCAATGCTTCACCACTCTTATGAATATATGGAAATAGATGTAGTAAATTTTACGACTATTATAAATAACTTTAGGCCTGGAAAATGAACAATCCTACTAAAGAAAAGTTACTTTGTCCTGATGTAATAAAAGAGTTATTCTTTTTTTATTAATGACTCCTTTACAATAAATTGATAAATCAGTCAATGAGTGTGAGGTTTATTATATGTATATATACATGAACACCTAACCATAAAGAAAGAAATATTACTAGATAGTTAATTCCACTCACATATAATTACAGGTCCAGGATATCAACATATCTACGATATCTATGTGGGTAGGATGAGCATATAATTGAGATGAAATGTACCTGTGATTCCTTGAAGAGAGACTGGTAAGCAAAATATAAATATTCACTTTCAGATCACCTGATATGAATTCGAACCCTGGCCTCCCCAACAACGATAAACCATTTCTAAATGAACTTTACATTTAGACTTATTGCCTACTGGTGTGGTTCCATCTTATAAAACATCACAGACACTTCGACAATCTCCGCTCTGTTTTTTAATTTTTTTTATATTATTATTATAAGTACGTAGAAACCTACTATTTTATTAACTTATTCCAAGTAGTATGTATTAAGATGATAGATCAGTATAAATGTACACGAATTAGCTTATAAAAGGTATTAGAAAACCATGATATTATATCACTTATGATAAAACCACTTCCAGTTCACCCAAACCGATATTTGAACACCAACCTCCCCGTAACAGGTAATTTAGTCTGCTTATGGCTCGATTATTTCAACCCCTGTCGCAAATAGGTTTCTTAAAATTTATGAGAAATTATTCTTCCCAACAAACCTATGAAAATTTGTTGATATTTTTTCTATAATTATTATGAATTTTTTTCTTTTTTCTTCTTTCAAGTTAAACCTTCTCTTTAATAAAACAATCTGTTTTAGTTTCACAAAGATCTGCAGCTTTGTGCACGCATAGCTCCTCTAATCTGGTTCGTCAGTGACGGGGCGGGGAGGTCAGGGTTATGATCCCTGTTGGGTGCATTGAGGATGTTTTTTTCTTAATTGGTTTCTATTTATTCTTCAAGGTAAATGAGTTTATAATTGCTATGAATCCACTCGCATTGGTTGGGCACTTGGGTTAAATGTCAAGCTTAATTATATGATTTACTGGTGGTGGACAAAATATTAATCTTACCCTGTTTATCATGGGTGATATTTTTTAATGGTTTACCACTCTACCTCCATGTCAATAACTGTATATTTCTTTGGTTGCAGGTGAGTTGTGATCAAACGAGTTTTATTTGATCTCTAAAGAGACAGTAGAATCGCACCCCCACATTTTTAGAGTCGCGTACGAGCTATGGCCCGGGCTGTAGACCTAACCTAACCCAACCAAACAAACCTTCACATTTTTACCAAAACCATAGAATGACCAGAATTGAGGAAGTTTGCTATTACAAGGGATGTCTACATGAGACTATTATAGTTTCTATTTGAAATTTAAGACAGCATGACAGAAATAGGTGGACTTAACTCATGCCCCTCTCTCTCAAGTGAGTGGGCCGCTATTCGTACGTGTCTCTCAAAAAGTCGGGCCGCAACTCGTACACGGTTTCAATATTAGGCCGCAACTCACACATACAGATTTCTACTACGCTATCTCTCCCTATTTAGTGAAACTAAATAAGGGTATCCTGAACAAATAATCAGGTTCGATGCCAGACGAAAAATACTGTAATAACAAAGAAAAATTTATACTAGCTTTACTGAACATATTTTACAGATATATTTTCATAAAAGGAAATTAAGTCAATTTTTTTTTAAAGATGATTTGATTTTGAAAGCATAAGTCAAAACCAAATAGATATTGTGTAAAATGTCTCCATCGTAATATCTGCGGTTTGATGGTTGCGATTAAAGGTTATAAAACCTCATTCACTCTTATTTCGGTAATTTGTTTGAGTAGAGGCCTTGAATTATCTGTTTGTTTAGTGAATTGATGAAAAGGGTAATTCGTTTCTCAATAATGTGGTTTCAATCATTTCAAATGAGTTGCACAAAATAAATGTTTTCAATCATCTTTTCTTTGTGTTAAAATAAATTGTGTCTAAAAGAGAAGTTTCAAGCGGTCTAAGACGTAACGTTTGCATTGAACATTTTTCTTCATTGACAGGGAGATTGCAGACCTATTCCCAGCTAAGTGTACTGAGAAGGTATCTCCACATGTGATTTACCACTGTGATTCAGTCCTCTATCTTCACTAGTGTGCATGCACTTCCATAAAATAGTGTCCCAACACCATCTCATCTAAGTGATTCCTTGCTAAATATGGAAACTAAAAATATATATCTTAAATAAGAATGTAAGTCAAGGCGTCTTTTCATAATTTTTCATCTTGGCTAATTTAATATTTCTTTAAAAGTTAAATAATATTCAGGTTGATGTCTTAATTAGATAATCTTTTAAATAATACTGATATCATCATATTTTAATTCTTTCGATGAGTAAGCGGACTAAGGTGTAAACCTCGTCTAATCTGATCCACCGATTATGAGGGTTTTGGGGTTCAAATCACATCCAGAATTTTTGAGGCTGTTTTTCCCTTAATGAGTTTTTTGCCCTCCCTCCAAACAAATGTGTATACATTTCCCTTAATTCTATCTTAAAACACACAGTATAAATGATTGAATATCTCAAGTGGGGAAGCGATTCGCGTAAAATATATTTCTTTTATGATCGCGTCTTAATAACGGTTAGGACTTCACGCAATTATGATACTCATTCTAAAGTGGTTGAGATGAAGAAGGAAGCTTTTTGGGGTTACCTTACATTTTCTTGGAAGGCGAGTGGGAAACCATTTAGTATGAACCACCCTTAAGTAAACCCTATCGGTATTTGAAACCCCGATCGATACGGGGTATTCAGTAATACAAGAGTGACGGCTTAGAACATTCGGCAACTGAAGTCTAAGGTCACTACACTATATCGTAGAAACACTAATTGGTAAACCCACGGAACTTAAACATCAAGTTCGTAATCTGGTTTACCGGTGATGTGAATTCCGGGTTTGGAACACCAACTGGGTTTACTAGGGGTGGTTTTTCCTAGACACGTTAATGCTGGTAATTTTATTTTTTCCCCTATTACTGTAAATATATGCAGTTTTTTCAAACAAGTACCAATCAACACACACACTTTTTTTTATGAAACTATTATTGATCATAATGTGTCTTGTTACTTTTATATGTTATCGTTAAAACTAAAAATACTTGCTCTAAAGTTTAAACGTTGAATAAATAATGTAATATATGCGGTCGAGTGGTGCAGGCATGTTGGGAAATCCAATATCCAGGCAATTTTATTATCTTTAAAGAGGGAGGAACATTATATGACAGCGAAGAATGTGAAAGGATAGAATGGCAATGAGGTTAACTGTCTTGCCAATGCAGCAGATCAGCTCATCCTTATAATACAAAAAACATTCCTAACGAAGCTTGCTAACGCCCGAGGAACAGATCCAATAGCTGATGCTTCATTTTAACAACTTTTTTATTTATATCATTACTTTCTTTCACTTTTTTGTATATGAAGTTTACGTTATTATGTATTATTTGGCAAGTGTTACAAAATTGTGAGAAATGTGATTTGACGATTTTTTTATTTAGCACACAAAAATGCATATCATAATATAACTTAAATTTTAAACTAACATAACATTGAGCCCAAGGTCGATAATTCATAACTATTAAAGGATAAACCCACATTTCACCAATGATTAATTTTTTGGCCACGCCAGGAATCGAATCCATACCCTTATCTCAGTAGACATACATGCTATAAACTGAGCAAAGGTGTCAGACTTGATAAAATAATCAAGCAAAACAAACATAGCAACACTGTGAAAAGCACTGTGTTTGGAAAATATGAACTGTGAAATGGCTAAAATGTATTCATAAGTTTGTATATTATGTATTAATTCCAATTCCATGCATGTTCCTTAAGAAAAAAATTTCAAGCAATTTTGTAGTGATATTAATAAATAAACACAATAAATGTATTCAGTAAAATCTTATCTCAAATTTTATTTACCAATTATAAAAGAAGAATTATTTATTTATTGTAGCTGTTTTGGATCTCAACCATTCTATGAACTTTATTTTATAGTTGAAAAACCTTATATGGAAACATCAAAATTTGCCCAGCTATTCTTGAAATTATGTCACACTAAAAATAAATATATAAAATAGATCATTTTTTTATGTATTCTTAGATAAAGATGCAAAAACGAATTCAGTTGCTAAAATTTATAAGCTATGCTTCTCTTCAACATACATACGTACAAACCTAATCATGCAGTTTCCTTACTGGGTATGTAAGAATCTGTGCATATAGCAAAAAAAAACTCGTAATTAATCCATTTTTACTAACTTTCTCCACATTTCCTATCCTTGCATACTCTCTTCGCTTCAACAACATCCAACCAGACTCGGTGGCGTAGTTAGCTAACGCGCTATCGTGTTCAGCTCGGCTGCCGAGGACGGAGAGATCGAGGTTCGAATCTCGATTGGGTGAACTAGGAATGGTTTTCCCTAAATGGCTTTCCACTTTCCCTCCAACGCTAATGCAGGTTCACTTAATCTAATTCAAATTTCCATATTCCTAACACAGTAGCGTAATTAGTACTTAAGCATATAACCCAACGGGCGGTAAGACGCGGTGCTAAAAGAACAAAAAAAACATACATACTCCAAGTCATACATGCTCTTTTATTCTTAAACTCAACATTATGAACGGAAAATCAAATAGTTGGTGGCTGTGACCCTAAGTATGAACTTTTGAATGGATACTATGAAATTCAATGACCATACCTTTTTGGGTTGATACAAAGATAATTAACCAATAAATATAGTATTTTTAGTGTATACTATGGTATTCAATGTATATAACCTTTTTAGTGTTTATTAGGTTATTCAAAGATTTGGATTGGAAACAATGATATTTAATAGATATAAACTTTTGAATGGATTAACATTTTAGAAAACCTTCTAAAATATTATATTTTAGGTAAGTAATGTTTCAATAAGAAATAATAAGACTTAAAAAATATGAGTATGTTAATATTGCTTTAACGCAAATAATATGGATTGAATAGTTGAAAATATTTGAGAGTTATAAAAATGTTGTCTATGTTATAAAAAAATTGTCTAGCTCTTTTATAATCGTCAATTAAGTTTTCAACTATTCAATCCATATTATTTGCTTTAAAACAATATTAACATTCTAATATTTTTAATGTATTGTTATTCCTTTTTGAATAATAACATTAAATTCAATTAACATAAAGTTTCGTTTGTAATAATGATAATTAATCAATAAATATAGCATCTCAGGTGGATACCATGATATGCAATGGCTATTGCCTCTTGAGTGTATACTACGATATTCAATTAATATATATTTATTTTGGATTCTATGATTTCAGGGGACAGCATGATATTCAATCAAAATATCTTTACAGTTTACGCTATAGTATTTAATAAAAATAGCCTCTCTGGTGGACATTATGTTATACAGGATGGCCCACGGGAAAATAGCCCACCTTTTATGTCCATCAGGTGCCTCACTCTGAATTGGAGGAGGTCAATCCCCTTCCACCCATATTGTGACATGAAGAATGAGCAAGTGAACTGATTGTCTAAAGCTTTATTGACTCATTTTTCATGTCACAATATGGGTGGAAGGGGATTGACCTCATCCAATTCAGAGTGAGGTGCCTGCTTGATGTAGGAGGAAGGCTACTTTTCTGTGGGTCACCCTGTAGAATTCATATAGAATTTCCGGTAAACACCATGGTAGTAAATGGCTATGTATTTTTAGGTGGACGTTATGTTATAACCAGTATATCAGTTGTAGAAAGTATTCCATAACATCAAGTGGATTTAAAATCAAATAAAGTTGTGCTGAAATATAAAAGAGATAATATTTTACGAATAGCTGTCTTTAACTTCATGTCTCACCTCACGTCTAGTGTGCTGGATGGCAATCAATAAAATATAAATAGTACAAATGGGTATGTAGCTAAAAATAAATGCTAAATGTTGATTTTTTTTAAATTATTCTAGAATAAACATTCATTAACCTTGAAAAAAATTGGGTTTGTTAAATTTAAATGATGAACTTGACAGTAATTTTGTTAAATAAAACTAAAATCAACTTGATGTTAACTTAATGAAGCAAATACATTTTACTAAAACGGATTATAATTGTTAATGTTAATCAATACTGGTCACTTAATAACTTATAATATTCCATCAGGAAGTTTACAATTTCTTACAATAATATCTATTTATGAGTGTTAATCTAGCTTTAAATAATGTTGTTTCATAACTTGTAATATTTACTTTTATTTTGATCTAGAGTTTTTCCCTGAGATATTAACTCTCCTACGGGCAAGCCTGTTTTACTCATAATTAAACTAATGAAGTAGGAATCATTAAGGTAAAAACTACAGGAAAATTATCCTCATTTTGAGAAAGAAAAACTATGAAATCATCCCGAAAAAGAGCTATAACAACCAAGCAGCCACAGCATGCTGGCGAAGATAATGTGTGGAGATATCTTGGTAATAATTTAGAAAAAATCCAATATAGACCCAAACCGTGGTTCATATACTAAATGAACCGGGAATTTATTGTGTGACCAACAATGTGGGTAGCTGTAAATTGAATATATATTTAATTCACCCAAAAAATGCAGATAAATTTATAATTGTGTTTATTTAAATAAAATATAGCAGCCAGAATCTATGTTTATGTATAATTATATCCAAAGATTTCTTTGATAAAGTTTCTCAAAGTGTCCCATACATGAATCCAAGATTAGTCTTGAGAATTGTTACCTATTGAGCATCAAAGTTTACAACTTTCTGAGTATCCAATTCGAGTCCCTGTGGGTATAAAATTAAATCACTACTTTTCGTGAAAGAATATGAAGAACGTTAGCTTCTGAGCTCATAATAAATGCTCTTCAAAGAACTGATAACATTTATATTGTGGGTAAGCGTTTCAGAAATAAAAATCATCATCGTTATTTCAGTCCAAATATAGGTATCTTTGTTACGAATTCCTAAGCAAGCACGTAAATAAAGAACATAATACTTTATTGTGTCTACACTTGGTACATTGAATACAAGACACAATCTTCCACTTCTAAAGATATGACTCATGACGCCTGTAATTGGCGACGAGCTTACAATTCATAGTCTCAAAACTTACAAAGGGACGTCATTGCTTTAAGAAGTTGTTTGTTATGATGTACCTTTAGCGTGGCTAATTATTTCGGAAGATGTGCCCCTAAGGCGACTAACTTTTTTTTATTCCTCACTCCCTCCTCCCCCCCCCCTTCCCCCTCACCTTCTTCATCAACACAATTAGGTGTCAATTGGAGACCTCTCCCTGTTCCTCTAACAATGAGCGCCCAACAAACTACGGCAGCGCAAATGAGCTGATATTCTCCAGTTATTCAGGCCAAGGTGATCTCCAAGAGTGACTCGGTTCATCCGGTTACATGAATCATGACAAAGCACTATGCGCGCCGAAATGAATCGTAAAATAGAGAAAAGAAGGGTAGACTAGATATGTGGTATCAACAACTGATGATTGGAACAAGAAAGTTATTACTTTATATCAGCTAGATTATCAATCTGCAAATCGAATTTCATCTAGTTGATAAAACATAATATATATATTTATATATGTATAAGCGTACATAATAAAAGGGTGTTTACAGTTTAATAAAGATATTTAAAAAGTCATATAAAACAAAATTTTGGTTGTAAATTTGTTCAGGGCATTTTATTTATAGTAAAATTCCTGATCCTGAAATTTGTGTGACTATATCGACACACTAGCACGAATAGAATTGCAATACATTTTCCCGTATTTTATCATCTATTATTTGACCACGACACTATTAGGAAATACGGAATCAGAGAAAAAGGATTTGGAGCTATTCTCAAAGATAATCTTGGCTTGAGGATATATGTCACCCAATCCTTCAGCAGTATTTGAACTTAATTATGATTATCGATGTGAAAAAAGTCATGAAAAATAGTTTCTTGTGAATATATCTTTTATGAATTTATATTTCATCATCGTAATATATGGGTGAGTTTAAAACAAACGGGATCTAAACGTGGTGAAAAGTAAGGTAAGTTATTTACGAGAACGTAAATTAAATTATTTTGTCTGTACGATTATTAATTAACCATCCCAGAAATTGGCGGGGAAAGTTTAATAACACGACGTAGTGTTAACGATTAGAAAATTATGTTTGTATCATTAAAGATTTGTGTTTAGCGTTATAGTTTTCACTTATAGATATGTTTGAGGAGATACATATTAAAGCAGTTTTAAGGTCGATTCACACAGAACGCTAAGCTAAGCTATAATGTGCTGTGCTAAGACATTGACAGTTTTGTTCACACTCATTGCTAAGCTAATCTGAGCTAAAATAAGCTAAGCAATGATTCATTCCTATTTCCCTCCCGAATTAAAGTGTTGTTTATTTTTGGTCTGCTGCAGTGAAGTTTATTTTATAGCGTTCTCCAAATGTCTTATTTAAGTTTAGATGATAGTACTAAGGAAGAGAATATGCTTCTGTTAGCAGCTGTTTTGGAAGATGAAGAAATTTTAGGAAGTGGAGGTTTGACTTGTTCAATTAACCCTTCCTGCATTTAATTATTAAAAACTTAATTAAATATAAAACCTAATAGAATGTTACTTAAACACATGTTTAAAAAAAACTAAAAACTAACCTTCAACTCTTCTTTGGTTATTTTCACCAAACCAGCACTGTGTCTGTTCAACAGGGATTCCAAGCTGCGTTATGCGCATGCGCAACGTAAGATTGTTCAATATGAGAGATGGAAAAATTGCCCGGCTAGCAATCGGATAAAAACATAGTGTGCGTACGTAGCAAGGCATAGCTTAATTTAGCTTAAGCTAGCTTAACTTTTTGTGTGAACCAGCATATTTAAATATATGGTCCACTATTTTTCTAAACAGTTAGCAAATCTTAGCTTAGCAGATTCTGTGTGAACCGGCCCTGAGGCCTGAATTATTTGTTAATAAGTCACTTCATTTATAAGCCTTATTGGGATTACTTTAATAATGTTTATAAGCTTAGATGAAAAATAAGTAGATTGCTTGCAATTTTATGTGTGACATATAATAAAACAAGAATATAGAGCGATAGATTTTTTAATCCAAATCAAATCAGATTCCTCCGTGTGTTTATTATAACTGTTGGGTAGAATAAAAAAAAATTTATTTTTATTTTTTAAAGCAACACATTCTCCTCGTGATGAAATGTTAGGCGGTGCTCATGAAAGTAGAGGAGGTAGCAAAGCCAGTTATCTAGGATGTTTTTATGACACTTCCCCTCCTCAGGCTTGGGCGAGTGACTTCAATTTCAAGGTCGTTTGAGGGCTGAGAGGAAGGTAGGTGAGTGGAGGGAAATGGTCCGGGTCACGTCGCCACCTGGGGTCATCTTCTGGCAAAACAAGAAAAATAAAAGTTAAAGTGAAGGAGGGATGTAGTTTTCACAAGACAATGGACTTTGTCGTGATGTGACTACATTGAAAAATGAAATGTGTGGGTTTATTGATGATTGTGTTTTCATATGTCTAGGTTACTAAATAATCCTTATTCGATCTTGACACAGATTTGTTTGATGTGATATAGATATACACAATAAAGAATATCACGATAAAGTTGTATTTATATATACTATCAAACCCAAATGTTGGTTGAACATCAACACACCCAACGTCAGATGTTAAGCCTAGAAGCACTAAGGAGGCGTACTAGGGAAATAAGGAGTGAGTAGTTGTTCGTTGCCTTCCTCACAGATCCAGAAGGTACTTTTCACATCTGTCTGCCAAGCCTACTGAAATTCATGTACCAAACTGACCCTACAAGTGACACCTTCACTCCATTTATCACAGGTACAGTAGCCCCATGGCTTCTTTGGTGCTGATTGACAGCTCACAGCGACTTCGGACAGCCAACATTTAGGTATATACCTAAATTTTGACCGTCAGAAGTGAAATCTGCTAAACACATGGTTTGCTGATTATATGGTTTGGTGTAGGGATACATAATTTAGTCTGGTAACTTTTCAAAGTTTTAATCTGTCGGCTGTGAGATTTCAGTCAACACCAAAGAAGCCATGGGGCACTGGAGTTGCTATATCTTGAATGGTATCGTTATATATCTGTCACTTTCGTATTTGTCGGAACCAAAAGTGAAACTGAGACAAATAAATGACGGTAACAACTTGCTCTTGCCCGTATAAGATATAGTGCATTGTAAACACTATTAACATATTAACATGATATATATATATATATATAACCCTACGTTTTCCTATCCCCCTAGAGTAACTATGTATGAGCGTAATCAAAATGGGTACTAGGACGTTGGGAAAATAATAATAAGTTCCATTTTATATTTATGCGAAGCTCATCGAACCTATTTTCATAGGGAAGCCGTATTTTAAAGTTTTAAAGTAAAATTTCTTGTATTCATAGATAGTCATGTGAACTTCAGACGTTACTTATGATAGATATTTTCAATAGGCCAACATAAAATTAAATTAATAAATAAAGTGAAATGATATTAATTTTGATCCACAAAAAATATAGTTGTATATTATAAAAGGCTCTATATATGACAAGTAGGATTCAAGTAGACAAGTATATTCTATTGAAAATTGTATTTCAAATTATCCTTGTAAGAATTAATTCGTAAATAAATAGTTAAATATGTTTAAATTACATGTTAAGAATTTTCTAATATAATATATAATATAGATTATAAATATTAATATATATATATATATATATATATATATATATATATTGTGTGTTTGTGTGTGTGTGTGTGTGTGTACGTGTGTGTACGTGTGTGTATGTGTGTTGTGTTTCTAACATAGGAGATTAATATTATATAATGAATATATGTTTAATAATGAATATATGTTATAATAATGAATATATGTTATAATATGAATATATGTTATAATAATGAATATATGTTATAATAATGAATATATGTTATAATAATGAATATATGTTATAATAATGAATATATGTTATAATAATGAATATATGTTATAATAATTAATTATATCTATTATGTTATTTTACCTCATGGTAGTTTTCTATTAAAAATTACAATATTTGTTCTAGTACGTTTAACGCAAAGACTATTAAAACCTTACTACCCGCAACGCTTATCACATGATCTAAGACCTCACGGTCGCATTAAACTGGATTGTGAATGTTCTTAATTGGTTTTTCACTCTTACTTCACACAAATTAAGATAGATTTCCTCTAAATTCTACCTTACTCATCAATCTTCGAGTAGAGGCATGAAGCTCTCTTGAGTCAAAGGTGGCTGTATTACCTGACGATTTCCGTATGTCCATCACAGACTCTGCCTTAGAATATGAGTGAAGAATGACCTTGGGCACGGGGTGACTCTTGGATAGTTCATCAGTAAGAGCATAGGCCTACTAAGACAAAGGTCCTGAGTTTATTTACAGTGTCCAGGTTTTTTTTACGATTTAAGAATAATATATTTAATGTATTTGATTGAGATTCGAGCCTGAAAACTATTTTTAGTGAATATTCTCAAAGGAACGCTCAATACCAAATAGATATATTGAAAATCTTAAATCAAAAACTATGAAAAAGGATAGATATAATAAAAAGAAAGTAAGTTGGAGATAAAAAATGAAAATGAAAATTGACTAAGACAACAGGGAATATTAAATTCACCAAAAAATGATAATAATAAGTGGTTAATACTTGAATGACCTTTAACAACATTTAGATGAAATACAGGCATAAGGAGTCTAATTAAGAATAATGGTTAAACATTAAACATAAGGAATAAATTAAATTGGTACATGGATAATACATAGAAGTGTCAGGATGATCAGAAATTTTTGATGAAACTTAAAAATTAATGAAATTTAAGTAACACACTTAGTGTTGTTAAAGATCATTCAAGTATTAACCACTTATAAATAGCATTTTTAGTGAATAATATTCCTTGTTGTCTTCGTCAATTTTCATCTTCAATTTTTATCTTCAAATTACTTTCTTTTTACTATATCTATCCTTTTTCATAGTTATTGATTTAATATTTTTAGTATATATGTTTGGTATTGAGCGTTCCTTTGAGAATATTTATTATACTCCTCCATACTAATTTAATATGAGTATAATTAATATTTTTAGTGGGACGATTTAGACCATGTAACCACCAGAATATGTATTCATTAATTAAAATCAGTATGTGTTAAAATAATAATACAAACCTCGTTGGCTACTAAACAAAAAGTTAATTTTGAGCTAAAAGAAATTATTTTTAATTATCATCAACCATAAAGCCTTAGTAAAAAGTCAAAAATATTATTCACAATCTTTATATCCTAGTATAAAATGTATTATATATATTTTTTTATTTACCAGAGAAAGCCAAGTAAATAATATGCAAGGATTATAATAACGCTTGAATTTCAAATTAACTTTCGTTGAGAAGTTAATTAGGAGGAACCTTCCTTCCTTTTCATTAACTTACATTTCCTTCCGGTTTCTAATGTGTAACCACACTCTAGCACCTGTTAACCAACCTGCAGCCCGCGTGCTACTAATAACACGTGAAGATATTTCAAGTGGCATTCTTAAAGTTGATTCTTATTTACTCTTCGACAAACAAACCAAACATGGATGAACACGTGAATACCAAAGTGATTTTAATATTCTCTTATTAAAAAAACAGCAATGATTTATTCTAGTATTTGGTTGTTTTACTCAGACTGTTTCTATCAATAAAACATTATTATACAAAATTATGTAGTGGTTACTTTCATATATATTATATTTTAAACCTTACATTAATATTTTTGGATTGTTTAGTTTGAACATATGTAATATTTCTACCCATTAAAAGTGCTTTATATATAATGTTTTATTCGCATTATTAAACGTGGTTTCAATTGCCTATTATTTACATATTAATGTTTATTAAATCCATATAATTGCACTTATTTAAGTGTCAAAAACTTAGTTGTTTATATGACTTCCTAATCAAACAAAATATAAAACATAATTTCAAAGAAAATTTAACCTTGTTACAATGTTCGGTAAGTGACCAAAAATACTATTCCAGGGGCTACTTTTATGCTGTTTCATTGTTTGGGGAACTTTGTATAGATAAATGTTATCAATTAAATTTGATAAATTTAACTAACTTTGTAATATTACAAATAGAAAATTACACAATATGTTTCGTGAAAAGATTGATGAATGACAAAAGCAGAGTATATCAATGACATCTATGATGCTCCTTCAGATTGTAGATAAGTTCTTCAAGTTTGAGAGCTATGGAAATCATTATGATTATCTTGATTGTTACAAGACCTAAAAATCCTTGTTCTCAGAAGTGGCTGTACTGTCAAAATAGGCAAAAGAGCCTTTTAAACTGACCGAATCAATCGTAGTGTGCTTGTCATTGAGCTATTTTTACTTTTGTCAGTATTCCAGTAACCCTTCATAATGTACCACTGTTATGAAGTGTTTGCTATCGTAATATTTAAGATTGAAAAAAAATTACCTTTCCAAGACAATCAGGAACATTCTCGTGACCCTTCTCTGGGTCACGACCGAGGGTTTAGAAACCACTGGCATAGTGGTTTTGGGGTGAAATGACACGCTAAAATTAATCAGTGTAAATAGTGGCACGCCAGATAAAAATGTTATCCATCCCTGCTTTAGTGTGTAGTAAGTGCAGCCCTAATCTGTATTAAATCAGCAGTAATTAGTTTTTAATCACACTACTAACATAATCTTTTAAAGCACGAGATATATGATGTTTTGAGCACTAAGAATCATTCATTTGTATGTGTAGATGGGATCTATCCGTGGTAGTTGAACCCAGAACATGAGGATCGTGCAAACCCTCATCCTTGACGACATGTTAACACACTTTTATTTCCTGAAGACGTGCCAAAAGTGTAAATTAATAACATTTCATTGTCAGAAGAATGGAATGTTATAACTACAAGTAAAGTAATATGTCGATTACACGGATAATAATTCGCGACAAAGGTGTGCTACATATTTTTATTTACTTTATTTATTTAGCACCGCGTCTTACTACCCATTCGGGCTATACGCTTAAGTACTAATAACGCTAATGGATTAGGAATTAGGAAGTTGAATCTAGAGGAAGTGAACCTGCATTTGCGTGAAGGGAGAGTGGAAAACCATTTAGGAAAAACCATCCCCAGTTCACTTGACCAAGATTCAAACCACGATCTCCCCGGCCTAGGCAGTTGTGCTCAACACGACTAGCATGTTAGATAACTACACCACCAGGGCGGGTTTACTACATAATTGAAAATTCGAATAATTTTGTTAAGTAGAAACACATTCCTTCCTATCCACAAAGAACACGACCATAATACAATCCTTATAACGAACTATTATTACATTAATAACTAGTCCCCTGGTGTAGTGTTCAATGCATCTTGCTAAAAGTCTAGGGGTTTTGGGATCGATTCCCGAATGGCACTTTGGGTAATATTCCCTTAGGGGGAATGATCCCAATGCTAACCAGGCTTTAGTTAATTAGACTTAAGTTAGGTTAAGACTCACAACAGATCCACAACTTCATAATCACAATCATCACATCATCTAATTGGTGGGTACGACATGTTTAGACAACCTCATATGGTGTACCCTGGCCCAAACTCTGTGCCACCAGAGCGACTAATATTCTACACATAAGGCGACCGAACTTGGATGTTATGTTCCACCTGGTCAAATATGACATACGATAAATAAAAAACTAAACTAAGTTTAAAACAAACTAAAGATCATAAACGAATGAATGCATTTAAAAATTGAATCAGTATTGACAGAAATAACGAGCACTTGGGCTGACACTACGAGTGCATGGGAGCAAGACCGTAGTAAGGGGGAGGTTTTGGGGGTTAACCCCCACCCCTACTCATTGTATTGCTATGAACAAAATATATATGGCTTTATTGATGGCTCAAACAATATTAAAATTAAGATACAAGTACAATTTAGGCCGCTTTGTTACCATAAAAAGCCCTTCAGAGAGCTTCTAAAGGTGATTAATATTTTGAAATGTTCCTAGTCTTCGGCAACTAGGGCGTTAGGTTGCCATAAAAACACTTCAGATAGCTTCTAGAACTCTTTATCATTTAGAATTTTTTCTAGCTTCCGGCAATTGGGGATGTGCCCACCAATTCTCCCCCCGACCCCCACCCCCACCCCCTGAAATTATTGGCTGGTTACGGCATTAGATGTGAGGTTAGGTATTTGTTTCTGTGATTATTCTCTTGGTTGGTAATTCGGGTAGTTTGGGATCGGATTGTTGGCGTTTCACTAAAGTCATGTCTAGTTGTACTATGGGAGTCTTTAACGAAAGAGGTATTCATTAGTTTAAATTTGTTGTCAAACTACACCTGAACACGGTCTTGGCGCACAAATGTTCTATCACTGAGAAGGATTCATCCCATGTCCCAAGGTTATTCTACACTCAAAGTTTAAGTCAGATTTTGTGATGGACGTGAGAAAATCATCAACCCTCGTGAGCTATCATTGATTCCACAGACAACTGCGACTCGGGAAAATTGTTATTCTGCCAAAGTGTATAATATTTTACTGTATTGGAATCAATGATATCTTGTGTTGTACATTTTGGCAGCATACAACCCTTCCGATTCATAGGTCTTTTTTTTTTCATGGGATATTTATTAATCACAATACTTATAACTGATTTCAAACCCCAAATTGTTTTGGAATTATTTTTATCAAATATCACTTCAAATGCTCTAGGATGCTTTATAGGCCTAATCTCAACCGGGCTAACTAAATGATAATGTTTTCAGCTTTGAAACGAATTTAGTGAAAATAAGTAAATGCCTGCTGCACTATATTTAATGTATAGGGTTAAAGATTATTTCTATGATCATTTCTATGATTATTTAGTTATAATAAAGATAGTATTAGCACTTTGATAGAAAAAAATCTTTTGGATACATATTTACTATCGGGAAGGATGTGAACAGGATATATCAAATCAAAATATTAATCGATAAAAGGATAAACCTATCCGTCACATTCACAGGTAAGCACGTGGGCAAAAGAGTTGATAGTTCTTTTGTGGACTGGTTTTACAGTGCCAGTTAGATCGAGGTTCAGATCCCAAACATTTATTTTGAGAAGTTTTTTTTAACTATATGTTGTACCAATATTGACACTCAAAGCGAGCATATTTTCTTTAAATTCTATATTTCTGATCCCTAATCCATTATCATAGTAAAGACGGGAGGAAAGAATAGATAAATAGTATAATACAACCTAATAAATCGTAAAAGCTCTTTTATTTAGTCTAGTGTTAAAAGGAACACAACATTTTAAATTGGATATAATTAAAATAACCTTGAGTAATTTTTCATTAGAAATAAAATAAATAATTTTAAAATTATATGAAACAGTCTTGAAATAAAAAATGTTTACTAAATTGTTATGGCCATTTTTATAATAATACAAAATTTCAAAAATCAACAAACAAAAAAACTAAACTCAAATGAATTTTTTTTAAAGTCTTATTTAACTTTTAAAACATACTCCAAATTCCCACTTTTTTAAATAAAGAATAAAAATTCAGTTTCGAAAAATCGTTTCGAAGAACATGAATCATATTTAGGCGTATTCATCCTTATCTCAAGAACCAAAATGTGCATGATTACGATAATTTCTGAATATCATAACATGATAAAATTACTAAGGTATAGGAAACTTTTGAGATATTCCTTGTTCATCGTATAATATATATATATATATATATATTATATATATATATATATTAGTAACATATGTAATTAACCTCTGAAGGGTGTCTTGCAACGTTACCCGTGTTGAAACTGTTTTATCATCTGAACTATCACGTGCCCACATTGTAGCAACATCACCCGTATGTTTTAAAATCGACTCTGTCCAATTTCAAGCAGCATGGGCAATGAACCGAGGTGTGTTGACTGTGTTTATAAGAGTTATAAAATAACATCGTGCACACACCCTGGTTTTATGATAGGACCAACTGATACAGATGGTGTACAGTCTTGTTTACAACAAGCTGAACACACATGACTATGGGGTGATAAGTAACCCATCATTTGAAAAAAAAAAAAAAAAAAAAGGATTTTTTAACATTTCTTCTTCGTCACAAAATGTTAGCATAAAAATTTTGGAAAAATAATTAAATACTGTGATATTTATTCGTACGGACTAATAGTAGTACTCTATCTTTACAGAATAAATTATAAAACCTACTTCAACAGAATTAACTTTAATACTATTTATATTTCTAAAGATTAAAATGAAATTACGTAAATAAATAGAAGATTGAGTTCTCATAGTTTAACGATTTATAGAAATGATAATATTTTTAAGTTAAATTATTACAATCACTTAATTTGATTAAAAACCAAGGATATTATTTTCTACATATTTTAATTTCTACTAACAACAATCCCATGTATCTAACGTCTTCCGACAATTACCAGTGAGGATACCAACGTGGATAGTGTCCAAATTTTATCCAAGATTCTTAGGTTTAATATTTATTATTAGCTCCGAAAACACCTTTCCCACATAGTCAATTTTCCCTCTCCTTCTAGACACAAATCCTTGAGCAGTCCATCTTACGTAGTATTCTGTTTCTTTCTTCAATAATTTAAAGTTAGTATATTTCTAACACGTGTTTAAAATATGTTAATTCAACAGTGATAATTTCAATTTCAATTTCCAACAATCACAAGACCTATAACAGGCCAGAACTTAAAGCCACACAAGACCCTTACGTAGAAACATAATTACATAATAAAATAAAATAAAAATCATATACAACTAATGAGTGATTCAAATAAATAGTTATTCAAAATAAAAATAATAGTAACTTATTAATAATAATAATAACAACTACATTAATAAAGAGAAGTAGTGAAAAGTTATCGATTATAAGAAAATAAAATGAAAACATGAAGCAGAATAATGCAAATCTAGATAGTAGAGTTCATATTATTATTAGCACCGCGTCTTACTACCCGTTCGGGTTATACGCAATAAAGTTCATACTTTTTGTAGTTATTAAATTAGTTGTAAGGGATTTCCTTAAATAACTCTCTAGAGCTTGGCTCTTTATTTATGGTTAAATTCAAAGTAAAAAATCTAAAATTTGCGTTATGGATTGTATAATTATTATAATTAGCAAAGGATGAATATAAATCATTAGTAAAAATAGATACCAAAAGTATATAAAATTTATTATATTAATTAACAACAGCTAGTGTAACACAAACTTGGGAAAATATTTATTATTAAATTCTATTTTTTATTTTCAGAGAGTATACCATACTCGATATATTGAAGGATAGTAGGAAACTATATCTTTGTTGAATATCCTGACGAGCACGTATCGATACTTGTAATCGTGGGAGTCTTGGAATTACCAAAACATTGTTCGTCAAAGGAGCACGTGGTTAGTAGAGGAGGAGGGTTAAGAAAAATGTAAACTTTCTCTGCGTCAGTCCGATCACGTATCAACCATGCCTAGCATAATAGATGTGACTTAACTGTAACAGTAGATCATAATAAGATCTACCTAGGGGGTTAAGGAAGTGAGTTATTTCAAACCAACGACTCTCAAACTTTTGTACGACTAGGTTTGGTCGTATCTGTCCTGAACCAACTATTAAATGTTTCGTTTTATTTCAACAAATGATCCCGTTGAAAACATATTACTTCATGGAAACAGTTCCTTAAATTCATGTAAATGATAACTAAAGTGCGTATTTTAATATTGTGTACATCGACCTGGTTGACAATGTGAACTTAGGAATTTGCATCGACTGGTGTGGTTTCCTGGTGGCGATAAGGTTAGGGTTAGATCCCAGATGGGTGCACTGAGATTTATGTACAAACTCTCTTTCGATGCGCTTGTGTACTAATTTATTCAAGAAGGGTTACCTGGTGGTATACGAGTAAGGTGTCGGACTTATGTGCTGGGGGTCTGGGTTTCAATCCTCGGTCCCGACACATATTTATCTGATTACCAAACTCTTCCTTCACATCTGACAAGACGTGTAATAATCACAACTTGTGAATGTGTGGAATGCCAGGCCTCCACCATGGTTTGGATTCCACGTTAAACTGTAGGTCCTCCATTTAATCTCACAATCACCCTACCATTACACATTAGCGTAAGTGCGTATAGCCTGAACGGGTAGTAAGACGCGGTGCTAATAATAATAATATAATAATCCATACTAATGCTAGAGTCACGCTTTATACCGTATGACCACCAATGTTGGTTACAGCTCATTTCCAGTGTACCAATATAAATCACTTCTACCACTACATAAATATGAAATTTAAATCTACTAATTTCCTGCCACTTTATTATAAATTACATCAATCTATTAAGTAGGCACTTTAATAACGGCAATATAAATAAATGATACATACCATTTAAAGTAAAGAAACATAAGGTAGGTGGATTTACAAACAGTTTCACCCATTTTCTTAATATATAACCATGTCACGTGTACATACAAGGTATAAGCCTACACCAGACCCTCAGCCTCAGGTTAAAATGGTTGTGCTCCGTGGGAGAAATTGATTCCCTCAACATGGATATTGTCAGGCGCCATCAAGGGGAATTATTTTAAACTCATGTTAAACACGGTTTTACTAGAGGACACAAATATCCATCTTGAGTCAATTGGCTGGCTTCCACAAAGCTAGGTTCAGGTAGCGACCAAACTCTCTTCTTATATAATCCTACCTCACAAATAGCTTACGCACATGGCACATTAAGATAACAATGGTTTCTGTATGACGAATATGTTAAAAGTGAGTCGTTTAACAACTTCAAATTTAATTATGAGTGTTTTTTTATCACTGTGCATTGATACTAGTGAACCCCAGTGTTGATGAACTCAACCTGGCTCGAGGAGTGCAGCTAAGCTTCTGTAAGACCAAAAGTAAGGAGTGATGAACATTCTCATTTAATGGCAGTGCTCTTGAAAATTGACCTCTAGGCCCTATAAATTATTTGAGTAGTTACTGTTTGGCTTGATGGGCTAGACTCTTTCGTCTATGGTCACCTAGTTGCTGCAATTACCTTCAAACGTGATCATGTTTCGATGGCATGACACGCTCACGTAACGTGTAAATCTACCAACAGTGTGCCCTCAACCTAGAATTTTACCCTACAAATATTATTTGGTCACTTCAAATAGAAATTATAGCCCATTATTTTGAAGTAAGTATAGTATTTTAGAACAGACAATCAGTACTCCATGAAAAATTCTACATGTTGATACAGTTTTGTATTTATTTATTACACTTATAACCACGGTTATTGACGATTAATCAATGGATTGGGATGAATAAAGTCTTTTAAGGTGAACTGGGGAAAAACACAGTTATTAATCACATATTTAAAAAAATCACTCTATTGAACCTAGTCCAGACTCGAACCTTGATCTATCTCACTATAACCGGTAAACCACTCTATTTTTAATTGCTCTGCTGATCACGGGGCGATTGGGTTTCTAATCCCGTTAGTGTGTGCGTATGGTGGTTATTGCTAATGCTGGCATTACGATCAACTTAACTTTAACTTAACGCAGCGTTGACTAAAGATTCACTTAACTTAAGAAAACATGTGTGATCACAATTCACGTAACTTAACGTAACAACTTGATCCAAACATCTGAAATCTAGATAGTGTATTTTGAGCTGTGATTTGTACAATTTGTAAAGTGTTGATCTATGAAAGTTCACAGTTTTCAATCGATATTATAAATATATATTATTAAACATTTTTGATAAATTTAGCTTTTCTAAAATAGTTTAATTACTTTTTTTATGTCTGATCAATAGAACATAAGCAAAGAATAAACCTAGGTCATAATACCAACAAATGAATTACTAAATAACCCTATAGACGTTACACGCATAATGATTGGCCGGCTAGATCACGTGATATCCTTCATGTAACGTTCACTTAACGTGAAAGACCTCCAAGGACATCTACTAAGTTTAGTTAATTACAAGTGAACGTTAAGTTAACTGCATCGTGATCGCTTCCATTTAAAAACACTAGGAGATACTTTACGTTAAGTTACGTGAAATTAACCTCAAGTGAACGTTAGGTTAATCGTGATCCCGGCATAAGTGGTTTCTCCACTTTTCTTTCACGTAAATGTGGCTACAATTCCTTTAAATTCAACCTTATCAACGGTTGTATATAGCGGTGCTAAAACAAAGCTTACGCAATGTGATACAATCTTTAAAAAAATTAACTAATATAAATGACCTACTGAGGCATATTTCTTAAACTGGACGTTCATTTTTAAACAGAGAGAGTATAAATGGTAGAAAAACGCAGTTCTAAGTATATTATATTATTATTATTATTATTATTATTATTTTATATTATATTATTATTATATTATTATTATTATTATTATTATTATTATTATTATTATTATATTATATAAACGTAGAAGTTATTTTCACGGATTTATTTAATGTTTTTAAAATGACCTTTGAAGTATGATAAACATACATTCCAATGAGAAACTTATCCAACCTTATTCAAAAAATGTTGAGGGCATAATATGTTTAATTTTGCAATATTAGAAACATATATTTTTGTAGGAATCAAGTTCACAGACGTATATATCATATATAAAATAAACGTTATTTTTGTTTTAGGTATGAACACAATTTACCATTAAAGACTTATTTTAAGTGTTAGTGATGAGTAGGATAGTTCTTTAGGGTAAGTGTAATCACATCAGTGGAGAGATAGTATGATGAATAAATCACACGTGGAAAAACCACCCGGATTGGATTCAATCTTCGATATTTTCATCAATGGCAACAAATTGCAATACGGGTCTAACGTCGTAGATCACTCGTCCACTGTTGATGGTATTGAAACTGTTAATAAACTCTTTTAAAAAAATAAAGTAAAATATGACCATACTACCCGAGGGTTCCATGCACTCGAGAAAGTAAATAACATGTTTTGATAATTAGATAATATAAAAAATATTATCTGACCGGTAATTATTCTTACATATGAATGATACTCATTAAAATTAATAATTTTGTATGCCTGCCTGGTACTATTTTTTACTATTACACACAGTATATTAGTGAAAATCGGTTTAAGTCTGTGAGTTCAGGTTTTTCCTAACGAGTGTTTTGAAAAAAAAATCTGAAGACCAATCACAAAGCAAATATGTGTTTATTCTTCTCAAATTCATAAATCTATATTTCTTAAAACCATTTTTCATACCTTTTAAATTATATAACATATTTATGTGCACCAGATTTTACTACCCATCTGTGATAGTAGTGTATTCACACTTAAGAAGTAGGGGTAAGGAAAGTGGTTTTTTGTGAAAGTACATGTAAACTTGCGTGGATGGAGAGTGAGAAATGATTGACAAAAAAAGTATTGGCTATCATGCCCTAACCTCTCCGTGGCCAGCAAACAAAAATGGTAAAAGTTACACGTGTTTTAGTCTGAGCTAGAAATTGGGGGTAGTTATTGGCATAGTATAATCTTGATTAAACCTTCTATAAGAATATAACATATGTTTACTGTCAACATTGATTATATTTAAAATTTTATTAGTGTAATTTTATATTTACTTAGTATATCTCTCAAAAGAGATGAATGCTAATGACACGACTTGAAGTCTGATTACTAGAAACTATATCTAGTTACTTTCCTATTAAATTGTACCGTAGTTTCCCCACCCTCCATTCAGGCTAGTTATGGTATGTGTTCTTAAAGCTTCCTCTTCAAGCCATGTCTTCTAGGAATACTTAAGAAGCACATAGACGTGCTTCAGGGGTCAAATGGCCTAAGGCGTCACTTTTGTGCTGACTGGCCTGCTGAAGATGGGGATATTGGGGTTCGAATCATGATCAGATCTGTTGAGGAGGGGGGGGGGGTTCTTAAATGATTTCCCACTTTCCTTTCACTCTTATCTCTTAATACTTCCTTCTTAATCCCTAGCTCATTAGAGTAATTACCACATAATTATGCGTATGAACTGAACATTTAAGACATGCTGATAATATGAAGAACAAACAGTACTGGCAATTGATAGTAAAAACGTAAAATGAAACTCCTTAAGTGTGTAGTTCATCTGCACTTGCCAGGGAAAATTCGTCATGGAGTTTTGAATTTGTAGGCTATCCGAATAATTTCTCTCTTCTTAGAAGACTTGAACATGTTTATGCCCGACTTCACGGATGCTCATCTTTCGTGTTCTGGCCTTGGGGTAAGATTCTCCTGCTGAAGAGAAGGTCTAACCAGGACGACCTTACACTTTACAAGTCCCCCTCGCCAGAGGAAGGAAGGATCTAGGCGAGAACCCTTGAGGCATGTCCTCCAACCTTGAGGGCGTATTCGTAAAAACTGGGAAACACGTTTACTGCTGTTGTTTGCAACAAAACAATAACGATTTACATATTTTTTTAAAAACGAAATATTTGGTTTGAAGAGCATTTATTTAATATCCTTGATGAGTGAAGAGCGAAGTTTTCAGAGCAGTACGACCTTGAGTCAAGAACTTGATTCAAGGCATACCACATCGGCTCGGAAAATATTCCTGATTTTTATTCCTCTCTAAATTCTTGTAAAAAATAATGTGGCTAGAAGAGTCACGCGTGGACTTAATGGTTTATTTTACTTAAGGGAATTCATTAATTAAAGTTTAAATAATTTAGGTGCCCCCGCTTTGGTGGCCGCATGGTCTAAATCGGATCCGGACAACTGGGTGCGTCGAACTGGGCGCCAGGACAACTAGGTGGCAGGACAACTGGGCACCAAAAGTAACCCAACTTTTTTCTTTAAAAATGTTTTCACTTTCTTATATCACAATGCAATGCACCTTTTTATTTTTAATTAAAAAGTGATGAGTAAAAGCAAAATATGCACTCTTTGATTATGCGCAACGTCATATTTTATTTAATTTTTTTTTTGTCTTGTATTAATGCATTGCAATAGCTAGATTAGGTTAGGTTAGGTTAACTATATAAATATGAATTAATTAAATTTCCGCTAATATTTATTTAAACAACTCCAAAAATTAATATTTACGAAATTGAAAAATATATGATGTTGCGCTGAAAAATATAATTAGTTAAAAAAAGGTTCATTTTTAGTTTTTACCCATCACTTTTTAATTTTAATTATTATTATTATTATTATTAGCACCGCGTCTTACTACCCGTTCGGGTTATACGCACTTACGCTAATGTGTAATGGTAGGGTGATTGTGAGATTAAATGAAGGACCTACAGTTTAACGTGGAATCCGAACCACGGTGGCGACCTGGCATTCCACACATTCACAAGATGTCTTGTCAGGGGTGTAGGAAGGGTTTGGAAATCAGATAAATCTGTGCCGGGACCGAGGATTGAACCCCGGCCGCCAGCACAGAAGTCTGACACCTTACCCCTAGACCACCAGGTCACCCTAATTTTAATTGAAGAATATATGAAAAAATGGTGCATTTTTTATATTCTAAAAAATTTACATTGCATTATAATAGAAAAAAGTTAATTAAAAAATAAATAAAAAAAGTTATTTTATTAACGTCCAGTTGTCCTGTTGCCCAGTTCGCGCGTGCCCGATTGGCGGCGCCCAGTTGTCCTAGACCGGGTCTACTGAGTTACTCTCACAGTAGACTAGATTGCCGATGACGGAGAGATCAAGGTTCAAATTTCGGTCAAGTGTAGTGAGGGTGGTTCTTCCAAAGTGGTTTTCCACTCTCCCTCCACTCAAATGCCGTAATACTTCCTTTAAATATATCCTTCCTAATCCCTAAAACCATTAGCGTAGTTAGTACATAAGGGATAATAAAATGCAGCACTAAAAAAATAAAAAAAATAGATGCATTAACAAAACATCTTTTAAAAATTTTAACCATTATATCTAAAAAAGTAGCTCACATTTTGGGGTATCGGATCACTAAGGGTGGATAATTTGGTCAAACCATCCAAAGGAGATTTATTAATTAATTTTTCTTATTTTAAATTTAATAAATGCACTCTCCTTATAAATGAAAACAACAGTTTATGTCATCGTGTAACAATTCTTCTTGGATTATATATATATACGGTGACCTGGCGGTTTAGGGGTAAGGTGTCGGACTTCTATGCTTGCAGCCGGGGTTCAATCCTCGGTCCCGGTAAAGATTTATCTGATTACCAAACCCTTCCTTCACCTCTGACAAGACATCTTGTGAATGTGGGGAATGCCAGGCCTCCACCGTGGTTCGGATTCCACGTTAAACTGTAGGTCCTCCATTTCATCTCACAATCACCCTACCATTACACATTAGCGTAAGTGCGTATAACCCGAATGGGTAGTAAGATGCGGTGCTAAAATAATAATAATAATAATAATAATAATAATAATAATAATAATAATAATAATAATAATAATAATAATTCTGGATTATTTTATATCAAATTCAGAACCATTTGAGTGAAAACAAGTATCGGAAATATTTTTACTAGCCGACTAGGACCAATGCAATATAATGCAATGAACCATATTGTGCACGTACCTTAAGGTTATTCTTTATTAAATGATAGTTTATAAACGCCTAACATAAAATAAGATGTTGATTATTAAAATGCTTTTCTTTACCGATGTAGTTTTCCTTGGCTAAAGTAATGTTTTAACTCACCATAGATAGGCTAGTCTTGTGCTATGCATTATATTATTATTTTTATTTATTTATTTAGCACCGCGTCTTACTACCCGTTCGGTTATACGCTTTAAGTACTAATTACGCTAATGGATTAGGAATTGGGAAGGTTGAATTTGAGTAAGTGAACCCACATCTGCGTGGAGGGAGAATTGAAAACCATTTAGGAAAATCCACCCCCAGTTCACCCGACCGAGATTCGAACCTCGATCTCCCCGTCCTCAGTATTTGAGCTCAACACGACAAGCGCGTTAGCCAACTACGTCACCGAAGGGGGTTATATATTATTATTTTAAAAAATGTTGTTTTTTGAGTTTCGCTATCCATCTGGACTATCTATCTATCTCTCTATCATTTTCTCTCTCTCTCTCTATATATATATATATATATATATATATATATATATATATATGTATATATGGATTAATGGTCAGGAAGGTAGATGATAGAGGATATTGGTGTGAAAGAATAGTTGGAAACTATCTTGGAAAATCCACTATGAACTCACCCAACCAGCACAACACAGACTAACCAGATCTGTTTGGCTCCTTAGCCCCCATGCCCACCAATAATTGCCATTATTTAAATATCTATAGCCATGTTCACAAGCATTTAAATACCAATGAGCTTATTAGCGACTAGGATAACGAACGCTTGTGCTGAACTCAGAATAATTCTCACCTCATCTGCTTTTGCGCTGATTGACCGGCTCTTAAATCATCCAAAGGGTCTCCATCACCTGCTTTTGCGCCACTTGACCAGCTTTTGAATCATTCAAAGGGCCTCCATCACGTGCTTTTGCGCCACTTCACCAGCTTTTGAATCATCCAAATGGTCTCCATCATGTGCTTTTGCGCCACTTGGCCAATTATTGAATCATCCAAAGGGTCTCCATCACGTGCTTTTGCACCACTGGACCAGCTTTTGAATAATTCAAAGGGCCTCCATCACGTGCTTTTGCGCCACTTCGCCAGCTTTTGAATCATCCAAATGGTCTCCACCATGTGCTTTTGCGCCACTTGGCCAATTCTTGAATCATCCAAAGGGTCTCCATCACGTGCTTTTGAACCACTGGACCAGCTTTTGAATAATGCAAAGGGCCTCCATCACGTGCTTTTGCGCCACTTGGCCAATTCTTGAATCATCCAAAGGGCCTACCTCACCTGATTTTGCGTCACTTGACCAGTTTTTGAATCATTTAAAGGGCCTCCATCACGTGCTTTCGTGCCATTTGATCAGCTATTGAATCATCCAAAGGGCCTCCCTCACGTGCTTTTGCGCCACTTGACCAGCTATTGAATCATCCAAAGGGTCTCCATCACCTGCTTTTGCATCACTTGAACAGCTATTGAATCATCCAAAGGGTCTCCATCACCTGCTTTTGTGCCACTTGACCAGCTATTGAATCATCCAAAGGGTCTCCATCACCTACTTTTGTGCCCCTTGAACTTGGGGACTCGAGCCACAGATTATCAGAGGTGGTTGAGGATTTCCTAATGTCATAGAACTATTGACATCCACACCAGTAGGCACGGGGACAAGGCGTCATTCTAGTCCTATATTGATTGTCTATGACGGGTAAGTAAGCTGAGCTTCAAATACAAACGTACGAGTAGTGTAATAGTTTTACAATCCTTTCCCCCTCTCTACAAATGAAAGAATATTTCATCTAACATTAATCTTCCTCAGCCATACCATAAGTGTATATCTGAAAACACCCCGGAGGGCTAGTAAGAAAAAAAATAACCTTAATGATCACTACTTTATCCAAGTGTCATTTCAATTAAATGCTATATTTTTTGTTCAGTCAGTTCATTGCATAAGAGTAGTATTCAAAACACTTATTAAATTTAATGGCCTCGTCAGACAAAGTAACCTAGCCACAATCAAAATATTGCCCTTCACAATTTATAAGAGTACTACACTTATCAAATACTGAGAGTTATACAAAAGTCAAATTTAAATAACAAATGTAATCCATCCAATATATTCATGTTTCTTAAAGAACATCACTCATTTCCTCTCCACGTCTTATTTTTTGTTCACACTTTAAGAAAGGAAAATATTTCCTAATGTTCGCGTTTTACTAAGAATCAATTGTTAATGCATACAGACATGATAAAAAGCACTAAAGGTACATTGGGCTCATTAAGGAGGAATTATAGATTAATTAAGAAGTTGTATAGCTGGTCACATCTAATTCATGATAACTTCTGTATTCGAGGCCTTGTACAATTAGGACTA
Source organism: Timema cristinae (assembly GCA_039000515.1). Taxonomy (NCBI): domain Eukaryota; kingdom Metazoa; phylum Arthropoda; class Insecta; order Phasmatodea; family Timematidae; genus Timema; species Timema cristinae. The sequence continues at coordinate 38,971,979 of JBCFYV010011172.1, read as the reverse complement.
TTAAGATAGACAAATTATATAACTATACATCCATACAAACCATATTGAGGAAGAGAATAAGGCGAGAGTAATATGAATAAATAATAAAGGTACACATTCAGAATAAAATTAAGTCTACGTATACACGAAATGAATATATTTTTCATTTAATTTATATTTTTTTGAGGTATTTAACTTGCACTTTCTGAATCAACTAATCAATCATATCAGCATACGACTTGTAAACTAATTCAAATCTAAAACAGACACAACATCTGGCCATAAGCCGTTAATTCAACGCTGTGAAAGGGGGATCCCTCATTTCACCAATGACACATTTTTCTAGCCATTCCAAGAATCGAACCCAGGATTCATAGCTCAGTAGATAGACACGCTACCGACTGAGCTAAGGTGTCAGACTCACAAGTATAAGAACGTTAAAATAGACATCATTTATGGGAATATATTAACATACTTATAGAAAAGTACAAAGTAGTAGTTTCGCGTTGTTGTCAAATTTGACAAGTTGCTATAAATTAACAAAGAATATTTTGGCCACAATAAATAAACATTGCTTCAATAGCTACGTTAATTTTCAATTTTAAACATATACTCGTATCTATCTCAACAGCTTTTGAATAATTTGTTTCGATAGAGTAGAGATAATAATCCCTATTAAGCCTCAATACTGTGGTAATGGAGCTTTGTTGAGATGTGACCTATCATGAGAGAGGAAATAGAAGTGTTCAATAAATGATACTCATTGGCCTACAGGTCACGGTTAGTTGGGTGTCGAGGATGTTTGGAGGATCACTCATGTTTCATGTCGAGCACGAATACCTCTCTAAGTCCACCCCCGCAAAGCTGAAGACAATATTTCATGTTCTAGCGTCAAATATAGCACCCATTCCGATACTAAAACCAATGACTCAATAGAGGAGACCAAGCCGTTATTTCAAGCCGCACTGACTGGCATACTGACTTAGGCATTAATAGATCCGTGAAGTTGGTAACACCCAAATATGCACAAATTATGAAACCTATGCCAATATTTAGTGCTGAATTTATGCCACAAGAATATCCAACTTCTATAATTTTTGCTTCTATGGTTTTAAATAAAACATCTAAAAACAGTGGATGTCGCTGGTAGCACCCATAACAACGAGAGAAAATCTGAAACGTATGCCAATATTTAGTGCTGAATTTTTACCATAAAATAATCCTATTCTAGTATTTGTGCCCCATTAGTTTTCTTAAAATTATCACAAAATTAACGGCAAAAATTCTGAAACTTATGTAAATATTTAATGCCTAATTGATGCCACAATAATATACCACTCCCATAATTTGTGCCACTATGATCTTTTATAAAACACCTACAACTTTGGGTGCTTCTGACAGCATAAATTATGGAAATGGGAATTCAGCATTAAATATTGGCATAAGTTTCATAACTTGTGCCATTATTAGTGCTACCAACTTCACGAACTTGCCGTTAGTTTAGTCTGGTCTTGTTTATTGATGACGTGGAGGTCGTTATCTCGAATTTCAGCTGAATACACTGAGATTTTTATGTCTTAAATAATTTCTTTATTTTTCTCTTTTCCCACTCAAATGAGAGTGAATTTCTTATGAAATTATAGCTGTCTCCTCCTTACATCATAAAATTAGATTCGAACAGAGAAATTTAAAAAAATAATCACATAGCTACGGAGAAAAATAAAGCCACTAAGCCAGGTGGTAGTGGAGAGGGAGTGAAAAATATCAACGTACCCTGTCCAGTTTCAAACATAAGATTATAAGGTCAAATTTGACGTGTTAGAATCACATTCAACTCTTATAGTTAAAAAAATTTGGTTTAATTTTTTAATAACTTAAATAATAATAGCTTCAATAAATCAGACTGGGATTAGAACTACAAATAACCAGTCACTGATGAACCAGACAAGACAAGAGTTACGTGTTTGTGCACGTAACTACTGGTACGGGTACTAGCGATTTTAAGTTATTAAACATTTAAATTAACAGATCCTAGATACATTAAAATCTTTAAATTCATCCACATTTCTATATATTATCATAATATAAAAGAATAACACATTTTTTTTTAAACTGTGACTACTTGTAACAGTAAATACAGCGATGTATTCAAAATATTATTTTAAAAGTTAAAAAAAAATCTGTTTTATGACAAAACACAAGTTTTTATAAAAACTAGGGTGACCTGGTGGTCTAGGGGTAAGGTTTTTTACTTCTGTGCTGGGGTCCGGGTTCAATCCTCGTTCCCGGCACAGATTTATCTGATTACCAAACCCTTTCTTCACCTATGACAAGACTTTTATTAATCACAACTTGAGATTGTGGTAATGCCAGGCCTCCACCGTGGTTCGGATCTCACGTTAAACTGTAGGTCCTCCATTTCATGTCACAATCACCCTACCATTACACATTATCGTAAGTGCGTACAACCCGAAACGGATATTAAGACGCGGTGATGATAATAATAATAATAATAATAATAATAATAATATGAAAATGTGCTTAATGGTTTTTTTCTTAATGTATTCAACTGAAGGCACGCAAACCATGTGAAACAAATATTCCACGTTATTTTTTCCTAGAAATGGACCAAGCTTTGATATACTCTCTCTAAATGTTGACAGAACTATTTTCATGTATTAATTTACCAAGCAAATATCTTTTGTGTCATCACTTTATTTAATATTTTAAATTTAAACAGCGTGGCATACATAAAGTGATGTTGAATGTGGATTACTCTAACCCAATATGTAAATATCTTATTTATAAAACCTCAATATAATCTGCTCTAAGTATAGGCTACCAACAAACCTTCAACTTAAATTACAATAGCCTGCTTCAGTGGCCGCATGGTGTAAGGCTCTAGTCTTGTAATAAACTAGACTGATGAAGATGTTAGATGCAGGTTGGGTGCATTGAGTAAGGGGATTTTCCTAAATGGTTTTCCACTCCCTATCTACGCAAATGCGGGTTCAATTCCTTTGGATTAAACCTTTATAATTTATAATACATTAGCGTAATTAGTACATATGCGTATAACCAGAACGGGTAGTAAGATGTGGTAATAAGAATAATAAAAATGACTATAGCTGCCAGTATGACAGGGCAAAGCTATGTAAAAATCACATTTTTTACGTAAGGACCCAGATTCAATCAGATCCTTTCCTCTTTGGTAGCTGAACTTACCACTAAAAATCGACCTCAGCTATAATAGCTAATATATTAATTTAGGCTTCGTTAAATATTAGTTAATATAGATATAATTAATCACTACCAAATAAACCATCCAAACAATATTTATTAAATGGTTAACGAGAGTATAGTTTCTTGTTTTGTATTTTAAAATATCAATATTTTTATTCTTTTATATCTATATTTCTCAAGTTTTAAGGCGTGATAGATTACCATGACAGGTACATGTAACTTTGGTTTTATCCCAAATGGAATAAATATTAATGTGTGGTTTGATGCTTAGCTTAGAAATATTTAAATTCAAATTCTTTCATTAAGATAGGGAATTATTAGAAATATGTAATGACAAACTAAATCATATCTTTATGAGCACGCTAATTGGATGGCATTATTTGATAATATTATTATATTTGTTGGTCATATGAATATAATTATAAATATAAATTAACTATATAAACAAATATAAATAGTAATCAAAATTAACATTATTAACACATTAATCAAATAGCTGAAAGTCATATTTATACTAACATAGATAATCTAATGTATTATTTCAAGCTGGTGTCACTTAGCTGAACACACGCGCTTGAAAATAAATAATAATAATAATAGCACGCGTTACTTTTTTTTCCCCCAGTAAGAGTACATATCGCAACAATGCGCTTCTAAATAATAAAAGTTGACCTTGGTGGTCTTGGGTAAAGTTTTCACCTCAGAACTCAATAATTATGGGCTCAAACCCAACCGATATCAACGGGTCTTTCTTGAGCGATAATAATCAATTTTATAACTTTTTGGAAGTTAAGTGAAGCCGTTGGTCCCATAAGTAAAATAAACCTGTGAATTATGTGAAAACACCTTTCCCAGCAAAAATGGATAGGCCCTTTCACTCTCGCTCATAGAAATTATCTTGTGTTGATAAAACCACCTGGTTTAGAAATTGTATATTAAATACCTCAAATAAATCAAAGATTAAAATAAATAAGAAAACATAGGTCGGGGAAAATTTAAGTGGAAAGCCCCTCACATATCTCAACATATTGATTACAATGAAACTCTAATCGGTGGTCGAATGGCATTACTCTCGTAATAGAACGGATAGCTATTGATAAGACGTTTGGGTTCAAATCCTGGCTCAGTGTATTGAGGGGAGTTTTCCTAAATGTTTACTCACTCTTTTTCTTCACGCAAATGCGAATACACATACTCTAAACCTTACCTTCATAATCCTTATACATAATTAGTAAAACATGTTGAACAAAAAAGAAAAATATCCATTAAAATGCACTACATTATTGGAATAAACAAATGAAATGACGTCAGTCCTTAGATATTTTTCTAACATCTTTATTATAACGGAGTATGCCTTGGTAGTCTAGGGTAAATTTCTCGCCTCAAGACCCAATATTTGTGGGTTCAAACTCGACCAAGGCTGACGGATTTTTACTGAGCGATATTAATCGGTAACACAACTTCCTAAGGAGAGGAGATAAAGCCGTTGCTCTAATGTTGATTGTAGGTGTAATAAAAAAAGATCCCTGTACGTTATGTTAAAATACTTTTACGGCTAAATAGATAGGCTCTTTCTTGCTCGTTCGCAAAAATCAACGGGAAACTACCGCAATTTTAGGACTTTTCTAGGACATGTTATTTCTCCCAGACGGTGTGGGCAGCACTAATTCACAAAGTTAGCAGAGCTAAGGGCATGGCTTGCTTCGGAAGGATAGGAAACACATTACCATACATCCATAATTTTGAAGACTCGTTATTATTAGTATTATTATTATCAAGACTGCCATTAGTAGACGTAGAGCTCTGGGCTAACTTTGTTTGTGGGGCACCCAGTTATCAGCCCCCCCCCCCTCTCAAAAAATATTATTTTCCTAGTGTTATTACGGTAGTTTGCACCTATATAAATATTTTCAAAACTTATAGTGCTCACGAGACATTACTACAAACACTAATTACTACACACGACTACATTACATTACCAATATACTCCAAATAAAATTTTGAGCTTCGGTAACAATATAAATAGATCATTCATGTGTGCTACTTGTAACACTATCCCGAACGTATGTTAAAATTTACTATAAGTAGATTACAACGGACAACTGTGAAACCGAAAGAATAAACAAACAAAACGCAAACAAGATTGTCTGGTGGTTCTCCTATATTTTAGTGAACTTAATATAAGAGCGCGCAAGCATAATTTTCCCAACACAGCTTGTTGTTTATCTCTTGTCACCTAAACAAGCGTGAACCCCCCCCCCCCACCCCTTTCCCCCCCAAATCGTGGCCACACCGTTTGCACACTCATAATGGTGGTCCATATCATAATCACAGATAACAGTGACGTATCTATATTGTGTTTGTAAAAACTAAGAATAATCGTTTAGAACTAAACAATTGGATACAACGATATTAAATGTATATATTCTTTTATTATTATTTTTATTTTTTGGAAATAATCTTACTAGCCGTAAAACCTATAAGAATTAGATTACTCTAATGGTATAGGGATGAAGAAAGTTGAATTTAGAATAAGTGCACCGGCATTTTTACTGGGGAGAGTGAAAAACCATTTAGTACATTTAATATAAACACTCTTTGTACACCCAAATCGGAGTCAAAGATAAACTTCCCCATCACCAGAAACCACAGTAGATAAGCTTAATATTAAATTGATATATCCACAGATGTCGGCTTTCCTGATGTTAATTACCATTATATTTTGTATTATAATATATTTATCTCTTTGATGTAATTTGCTGACTATTTGATATGTGTAAGGTATAGCACCTATAGACACACACACATATATATACTGCATTATTTATAGTCAATTATGTTACATTATTTCTAGAAATAACTACTCTATATATAGGTGCCTATACCTTACCAAATCAAAAGTCCAGCAATACATCATATGGATAAATATATATATACACACTGCATTATTTATTGTCAATTATGTACATTATTTCTAGAAATAACTACTTTGAAAAATGTATTAGTATTATTTGACATTTTCTTTTATATAGTGTGAGAATTAAGTAATTTACTAAGGTTAAACCAATGATTGCGCTTAAAACAATTAGACATAAACAGTTTTGTTTGTTTAGGTACTATCAGTAGTTATAGTTGCAAGGTAAAGAGTATACAACTTTGCCGAAATAAATAAAGACACCAAAGGCAAGCTGAAAACCCAAACCGCACGTTTGTTCAGTTATATGTGAAATTTTCCATCTACTAACATCGACAATGACCGAAATAATGCATTAACCTTTGCCACAACATTTTACTTGAAGAATATTAGTTCAGGTATGGTCTTTAAAGAGTTTGGAAACCATAGCGAATTACGTAGGTGACCTTTCCTAAACCACAATATCCATGTTACAAACTATGCTCTAGGAACTACCTTATAGATCGACCTACTATAATGATGGTTAATTTATAATTTTAATAAAATAATTATACTGGTGAAGCGAGTCAAATAAGTAACAAATTGTATTTTTTTTTTAAACTCATTATGTTTTTATGATGACCTTATTCGGTCAGACAAATATTTAAAAGCAGGTTTGTGTAGTAATATTATGTAGGATGATCTCAGTTTAACTAAATGACCTTCAGTTGTACATTCTTCATGGTATATACCATACTCTCCTCCCACCAACCCTATCCCATCAAGTTATTTTACCTCTAATATTATTAAAGTCAACCATTGACATTGAAATATCTTAAGCTAATAATAAAATAATGTAACACTTAATAAAATGATGTGCATATAATATAGCTATATTAATTCATGTCGGAGAATGATCTGTTTAATTTTGGTTTTGAATATAAAGAAGTGCCGACATGTCAGATAAAATGATGGCTGATAATACTTGCTATATAATGAATGAAAGGTAATTTTTTTAGTCGGGATACTACTTTTGAATAAAGTAGATAGCGGCCTGCCATTTCTGTCAATGAATTATCTTAAAATAATATCAAGCAGGCAATTAAATATTTGAGAGAGTTTTTTTAAACTGCACTAGTGATCACACAGGTTAAGCAAAATAGACTTGAGTGCAGCTGACGTGGAGGTCCAGATTCGAATCTTGGGCTGAGTGTACTGAACCTTTGGACAATATATTAAAATAATATATTCCATTTTCTTTAGAAAACTTAGGGCAATATTTCTCAGAGTGTGGGCCTTTAACAACTGGTGGTCCGTGGTGATATATAAAATAGTCCTTAGAGTACCTGGGAAGATGTTTAATAAAATGAATTAAAGAAGTTGATCATATATAGCACATAAGATTGAAATGGAAAAGACTTAATTTGAAATAATCATAATATGCTATAGACTATTTATTTTCTCGATAGACACTATACAAATGGAAGGCTGTACGGACATTGAGTTAACAAAGCTGAACAATTATTTATATAAAAAATCATGAGGTTTAAAATATTAAAAATGATCAAAAAACTATTACTCACTAGTTAAATGTAACTCTATGGTATTTTAGTTGAATATTAATTTTTTGGCTTGCATTTATAGTCGCAAAATGGAATTGAATAAAGACCAAGTTTTTCCTGCATAGCTTTTAATAAATTCCAAGCTTCCATTCTCCCAGGGATCCGCTGATCCCCCATTGCTCATGCCTTCCATTAGGTGGCTCTCAGTCACTAAGATTTTCCTTAGGAATTCAATAAAACAAATTTATTTTGTTCATGTAATCACATGTAATGGTTGATGTTTAAAAACACTTTGCATGTTTAGCAATGAAATAAGGTGATAGTTTTTGATAAGGCTGGATCAGTAAATGATGGTCAGCTTAGTTTAAATGAAAAACTGTCAGAACATGTGAAATCATTTTGTGTTTCTGGGCAGAATGTTCTGTAAAGATAGAAGTATATATGATGAAATTGACATACGAGTGACTACATCTCGGAGAGTAATTAGATGTATGTGGATTATAGCAATGAATGAAGTAGTATTGAATGAGGCAAAGATGGCAGTAAATTGTGTTAACGCCAGTATCATTGTATATTTGTTAGGAGAAAAATAATAATAAGGCAAATGCGCTTGTAATGAGATATCTAAGAATTGTATGTGGTTAAACTCGTATGGATAAACCCAGTAATGAATAGTTGGTGAAGGAGTGTGGTTTTAAAGAGAATACAATAGGTAAATGTGAAAAAGACTTCTTAAGTTGGTTTGGACATGTTGTTAAAATGAATGTGGATTGAATGATGAGTAAAATATATGAAGGTAGATTTTGTGGATCAAAAGGAAGGGGTAGACCATTTAAGACGTGGTTAGATGTGGTACTGGAGATAAATGTGTGAAAAAGAAAATTAATAGGTTTAAGAATAAAATAGATATATTACTCGGAGTATGTATGTATGTATGTATGTATGTATGTATGTATGTATGTATGTATGTATGTATGTATGTATGTATGTATGTATGTATGTATGTATGTATGTATATATGTATGTATGTATGTATGTATGTATGTATGTATGTATGTATGTATGTATGTATGTATGTATGTATGTATGTATGTATGTATGTATGTATGTATGTATGTATGTATGTATGTATGTATGTATGTATGTATGTATGTATGTATGTATGTATGTATGTATGTATGTATGTATGTATGTATGTATGTATGTATGTATGTATGTATGTATGTATGTATGTATGTATGTATGTATGTTATGTATGTATGTATGTATGTATGTATGTATGTATGTATGTATGTATGTATGTATGTATGTATGTATGTATGTATGTATGTATGTATGTATGTATGTATGTATGTATGTATGTATGTATGTATGTATGTATGTATGTATATGTATGTATGTATGTATGTATGTATGTATGTATGTATGTATGTATGTATGTATGTATGTATGTATGTATGTATGTATGTATGTATGTATGTATGTATGTATGTATGTATGTATGTATGTATGTATGTATGTATGTATGTATGTATGTATGTATGTATGTATGTATGTATGTATGTATGTATGTATGTATGTATGTATGTATGTATGTATGTATGTATGTATGTATGTATTGTATGTATGTATGTATGTATGTATGTATGTATGTATGTATGTATGTATGTATGTATGTATGTATGTATGTATGTATGTATGTATGTATGTATGTATGTATGTATGTATGTATGTATGTATGTATGTATGTATGTATGTATGTATGTATGTATGTATGTATGTATGTATGTATGTATGTATGTATGTATGTATGTATGTATGTATGTATGTATGTATGTATGTATGTATGTATGTATGTATGTATGTATGTATGTATGTATGTATGTATGTACCTTAGTGTATCTTTCTATTGTGATTAAAATTTTAATGTTTTCAATAAGGGATATACTTTTTTAAACAAAATTAGGAAAAATGTTATTCATTAAAACTTAATTGTGGTAAAAAAAGCATTTGTATGGACTTTGACAAAATCTGATAAACAAAGTTTTTTATTAAAATATGTTGAAGGTAAAATATTTTTGTTTCTATATGCGAATTAAGATGGCTAAAATTATTTAAAAATTATTGCTTTATAATTGTATAAACTGACACAATTCTTTTAAATAAAATTTTAAATAAAATAAAAATTGTAAAATGATCACGGATGGTACCATATATTAACAAAGTTAAACGAACAAAAATATATGTGATTTATTTATTATTGTAATTTTAGATAGAATAATTACGTAAATATTCAATTTCAATTTGAAACAAATTTTTAAAATTATTAACAATCCTGTTAAAAAATAGAGTTTCACGTTAAACATAATATTTCAAACGTATTAAATAAATTTGAAGGAAGCCGTGAAGAACCATGATATTTATTAAATATATTATATGATATATTTTAAAACTAGATAATTTGAATTATTTTATATGAATTTTGATGTTCGAATACAGAAAATAGTGGTCAACCTTGCTCGGAAGCGATTAAAATGAGCATTAGTTAACGGTATGCATATAGCTAGAACGGGTAGAAAGAAGCAGTGTTAGAAAAAAATAAAGTTAAACTGTTAGCCAGCGCATGATGGTAATAAATTTATATTAAAACTATGAGTTCATTGTATTTACTTTCCCAGGACATTTAAAAGAGAGATCAATAAATCTATACAAATATATGATATCCTATTAACTGTAAAATCAACTAGAAGCATGTAATTCTACTTACAGTTATAATCTCACTTCAATTAGAATTTTAATTATACTGAGTAAAGAGAAAAAATAAAAATAAACCGATAGGTCAAAGAAAATATTGGACATAAAAAGTATATGTGTGATAAATGAAACAAATAAATCATTTGAATATCTGTGTACACGCACCAAACATTAATTTAGTATAGTCTGGTTTGCCAATGCTGGTAAGATTGAGGTTCGAATCCAGTTTGGGTGTAATTAAAGTATATTTTCCTAGCGAGTTTATTATTTTTCATCTACAAAAATTTGGACAAATTTTCTCTAAATTATACATCTACCTATTATATTTATGTAGTCACATGTGGTGTGTTAAGGACATGATTTCACACTCAACTTACTTAAGCTTAGGAGTACGCAGGACGCGAGGAAATATCGGTATTCTCGCAGTTTTATTAGCAAAAGACTTCGGCTTAAATAAATAAAATATTACATCAGAAGAAACATAGAGTTTAACTTTTTTCTTATTGTAATATCAACATTTCTTGAATATCTGTCATGAACATAGTGGCATTAAATGAGAAATATTTTAAATTGCGAGAAAAAAATGTCATTAAATCTTAGGACACCATTGGCAGATATTCAACAATTGTTGATATCACGATGTGAAGAAAATTAAACTTAAATTTTTTATTGGAGAAATCTTTTATTTATTCTAGCAAAAAAAAGTTTTGTTATAAAAACTGCAAAGTCACTGCCCTTGACTCGTTTTCAATGCTACTTCTCTTTAAAGGCTTAATTTATGGAGTAAGCATGATAATGGTAATCGAAAAAGATTCATTCGTATTTGCGTGAATAAGCGATAGGTAAATTACACCCAGATGTGGGAAATAAGCCTTAGTTCACCAGGATGAGTTTCTAGCCTTGACAAAATCATCACCAGCAACCAAACATATTGTGGGTATGAAATTTCATTCTCTACTACAATCCATGCTATACATTAACTAAACAGAATGGATCAATCTAAGGGAAATAAGTTAATGGGATGAATAATTATTATTAAATTATTTTAAATTCACTCTGGAATAAGAGGGAGAACCACAGATTGGGAGAAAACTTATCCAGTGCGCTTGGTAAGTATTGAGCTGAAGACTTCAAGAGTCAAATTATGGAGCTAGCATCTCAATTTTCATTGCCCAGTTCATTTAGAAACTGCAAACATATTTTTGTGGCTAAAATTGATAATATTTGACTCTATTTCTAGTGATATTTTATAAGTATTGATAATAACTTTCAAAGCGATGACTGCAATACACATGACCTAATGTATGGATACGTGAATGTAAATCTAAGTTTTCAGATAAGGCCTTTCCGATGAAAATTATACTGTACCGTGTGAACCCCTAAAGTGATATAAATACATGATGAGACAGACTCTTGGGAAAAAATGAAACTCAAACCTCTCTTTTTTGTAATGGCTTGTAATAAATACTTGTAAAGAAAGAAATTTCTTGTTCTAGAAATTTTCGCAGGCTGTCAGCACAACGTAAAGTTCGTACCAATGTATGGCTGCCTTCTACTTAAACCGGTGCAATGTACTTAGACTGACTAATTGCACAAATTAGTCTTATCATTAAGATCTCTTGAACCCTGGTACCAACAAAGATTTTCATTAAAAAATATTACCTTTGTTCATCGTAAAAGAAAGTGTTGATGTGTATGAACTTTTGCGTTGTAGTTTTCTTATGGGAGCACGAATAGTGAAATAATTTACGATAATCTGTCAGTTTAATGCTCCATTTGACTTTTAAGGAAAAAGTAGGCTAAGTGAGTGGCTTACATGTCAGATACTAGTCAGTGTGTCATGGGTTTAGTCATTATTAGTATCAGAGATAGGTGTGCTGTTTAGTTGTGGTTTTTCATTTCTATTTAAGTATAAAAACAATTATGTATTTTAAAATAAAATTTTCCCATCTCATTTCTTTATTTTGAAAATATAGCTATTGCAGCCTGTATTGTAGTGTATTGTATTGAGTTTAAAAGAAAATTAAAGGGTACAAAATGGATATGTTTTGTTTCTTTTTCCAGCTTCTTTACAACCATATGAGCTGCGCTACCAGGCAAGGTATAACTTTGGTGAAATATAACTATATATTAATTACGAAGGAAATTATTTTAATTAGATTGTTGCACACTGAAATGTAACAATCAGTCAATGGAATTTTATATGAAATGTAAAATAATAAAATGTTATACAACTTGTCATTACTGATTTTAACCTGATTCTACAAAATAAATGCTTAAACTCTTGAAATGTGTGAAATTTTAATGTTTTTAATGTGACACCTTAATTAAAAAAATTACTAATTAAAATAAATAAATAAATAAATAAATAAATAAGGTAAAACTGTAATACCTAGAACATGCTAAAATTCTTACACGGAATCAACAAAAGCTAAGAATGTGGTTTCAATATTTTTGTGTTTTTTTTTTGCGTCATCATCATCATCAGGTGTAGTTCTGGCTCTTGGCGGGTCAATTTAAAATATTCCAACACGTCTCTTGATATTGAGACAATCTCTTCGTGTTTTCCTATATGTCTCCAAACTTTAATAAAACCAGCATCTGGTATCTCCTTTCTTTTCTCTCCATCCATTTATCATTTCTTCAGTTGCAGTCATCACCAGCCATTACTTTATACCTTCAATGTCCAGGCAAATTCGTCTTTCTTTTGCGTCAATATTATAAATAATCATGTATTTAACAACTTATTTTATTTTCATAAATAATTAATTATTCACAAATATCTTTTATTTTAGCGCTACGTGTTTATTACTCGTCCAGTTTACACATTTATGTACTAATTACACTAATGTGTTCGTGATATGGTAGGTTGAACTAATAGGAAGTGCACCCGCATTTTTGTGGAAAGAGGGTGAAAAATCATTTTGGGAAATCATTTTCAGTACACTAGACCAGGATTCAAAAAACACACTCTCTCCGTCGATAGTTGAGTCTATGGCCATAGTGACGCGTTAGATCATTCGTTCAACGAGGCGGGTACCATTAAGTACATTATATTGTTATTTGTTTCCATCGGTTGTTGAAATCAATTGTCTAGACTTGCGAGGTGACAATCACATCCAGGTGGCCCTGACTGCTCACCCAGTCCTGCCAATCAGAAGGTCATTAGGGTGTTAAATGAAAGAATGATGGCAGTCGGCGAAAAGTTCCGTTCTCACGGCCAAGTTTTTACACTGTTTGGGCCGCCAGTTTAAGGAATATTATTTCGATTCAGGGTGAGTGCTTTGAATAAATTGATAATTTCTTTTCAAATTCTTCCTGCTCTCCAATTAGTAGTCTAAATATAAACGCATTTATGTTAAGGGCTTAGGGTCAGTTTCATAGTCAAATTTAGTACGCCTCAAGTGCGGCGCTACACTAAGTACATGACGACACCTACCTAAACCAGAATGGAATGGGCCAGTTTCCTATGCGAGAACGGCTCATTCCATTCTGGTTTAGGTAGGTGTCGTCATGTACTTAGTGTAGCGCCGCACTTGAGGCGTACTAAGTCTGACTATGAAACTGGCCCTTAGTGTTAGTTCTTCTAGATTAAAATACATGTAATGCAATAGATTGACCCTAAGGAGTATTTGAAAGCATTGACCATTTATCATTCTAATTATTCATACATTCAAAAATATTTTACATATAATTAAACATATTTTACTTTATTTAAATTTTACAACCTATTACGTGGCGCTTAAATCACGTCTTCCTCTAAATTATTTACTAGTTAGTTCGCGCCTCGTGGTAAGATGGCAGCATCTACTGGAGCTAAATTTAAGAAATGTTAAGATCTTTTAAAGTATTTCCTTCGAGAAACATCCAAACGCAATAGATATTTTTCTTTCTGGGTTTGTAGGTGTGTAATTTACCGTTAGGAAGATTCCTTCGAGAAGCTTCTATTGAACTCAGATATATGTGACTTTTTGAAACTCCGTATTTTCACTGTGCAATCAGTCGTGGTTTTGAATGGACGTGCTTTAAGTGATCAGAATTGTTAGGCCCTCGACATGATCGTGTTTCGATTAGAAAATATTAATAACAATATGATTTAAATTTAAAGAATAAACAGATATCAAACTTTATGTGATATATTATCATTTATTAAAGTCTAATGATAAGGAACGAGGCATTATAAGCACATAGTTGCGTAATAGAAATAATGATTTACGGAGTGACTCTTAAATTACTCTGTTATGTAATATAGCAAATAGCGACACAACGTGGGTGATTTATAATCAAAAATATTACGAAGTGTAACAAATGACGTATAACTAAGGGCTGAACGCGAAAAGTGTAACAAATAGCATTCCAACGAGGGGCTGAAGAAACGTAATGTAACAAATGGCGACACAACGTGGGGGTTAATAGGCGACTATTAACACTCGCCAAGACTCGTAATGTAACAAATGGCGCTACAACTTAGGGGCACGAACACCGCGAACTGAGACAGAGGTGCGTCAACTCAGCTAAAGGAAGAGACGGCACACCAGGAGACGGCACATAATCACCAAAGGACGGCACACCACACCAAGGAGACGGCACAGTCAAGAAACAGCGCAAAGGACTGTTGGAGACGGCACACCTGCAAGAGACGACACGCCGACGGCACACCTGCAAGAGACGGCACACCAACGGCACACCATCAAGGAACGGGACGGAGGACCTTTTGGAGACGGCATGCAGTCAAGAAACAGCGTCGAGGACAGATAAGTGGTCAACAGAAGCTGTAACTCTAATTAAAAAAAAAAAAAAATTTTAATCTAATTTCAATTGTGTATTTTGGGGAGTAAAATTTTGTTTCTATATGTTGGGATTTCACAAATCAAATTAAAACTAACAATATAAAAGTGTATGGGCCTAATTTTAAATTAAATTTCTCACTATAAAAAGTAATTCTTAGATCAATAGTACTAGAAATTTGTCAAGGCCTAACACAAAATTAATTCATAGATCAACTTAAGAAAAATTTATTTAAATTTTCAACATGGCAGACAAGGTGATAAGAGAACCTGAAGAGTATGATGATGAAGACACAATGCCATTTATTTATGAGGAGGATGAAAGGGCAGGTCAATTCAAGAGGGCAAATTTTGAACAGGAACAAGAAGGGAGTGAGGAGGAAGTAGGGGCTAGCTCTGGGGAGGTAGCAAGTAACGAAGTAATCCTGCAAACGCTGAATCAAAGTGTAGGGGGAACAATAACCTTAGTGGAAGATAGGGTGGCTAAACCAGTAGAACAAGTAGATCTTTTAAATGTTATATTAGAAAATATGAGAGAACTCGGATGTAAAATTGATCGAACTGCATCAGAAAATAAACAGGATTTTAAAAAGGATTTGGAAAAAATGGGACAAACTTTAGAAACTAAACTCAACCAAAAGGTCGACGAACAATCAAAGAATATAAATAAAAAATTTGAGAATTTAGAATTAATTAATCAAAATTTTATCCAACAAATCAATGAAATTAATGACAGGGTTTCAGAAGGAGAAAAAAAACAAGGAAATTTAGAGGTTAGGCAGGAAAATCTAAGAAAGGAACAGTTTAAGTTAATTGATCAAATATCTTCAGTGACAAACAAAACAGAGGGTTTGGAGAAAAAATTAGATAAAGAAACCAGTAAATTAGAAAAACAAATACAAACACAGGATATACAGATAGCACACAACAAATCAGCTGTTCAGGTAGTGCAATCCAATTTGGAAATTCAAATAGAAAAGGTGAGGTTAGAAATTGAAGGGCAAGAGGATGCTAATAGGCAATTTATTAAGGAAAATATTAATGAGGAGATTCAAATAAAAAGGAAAGAAATTGTGGAGATAAAAGAAATTGTAAATGAAAACAAAAAAAACGGTTGGCACTTTAGATCAGAAAATAAACAACTTAGCTGATCAAGTACAACTTAACAAAGGTAGGGGGACAGATAACAAAAATGGGTGTAGTCACAATCTCTTAACCAAAAATGTCAATGACCTTACTTTGTCACTCATTCCTAGGTATAGGGGAGCAAAGGGCAAAATATCTGTGGCTCAATATTTGCAAAAAATTGAGAGAGTTTGGAAAGAAGAGGATTTAAGGGAAAGGAACAAAATTGAAATTTTGCTCTCATGTTTAGAAGGGGAGGCTAGGAACTGGGCCAGTTATTTAGAGGATGAATGGGAGACCTATGAACAGGCTAAGCGCGCATTTTTGGATCACTTTTGGTCTCAAGAGATGCAGGACGACTTTCTGCAGTTAATATTTAATAATAGATATGATTCCAAGAAAGGAACAATGAATGAGTATTTTCATGGTTTTGTTTCTCAGGCTAGGTATTTAAATTATCCATTGGAAGAACACAGGTTGGTGAAACATCTAACAAATCACTTTCCTCTTCAGGTACAAAATGTATTGTTAAGTGTTAATGCCCAAAATGTGAAGGAGATGGAAAGAGTATTGATAGGATTTGACAATAGGTGGCAAAGGAATGGGGAAAGGGAAGGTAGAAATGAAACACCCAATTTTGATAGAACTAGACAGACCTATAATCCATTCGGTCGTGATAATAAACAAAATAGACCACCAAACCCATTCCAAGATTCAAAGCGTCGAGAAGACGGCAGGCCCAACAGACCTAACTATTTTATAAACCAAGGACAAAATAGGCAAGGTCCCAACAATCATACGATAGGACACCGAGAGGGGGTGAGGGAAAACCCCAGACAAGAGAGCCGAGACAATTACAACAAACAGGTAAATAATAGTCAGACTAGAAGAATAGCAGCAGAAGTACACTCTGCACCTAGCTTTAATGATATTGCACCATTCACAATGGGTCACACAGTCTTTAGAAATGAAAATCAGGGAAACTGATTGCTAGGGCCCATGGCAGTCCACATGAGGTCAACAAAGTAGTAATAAATAGGACTAATGAACAGATTAATTATTTGAACTTTGTTAAACAATATGTTAAACAATATGTAATTTTACAAGGTGAAACGGTACTTTCAGGTTAGGCTAGCTTAAAGGAAGAGAGAGAGAGAGAAAGAGGGGGTGAGAAATAATAATAAGGTAATTAGAATTATAAAGCAACAAGCTCTTAGTATATTATGTAATTTTATCTTCTTAACCTTGTAAATAAGGGCCATTTCATTGTAAAGATTAGTGTGGAAGGTGACCCTCCTTAATATTTCAATACAGTCCAACTCTGGAAAGTAAGGACGAGTACTTCATTTTGTTTTCATTATTAATGACAAATTCAAGGGAGGGAAGCATCCTCTGAAGTGCTTGGTGAAGGAAGGAGAAGAAATGGATTTATTACAAAGTATAGTCAGTTGAGGGAGGGAAGCATCCTCTGAAGTGCTTGGTGAAGGAAGGAGTAGAAATGGATTTATTACAAAGTATAGTCAGTTGAGGGTGGGGTGTACCCGGAAAGCACCAGGTCAGACAAGTAATTTAAGACAAGCTTATAATAAAAATTGAGTTGAGGCAGGTAATTTCTGCTATACAGTGACATGTTGTGATGTCAGGACTTGGATTCTTCGACGTTTGGCAAGAGAGTAGTTTTGTCGCAGAGGTCTGACTACCTTGTGAGTTTTAGGGGGCAGGGATTGAACCTGGGCCACCCGAGTTATGGGAATTTTGTAAGTGTTAGGGGCAGGCATTGAACCTTGGCCACCCGAGTTAAGTATTGTGAGTTTTAGGGGGCAGGCATTGAACCTGGACCACCCGTATTAGAGTTTTGAGAGTTTTTTTGGGCCAAGGGGTCAGCAGAGTTCTGAACCGCCTGTGGTTACCAGACATTTGAACGAGGTTTGGACCGTTAAGAGAACGCCTCTTGTGTGTTTTGAAGGCCTGAGAAATGGGATTGTCGGTCACTGTATGCCGGGAAGTATCCTGAGGATACGTTCCAGTTTTTGGGAGTTAGCCTTTATTGAGCCTGTTATAAAAATAAATCAATATTATGTCACAAGTTTAAAGCAACTTTCTTTTAAATAAAATTTTTAAAGGAATAATAATCATAATAATTAATTATAAGAATATTTCAAAATGTGAGCTTGTATTAAACCACTAAGGTCTTGTTAGAGATTGTATATACTATGGTTCTCTGTGCTGTGGAGAGATTCAGCATCGAGTTGTTGTTTTTCATTTTGTTTTACTAGGGGTTAAGTGTCATACTATTTAAATCAATGATACTGTATGATAATAATAATTTTCTGTTGTTAGACAATGTATGTGTATGATATTGCCATTTCTATGATTTAAACAATGTACTTATATGTTTTACTAGTTAATTATGTTTATTTTAATTTTTTATGTTAAGTTAAGCTATTTTCAGCAAATGTGGTGCTCATATAGCAAATTTTAGTTGACCGTTTGGTACATAAAGTTGTAAATGTTTGTGATCATATAGCAAGTTGGCCAAGAGACTTTTAAGAGTAAGTGTAACAAAGTGTTAAGAGCCTTTGTTAAGTGTGTGAAAAAAATCACAAAAGTGGATCCGTGAAGGATCATGAAACGAAGTGCAACAATTATTTAAAGAAGATTGTATAGAATTAAGAAAAAGACAAAAATGCAAATTGCTTGGCAAAAATTAATTAAAAGACACATCGATCTGTGACAATTAAATTAAAATTTTCTTAATATAATAAACTTAGACTATGTTATGTCAGTTAATTATAATTAGGCTGGCATCTTACTTAGATATTTTATTTCATTTAATCATAATTATACTAAATGTTTTACTTAGATTATCTTATTTTAGTTAATCCTAATTATAACTGATAAATTTTATTGTAATGCTTAATTCATATAACTTACACTTCAAAATATTGAACTTGATGCAATTTTGTTAATTCTATACAGGATGTTTAAAAATATTGAACTTTAAGTAAATTTTGTGAAACTATAGAGGATGTTTCAAAATAGTGAAATTTTTGTAAAATTTGTAAAACTTATACAGGGTGTACGAAAGGTGTCATGTCTTCTTTTTTTATTTTGACAAAGCGTATCAAAAAGTATAAGACTAGTCTCTACTTTCCGATACACTTTGGGGGGTATTGTAATGCAATAGATTGACCCTAAGGAGTATTTGAAAGCATTGACCATTTATCATTCTAATTATTCATACATTCAAAAATATTTTACATATAATTAAACATATTTTACTTTATTTAAATTTTACAACCTATTACGTGGCGCTTAAATCACGTCTTCCTCTAAATTATTTACTAGTTAGTTCGCGCCTCGTGGTAAGATGGCAGCATCTACTGGAGCTAAATTTAAGAAATGTTAAGATCTTTTAAAGTATTTCCTTCGAGAAACATCCAAACGCAATAGATATTTTTCTTTCTGGGTTTGTAGGTGTGTAATTTACCGTTAGGAAGATTCCTTCGAGAAGCTTCTATTGAACTCAGATATATGTGACTTTTTGAAACTCCGTATTTTCACTGTGCAATCAGTCGTGGTTTTGAATGGACGTGCTTTAAGTGATCAGAATTGTTAGGCCCTCGACATGATCGTGTTTCGATTAGAAAATATTAATAACAATATGATTTAAATTTAAAGAATAAACAGATATCAAACTTTATGTGATATATTATCATTTATTAAAGTCTAATGATAAGGAACGAGGCATTATAAGCACATAGTTGCGTAATAGAAATAATGATTTACGGAGTGACTCTTAAATTACTCTGTTATGTAATATAGCAAATAGCGACACAACGTGGGGGATTTATAATCAAAAATATTACGAAGTGTAACAAATGACGTATAACTAAGGGGCTGAACGCGAAAAGTGTAACAAATAGCATTCCAACGAGGGGCTGAAGAAACGTAATGTAACAAATGGCGACACAACGTGGGGGTTAATAGGCGACTATTAACACTCGCCAAGACTCGTAATGTAACATACAGAATAGCTGAAAAAAAAAGATTTTATCATACCACGTCTTAGTATCCGTTTGGAAAATATTAATTATGATTTTAAAGTAAAAATGAGAAATATACACATTTATATTAAGTGAACTCGCATTTGCGGGAAAGGTGAGTGGGAAACTCTTTATAAAAAATACCATTAGTACAGCCGACAATAATTTGAAACCCGAACTATTCATCACCGGCAATCCAACACTAGGTGGGACGGATTTGACCATACAATAACCGATGCGGGTAAAAACATATAGTAGATCTATTTACGTGTTTGTATTTGTAAAAGGTACTTAATATATATATCATATCCTGAAAATTGAAAAATGACACCTGGACTTGGACCACGGTGGCTGCGTTATCTGATAGCTCGTGATCTTAATAAAATCACACATTTGTAGCCGACAATTTCCACACGTCCATCATAGACTCTGCCTTAAAATATGAGTGAAGAATGACCCTAGGTACGAGACGAATCCTCGATAACTCATTGGTAACAACATTGGCGTACTAATTCAAAGGTCCCGGGTTCGATTCCCGTGTTCAGGTGTATTTTTTCAATTTCAGAATATGATATCTAGATGGAGTAACCCTCACTAAAAATCATAAATAATAGCTTTGGCTATTTGATTAATATATATAATACAATAAAAAAGTAGTTTTGTAAATATATTAATATATACTCGACATATTATTAGAAATAAAAAAACTATCAATTATCTTGCGATTTCTTTATTTGTGTGCTGTTTTGCTACGTGGCCGGCCATCGTCCTATGTAAAAGAACGTATACCAGGAGTATTCCAGCCTCGAATAACACGGAGCCTCGAACTATCTAGAATATCCTGAGCCAACCTAGATGGTCTTGAGGTAAATTGATTTTCTCAGGAACTGATGTTCGTGGGTTCAACCTCAATCAGAGATGACGGATTTTTCTTGAATGATAAAAATACTTAGCACAACTTCCTTCAGAGGGGAAGTAAAGACGTCATTCTCATGACAACTGTGGCATGTAACAAACCCTGAAAGGTATGTGAAAATATATTTCCCAGCAAAAATTGGTAAGCCCTTTTAGTCTCAATTAAAATATTCTCGTGTGCTGATATAATCAGTCGGTTCATAAAATGCACGCTAAATAGTTTAAATAAATAAAATATAATATCCTGAATCTCAATTAAAACTTTTATAAAACAAATTAGAAAGTACCCCTACCTTAAATATTACCTTAAAAAATAATTGTTGGAAGGGTAAAACCAACTTCAAGAGACCTGAACACTAACTCCGCGGCCAACATATTTGTATGACCTTGCCACGAGAAAGGAAAGGTACAAAAATAAAGAAATGTCGAGTGTATTATAAACAGTAGAGAAAGAGGTTAGTGAGTGAATCAGGTAATGTGGGGGGAAAAAAAAAGTTCATTTTCGTAAGAGACGATATTTGAGGTAGACTACCCACTTCGCTAAAACAATCCCAACTTTATTAGTGAATCATTATTATAGATCCTTGAACACAATTCCTTCATGTGATACAAAATGAGTCATGTCTTTGAATTCCCATGACTCCTGTAACACCCGGTTTAATATGTAACTCTACTAAGTAGCTATTATCCGTACCAAGGATAACATTGGCTAAGGTGTCAGTTTCACAATATACAAAAAAAAACTATGACAGAAACTTTCAGGTATGATTCTCTTTTGACTGAATTTAGGGTAGTTAGTTACATTCTTACTCGAGTGCACTTTCTCATCTATATCTCTTAGTTTTCGCTGTTATCATGCTTATATGTTATGTATATATTTGTATATATCACTTCACTGCCTATATTGTAGCACAAATAAAATAAAAATAACTACACAGTATTTATTTTAATAATTTACCTGTATGAAAAGTTTGTGATGAAGAGGTTAGAAAGCTTTATATAAATTATATCCTGGAGTCAAACCCGCTACTTTAAAGTTGCAAATTTTCTTGTTATTTAATTTCAAAGACTGTTTAAAGAGCTCCTGTCAAGTCCCATTCTTCTACTTGTTAAGGAGATGGTTTAGAGACTTTAAAATAAATAGGTTTACGGGAATAACAGCTTGGACTAAAGACCAAAATGTTTGGGTAGTTTTATGTTATTAAAATGTAATATGTGATTGAAGAATCCTTTCAATCCCTTCAAATATCAGGAATGTAATTAAAATTCTTCGACATAAAACTATTTAGTAAAATTATATCCCAGTTTAGAACCTGCTTATAATTATTTTTCTTATTCTATTTTATTCACTAACTTTTATTTTGTTACTGAAGTATACTTACCAAATCTCGAGCTTGTGCTTAGTTAAACAAAATTTACAAAACCCTTTATAAAAAAGCGTATTAGAATGATAATCTGTGGTTGGAGCCAGGACTCTTTTTACAAACTTCTTACTTAATTTTATTTTTAATGTGTTACTAGAACTTGTCTATTTTGAATGTTATTTATATAATAAAAATGTGTTTTTAAAAACTTTAAAAGAAGCTACATTTAAAGTGACAAACCAAACGTTTCAATTTATAAAAATTTTCAGAAAAGCTAATGTTATCATCAAATTCTATGTGATTTTTTTTCACATATATACTTCATATATATACTTCAATATATACTTCATATGCATGACATCTTTTTTTTTACATATATTTTTGTGCATGTATAAAAACTATATAAATAATTATATCGTTTTAGTAAAACACATCTAAGCAAAGCTATACTATTTTAATATGATGAGTATGTGCAGTAACTGGTAATTCTAAACTATAACGTAAAGACTAATATTAATTTATCATAGCTTTAACAGAAAAAAATTACTGGATATTAGTATTATGGTTTACTTAACAAAAAAGTTCATAGTTTTGAAAGATAACTAAGGTAGATTCCATTATAATATTACTAATAGGAAGAAACCTAGCATTTTATTACTAGTTTTGAGCTCATAAAATGATTTTGGTGTAAACGTATTGGGCCTTTTTTTTTTAACCCTAATCTCGCCGTCATAGCCAATCAGGTCTATTGCGCGAGTAACGCCCTACATTAATAAAGGTGTGAGTATAATATAGATTGATTTTCCAGTTACAGGGATGTTGGAGGTTGAATGTCGGCAGGGTGTACTGATATGAATTTAACTTCATGGTTTCCATTATTTTTTCCTCAACAATAACGTTGATATACTTCTTCTAATGTCTTCCTTTTTCATATCTTTCCCATAGGTGTAAATATGTTAGTGGACGGGATGGGCAGTAGTAATATTTTAACATAAACACACACCAATAAATTAATAGAAATAAAACCAAAACCATATCCTTTATTTATATTTTGTTTACGCGTAAGTTGGTAGTTTAAAAAGACGTGACACTACTAAAAGGTTTGTGAGATTACGACAAACTCCAAACGCTATAAAAATTTAGTACCATTTTAATCTCAAGAATAATTTGACGTTCATTTTGTGTGTGTGTGTGATTTTATAGTTTTAAACATAATCCTTTACGTGTTTTATGACTATATATGAGTAATTATATATATATATATATATATATAGTTCGATAATAACCCTTTATATATATGTAAAGGGTTCTTATCGAAATATTTTTGTTTACTATAAGACCACATTCATAAATAAAATCGAGCCATATGTATTCAAAGCCAAAGATAACCAAACTTGGAATGTCATTTAACCAAGACCACCATCACCGACCTCCCCCCTCACACCCTGGAGTGATGACCAATGAAAAACATTATTTACGTTGCATCTGGACAAACCACTCTTTCCATTGCGCGGCACGTGAGTGAATCAAATAAAAAACGAAATGAAGAGCGATTTAAAGAGAGAGAGAGAAAGAGTTCAAGAAGAAAGGTAAACGAAGGAACACTTGGGAATAGAATGAGACAAGATTGAGAAGTAACCGTAATGTCAGTGAAGTTACGTCACGTCTGCAACACATCTTAGATCTTTTCTCCCTCCCTCCCCCCCCTCTTCCTCTCTCCCACCACTAGCCCAACACAGCCATGCTTCTCTCTATTCCCTCTCTTTCCTTACATTCCATCCCTTCCTTTATAGAAACGCTACTGTCACTCTCTGTATGAAGAAATACCTTGAATATCTCGCTTAACAGTAGTCAGTATTACTCCTCCCCCCCCCTCTCTAAAACATTACAACGTGAGAACATCTTTCCCCCCCCCTCCCACTCACCCCTTACCGACGTCTTACATTAACGGCAAATGATCTCACACCACACATCCACAAACCTACCTCTCCTCTCTACCCCTTCAAAAGATTTCTAAATTTTTTTCTTCTACAAACTGAATCACTTTTCTAACGTAATATAAAACAAAATATATTTTTTTTAAATCTTTGTATAGTTTGTTCCCCCCACCCAATACTTCACCCTCTCTATCTGAACAATTTTCTCTTCGTACACAATTGTTTGTTCCGCCCGTTGTGTATATCTTCGTTGCGTTCGTTTCACCTCCCTCCCACCACCCCTGTGCCCCTTCTGTATCAGGGTCTTCCGGACTGTTCGTTCGTAAGGGACGTCACTGGAAATGCTATATAAGAAGCCGGGTGGTTTGACGAGAAATATCAGTAGTGTTTGTACAGTGATTTGTGAAGCCACAACGGAAAGAGAGAGGGAAAAAAAAATTAATCATTCCAAATTAGTGACTTATTTTCTGAAATTAGAAGACATTTTATTTGGAAGAAACATGGCGTTTATCAAGGTGCGTTATTTCATCCAGGATTATTTGATTGCGAACAGGAGCGTTCTCTCTATTTTTTTTAAATATATATGTTAAGATAAGTGTTTAAAGGCATATAGGGCTAACAAATTGGTCAAATTGGTGTATATATTTTTTTAACTAAAATATTTAAGATATTAGAAATTGAAACCGTGAAGCCCTTAAGGTTCTCTTGTGACCCAAAGCGTTGAGGCAATAACCTCTCATCATTAATCCTTGAGTGTATCCAGTGGAGCCGGGTTTGATCCTCGGCTGTTGACCTCAAATACACAGTTTATAGGCAGGATATACGTGTTATTTAATCCACAATTATCGTTAGGGACTTGGAGTAACTAAACAAGTGTTCTAAAGGCCTTGAGAATTTATAAAACTAGTTTTATAGAGTTGAAGTTTCAAAAACTAGCGAAAATAATAATTGTTCCTGACCTTAAATTCAAATTCTCTGTTCCACGGGGGATAGCTATGAAACTAATTTTTTAACAAACGGTGTACATGAATAATAATTAGTCTATAGAATTTACCAATATCTATTATTAAAAGTCCGAAATATCTTAGAAAATGTAAACATATTCTATGATATTTCGGACTTTTACCATCAGATATTGGTAAATGCTAGGATATGCTGGTAAATTCTAAGATGTATCAGTCTTCCGACTTTTACAGTATCATATATACATATATATACAGATTATATATATGCATATATAAACTTTATATTTATATAAACACTCTAAATATAATATCGACCTAATATGAAAATACAACTGAACTAAAATGCATGTTAATACATATACATTATAAATATAGAATATATACATTTACATTCATACATAAATATATATATATATAAATAATTAAGTTTAATAATTAAGTCAGTTTTATATTTGAGTTCATGGATAAATAATTATATAAAGCTTAATAGCCTACATATATTCATGTTTTAGTTAAATTTATTGTAATATTATTTTTCATTATGAAAAAATTATGAAATTTAAAGAATGAGATCTTCGTTTTTATTGTCAAACTATGAATAATTCGTTTTAGACTACACACACACACACACACACACACACATATGATATATGCATTACAGACTAGCACTTCATCATTTAACTATATCCTTCCTTTATATATTTATAAACACGAATAATCCTTTAACCAACAATATATTCTAACATTATTTTATTCTGTTTGTGATTGACTAATTTTACACAGCTAAAAATAAAATGGTACCAAACAATTTTTAACAGTTCAAAATTTATGCGACTGTTAAGTAACAAAAGTCAAATATATGACCAAAATAAAACGTTTTTATCTTCGTTTGTGCATATTCCCATCGCAGTTCTGTAGCTCTTGTTTATTTTAGTGACTGATGATAGTATATAAATAATACAAATGATGATTTATTTTCTACAAGGTTATTTTTCCATGAACTCTAAAGCAGGTGGGTCTTTAAATGCCGCTTAACTCCTAATAAAAGATTAATCATGTTGTCGCAATAAAGCTATAATGTAATTTTCATTGAATGGCTTGTTATAAAATACAAAACTATTTTGCAACAAATATTGAGAAAATTATAATATTATATTAATATTTTTTATAATTATTAATAATATCGGTCAAAAGTGGCATCTTCTGATAACATTACCTAACGTATGAATACGTGAAAGTAGATCTAGTAACTTTTCTAGTTCTCACCTGGGGGGCACGTGGTCTAATGCGCTATTCTCATGTTGGACTAGACTGCTTAAGATGGGGAGATTGGGATTCGATCCCTGTCGGGTGCACTTAGAGTGGTCTACCTAAATAATTTTCCACTTGCTCTCCACTCAAATGCGGGTGCACAACCTCTAAATTAAAAACCTTCATAATCCTTTACCCATTAATGTAATTAGTATAACCAGAACTGGTACCAAAAAATACCTTTTGTAGCTGTCATATTAGGCCATTCCTTTCAAAATTGAACTGTACAGGTATACTTCTTTAGGTTATATTTCTTCCACCGAGCTAACTTATTAGTGTTGTCATTATGTTGTGGTATTTCGCTCCAGGGAAAGTGTCTTATTCCTACTAATTTGGTCACTTAAATGAATTAGTTGACACAGCTAGTTAGTATGGGTGTGAGAACGGATTTAACAGCTAGTCAAAGTTGTGTATACGAGCAGAACAATGCGCTAATATTACACATTCACAGCATCACACGCTAACACCACACACACACACACACACACACACACAACACACACACACATATACACACACACAAATGTTAATGTAGTCTGTTCTTTCTTTGTTTTACTTTCTAAATAATATACAAAAATTAAATTTTACGTCTAGTTTTAATGTGCTTACCAAATAAATCAAGCGCATCTAATGAGAATGTTACTAACGAGACGAGCACATCTGAACATGATTTACATACTAAATTAATTATAGAGTAGAGACAATAAAATAAATATACTATACATAAATATATTCATATTGAAAACAATGTTAAACACCAACATTATATCTTTGAATGATTTATTTTAAATTTTATATAGAATAAGTGGGTACCGTCAACAATTTATCCATGCAAAAGGGAAAACCTTAATTTTAAACTATTATAAATTTTCCATCATGTTGTGAATCGAACCCAATAACGATAGACCTAAAGGAATATGAGCTACCAATTAAGATAAATGCAATAAACAGGGGTTTGTAAAAACACGCCACTTACAAACAAACTTAACCAAACAGTTGGACGAATACAATTTTTTAAATGTTAGACAATAATATCTGATAAAATTTTATTGGGTCAAATAACAGTGAAATTTATGTGAAATATAACCTAGAATATATTTACATTAATTTGTGTGAACTTGTTGGTGGGTATGGAGGGACCAATGTGGAAAAAAAACACCTTCAGAACAACCACCCGAGTTTTAAATCCCGACCTTACTGTCATAGAAAAACTATATAACTCGAGACCGATATCTTAGTTCGTACGCCCACCTATCCGGGTATTTAACCTTTATTAAAATATAATCTTTGATTAGCATGGATTTCAATTATTCCTATTCACTTTGATCGTTTTTTAATTAACATATGTAGATTTGTGTTACGCGTGTGACTACTACGTTTATTTCAAATTGATACAATCCAATACAACTCAAGAAATTATTTAAAAAAAATAGCTTTGTTATTTGAATAATTCCATATTCCAAATATCAGTGTTTGACTGGCGTGATCAATTATATTATATGACCAAAATCTTTAATTTTGGCTGCATATTGGATGGTTTTATTTTATCTGCCTAATATTAATACTAAAGCTCATGTAACAGTAAGTAATATGAAAATTTGGAAGCTTATGCTTATGTAAAAAGAAACCTCAAAATTCATTTTTATGGGTAATGGGAACTGCCATTTCGTTTGTAATGTTAAACAATGTCTAAATACAAAATGAAATAAAAATTGTTTTATTAAATATAGAAAAAAATATTTTTTTCTCTTTTTGTATTTTAGTAAACTACCCTTAATTATAGGGTTGGTTATTTAATTCCAAAAAAACTGCTCGGGAGAACCCTGTGAAAACCCGGTTGATATTTTTTTGATGAGCAAAATTAATGATACAGTTAAGTGTGCGTTAGTATTATTGAGCCCTAATTCTCTTTTTTTTTTTCAATTATAATGGCAACCCTCATTAGCTTAATAGCCCAGCTAATAATAAATATCCTCAAAAATATCCTTTTAACTATGTTTGGATTCCTAGTTTAAATCAAAATAATTAAAACACTCATAGATGAGCGCCTTAAACAAAATTATATCAACTTGACAGAAATCCTTTCATAGCATCGGTATGAAAACTAATCATTTTACACTTGTAATTATTTGCCATAGTAAAATATTTACTGTCAGTAAGTATGTTAATTCTTTTCTATAACATGAATATTTACGAATAATTTTCTATAAAATATTAAATAAAACCTTGATATTTACATAGAATTGGAAACCGATTAATTTCGAGAAAAATATTTTGGTTATTTACATTTGGGCATTCCTTATTTATTAAGAGTTCATAAAATGTATAGGAACATCTTCAATTGTATTTACATTAATTGTTAAACCTACAGCAGTAATCACACGTGCAAAGGCATCAGTCACTCTCATATTGATCGATATGCTGGTGATGGGTTGGGTGGGGATCTAACCCTGGCAGGGTGGTCAAAAAGTTAAAATGAAAAAAATTATTTCCCATTCTTACTACAAGAAAATTTAAATACATTTCTTTTAAATTTTACCTTCCTCGTCCTTATTCCATTAAAATTATTATGCTGATATTCCAAGTAAAGAGTATTACATTTCACAAGTAAAGTAAATTAAAATGTAAATTTTCAGGTTTAACACATTTATAAGAACGTAAAACTATTACTAACTGATTACAGGTCACAATATTTCACAAATTAAATTAGAGGTAGCTTCAGTAGCCCTTGCGATAAGATTGATTTAGGGCCACTATATAATGTTATCTTTTGACGGTATACAACACATACGTGTGTATAGTTTTGATTTACGGCTTAGAGGCGCACGCAAATGTAATGGTCAAATAAATTATCCCACAAAGTAAAATTAACTTCAATTCGTGATGTTGGGGAAGTATTTCAAACTAGGTTTTAGTTGAATTATGCCCGCATTTAGCAATTACTTTTCTATTCCAACTTCGTTTGGAAATAAATCACAAAAATCATTTAAAAAAAGGTTGTTATTTACAAATGAGGGATATGTTTACAAAAAAATTAAACTTTTTATTGTAAATATTAATTTCACTTATAAAATGAAAAATTAATTATTAATAACACTGTTCCGACGGTTTTTGTATCACTATCGTTCACTTCACACTCGTGTGGTATAAATACTACTACTAATTATAACAAATGATGCAACACTATGTATAAAACAAAATAATAACTAAACACCAAACTGATAATATAACAAAATAACCCCCACAATTATCAAATAAGAACAAACATATTTTTTCTTAAATAGAATATTCCCAAAATAATTCGCCAACGAACAAAATAATCTTTCTCTTCTGTACACAATTTCCAACATGTAACATGACCTTCACTAGAATATTTCCTATCGCAACATAAGCTCTGGAACAAAACAACGGTAACAAAGAGTTACAGCCAATCACGAAACAGGATGTCGTCACGCATGCGCAATATCTCCTTCGTGAACAGATATAGCGAGAAAGAGAGAGATGGATATAGAAATGAGGACTAAGAAGACGAAATTGCAAGTTGCATTATAATTTGATTTATTGTTAAAATGAATAGTTTCTCATAGCGTGATGGAAAAGATTTCAGAAAGAAAGAAAGATGAGGGAACAGCTAGAAGTAAAACTGTAAAGGAACGTCTTTTTTTTTTTAAGTTTTGTTTCCATGACCTAAATAATGTTTATCTTGTCAAATGTTTGGGAACATCGAACCTTACTTTCAACGGGCGGTAGACATTACAGTGAAGATAACCGTTCATAGACGTCTTAAAAATAAATAACTTTTTTATTAGTATACTTTAGTTAGCTGGATAAAATTATTTAATACGAAGAAACATTATTATGTGGGAAGAAGTAGTCATCAATTATAAAGAATGAGAATCAACATTATCAGAGCTTACACCCGCTTTGTAATCAAACTTCAGTCATCATTCATGGTCAAGTCCGTTAGTGCATATCTAGCTCACCCGGTTAGTATGGGGTGGAAGGGAATTGGTTCTAAGGTGTTAATTTTTACAGGTTTGTTTTTCTTCTAAAAATCCCTTTTCAGTTCATATAAAAAAAACAATGTTTCCTGCTTCAACAACCGCATGTTCTAAATTGTCATTCTCATGTTAGACTAGTCTGTCAATGACAGGGAGATATGAGTTCGATTCCCAGTCGGGTTTATTAAGTGTTTTTTAAATAGTTTCACAATCTCCTTCCATGCAAATGCGAGTAAACTTCCCCTTAATCTTACCTTCCTCCTTCCTAAATAGTTAGCAGTGATTAGTAAATATGTGTATAACCTGAATAGGTAGGCCTAGTTATTTTGATCAAGAAATTTTGTTAAACATAAAAACAGAAAAACACTTATCTTTACTCGCATTCCCTAACTCCCCACCTTAAAGCCCGTCTACAGACTCCGTATCCGTAAGATGCGTAGTACTCCGTAAGAGATCGAATTCACATAGAAGATTTAACTGCATACAGAGTCCTTATTCTTAATTCCTTCGTCTTTATCACTCCGTTATAAGTTGACTCAACTTTACTAATTCTAAGTCCTCCACCGTGGTTCGGATTCCACGATAAAGTGTAGGTCTATTTCATTCACAATCACCCTGCCATTACAATTAGCGTGAGTGTATAACGAAGGGTATAAGACGCGTGTAATAATAATAATAATAATAATAATATCTTTCTAAGGACTGGTCGATACGGACTGCTATGGACTATCAAATCAAACACAGACCCGCCTCGGTGGCGTAGTTGGCTAACGCGCTAGTCGTGTTGAGCTCGACTGCTGAGGACAGGGAGATCGAGGTTCGAATCTCGGTCGGGTGAACTGGGGGTGGTTTTTCCTAAATGGTTTTCCACTCTCCCTCCACCCAAATGTGGGTTCACTTTCTCTAATTCAACCCCCCAATTCCTAATCCATTAGCGTAATTAGTACTTAAAGCGTATAACCCGAACGGGTAGTAAGACTCGGTGCTCTCTCTATCTCTATATATATATATATATATAAACAGAAAAGTAAGCGTGCGCGCACATCAAAATGAAAGGACATCAATTACACTAACTAACTCGTGTTTTAAATATATTATTTGTGACTGAACTTCACCTACCTTTAAAATGAAGCCTATTCTGGACCTTTTATCAAAATAAGCTATGTAGTTACTTATGTTAATAATGGTTTAGCTGATGACGTCTGCTTACGTCCTGCTATAGAAATTTTTTTTAGAAGAGTTCCATTGAACTTTGTTTCCAATTTTATCAATGTTGGCCCGGTCACGTGATTACAGATATGGATACGTTATGTGTAGACGTGATTTCCATTTCTAAGGACTTAAGGACTATAAGGATTTGGAGTTTATGGACTCTGTAGATGGGGCTTAAGATGTGTATAAAACATAGCTAGAGTAGCCCCATGACTTCTTTGGTGCTGACTGACAGCTCACAGCTGAGAGCTGACGGCTTTGAAAAGTTACCAGACCAAATTATGTATCCCTACACCGAAACATATGATTAGCAAAAACATGTGTTTAGCAGCTGTCACTTCTGACAGTCAAAATTTAGGTATATACCTAAATGTTGACTGTCAGAAGTCATCTGTAAGCTGTCAGTCAACACCAAATAAGCCATGGGGCTACTGTAGATTTATATACTACAGCAATGTAAATTTTTACAAAAATATTTTTTATATAAAAATTGCTAATATAGGCCCTACTCTTCTTAACTCACGTTCACTTTAGTATCACCTTAAAACTATCCAAGAGCTGCTATACTCTTTAAACAGAAAGCTACATTTTTTATTTTTTTTATATTGACAACTAAAGGTTTGGATCAGATTAAAATTCTAACCCGGTGCACTGGCGAGGGTAGGGTGTGGATGAAGGGGCATTTCACAGTGTGATTTCATATTTTCTTCAACAGTGCACCGGTAGAGCATTTTCTTAAAATTCACCTTCCTTATCCTGTATTAATAGAATGATGAAATTCAGGGTGAGCCTGAAAGTTAAATAAGGCGCACCACACAAAAAAAAGGTTGTATTTTAATATCCTTATTCATAGTAGCCTCCCAAGGCCAAAAAAACTTTTATTTTTATATTGTTACAGCTGTGCCCTTTTCTTTACTGGAGAAACACTTTCAAATAATATGTAACCTTAACATAGTGATGTCTTTTCAGCATTTTGAAACTATTAACTTATCTATTTCATGAATCAGATAAAGATTAACCTTTAAAATGGTTATTGCATTAATTCGAAGATTCCGTGGAATTGGTTTAAGAGGAAAGATTCTACGCCCTTGCCAACCTTGAACTATAGCGGGATAGTTTGTTTAGAAACGCCCTGTATCATTTCTATTTCACAACTTGCACTGTATTAGCATTTTATACGCTCACAAAATTAATAACACTCTTGTTTGTACTAAGAAATACCTTTCTACCTTTCTACAATGCATCTAGTCGATGAAAGATAGTGAAGATTAGAATATAGCTTTATGTTTAATTGAAAATATTTATTATAGTGGTATCATGAATTCCTTCTAAGAATTATGTACTTATTACTAGGATTGCTTAACGTTCACTTTACCCGCCTCGGTGGCGTAGCTAACGCGCTAGTTTCATGTTGAGCTAGACTGCCGAGGATGGGGAGCTCGAGGTTAGAATCTCGGTCGGATGAACTGGGGGTGGTTTTTCCTAAATGTATTTCTACTCTTTCTCCACGCATTTGCGGGTTCACTTCCTCTAAATTCAACCTTCACAATTCCTAACCTATTAACGTAATTAGTAGTTAGGCGTATAACCCGAACGGGTAGTAAGACACAGTGATAAATAAAAATTTAAAAAAAAACTTTAATTTTTGAACAAACTTGTATGAGCAGAAGACTTAATAACTTGCTTAATTCAAATATAGGAACAACATCGTGTTGTTATTATTATTATTATTATTATTATTATTATTATTATTATTATTATTATTAGCACCGCGTCTTACTACCCGTTCGGGTTATACGCACTTACGCTAATGAGTAATGGTAGGGTGATTGTGAGATGAAATGGAAGACCTACAGTTTAACGTGGAATCCGAACCACGGTGGAGGCCTGGCATTCCCCACATTCACAAGATGTCTTGTCAGAGGTGAAGGAAGGGTTTGGAAATCAGATAAATCTGTGCCAGGGACCGGATTGAACCCGGCCGCCAGCACATCGTGTTGTTAGTTTATAATTGAGAAAGAACAAAGCTTATTCCCAATTATTATATATAATATATTTCTTCCATATTGGTAACTGAAGCCAAGAATCTTATAACATTAGAACGAGTTAAGATGTAGTATAATGAGATATAATTATGAAAGGTTTATAATCCTTTATGCTATTTGTAGCGTTATTTGTCCTATCGTTTATTTAAACCATTTTATTTGTCTACCTTTTTTGATTGTTTCATCTTTTAGATAAGCTGTTTTTCGCGTCTAACAATCATTCTTAAGGATTTCAGGTAGAACAAAGCACATGATAAAATTCTAGTAAGAATAACCTTTTAGTAAATACCAGCATTGTTTTTTTGTGGTCAGTATTGACAACATGCTATTGTATAACTATCGTTATTTATAGATATTAATTCTATTTATCCTAACGGACATATTAAGGTGGGAGTGTGGGGAAAGAGAGAAAAGTCCAGTGTTTTTGCCGTTTTTAATGCAAAAACATTGTTTTATTTTGCCAAAATAAATAAAATACTGCTCTAGTATAATATTATTTTATATCCATTTCTGTTTCCAGCCTATGGTCTGGGTCAGTTTTTTTTTATTCCAGACGTATGTTTTGTCACTACCGACTGGCTAGGCCTGTATACCATATGTCTTATAATCTATCTTAAGACGAGGACGCAACATTCAGTCCTCAGACATTAATTTAACAATGTGAAAGTGTAAACCCATATTTCACCAATGATAAATTTATTGGACATGCCAGGAATCGAGTCGTGGACCCTTAACTCAGTAGGTAGACACGCTACCAACTGAGTCTAGTAGAAATATAGAGCTTAGTTTTCTTCACGGGATGATATTAAGGTGGGATGGTAGGGGGTTATGGCAAAATATTATTTTGTCCAAAATAAATAAAATATTATTCATTATAAACATAAAGTTTAATTTTCTTAACATGTTGATATCAACAATTCCTGGATACTTGTCATTTGCATAGCTGCATTATATGAGAAACTTAATAAATCAATAGAAGAAGTTGTCATAAAATTCCAGGACACCCTGACGGATATTCAACAACTGTAGATATTACCTTTACTTTACATTAAATACATTCACTGTTTCCAGCCTATTGTTCGGATCAGTTTTTCATTCAAGTCATATATTTTCCACTACCAGCTTGCTAGTATTGGCATAGTTTCACATGCCTTTAATAAGTTATAATGTATATATTACCGTGTAAAGAAAATTAAACTTTGTATCTATTTGAGAATTATTTGATTTATGTTGACCAAAACAATGTTTTAATATACAAACCGCAAAAATAATGCGCCAAACTCACATTCTTTGTACTACCACCTCAAGTAAGATCACATGACTCAACGTATTAAAATATGAGAATAGTTTTAATAACTTTTATAACTGTCAGATACGGTACAGCATACCAGATTCATAACATCGTCCAAGAGTGTGTAGGAATGACAGGTTGTCTCTAAAAGGAAAACATTACCTTTTAGTCAAGTGGTAACACTGTAAAGCGTGACCGGTGTATTTACTTTTATTATAAAGACATATTTTTTGTGCCTTTGTTCCTATCAGTCATATATGTACACTCCGCTTAACCTGAAAGGTGAACATTCTTAATTTGGCAGATTATACTACGGGCTTATCTTAGGAGCTACGCCATTATGGAAACAGGTGAGGTGGATATGTGTACCTTTTCCTGAATATAAAATTATATTAGCTATAATAATAGTGCTATAAATAATAATCATAGTTATGACGAGAATTATTAGTTGAAATATCATAAATATATATCTCACTGGAATTCATTTATGCTATTTTAATATTGCTTTCATTCTAATTATCCCCTACTCTGAAATAGTAGTGTGTTTTTTAAATCATTATGTGAAATTTCTTATTAAAAGTTAGTAAGTGGAATTTTATATGTATAGTCAACTTTTTATTAAATATTTCTTAAGTGGGCTTCATTATAATTGTAGTTAATTAATAAAGTAAGAAAGTTTCCCTATGGGCTTTAATTATTATTATTAATTAGAGAGTAACTCAATGAGTGTTGGACAGGTAAAAAATAAAAATAAAATATTATAGATTGTTATTGAAGACACGCCGAAGTATGTTACAAGGCCCTCGTTCGAAATGATTGACAGGGATGTTTAGTAAAATAGCTTCAAATCTTAGGTGACCTTCACACTCTATTATTACGAGAACCCAACTTATGTAAACCTCGTTAAGAATATCCACTATATGTCAACACTTAAATCCTATGTGTTTATCGACCTAACAATAGATTTTAAAATAATAAAGAGGAAGGTCACCCATCCAATTAAGAGTCTCACAACCCTAGGTGTCAATTGTGACGTCACTTTACGTGTTACTGACAAATTAATTAAAGTGAAACTTGTATGTAGCTTAATTATAATAGGCAATTTATGATATTAAACCTAATTTTTTGTCTTATCTACAAATCTCTAATCCGAATTCTAAACTTATATAAAACATAATAATCAAATGAAGTTAGCTTTCACACATTGATGTGGATTTTTTTCGCTACATTTCCGATTTTGTTTACAATAATTATTTCTAATTTTTGTAAACAATAGAAAACATATAGAAATTTTAATATATGGTTGTTGAATTTTCATACTCTACAGATTTATCTTAGTTTGTTTTAGAGCAAATACAAAATAAATATAGAGTAACCAAGCTTGAGGAAGCTGAATATATTCATCTCAGTGATATCAAAATTACCCGCCTCGGTGGCATAGTTGGCTAACGCGCTTGTCGTGTTGAGCTCCACTGCTGAGGACGAGGAGATCGAGGTTCGAATCTCGGTCGAGTGAACTGGGGGGGGGGGGTTCTAAATGGTTTTCCACTCTCCTTCCACGCAAATGCGGGTTCACTTCCTCTAATTCAACCTTCCCAATTCCTAAATCCATTAACGTAATTAGTACTTAAAGCGTATAACTAGAACGGGTAGTAAGACGCGGTGCTAAATATTATTATTATTATCAAAATTTAAAATGTACTTTCCAATTTAATCTCTAAATAGCTCATAATTATATTTACACGCCAATAATTAAAAATAAGTTAACGAGTGTTCTATTACGATACAACTATAGTTAGGATTTCCTCAGAATATGCATAGTGTATGGAATTAAAAAGTACTAGGTGAATCTGTAGAATATGAATATTTTTAATTTGAACAGAGTGCAATGTGCATTTCATATTCTTCTTTAATCTGTTATGTTTTGAAAGCACATCACATCGCTTAAAGAAGACCTAATAAGTATGAGATGTTATTTACTATATGTGACGTTACAGTAAATTCCTTCTCTCACGCTTAGCCAGCACACAGATATGATAGGCAGAATACAATACGTCTAGTTAAATTTATGTTTCCCATTCTTACACTAGCGAACACATAGTCCAAGACGTTAGGTGCTCAATAAGCTGTATTGTTCACGAAGGAACAGAAGAAACAGTACCGTTTCAAGTTTCGTAACGATGTATGACTTTCCAAAATTGATTTATTTCATTAGTTTGCCCATCCCTCCTCAACATACTAATGGAAGTTCATTTCCTTAAATTACCTTCCTAGTCCTTGCTTATTAGATTAATTCACTAAATAAACCTTGTAAATAAAACGTATTGATTAAACTCAATCAATAATAGGCTAAGCTAATAATTGCATATGTCTACAGAAATTATTTGATAAAATTAACAAACTTAATGAAATTTACATAATTAATATGACTTGTAATAGAAACACAAATTAAGAGCGCGCCATATTTCTTCTCGCTGTTTAATGCATTAGAATCACAATATTCTGTATTCCCGATGACATGGAGGTTGAGTTTTTAATCTCGGCCGGATTCAATGAGACCAGTTTTTCGCAGGGATTTAAAAGTGATTGGTTTTCATAACTCCCTCCGAGCTATTGTTTGTTTATTTAAACTACCTTAATTACATCTACAGCTTAAATTAAGTATGATGGTTTGATAGAAAACGATTAGATTTAATAATTACGGTTCGGGTTTGATTCCCATGTTCATGTGTCATTTGTAAATTTACAGGATATTAAGTTAATTAGTTTGGTAACCTTGGTGCTTAATGTACTAACTAAAAAAACAACCCAGATTAGACACAGCTAATAAATAACTAGATGTTTTGATGTGATGTTCCAGTACTCGGCGATGCTTCTGCTCGCAGCAGCGTGCGTGACGTCAGAGCCCCAATCGGGGCCCGGCAACACTTACTTGCCTCCCGATCAGACCGGCTACAACTATGACAGGCCCACCGGCCCCGGACTGCCAACGCCAACCCCCAGCCAGCCGCCCATCTCTTTCCAACCACCCTCGAACCCATCTAGGCCTCCCAAGCTACCCCAGCCCTCCTGGGACGCCCAGCTACCCGCAACCACCCCCGCAACAGTCGCCCGGGTTCCCTACCAACGTGGGTAGACCCAGTGGACCCGCGCCGCCACCGTACGGAGGGGTGAGTGGATCGGTGGAAACTATTACCTCTAATTTGAAAAAAAAAAAACTAGATGACTAGCGATTGGTACCAAATTCGGTACCCCTGTGAAGATTACATCTAGGTACTTCCGGGATTCAATCCAGGGGTGGTTTACCAACCACTCTCTAGAAAAAATATGCTTCAATGATCTTGGCAATGGGCCTGGCCGGGTGTGCTGAAGCTCTTATATGTAAGACTGTGCCTACTACTTTTGAGCTACACCTCATTTCATCGTTGAGGAAACTGCATGCATATTCTTGAGCAACAGCGCTGTCTTTTGTTTTCCATGATCATTCTTCATTCGAATGTATATCAAATTTGGTAATGCTGGACTGTAGTTTCCAGTAATTGGGGCTTCTTTCTCCAGCACAGTCGTAAAGTTACAGTAGTTTGAGTCTCGTGTTCCTAATAACTAACTCAAAAACATTCACTAAATAAACACATATTTTATTAGTACTCTGTGTGGATTTTTTTTGCCAATTACGTTAAAATTTTGTGTATGTGTTGGTTGTGTGTTTTTTTTGTGCCGTAAGGTTGTGGAATTATAATTTTATGTGTACATTAATATATCTATTTGAATAATAGTTTATTGTTAACTGTTGTTAAAAGCAATTACATTCCAAGAAGAAAATATTAAGTAGTAAAGAAAGGGCAATGGTGTTAAGAGTCTACACCTAAATTGGTAAAGACGGAACTTGTTCAGTAACTCAAGCGGCAATGCATATTGTTTGTATATTAATTATGAGGAAAAAAGCTTTATACATAAAATGTTTAGGCATAATTAACGTGGAGAATAGAAAAACGTTAATTACTTCAATCTTGAAAAAAAAAATCTATTGAGGAAATATTTAAATGTTTCTAGAAAAGGCTGTAGCCAACACTGAGAGGAAATGTGTTTGCTTTCAGATTGAACCCCCCCATCTCCCCATGCCGGCATTGATTTCAAATAGAGTGAATTCCAAGTAAAAACCTTCTCCCCTTTTAATAATTCCCAACAAACCGAAATAGCTTAAATTTATTTCAATATATATTATTTGAAGGTTTACTACTAGTATATTCCTAAAATTTTGTTTGTTCATATGCTGATTTGACTCCACCAGTAGCATTCAACTTTTTTGTTGCGAACCCCCAGAAATAATTTATCTGCAACTTTGCATCCTCAATTTATTGGTGTATAATGCAAGTTATATATATTTAATAAATTAATGTATTATGTTCTTTGTTTGTGTGTTGACGATATAGTTATACTATTTTCAGTTTGGTTATATGTCCTCACATAATCTAAGAGATACTTTCCCAGAAGTCAAACCTAAAATAAAACTTACAAAACAACATAATATGGGGAATAGGCCTGATATGAAATCATACATCTCTGAGTCACAAACACACTAACCTGTGTTAAAGGATTTGATTTTAATGGAAAATTTAAGAAGCATTGTATTGGTAATGATATGTTAGTAATCGACCATCGAGCGAACTACGGTGAGTTCCCTTTCTATTTAACGTCAGATAGTTACTTAAGTGGGCCGTTTTGGCTGTATCTTATGGCCAATTATTTCAAAGTAGGAAACATTGCGATAGTAAATTAACTATTCGCTATGCCTGTAAACATTCTTGCACGTTTAAAAATGACGGCCTAGGGACTACTTCCATTCTAATGCTGGTGGGGCCTGTAAATAATTTTGTTTTACAAAAAGGATGATCATACATTGCAGATCTTTGATAATAAATATTTATAATATAATTAAATTTGTTGAACTATTCATAAACCAAGATAAATTAAACTTTAAAGTACTGTTTTAAAAACTTTTTTTTTTCGATGATTTTGACCGAAGTTTCCTGTTGGAGCTTTCCATAAAAGTTTAAAAAGGAATAAGAAAGGTAGATGTGTGGTAGTTAATTGCATTTACTATAAATCAAGAAAAAGTAATCTTTCCCAATAGGCATTTAGTTTCCTAAAATCTAAAACAATAGTTATAAGAAGGTGATTTTCAAACTCTGTCCCATGACTAGTTTCACTTTGACGTTCACCTGCTTGGAAACCTTAGACTCCAACAGTTGTGCTACAAACTAGTAATAATTACTAGTTTGTACCCTAACTGTTAAATTATTTAATTGCTCATCATAATATCAGTACAACATATCAATTCAATAAGAACCCATATCATGCATCTAAATTATTTTCACCTTCAATCGGTCGTGTGTGTGTGTGTGTGTGTGTTATCCAATGAAAATTACCAGTTTTCACAATCCTAATACATGGTTTTACCTTCGACTCTTCAAGTATGTTGTCGATTATGTTTTTTAGTTTGCTTCTGTTGTCTTGTGCTTCTTTACCCATGATTGTTGTGACCTCGTATTTTTTTTTATATAAAAGAAAGGTCAGTAAGTTTCATTCATCTCTAAGAGATGTACGATGTTTACCTGTGCTTTATAATAAGACACACAGACAGCAGCTGCACTAATTGCCAAATAAATTAGGAGAGATTTTATTACTTGAAATTTCTATGCTACTTAATTATTCTTTAATTTGCTATTCTACTTCAAATTAATTTTAAGCCACTGACTGCTATAATTAGTTGGACTTCTGTAGTGAGACCTCTTTGTACAATCTTATATAAATTTTTAGTAATATTGACCCGCTTCGGTGGCGTAGTTGGCTAACGCGCTTGTCGTGTTGAGCTCGACTGCTGAGGACGGGGAGATCGAGGTTCGTATCTCTGTCGGGTGAACTGGGGGTGGTTTTTCCTAAATGGTTTTCCACTCTCCCTTCACGCAAATGCGGGTTCACTTCCTCTAATTCAACCTTCCGGATTCTTAATCCATTAGCGTAATTAGTACTTAAAGCGTATAACCCGAACGGGTAGTAAGACGCGATGCTAAATATTATTATTATAGTAATATTTATTGTTTTTCTCTTTAAAAAAAACATTGCATTCAAATGTCTAGATAAAACAAAGTTTTTGGACTAGAATATTGATAGGATTATTAGGAGTGTTTGGTGAAGATATATTTGATAATAATTTGAATTAAGTTAAATACAATACCCCCTTCGGTGGCCGCGTGGTCTAACGCGCTACACTTGCAGTAGACTAAACTGCTGATGACGAGGCGTTAGAGGTTCGAATCTTGGTTGGGTGTACCATGAGCATTATAAAAATCAATTTTACTCTTTGCCTGCAATTGAATATTTCATGATTTGTTTGAGTTAATCAATCTATTAAAAATGTGTGAGTAACAGTGGTAGGACTAAAGGTAGTAAACTGAATTTCTATTTTCTCATGACTGTGAAAGCTAATGGATTAATTTTTCAGACATTATTTATCATATCTGAGCGTTAAAGTTGAATAGGGGAATTAAATTTAATGTTTATCTTATATTATAAACTTACTCGGTTACTGTCTAAAATAATTTTCATACTTAACCCTTTTGAAACCTGTTCTCTAGACAAATCGTGAGTCAATATATTCTTCCAAACAGACATGTATGAGATATTTTCCCTGTGTTACGGTGGCGTGACGTAACCTCCAGAGAGTTATTTACTTTAGACACGAGCGGAGGCAATAACACCTTAATAGTTTTATTTTCAACTTCCTCCGCTATTGACAGTATAGATGATCTCTGTGTGAAACTGAGCTTCATGCGCTGATGAATATCTGACGAACAAATATATTTATTGTGCAACTTATTAATAAGTTGAATGCAAAATGTCACGATTTTATTTTCTTCTAAAGGTGTATTTACCTGTATAACTGTATTAGCGTTTAGCACACCTGGTATAGTATCTTCCAGACAATTGTACTGAACAAGGAAGGCTTTACTGAGAGAAATGTATTAAAATTATTATTATTATATTTTTACAAAGTAGCCAGTTATCTGTCAATTAAGCCACCAGGGGATGTACACACGTCAGACACACATTATTAAATATATAGATCTACTAAAATTCCAGAGACCTACTTCGGTGGCTGCATGGTCTAACGCGTCACTCACGTATTGGACTAAAATTTCAATGAGAGAGAAATAAAAGTTCGAAGCTTGGTCGAGTATACTGAGGGTTGTTTTTCCTAAATGTTTTCCCTCTTTCTTTCTCCACGGAAATGCGGATACACTTTCTCTAAATTCAACCTTACTTATCAATAACATATTAGAGTAATTAGTACATAAGCGTATAACTTGAACAGTGCTGAAAATAAAATCTATGTGAGCAAACATAGTTCAAACCACTGTTACAAAATCACAATGTTAAAATCTCCAGTGATATTTTGTAGGAGATTATACTGTGAGCAGCCCACATATGTATAAAGTGTCTACGTTTCGAATCCCTGTCAGGACATACCATACAAATATATAAATTAATCTTACCTGTGACCCACTTCGGTGTTCGAATGGTTTAAGGCATCACTCTCACAATAGACTAGACTTCCAATAGTGGATATATCAGAGTTTTAACCCAGTTCGAGTGTACTAATGTGTTTTTGCTAAAAAAAAAATATATTCTCTCTCCGTGTAAATGAGGATACTCCTTTTCTGAATTCAAATTTCCTCATATTTAACACACTAGCGTAATTAGTACATAATTATTTAACCTAAGTGGGTAGTAATATACGTTGATTTATATATTATATATATATAAATATTCTCCAATACTTTCTGAATTAATTATACATTTTTATTTTTAAATGCCTAAATAAAAATCTGTAGTTCTTGTGTCATTCTAATGCCAGTTTGGAATCTCATCAAATCAAGCAA
Source organism: Timema cristinae (assembly GCA_039000515.1). Lineage (NCBI taxonomy): Eukaryota > Metazoa > Arthropoda > Insecta > Phasmatodea > Timematidae > Timema > Timema cristinae. The sequence goes on along the minus strand of JBCFYV010011172.1, from coordinate 38,928,606 downwards.
TCTAACCACAGGCGACAAGAATAAACATGATGGTTTTAATTAATTCTAATATAACTCACCTTGAAGGATGGAATTCGAACCTCAACCGCTGGGTTATATTAAGCCGGGTCAACCTCCAAACCATAGGTCAATATAGAAAAAAACACTAGCCCTTTAAAACAAAAGCTTAAAGTAATCTGTACTGCTTTACATATTAAAGATGTTGCATCGAGTTTATACTGGGTGTAATTAAGGTGCGTTTTAACCTAGTTGTCTCTCACACAAATATCCTTCCACGCAAATATGGGTAAATTTTCTCTAGTTTTCCTATCGTCAATCAACCTTAGCTCAATAGTGTAATTATGTGAGCAGTCCAAACAGGGAGAATGACGCAAATAAAAAAAACAGCCTTTGCATAAAAAAGTCTGAGTGGTGGGTCATACATGATAATAACATTAAAGTGTAGCTATTAATTGGAAGAATACTTTCGTATTTTTGAATATATATTTTCTTTCTTTTTGTATGCGAGAAGAAATAATAAAAGTGTTAGTGCATCGAGTGTAGAAATCTCTATCCTTATATGGTGGGAAGCAGTTTATTTAGTTTTCACTAAAGCAGTACATGATGACGTTATCACATCCCTTTTTACACCATAGGTCTAAATACTTACTTACTCTATAGCATTAGGAACTATAAAGTTTATCGCCATAGTTACAAAAATACGTCACCTATCCCTAACTTGAGATATTTATATCCACTTCATCTCATTATATACCCTATCACTTTATGATATAATAAATAAGTTAAGATCAAAAATGTCCATTTAATACCTAACAATTTATTTCAGAACATCATGAAAGTTTAACCAAACCTTCCTAACTAAGCATATGAACCAGTATATTTTAAAAATTTATTCATTTAGCTTTCTTTTTCTTACAACATATTAAAAAATCTAAAAGCTATCAAATTTTTAATGTACACACAAGAAAGTGTTGAACTAGAAAAAAAAAAAAAATTAAAGTTAATTCAAGTTTAAACCAATGACAGTTAAAATTAATTTTCTTTCCGAACAAGAACTAAGAAACAATTAGTATTATAATAATTTATCTCTCGAAAGACAATAGAAATCGTCAATAAATCTTCATATGCAAATGTTGCTCATTTACGCTTTCTTTTATTTTTATACATCCAGTATCCCGACCTATGTGATGAGTTTAATTGGATTTAATTTTATGCTCTGGTGATTTCAATTAACCAACAAGGTTCTTGCATTTGAGTTTATTTTATAGTTAATTTGACGAAGTATATTCCAAGAAATTGTTGTAAACTTATATAAAAATAAATGTATTAGCAAATTTACGAATATAAAAGCTATAAGAAATAAGGTGCTAACTACCAAGTGTTATAACCCAAAAATATGAAAATATTAATATATAAAGTCATTAGCAGCACCTCTGTGGTGTTGTGATCATATTTCTTGTCTACAAACCCAGATATCCTTGGTTTGATCCCCAAATACTCTAGGTTTTCTGTGAAGTAGTGAGTCTGGAACGAGGTCAATTCAGCCTCGTGAGGACAATTAAGGAGCAATTCGAAAAGATAAATAGCTGTTCCCATCTAGAAAACTGAGAATATTCGTTGTTGTGATCACATTACACTTTTTATTCCTAAATATTGGCATTATTTGCACCAAAACTCGGTGGACGTTCGATTGGTATATCTCGCTAACGAACTGACTCCATATAGTTGTTTGAATGAAAATATTGTCATTTTTAATAGATATTATCAATACCTAAAAAATATATCACCAGTTTTATAGTAACTTTTGTAGATAACACCATTGTTTATTCTGATATACACCTTTTATATAATTTAGACTCTACATTATGTTTAGAAATTTGTTTTTTATGAGAATTTTTATATTTGTTTTTAATGACTGTTTCCAAAAAGATTCAATTTTTACTAATAACACTTTCTTGAATAATATGGCATCGTTTCATTAAATTGTTTTTTTTATACCTACCAAATGCGATGTTATCCAAGCAGACCTCTCTTTAGGCCCATACAATGATTCTTAGAAATCTGACATGGATACACTTAAAGTTATAATAATTTTAGACACACATATCATAAACTCGCCTCGCTTCTTGTAGTCGGAGTAGTTTTCTTCCTGCATTCTTGGCCATTTTAGACAACGACCTAACTAATAACATGCTCTTGGTTGGAACCTTAGGCGATACTGGAGAAAGCGTCCACCGGAAGAAGTTTTAGATAATTTCAGACTGTTTAAAAGGAACACTTTGTCTCATAGCAGAGTTAATGTGATTCAACGGCGGGGAAAAAATAATTTCATAATATCAGGTGTCACTCCTCAATTTAGCCTATTTCAACCTTACACAAAGTTATATTCCCATTATTGGCAACTCGTAATAAAATGGTTTACATCTTTTCCCTTTAATTATTTGGCTTTAAAGAATTTAGTTTATTGGTTCTCAAAACAAAGCCAAATTAGTGAGTATAAAATAAAACATACATAATATATGAGACAAAATATTAAAGGAACTATAAGCTTATCAGCATACGTAATTGTATTAAAATTACTTGCTTCTCATTAGGGAGCAAAGCTATTAATATATAATAATACAAAACATTCTGATAACTCATGAAGAAAGGTGTATTTATTAAATCAAACTTAGGAAAGTGAAAAGTACCTATTGAATAACCAATAAAATAAGTGAATAAGAGGCTGATGAGTTTAAAACAATGTGTTTGAATTATTATTAAGTTTAAATAATGTTTGAAACATTAAAATTAGTGAAAAGAATTGTTTGCTAGTAGTGGGTAGGTTAGTGTTCGAATCTCGGACGGGTGTAAAGAGATGTTTTTTCCTAAATGGTTTATAAATCTCACTACACGCAAACATGGGTATATTTCCTGTAAAATCTACCTTCATCATTCCTAAAACCTTAATGAAACTTATTTATATAAATGCGTATTTATTTATTTATACTCTACAAATTTCAGCTCATGGCCGATCTTACAATATGAAAGTTACTTATGCTAGTGCTATTCTAAATATTACAGGAGGTTAAGCGGTACAAATATTGAGACTTAATATTAAAACTTAATTGTTAATAGCCTACTATTTTGATTATAGCTTTGTATGCACATGTGATGCTCCATATTATAAATTTTGGTTGCCCAGGAAATGATTCCCCCACCTTTTTCTGAAAGTATTAACAGGTTTTAAACCTGTAAAATCTGATGGTATAGCATTCCATATATTCCATATATGAAGAATATTTAATTAATCGTTTATTAAAATTTAATTTTAATACTACTAACAATTATATTATTAGTTCATATGATCATATAAGTAATTATATTTTTATTAAAAATAATTATATACTAATTGATATAGTTTTTCAACAATTAGTTAAGGTTTCATTCTATTTCATATTCAATTTAGTTAATACATATTTTATATGTTAATTTTGGTTCATTAAAGGTTATAACTATTAATTGTTATAATTTTGTAGTATTTTATTTTCTAGATCAAGTTGATTTGGTTTTAGACACGCTGAAATAAAATACATACAGCCCGAAAAAAATAGTAAGATGCGAATAAAGAAAATAAAATTCGAAGGAAATTTTTAAATTCATCATGGGTTTTGAATTCTGTACTCTTAAAAAAAAATCAAACGTAGCGTAGATCGTAGTAGACTATTTCCGAAGAAGGACTTTGTAATAAAAGGTTAAGACTGTGATATCGACAGTGAGCGCACTTTACATCGGTAGTAATGATCGCGTTGTGCAAGCGGACGGGACAGAACCGACACGTAATGATACCTTGCACCTAATGCACGTACGTGACCTTACTCTCTCGGTCCGTCCCTCGAAATCTCCCCGGAGAAGGTTTGGAGAGCCACTGGAGTTTCCTCTGGCCTTGTACTGGCCACGGAGATTACACGGTGAGCCGGGCCGGCTATTCATTTGAGATGACGGACTCTCACATGGAGAGGAGCTTTCAAGAATCAGCCCACATAACCTCAAACATTTGTTTTTTTATTATTGATATAAATTATGGGATATGAATCATAATAAAACCTCGATAAAAGCCTTCAGAAACTTTAATTACCTCAAACATTTTATTAGCAATAATAATTATTATGGAATATGAATCAGTACGTAGCCAGCGTAAAAAGATTTTAGACTCTTTTATAACATTAAAACTGTTATCAGCGATAGCATTTATGGGATATGAATCAGAATAACATCAAGATAAAAGTCTTCAGACTTTTATATAACCTCAAACATTGTATTAGTGATAGAGGTGACCTGGTGGTCTAGGGGTAATGTGTCAGACTTCTGTATTTTGGGCCTGGGGTTCAATCCTCGGTCCCGGCACAAATCTATCTGATTGCCAAACCCTTCTTTCACCTCTGACAAGACGTGTATTGATAACAACTTGTGAATGTGGGGAATGCCAGACCTCCACCGTTGTTCGGGTCCCACGTTAAACTGTAGGTCCTCCATTTCCTATCACAATCACCCTACCATTACACATTAACGTAAGTGCGTGTAACTCGAACGGGTAGTAATACGCGGTGCTAATAATACTAATAATAATATTAGCGATAGCAATTATTGTGGGATATGAATCAAAACATAGCCAAGAGACGAGATTTTAGACTTTTAATAATATTAAAACTTTTATCAGCGATATAATTTATGGTATGTGAATCAGATCGTAGCCATGAGACGAGATTTTAGACTCCTACATAACATTAAAACTTTTTTTATCAGGGATAACATTTTTATGGTATATAAATCAGAACAACACTAGGAGTAAAGCCTTCAGACGCCTACATAACTTCAAACATTTTATTAACGGTAGCAATTACTATGGTACATGAATCAAGACGAAATCTCAAGCGTTTGCTATCAATATAAATTGTGGGATGGGAATAATAAAAATACAAGAACGAAAGTTTTCAGACCCTCACATAAACTCAAACATTTTATAAGCGATTACTATTAACATTATTATTATTATTATTGGATATAAATCAACTAGTGTGTGCAAAATGAATTTCTGAGAGGTGTTTACGTGCTAAGTAACATTGTGTACTTGTTTTAAAGAATTTTTTTTGTATAGTACACTGAAAACCTATTTTGGAAAATGCTATTTTAAAATATAGTAGAATATGATAAAGTATTTATAATTGTGTGTATTTTTCTCTGTGACTAACTTTACCCTGCTGTACAGATTATAATGCTCCATGTTTCTAACCCTTACAGCAGCCACAGGGTGACTATCAAGGGGGTGACCATCACGGGGGTGACCACGTGCACATGCCGGGAATGCCCTACGACTTCAACTACGCCGTCAAGGACGACTACTACGGCACGGACTACTCCCGCAACGAGGTGAGCGACGGTGACGTGGTCCGAGGTGAGTACCGCGTCCAACTCCCGGACGGTAGGCTGCAGATCGTCAGATACACCGCCGACTGGAAGACTGGCTTCCACGCTGACGTCTCTTACGAGGGCGAGGCGCAGTATCCTCAACCATCCCAAGGTTACAACTACCAGGCCCCCGCGGCAGGAGGTCCGGCACCCACGTACGGCGCGCCCACCACGCTTTAAATGACTTCTCCAACCATACACACCCCTGGCTCCACCTTAATGGTCATATCTCCGTGCGAGGAAGGGGAAGGTTGGAACAACCATCTCCTTGTCAGAAACGGTACAAACACCCAAAAAATCAGCAGCTACCCGCAATATTTTTATTTGTGGATATAAATACTTTTTGTAAAATAATATTACTGGCATTATTGATGGCTTATGAAGATCTAGCAACAAAACTACCCTTGTTTCATACATATATATAAATCACACTCCTCTATTTCAATTAGAAATATTAAAACTCAAAATAAGATTATGCTTGCCCTAGGAGTTCAAATTTCCATCTTAAAAAAACAATATAATATATGTATATGTACACAAATATATAATAATATATATGACTTGCGTTAGGAGGAAGGATGGGTTTATTCAAGGCAAATATAACAAATTCTGTTGATACTGAAAAAAAAGTAACTATAATATTATATCAAAGTTAATTATATATATCAAAAGTGACAGTTGAAGATCATATGAATAAATTAAGTAAATTCTAATGTATTTTTAAACTGATAATCATATACTAAGCACCCATCCTTTTACTATCGTGTTATTACAATGCATACACATTTATATTTTATAGTTGAAAATATTTGAATGTTGGTTAATAGTTTTTCACAGTTAGATTCATATATTACCGACGTATGGATCGGTAAAACCATCATAATACGACTTCGTACTTAATCTAGATCCTTTAGCTGATAAAAAACAAACCTAAAAGGTCTAGATTTTACTCAAACAAGTTTACATTAAACTTTGAGAAATACTGCATAAAATATTCAAACCTTTCTCAGGCTTTTTTTAGTTGTTTTAAATAATGTGTAAATTAAAAAATACATTTATAGATTTATGTTAGAACTGTTTGTTGAAAGCAAATGCCATCAATGCCAGTCTTTGTAATAGAAATATTCCTTATAATACTCACACAAGTAATACTATGTTAATAAGATGGTAAACCACATAGTAAATAATGTATATTTATGCGTTCATTTAATAATTTAAATGTGGCTGAATCTTGTTATTTCAATGGTATAAATTGTTATTGTGTCCAAAGGGAAACAATTTCCAACATTAATGCTGATCAACCTAATTTAACTCTTGTCAACTCTATATTTAACTTAAATAAAACATCCACGACGTTATTCATTAATTATTATCTATTTTTATACTCAGATTTCTAGAATATGTGTGTGTGCACTAGTGAATGTTGAATGAATGTGAAGAATTTTAATGTAAAATTATTGTATTTGTATAAATGAAAGTGTTATTTTTTTACGTGTTCTTAATGTACAAACTGTAACAAATATAATATACTTCAATGAAACATGTGAATTTAAAATTTGAGATTTTTTTTATCATTATTGGTTTTAATACTCAATAATTATTTTTACCTTCTTTAAAACAACTAAACAGAAACAAGTGTTTATTTAGTTAATGTCTGAAATAACATAATTTCTTCTCCTCTTGAAATATACAACTTGAAACGAGGAAATCCGAGGCCAAACGAATGCAGAGCGAGGCAATAAGTGGCTGATCTAACTCGTGTCGGTACATTAAAGTGACCCACCTCGGTGGCGTAGTTGGCTAACGCGCTTGTAGTGTTGAAGCTCGACTGCTGAGGACGGGGAGATCGAGGTTCGAATCTCGGTCGGGTGAACTGGGGGTAGTTTTTCCTAAATGGTTTTCCACTCTTCCTCCACGCAAATGCGGGTTCACTTCCTCTAATTTAATCTTCCCCATTCCTAATCCATTAGCGTTATTAGTACTTAAAGCGTATAACCCGAATGGGTAGTAAGACGCGGTGCTAAATATTATTATTATTATTACATCAAAGTGAGGCAGTGCGCACGTTCGGCTTCGGGGCTTGCCTCGCTTCAAATTTACCTCGAGTGTATACGCCTCGTACTTCTCTCGACGCATGCATGCCTCGCTCTCTGTCCATACCTGATGCGCAGCCACGAACCACGTGCTTGTCAGTAAACCTGATGTGCTCAAAGTCACCTCAGTGCAACCAGTCAGTTTTGTGTGGACCGGTGTGTTACCTTAATCAGCACTTTGCACGCATCATGGACAAAAACTATGTTCTACTTCAAGTTATTCAACTTTATAAGAGTAATCGATTATTATAGGATGCGGATGTCAAAGAACTGGGAAAAAAAAAGTCAGATCGCTCTTGAGATCTTACAGACGGGAGAAATCATGTCGTCTTCTGACGTGCGTTGTATGTGATGGTATTATTGCTAGCATTGAGCGTGCGACTATCAAACTACCTGTGACGCAAGCCTCAAGCAGAGGCCAGTGTTTTTTGCTCCTATTTTGATACCTCTCAATTAAACAACATTTATTGGGGTGGTTTGGCAACAACTAGTTGAGGGGGACATAAAATAGCATTTCCTCCACAAGAGCCGCAGTTCCTTTAAGGGTTGAAGCGCAGTATGTATAGGTTTGACTTGGACGTTGGTGAATAAGATGAATAAGGTTAATAAATGGGAAGAAATGTGGTTTCAGGTTTATTTTTATTTTCATGAATGCCATTACATTAATTTCTCCAAAATTAATTTTCATTATCTTGTTATCTTTGAAAATGCAAATGAATATTCAGTATATACATACACAATTAATGGGGTATGTAAATTTTATATACAACAGTGTGTAAATATAAGGAGTTACATAAATAGAAGTTCTAAATATTATATTTTGAATCATAAAATATAATTGACAGAATTTGTGTTCCAGTAAGCTAAGTTTTGAGTGACATACACAAGTTCACACTATATATAACATGTAATATTAACTATGTTTCTTATTATTTCTTCTCTCTACCTTTATCAAATTTAAATTTTGGAGATAAATATTATGATATTCTGCCAGAAAATTGATCTGTATATCGGAGTATTATTATACATTTTATTCTCTGTCTATTCCAAATTCTCTTTCACTCCTTAGACTACTTTGTTTAACCAAATGAAAGAGGAAGTTAAGAAAACCAAATACATTTATTTATCGCAAAACTACAAATTAAATTAATTTTAGAACAATATCCTTTATAATATTAAGAAATACATAGATACATATTAATAAAATGGCCGTTGCATTTAAAAAGTTTGATAAATAATAAGTGAAGTGCGCATTGTAGACAGTTAAAAAAAATTAATTACTCTAGAAAATAATGATTTTTTATTCCCTAGTGAGTAACCTGGTGGTCTAGGGGTAAGGTGTCGGACTTCTGTGCTGGGGATCCGGGGTTCAATCCTCGGTCCCGGCACAGATTTATCTGATTTCCAAACTCTTCCTTCACCTCTGACAAGACATCTTGTGAATGTGGGGAATTCCAGGCCTCCACCGTGGTTCGGATTCCACGTTAAACTGTAGGTCCTGAATTTCGTCTCACAATCACCCCACCATTACACATAATTGTAACGTATGACCCGAACGAGTAGTAAGACGTGTGGCTAATAATAATAGTAATAATAATAATCCCTAGTGAAAAGATGGTAAGTTATTTCACCTTGACAATTTTTCATTATTTTTTTCACAATATCCCAAGATAGAACTTAGATATTATAAGTGTTCGGGTTCTAGTTAAAGCTGAAATTGACAAACGTTAATAAAATCATTAGTTTTCTTAATTACTACTTTTAATCAACCACATAGTTATTAATAACACAATTTTAAGTCAAATAATGAGTGAGATAGTGTTGAGAAAGAAGAGATGAGAAAAGAGATCAGAAAAACTCAGTGAAAATTCACTGACACGCTCCAGTGGCCGCATGGTCTAAGGCATTACTCTAGCAGTAGACTACTCTGCCGATGACGGGGAGATAAAGGTTCAAATCTCAGTTGGGTGTACTTAGGATGATTTTAGAAAATTGTTTTACACTCTCCCTCAACGCAAATGTGGGTACACTTCCTAAAAATATAACCTTCCTCATCCCTAAAAACAATAGAACAATTAGTCATAAGCGTATAACCCGAATGTGTAGTAAGGCGCGGTGCTAAAAATAAAATCCCTTGTGGAAAATCACTCCATAGTGCATTCATCTGAGATTCATATTTAAACCTCCAATCTTCATCATCGGTAATAAAATATACTGTGAGACTGATGCCTTAGACCATGCAATCACAGGTTAGGATAACTCTTCTTTTAAAAAAGACTTGCACTCAGTTGATAAATAAAGCACTGAAGGTTGTTGAGTACACATTTTATGAGTTCGTTTGCAAATGTCAGTCAACTTACTTACGAATATACATGCTTCATATGAATGTAGGGACGTTAAAACCTTCATATCATGTGTTGGAAGGCAAAGTGTCGTGCTGCACGCGAGGTTTTATGACATGTAGTGACCACCATTTCATGACAAACAATGGTATCTTGTGAGAAACGTTAATTCTTAGCTATGGCCTTTGAGTCAGTCAGTCAGTCAGTTTGTTATTAGGTGAGTTTTATCTCTGTTATAAGAAAGGTACGAATATTAAATAATAGTGATAGTTTAAATATTGTTTAGTTTTCAAGGTCAGTCCGGTTGGTAAAAGGTATCTTGTCTTATTGTAAGACCAATGCTAAATAAATAACATAAATAAATTTTATAAAGTAACAAAGTATATCAATATAACTATAGTTATTTGACTATATATTTATAAGAATTTAACAGAAAAAAAATGTTTAGAAAATTTTGTAATTTAAGATTTGTTTATGATCCTATATTGTGGTCGCCACATCTAATACGTCAAATATATTAAATGGATTACCAGTGATGAGGAAATCAAGGTTTTAAGGCAGGTAGGTACTTCACGTGTGATTTTTCATTCTCATTTTCCCATCACTAAACAAATAATTCCAGAGCATTTACTATAAGATATAAGTTAGTTTTATCTTAGACAATGTCACTAAAAACTATTATTTTTAGTAAAAATGAAAAACAACATTCTAAATTAACTAAAATGTTAACTAATGCGATTTTTAACATGTAAAATATATGGGTATGATATGATTTGATATATTAAATATTAATGGTTAAGGTGGGAGGGAAGGGCATGCGAGAAACAGTCAGTGTTTTTGCTGTTTTTATGTAAAAATATTTTTTCGGCCAAAACAAATCAAATATTTATCCAGTAGAAACATAGAATTTAACTTTCTTTATATGGTGACCTAAAATTTTTTTGAATATCTATCAAGGGTTACATATAAATCAATAACAACTTTTTCACTTCATTTAAAATGTTTATCATCTAATGCTACCATGCTCATGACAGATATTCAACAACAGTTGATGTCACCATGTGAAGAAAATTAAGCTCTATATTTCTACTGATGCAATATTTGATTTATTTTGGCAGAATTTTTTTTTACCATAAAAACTGCAAAACACACTCATATTTTCTCGCGTACCTTTCCATCCCACCTTAAGTAATTCTATGTGTAAGAACAACGAACAAGCTTATATAAAAACAATTTTTTTTTTTTTTAATTTGTTAACATTTTAACCACAAATTTGTCACGATTCCGTTATGAAATATATCTCACGAGATTTATTATTTTTAATAATAAATACAGACTTTTTTTGGTATCCACCCTCACTAACGCTAGTGAAATATTTCATCATCAATTAGTGGACGTTATTAGCAAATTCCTTGGAGAATATCGAAAAACACGATACACGAATTAACATCTAAATATTTCTTTTACCTCACGCACAATTTCAAGAGAGACTCGCGGGGAGCTTGTGAAGGAATCTCTTCAAATACTTTCGACGCGCGCAAGTATAGTCTGTTTATAAAAAATATGTGATTGGATTTAATACGTTTACCTAGTTGTAGATTTTTTAGCTTCCAAAATATACCCTAAAAGTTTCATTAATGGAGCGGATTTATTAATATTAATTACATAAACCAAACTAATTAATAGACTAAATTTTCAATATTTGATCTTATTATATAATAGCACCGCGTCTTACTACCCGTTCGGGCTATACGCTTTAAGTACTAATTACGCTAATGGATTAGGAATTGTGAAGGTTGAATTAGAGGAATTGAACCCCATTTGCGTGGAGGGAGAGTGGAAAACCATTTAGGAAAAACCACTCCCAGTTCACCCGACCGAGATTCGAACCTCGATCTCCCCGTCCTCAGCAGTCGGGCTCAACATGACAAGCGCGTTAGTCAACTACGCCACCGAGGCGGGTGATCTTATTATAGTTATAATAATGGGACCAATGTATTTGTCACATAATGTTGACAATGTATTTACAACTATGTCCTTTAGAAAGCATATGGTTTTACTAATTTTATATTTTTCATAAATAGTTTTTTATCACCACGCCTCACTACCAGCTCAGGCTATTCTCCAACACGCTAATTACGTCATTGTATTAGGGATGAAGAAAGTTTAATTAAGAGGAAGTGTACCCGCATTTTCGTGAATATAGAGTGTGGAAACTATTTAGGAAATACCAGCTTGAGTATATCCTACCGGGTTAGAACCGCAATCTCCCCGTTAATGTCAGTCTAGTCTATTGCGATAGTGACGCCTTGAAGCATTCGTTCCCCGAAGCGGGTCACAAAGAGTTGATTAGGTTTTTCTGTTTTAGTACAAATATAACCTGTGAATATTACTACCCAGTCAAGCTATTTGCATAGACACAATGACTGCACATGAATTTGATTAGCACCGCATCGGGTTATACGCCTATGTACTAATTATACTAATGGTTTAGGAATTAGTATGTTTTAATTGTGGGGATGTGCACCTGCATTTGCATGGAAGGAGAGTGGAAGACAATTTAGTAAAAACCACCCTCAGTACACCTGACCGGGATCAAACACCGATCTACCCGTCTTAGACAGTCTAGTCTAACAAGATAATAGCGCGTTAGACCACGCGGACACTGAAGCGGATCCGACAGGATATAATTGTTTAATCTAGAAAACATGTACTCACACTTGCGTGAAGAGAGAGAGGGAAATTATTAAAGTAAACCTCCGAACATCCATATATACTGTGCGCTTAAACTTCTTTTCAGCGTCAAACCATACATGACGAGACTGATGCCTTTTTACGTATGCCAACTCTTGTAGGTAGCATGAAATAGATGTTTGTGGCTATTTTAAATGTAAAATTCAAGTAATAGCTTTGCTGTAGCTATTTAAACCATAAATTTTGCATTATTTTTATTTGAAAAAATTAAAATTAATATTTGACCATTAGATGACATGAAATTCTAAAAAAAAAAAAAGTGCTTGTTTGTACAGTTTGTCCTCCTACCCGTTCCAAATTTCCACGTATTTACACTTATTGAATTGTTTTGAGAACGTAAACATTTTTAGTAAATGTATTGACATTTTGGTGGGTCAGAAACCATTTGAAAAATAAAAATACCTTAGTTCACCAGACAGAGATCCTAAACCAAATTATTCAGAACTCGGAGATCCAGTTTATTAAGAGAGTGACGGGTGACCTGGTGGTCTAGGGGTAAGGTATCAGACTTCTATGCTGGCGGCCGGGGTTCAATCCTCGGTCCCGGCACAGATTTATCTGATTACCAAACCCTTCCTTCACCTCTGACAAGACGTGTATTAATCACAACTTGTGAATGTGAGGAATACCAGGCCTCCACCGTGGTTCGGATTCCACGTTAAACTGTAGGTCCTTCATTTCATCTCACACTCACCCTACCATTACACATTAGCGTAAGTGCGTATAACCCGAACGGGTAGTAAGACGTGGTGCTAATAATAATAATAATAATAAGAGAGTGACATCCTAGTTCTAACGACCACTCATGCAGTTAAAAAAATATTAGTTAAAGTCGTTTTTCCGTGAGTGATTTTGGTTTTAATAAGGTATCTAGTGTGTATTGCTAAGAAGTACTAAAAATGTTAGTGTATTTAAATAAGGTTGTTAAAATAATAGCTACAACTAAGTATTATTAAATTTAGTGGTTTTTTTTTTAAGTTAAATGCCAACCTCGTTGATTTTGGGGTAAATTGCTCGCCTCAAGACCCAATGTTCGTGAGCTCAAACCTATTCGGGATCTACGGATTTTTCTTGAGCGATAGAAATCCGTAGCACATCTTCTTGAGGTGAAGTAAAGCTGTTGGCTCAATGTTAATTGTGGCATGTAAAATAACCCTGGAAAGTATGTGAAAATACCTTTCCAGGAAAAATTGCCAGGCCATTTCAATGCCATTCATAGAATTTCTGGTGTGTTGATATGATCATTTGGATCAAAAAAGTTAACGGTAAAACCTTAAATTAATTAGATAAAATTAAATTTAATGGTAATATTTCAACAATATAACAATATGGGTTGTTTATCCATTATATAGCCTTGAAATATATAATGGTAACGAGCAATTTATGTGTTTAAATTTCCCTCTAACATTGAACTTAAGTCAAATAATTCTATATAGTACAAAAAACTTAGTGGTTTTATCTGTTTTGTGTTAGCTTAATCAATGAAAGAAGAAACATTTGTATCATTATTATTAGTATCATTATTAGCTTAGCTTCTTCTTACTATCCATTCGGGTCTGTACGCACTTACGCTAATATGTAATAGTAGAGTGATTGTGAGATGAAATGGATGACCTACAGCTTAACGTAGCAGTTTATATATTTAACAAGTCAACATTATTTAGGACATTAGAGCCCCAGGAATTTAAATGTGTTTATTATAAGTAAACTCCAATTTTCATAGAAACTACCTTTAAGAAAATAAAAAACTTTTTTTTTTGTTTTTTCATGATTGTACAGATATTCGAACCTCAATCTTCCCGTCATCGACAGTCTAGTATACTTTGAGAGCTGCAACTTATACCACGTGGCCACTGAAGCGAGTACATATTATTAATATTATTATTAGTATTGTTGCTTTATTGGTAGTGATAACACAAATCAAAAGTGATATCTGCAGATTACATGAATCAACTTATGAATACATGAAAGTAGATTTAGTAACTTTTTCAAAAGAGCCCAGTTCAGTGACCGAATGTTATAAGGCGTCCTCTCGTGTTAAACTGGACTGCTTATGGTGGTGATATATGGGTTCGAATCCCGGGGGGTTTACTGGGGGTATTTTTTTCTTAATGAATTACCATTCTCCTACCACACAATTGTGGTTTAATTACCCGAAATACTTCCTTCCTTATCCCTACCCTATTAGAGTAATGATCATAAATATGCATATAACCTGAACAGGTAGTAAGACGCAGTAATAAAAACCACTTTTATAGCCGTCAAATAAAGTTCTTCCTATGAGAAATAGATTTTAAATTTATTACACCATGCTTATGATGGATCAAATGTATTCTTCCTCGTGAGTGGTTATGTGTTAGTTCACAACATAAACGCCGTGTATAAAACTAACACTAAAATAATAATAATAATAATAAACCATAATATTACTTTAAAATTCATTTGAGTGATAATTAAAAACACTTTCACACATTAATTTGGTAAATCACATCGATAGGCACGTTGACTAAACGTCAGAATCATCTAATTGGGATTGCCGATGATAGGAGGGTTGTTGCTCAAATTGTAGTCAAGAGTACTGAGACCCGCATTTTTGATCGAATAGACTAAGGTGTCAACCTTGCAATAAACTGGGCTGCTAATGATGGGGATATTGGTGTTTGAATCCCGGTCAGGTGTGATTAGGGTAGTTTTTACTAGATGGTTTTCATCACTCTCGCCATCCACTTACTCTAAAATAATTCAACTTGCCTCATTCATAGTACATTAGCGTGATTTGTATATATGTCTAAATTGTGTGTATATATTATATATTCATATTCCGAACGGTTAATGGAACGAAGTGCTAAAAAAACAACTACTGAGTATCTTACATAATTTTTTAGCCCTTATTCCTTCACGTAAAAGTGGGAAAATGTCCATTAAATCTTACTTTATTCATGCCTTACTATTAGTATAGTTAAAATGAAGATATCTAAGATGGGTTTTTAAACAATGTAAAAAAATCAATGTACATTTTTTCGCAAACTCTTACTACCTGTTTGGGTTATACTCATGTATTAATTACACTGGCGGAATAGTGATAAGGAAGGGTTAATTTATAAGAAGTGTAACTGCATTAAAATTGAGATAGAGTAAGATATCAACTTGGAAAATACATCCCTGACCGGGATTAAATCCCCAGTATCCCTTGCACAGGAACGATACGTTAAGGATGTTAGTAGGCCCTCCCCTCAACCCCTAGTTTTGGAAGAAAGCTTGAAAGTTGGGAATTTCATTGAGAAAAGGAAGCTTGAGTTGGGAAATTCCAAAATTACTTTGTACTGTAGTACTTTAAATTACGAAACTCTTTTATCGCAGAATTGTACAGACAAATTTAGCATTTCCCAATTGTTGATTCTTACTCTTCAAACGATCCAACTTCATAATTGTATGGCAAGTTTAGTTTTTTTTATTATTATTTAGCACTGCGTCTTACTATCTGTTCGGGTTATACGCCTAAGTACTAGTTACACTAATGGGTTAGGAATTAGGAATGCACAATTAAGAGGAAATGCATGCCCATTATCGTGGAAGGAAATTAAAAAATCTTAGGAAACAGCATCTTCAGTGCACCTGACCGGTATCAAACCCCGATCTCCCCGTCGTCGGAAATCTAGTCTGACACGAAAGTCGCGCGTTAGATCACGCGGCCACCGAAGCGGGAAGAGTTTAGTTAATCAAGTAGGTTAGTAGCACCGATTTCATTCTTTATTAGATTTAAGGCTACTATTACTAGCCTACTAAGCACTAGTAGTCTTAAGAAAGTTAGGTTATTTCTTAAGTTGTTCACTTGATAAAGCCTGAAGCCTTTACGAGCCAAAACTTGTCAGTTTTCCTAAAGGCAATGATAGTGAATGTCTAAACCAATAACTTGAAAAATCTATCATTTACAAATAACTTTAAAAATACAGTTACTTAAAACCTCAATTCAAGGCCCCAATATCATATAAAGTTTACAATCTTCCCAGGGGAGAACAAACTTGCCCCTTTTTTGAGGAGATATTCCGTATCCCTTGACCCCACAGTCACCAGATTAAAAAAATAAAATGTAGATTACCTAGAGTTGGGAGATTCACTGTTTTCCCCCCTTACTCTCCCCAGTATATTTTGTACTAGCCCCCTTCCCCGTAAAAAAATATTGTAAAGAATCCTGTAAAACAAAGCTTCAAATCATCCAACATCTCAATATAAAAACAACACTTTTTTTACTTTTTTTTTAAATACAGTCCTACCATCTCTGTATAGCCCCCTCCCTCTTTTTATCCTCCCTCCTATTTTCATCTCATTCCTCTTTCCTCACCCCTACCCCCCCGTTCCCTTCATCAACCCCACTTTCCTTCAACAACTTTTTTTTTCCAACGACTATATAATATACTATCGACATTTTTATGAGGAATAAATTAAATTTTCAAAATAAAATATAACCTATGTAACTCGCTGATAATGTAGCTTTATATTGGAGAAAGAATGTTTAAAATCGGTCCAGTAGTTTTTGAGTTTATCCATTACAAAGTGTTATAACATGCGACCACCAATGCTGGTAATATAGTTAACTCATTAAACTCATTAATGTTTAACCCACCGCAATCTTTATAGAATAAGTAATCACATAGAAATGATTCCATATTTTATAACAAACTGAAACTTTGTAGATGGAAAATATAAGATTGTCAAGAAGGTGGCATGGACGAGTTAAATAACAGATCCATCGCATTGCGTCACCTACCATTACTGCACTTTCCCACAGTAAGTGGAGAGTAGTTACTCAATATATAAAAAAAGTAATTCATCATTATTTTGTCTGGTTTAAAGAGTCATACTCTGACAGCATTTTACCTGTGCTATATTCGGTTCACGATAGGTTTTTACCTGGATGACAGTTCGAAAATCATATTTTTAGGTTTTGGGTTGCCAACACTTGTAAAAGATCACAGTTTTGTTATAAATGTAAAGAACTTTAATTACCTGTTATATATTACATTTAAAATAACGTAAACTTAAGTTTTCTCATACTATATATTTTTTAAATAATTTATTTTTATCCAACTCAAAACAATAATTTAAAAATAATTAAAAGTACTTATTTTTCGTTTTGGAACGTTACTGATTTTGTGTAATATAGTGCACACATATCTTTTAATACAGGCATCGTATTTACTTGGAAAAGAAAAAATTGTTATTTTTTTACATACAATAAATGATTTTATGATTATTTTATCGTATTTCAAAATATTTAACTGAATAAAATATTTTCATCAACTGCATATCTGCATCATTGTAAAAAACTTGTTTACCGTTATGTTCAATCATATAATTTAGATTCGTCAGTCACCATTTTGAAGCTATGTTCGTTAGAAGTTTTTGTGAAAATGGTGTTAATATTTTTTCAGGGGAATAAAACTATAAATAAACTTTGTGTCCGACCTCAAATAAATATATAAATATTATTGGCCTAAATTACTGTGGTTAACTATCACATTAATATATTACCATCTGTTTTCATTACAGTCATCCAAAGTGATAGATGTCAGCTGTTGGCGTAGTTATATATAAGGGATTACTTCTAGTAACATTTCGAGCTGTCATCCAAGTAAACTTAGCTCGTGAATGACTTATACCTCATACTTCACTCTCAATGATATCAAAGTTGAATAGTTTATTAATTTAAACCTCCATCGGTGGGCATATTTACTAAATGTCAAACTAGCCTCGTCTGGTGTGTTGGGGACGGGAAGATTCAAGGGGTGTAGCAAAGTGTTTTGCCTTAAATTGTGTTCCTTTCCATCGCTACTTGAATGTGAGTATGTTTTCTATTATATTTCTACCTCACTCAGCCTTTCATTAGGGTAATAACCGGCCCAGTGGTGTGGTGGTCAGTGCACCTAGCTATGAAACTAGGGATTCCAGCTCCGGTTTTTGGCTGGTATTTTTGTTCGAAAACGTGAGTTACCCCAACGGTCACCGGGATTTGGTTAATGAGCCTTAAGTTAGGTTTAATTGTTTCCACACCCTCATACTCACTATCGCCATCACCTCATCTCATCGGGACATGGAAAGAGACTCCAAAGAAAGGATGTACGATTAGTACATTCGGGCGTTCCCTGGGAAACGGTACATTAGTACTGGCTAATCTTTCCATAAACTGGCCTATGAATGATGTAGCCCAGACGTGCAGTATTATTATTATTATTATTATTATTATTATTATTATTTATTATTATTATTATTACTGTAATTAACACTAGAAGGACGGGATTTTACTGCATTCTTTGAACTGTCACCAGTCAATTTGACCGATAGAACTTTTTACTTTTTATATGCCCTATTTTTCAAATTAAATTATTTTTACTGTAAGCTACATCTTTTAAATTTTACTTTTACTAAACCAAAGCTTTCCTTATATCAAAAAGGAAATAAGCCATGATGAATCTATGACACCTTCAAAAAAAAATTAACAATATAAATATTTAAAATCCATTTTGTGTCTGTTTTTAAAGGGTTCTTTCCTAATTTCCAATGCCCTAAAAACTTAAATTTGGTTAAAATGTTATGGAGCAAGCCATCTTTATATCAAATATCCGAAACTTGAAATATCCAAGAAGGCGGAACCAATATGGTGGACGCAACAAATACATTAAATTTAGTTAGGAAGAAAATCGGTATCTGGGAAGTTTTTCCACCTTTTATGTGGTGTATATAACAAATAATCTCTAAACATTGGGATTGGAAAATACACTGGGTGTGGCCTAAATAGTTAGATTATTAGTAACTTGAAAATTAACAATTTAATTGAAAATTAAATATTCACTAGACAAATAAAAGCGAACTCCATACTGCAATTTTTCACTTTTTGAAGATAATGTCAGTCAGGAGACCTCCATCGGATGTCAAGTAAATCTCAGCACGTTATCCATCACTTTCCTCAGTATAGATCGTCTAATTGTTTGCGCACCACCCTATATAAACAACAGGAAACACACTTAGCATGGAATCGGAAATCACGACTGTTGGCGACAGGTCGATCACACAATATAATTAAATATAACTTGTTACCTATAATTTTGTGTGCGATTCTGAATCAATACCACATCACAATTTTTGTCAGAGCATTTAGTGAAGGATTAACGCACATCTATTTAATCCGTTCACTACAGCTGCGTGCAATAGTCATCACTCCTATGACCCTACATTACTAAATGTTTGATTTATTTGAGGACTCTTGTTCACAAAATTTATTTAAAGTCATGAAATATAGATGATCTGCTAAAATATATTATTGGCACACCATATTTTAGAGGATGCATACTGGTCCAAACTATCTGGTCCGTCCTTTTAGTGGTTAGCCCCATCGGGCACTAGTAGAAGAAAATATATCCTTTTATGTATTAAGATGCTTGGAACAAATGAAATAAAATATTGGTTAGAAAAGAATCACGAAAAAATATTTAATTATAATTTATATTTTTTTTTGTTAAGGTCGAAGGCATACTAGCTAATAACTGATCTTTGGGCATTATGATTTAGTTAAACTAGTCAGTAAGTCGTGCTTGTTTTGTGTATCTCTATGTTGAAAAAGTTTTTTTCTATTTTCATAAAACTGTCTCACAACCTGTACGGTCTAGTCGCATTTAATTTTACTGAGTGTTAAGGGATGAGGAAGATAGAATTTAGAGCAAATACACACGAGATTGCGTGGGAGAAGAATGGGGAACCATTTAGTTAGATACACCCACAGCATGATCAGTTGTGATTTGAGCCTCTTCACCAACACCGGCAAACAAAACTAGATGAAGTTGACACCCCATATAACGCGTGCCCACTGATGTGGGGGTTTCCTTATTTATTTATATGTAAAATGAATGACTCCATAATACATAGCATATATAAATGACTACGTGATTTTAAACAAATGAACAGGTATAATTGAAACAAATTGTAAAATATGTGTGATTATTAGTATTAATTTTTTGTATCATTATTATTTTAATCACCGAGTCTTACTACCTGTTCAGGTTATACGCATATTTATTACACTATGGAGTAGGGATGATGAAGGAAGCATTTTAGAGGTAATCTTCCCGCATTTTCGTGGAATGAGAGTGGAAAACATTCAGGAAAACCAACCTTAGTAGATGCGACCGGGATTCAAACCCCAATCTTCACGTCATAAACAGGCCACTGAATGGATAAAAAAAATGTTAAGCGTATAAATCATATTGATATAAAAATATCTGTGAAAATCATTCCTCACCATGTTTCTAAACATATCCTTCTAAAAGCTTCAACTTGCCCTTTTTATATTAACTTTGGGGCCTGTCTCATAGATCGGTGCGTGGCGTAACAAGGCGCTCATTTGCTATGAATGGGAACATAATCACTTCAATCTCCAAACGAAACATTTAAGACAACAAAAGCGTTAAACGAGTCAGCCGCAGTTACGTGTCACGCAATGAGTAAATACGTGTGTTTTCCATCTCGTCTCACTAAGCTATAACTATAATTTAATTTCCTTTCCAACAGATCAGTAATTCGGTAGCATGTCTGCCTACTGATTTAAGGGTACCGGACTAGATTCTAGATTAAAGTTCTTTTTTTATGTTGTACGCAGATATAATCAGTTAGTTCAGAAAGTATACGGTTAAAAACCTAAAAATAATAAATATAAAAATTTTCTCTCACAGAGTTGAATGAGGATGCCAAATTTTGTATTCGTTTTTGTTCGGTTTTCATGTGTTGAAGAGATCAGGGTTTACTGCACAGCTGGGCATATTAAAGGTGCATTTTTATAAATGCAGTGTACATGTCCTTTATATTTTAATATCCTAACGCTTACCTATTTTTTTTAGCACCGCAATACCTGTTAAGAGTTCAGGCTGTACGCAAATGTATTAATTCGGCTAATGAGCTGGGGATGAGGAATAATTAATTTAGAGGAAGTGTACCCGCATTTGCTTGATGGAAAACCATCTAGAAAAGCACTATCAGTATCCATCTAGAAAGAGGTCACATCTAGTCTATTTCGAGAGTGATGCCTTAGAAAAGAGGTCACCAGTCGATCATGATCTACTGGTCGACCACGGTCTCTAGTCTGGTCGATCACCTACCTGGTCGATCGATTCAAAAAGATTGAGAGAAAGAAAATGAAAGAGAATGTTTGCAGATTTTTCTTGAATCAACATTTGAAAATCGAAATATTAAAGTTGTCTAATGACTGATGATTATTTTCAATCCTGTCTTTGTTTATGACGGAGTAATTATGAACACTTGATCAGCAAACTATCTTAAGATTATGCGGTGTCATGCATCAACTTCAAAGTCAAGTGTTTAATCAGAAAATACTTTTTTCAGGGAAATTATGCATTATGTGGTTTGATGAAAACTTCAGTTTCAGTGTGTGAAAGGACTATAAATTCTTATATGCAATATAATTTTACTATAAAAACACAAAATGGGATATTTTTTTACCCCTGAAACAAACATTATATTTATAACCCTATAGTTTAGTACTAAATCACAAAGGATTTTCCTTCTCTGACGTAGATTCCTAGGAAAAAAATGTCTGGCCAATCCTGCCTTAGAGCCTGCGGCCACCAATGGACTAGCCCTACATCATAATTAAAGTGTGGTTGAACATTTAGTAAAATAAAGCTAATTGATTTAAGTGTCGATGTATACGTCTGTGTAGCCGTAATGGCAAGGCAAGCAAATAAAGGCGTAACTCTAGTCTTGTGCAAGTGTCTGATGGGGTGGATATAATGATTCAAATTCCGTCTAGCTTTAATTAGGTTTTATTTTACAAATTGTCTTCCATTATTACTTTATACTAATGCAAGTACATTTTCTTCTAAAACTCTACCAACCTGGTCCTGAAATCCTATTAATGTAAATGCGAGCATATCCGGGCAGGTAGTGAGACTAAGTGTAAATATTCTAAAATGATTTAATTTTAAAATATTACTTTATTATTAGTATGTGTTAAAAAATGCTTTATATAAAAATACTGTTATATTATTATTTTGTTTTCAACATTACATTTTAAAATTGTAATAGATTTATAGTCCAAATCAATATAAAACTGAAGCGCCTATGGGATGACTCGCACTTCAGATCCATGTAAACAACATGGCGGACCATGCCGGCTCATTACCACTTAATGGCCTCAGTAACCTCGCTAATGAACACTTCTCAATGGAAGACCTCCTATTCCTTATCACTCATCTAAGTATGTCAGGGGGAAGAAAAATTATGTACACTTTTTTTTTTTTATTTCACACATCCATCAACACTTACACATTAAAATAGACGGTAGGGAAATATAATATGCGGAAGTTGGTAATTTATCAATGTGAGCTGGGGTTGTAAGGTTGGTTGTATGCGATAGATAAAGCAAAGCGGAAGGAACATACATTGTTGAATTTGTTTACGGCACCGTGAATAATTTTTGTAAACTAAACGTCATTAATCTGGAATTTGTATTAATTATTTTAGGAACGTGCAACTATGGGCAGTCAAACAAAAGTGTAATTAATTCTACTTTGTCCGATGGACACATGTTCTAGATGTCAAGCTAATGTGTTCAGGTGTCTTAGTGAAAGGAGATATCGTTTTGTAGTAGAGTGATATGGTGAAGATTTTTTCTAAATGATTTATAATCCTCTCGCCGTGAAAATGTGGCTACATTTCCTCCAAAGTAAACCTACCTCAGCCCTGTCACATTAAAGTAGGAGCACGCTATGACATATAGCTTCAGTTCGCAGCTTTACGCACCGATATAAAATATACGCCTGATTTGGTTTTCCTTTCCTTTTTACTCATTTTCGTCATAATAATCTAAATAGCAGAGTCAGACGAATATTTTAATTTTAAACATTATTAAGTCTACTGCATTGATTAAAGTTTAAATAGGATAGGTTGATTAATAAATAAGCTTTTAGAGGTTTAATCAATTACATCCACCAGTACTTACTAGTACCACGATCCGGATAAGCTTGCGCTAATGATTCGGAAATAATTTTTCTGGCCTCTGAGAGGTTATTTATTGTTGAACCTATTTTATTTAAACTTCAAGCAAAACATTCTCCTAAATAAACCTAAAAGTTTAGGTCCTTATACGAATCTCTTATTTACCTTATTCTATAATAAAATGGGCAGTTGTGGGGGAGCAATTAAGATACAAAATAAGAGAATATTTTCTGAGTCAAAGCATACGAGCTCCTTTTTTTTTTTTTTTTTTAGAAACGCGTATTATTACCCGTTCGGGCTATACAATTATGTCCTAATTACGGCTTACGCTAATAGTTTTAGGAATTCGGAAGGTTATTTTTATAGGAAGTATACCCACATTTCAGTAAAGTGAGAGAGAGTGGAAAACCATTTTGGAAAAACCACCCTCAGTATACCGGATCAAGTTTCTATCTCCCCATCATTGGCTGTCAAGTCTACAGCGAGAGTAGCGCCTTAGAACATGCCGAAGAGGGCTACGAGCCAAAGTGTACGTCTACTCTTAGGGTAACTAAAGGGGGGGGAGGGGAGGGCACGGACGTGCAGTAAAGGGTGTAGTACTAAAATAAATAAATAAATTGATGGATCAAGTTCAATTCTCATAATTTATTATTGATTTCACGAGTAAATATCACCCATCTCAGAGTTCCTTTCTTTATAACATCTATTGTTCAGGGCAAAGACGGGCCACATTAGAGGAAGGTAATACTAATTTATAGTGACGGGTTTCGCTCTATTGAAGAGATTTAATTCTTTTAAATATCCAAAAGTTGCTTCATCTCTCATCTTGACATCAACAAAGACTTCAGCTCTTCGGATAGTTCTTAAAGTTATGAAAGGGGTGAAGGTAATCAAACTGATATTAACAATGGAAGACGTCACAAGGGAAGCTCAATGTCACAGTCACACGAAGTGTCAGAAATGTATTTTATTATTGGAAAGAGGCTACGTTTGTCTTTTAACGGTTTGAAGTCATTGAATGCCCACATAAATTGCCACGTGTAGAAAAGTTCTTGTTGTCTGTTTTGTTGGTTACATGGGGGGTCATGGCTTGAATACTGTCCGAATGCCCTGAGGGGACTTTTACCAATATAAATTCATATTTTTCCTCCAGATAAATGCGGATCAATTTCCTCTACAATTCCACCTTTTTTCATCCATGCCTTCTGAGTGTAATACATACAACTAGTCAGAGTGGGTAGTAAGATGCGCATATCAACCAACATAAATCCCTATAATTAAGTTAGGGTATTAATTTTAAATGAAGTCTATAAACTCAGATAATATACATACGAGCTACCCGTATTAGTGAGACCATGGACTAAACGTATAGTTTATCTAGTATAGTAACCGGCCCCATGGTGTAGTGGTCAATACACATGACTACGAGCCTATGGGTCCTTGGTTTGATTCCCACGTGGGTATTTTTCCCAAATGGGTGATCCCAATGGTTACCAGGGTTTGGTTAGCTAGGCTTAAGTTAGGTTCAAGTGTTTTCACTGATTCCACACTCTCATATTCACTATCAACATGATCTCACCTCACTAGGATATGGAAAGAGCCTCTTCCAACTACTGGGATAAAAATGAGGTAGCCCAGACACAATATGTATATTAAATATATTATATAGTTTGCTAATGATTAGGGCTCAAATCTTGACTGTGTGAGTTTTTTTTCCTAAGCGGCATTCCTTTCTTTTTACGCGTAGACCCGTGTATATTTCCCCTAAGCTATAATCTGGCTCATACATACTACATTTTTTAATTAGATTAACTAGCCTGTATGGCTTGTATGGTGCAAAAAAAAAACATCCGTACTCAGAGTCAGTTGAGTACAGTACATCCCAAATCACGCGGCAACTATTCAACGTCTCTTTCTGTGTAAGCTAGAGTGTTTTTGACGTGATGGTGATCTTGAACGCCTTACACTTCACTTGATCGGCTCGGAGGTCCTCGAGTGGAAGGTGATTTGAGGGGTCGAGAGGAGCTCTCACCTCGACAACGTAAACCTATCAATTTGTGACACCTGACAAGTGAATAAAGACTCTATTCTTGTGGCCTGAATGGAAACATAGTTTAGCCTTTCGAACAAGAAAGGCTATTTACGACATATGTTTGGTAGTACTATGTTTGATATTGCAATAGAATTTCTGGCATTTTTTTTTTTATGTGACTCTTAGAATTTCAAGTGATAGACCTTAAGAGTATTATATAATCATCGATAGTAATTGTTGTGTTATATTTTTATATATAGCTTTGCAGCTGTTATACACTTATTAAGGTGGGCTTAAACATTACGTATTGGGATTGAATTAATTTATACCCGCTTCAAAAGGGCATGTTGATACGAATGTGTTAGAAAGTCGGATAGCTTACTATAAAGTAAACTTTCAAGATTTTATATTGCATATTTGATTTTTTACACTGCTAAAAGTTGCTGTTGTGGTCAAATATATATTTTGCCAGTTTGTTAGATTTAAGACGCAGATGCTAAGAGTATTAACATCATAATATTTATAGACAAAAATATTTGGAATATTATAAACTAGTTAAATATTTAAAAAATAAAATACAGCAATCACAAGATATTTATGTACTGTACATCTCTTAAGAGCAAAATATTTCCAATGGTTTTAGTTTTCACTTAGACGCTAGATTCGTTCCACTCTAAAACACTTGGTCTTTCTCTTAAATACGTTTTTCTAAAAATACTTAGGTCATCAAATAATCTAAAAATAGCACTTTTCACAGAGGCAGTTTTCCACGAGTATAAAAACGGATTGATAATATACCCCAAGTTGGTTAAAGATAATGTAACATTGATCAACTGATTCACATTTTCGTCTTGATACACGAAGAACTGATGGACAATTATAGTCGCGGCAAACGGCATCCAAAAAAGAATGTAACAGACCACGCCCACGATCATGACTTGTGAAGATTTCGTGCGTAGGAACGGACGTGACGTCACGACGCCTCTGTCTTCAGTGTTTTGTCTAAAGGTGGACGCTACCGTCTCTTTATGTATCTTGTAGTGTACGCCAGCGACGAAGGTCATGCAGAAGACACTGGAGACGGTAGCCGAGAATATTAAGATCGGGTCCGGGAATACTATTTGGTCTTCACATTTTAACGATGGCGTCCATTTGTTCCAGTAGAAAACTGGGAAGGAAATTATTGACGGGGCTATCCAAGCTGCGAGGATGAGTACTGTGGAGTTCCTAGAAATAAATACAATTATAAATATAGTGATAAAATAAATTATACGAAAAAATCGTACATTCTTTACATCTATCATATGAAACACTTATTATATGGTACCTCCCTTTTAAACCAAATCATCCAAGCAGTCTAAAAAAAAAAAAATATATTTAGTTTAAATTTATATTATAATGTTTATCTCTACTCAATTTGATTTACAAATCATTTGTTTTGCTTATTATTAATATTTTTAGCTTGAAATCATTTCATTCTGATCTTCAATTTTAATGTTTCAAGCATATTTTATAAAGTAGTAATCCTCAATTTTCAATTATGATTCAAACATATCAGTTATTGTTTCCAACTCTTAACTATAAATTATATTTATATCAATTAAATATATATATATATATATTTGCCATTTGTGTAATTACATGTATTCCTTTTTTTCACTTTAATATACAGTACTAATTTATCTATTTAGTGATATTAAACCTTATAATTGTTACTAATATGAAACTTTATCCCCGTATTTAAAAAAACGTGATTTTAAAAGCGTTTTGAAATAATCCTTTTTCACTATCCTACAATTCATGTGAATCAGTTACATTTCTATTTTTAATAGTCTCAATAATTGGTAAAATATCACTTTGTTTAAATATTGTTTTAAGGTTCTCATAAATATAAAACACGTATTTAATGACATATTTACACATATTTTATCCTGAAAGTTAAAGGTCTTAAATTGATGAATTACACTATAGGCATATCTTAAGTTGAGCCATGATATAACCATGAAATATATGTTGGCTAGGTTTCAGGGTAGATCAATGGTAGGCTCATATGACCAATTAAACTATGAAATTATTTGAAGTAAGCTGGATCATGTTCTAATTGGCTACAGTAAGCTTTCAGGGTAGACGAAAGGTACTGTACTTTATCATTTAGGTAACATCCTGCAATAAATTTAATACTTGTAATTATAAATAAATTTTGAATCTGTTGTGATGATTAAGGAACATCGTTATCAAATCTTGGAATAATATCTTAATTAAAACTATTCACAGCATTTGAAATATGATTCCTAAAAACATAGACATCAATATTATACTGATTTTTATTTCAATAACAAATCTTGACACAAGTTATTAGGCTGATTAATTTAGGGTAAATCAGTTGTAACTAAGCTAAGATATACTAACCTATGTTATAAAAATATTATTTATATAAAATTGTATTATTTATTTTATTATAATTTGTTAGCTGTTTCTTCAGGGTTAATTGTTTGCTAAATTTGATGTTTTTATTTGTATTGAAAACTTTAGAAGTCTTTTTCAGTGTTTGAAAATGAACTAAATATCATTCCGCCCAAATACCATGTAGAGAAATTGACAAAACCTTTTATTCAATTGTTGAGTTAATCTGATGATACTCTTTTAAGGCCAGTAGATTTCAGGCCATTTTTTTTTCCAGTGCGATTGCACGTGAGGGAATACCATGTAATTAAATATGTTGTTTGGAAGAATATATTAAAATTCGTTGCCCTCTCAAATATCAGTAAAAAAGTGTATACCAAAATGAGACTTCGGTAGAAAGATAAAATATTAATTTCAGTAGTCTAGAAAGGTTTACCTGGATTTATTCAATCAAAACGTTATCTTAAGGGCTGTATCATAGTGTAACAAGCCTGTTATTAACAAATAACAATAAGTTAAACATTATTGATAGGTCTGAAAATATCTTAAGCAAATAAGGAACTTAACGTAATCCCGCCATTGAAGGTATGTACGTTGATACTAAAATTTGTGTAGTTCGTAGAGATAGCTGTATGAAAACTTGTAAACGCTTTATTTTGATCAGATGCAACATAAATCTTAAGCAACATAGCCAGTTGGACAAATAAACTTATAAAATTAATTTTTATTTAGGAAATAGTAATACAAGGACAAGTATAGGTAGGTAGGTGGGCCAAGACATCAACCTTGTCCACTAAATTTTGCCAGTTATGAGGATATCGGTGTTCAAATATCAGCTGGATATAAAAATATTTGTTTTTTCTAAATGGTTGTACACTCTTTTTTTCAGATAAATTTGGGTAAATTTACCTACACCTTCTTTAGTGTGAAAATGTAAATAGCTTGGAAGGGTAATAAGACGTGGGGGAATTTACAAAAATATATATCAACCCTATGTGTAAAAAACTTCACTAATTGTAAATCAAATTATCATAATTAAAATATCACACCACGAAACAACATACCTGTTGTCCATTATGTTCTTGTATTTGAGGGGATACATCACAGCCAAATAGCGGTCTATAGCGATACTAACAAGACTATACGCGGATACTATATGAGCGTACATCATGAGCACGGATCTTGACACACACGTGGTCTCAGTACCACCTAAGGCATCGGACACTTTACAAAAGTAAAGGAAGGACTGATAGTATACGTAGAAGGATCCGACTACCAGGTTGGCGAAGGAAAGACTCAAGACGAACCTGCTGGAGACGCTCGTCGAGAACGCCGAAGAGTTCTTGAGGTGTCGCCGGCGATGGAGGATGGCTGTGATTATAAAACTGTTCCCCGAGATGATAACAATAATTGCGATAATGTCCACTGTCCCTGTCATCAAGATTAGGGCTATGGGCTGGTGGTGAGTGATATTACCCAGGTAACACATCGCTGGCCTGAGAACAAAATTAATTATTAAATTAACATAATTAGTTATAGGTGTACTGTTAACGGAGCACAATGCTTCCATCCTACGATAAGAATATTTCAGCTTAGATTAACAAGAGCCTACGTTTTGTTTAAAGAAAAGCCGATGTAAATATTACCCACATCGGTAGACATGTGGACTAAATGTTAAGCTCATCTAATCTAACTTACTAGTTACAGGGATTATTTGGGCTTGAGCCCCGGCTGGAATTTCTGAGTGTAGTTTACCTTGGTGGTTACCGACTCCCTACAAGAAAATGCTCATGAAATGTCTCTAAAATCTCACCTTCCTTATTCCTACACCATTAGCGTTGGAATTGAACCCTGCAGCATGAGGTTAAAGTTGGATTCATTGTTCATACGTTAAACCCTAAACATTATATTAAATTTTAAATTAGATATAAAACTGTATTTTAGAATGCTAATCATAGCTTGTTCAATAATTCTGGGTACCCATGACAAATTTTATAATCTTAGTTTATAATCCCATTGGAATTTAATATCGTATGCTTATTTTTATATGCAGCCCAATTTATTGTCAATTCGCATGGTAAGTACACACAATATCATTTCTGAGGGAACTTATGGAGAATAGCTTTATCTTCGCTCTCTCTGTCAACTGTTGCCAAATCTCCTCGCTTTCATCTATGTCTGCAGGTGGTGTGTTGGGGTAAGATGTAGCTATTGGTAAACTCTACTAATCAGCGTTGCAAAACTTGTCTTATATTAAGGGGACCACAAAAAACAACAACAGAGAATGACAACGTTGTTTTCCGATTGTAACCACGCAGTTCCCTCAGTGATAATAGTCAATGCATATTATTATTATTATTATTATTATTATATATTATTTATTATTATTATTAGCATCGCGTCTTACTACCCATTTGGGTTATACGCAAATGTATTATTAAATATATTAAAGTTTTAAGGACGTGATATGAGAATATTAAAGTTTAGTGAATTCACCAGAATACACCTAGATACAAGATTGCAATGATATTCAATTATAATTTTAGTCATACCAAGGAACCAATATTTTGTTTAAGTAATCAAAAGTAAGTATATTATTCTGTAAATTGAAAAGTGACGCCTTGGACACGGAAATTGAACCCAATACCAGGTCCGTGTCCAGGTGTCTTTTTTAATTTACAGAATATATCTAGATGGGGCTATAACCGTAACTAAGAGATAAAATAGCTTTCTATTTAATCAAAAAGGAAGTAGCTTATAGTTAAATTCCACACGTATTTAAGGGCACACGAACTATAAGATGTAGTCTAGTCTTATTTTTCAGCGACGGAGAGTAATTCATCCGTATTTACTGAGACATTTTACTTCAAGATTGTTTTCCAGTCTACCTTTAGGAAAATTAAGGTTAATTCACGCTAAGGTCTACCTTCCTTATTGGATTTAATTTTATGTGAATATTCCGGAAACGTTTATCTAGTCTAGCTGGCCTTTGATAGGAAGGTTTGGATTCAAATTCTAGCTGATTGCACTGAAAGTATTTTTCTTAAATGGTTTCCCAATAACACTACACACTTACGCTGGCGCAGTTTCTGAATTCTACCTTACTCATCCCTTTACATTAGCATATTCAAATATATATAATTCCAACTATTAGTAAGACGTGGTAGTAAAATAGAATATAATAATAATAATAATAATAATAATAATAATAATAATATAATAATAATAATAATAATAGCAATAATATGTAAAATCACGAAAACATTTACCCTGGCAAATAAAAGTTTAGATTACGCACCTAACGTGATTCAGTAAGACTATACCTGGACCTGCAAATACTCCATGAATCTGACCAAAATACATAATAGCACTTATTTGCGTTGAGCTAAGTTGATGACGGATTGAGCAGTGGAAGAGCAAAAAGTCGCCGCAATATTTGGAAGGAAAAGTAAGTATTATTTAATTTAATTTTTAACTATACTTTAGACAGGAAAATTAGCATTTTTGAGTAGTATCTTATCAAATAAACCATTTAGAAGCTACAATTTATATTTAAATAAAATGACTTTCTCTATAAAATGTTTTTGATTAGTAAAATACATCTATTTATTTCTTCTAAAATCTATATATAACTAAATACTAACACTTTATGGCTAAAGCACAACTTAATATAACATTGAAATTTTATTTTAACTCTTTTTATCTTGAAATATTGGAAATTACGGGGCAGAAAAGTTCCTATAGCGTAGAAAATAAGTTCAAAAGGAAGTAGAAGAAGGTCAGAAAGCTTTTTAAAAAATATTTTATTTCTTTTTAAATATAATAACAGGAATATTTTCACTGTTTAGAGCTTCATTTTGCATTCCAAAACTTTAAATTAAGCTTTAAAATTAGATAATTAGTTAACCAGCCAAAATTATCTTAATCTTTCAGTAAATAAAATTTATATCCATTCATAATACAATTTTATATATTATATATGTAAATAAATTCAAAGATAGTAGTTTCCTAGCGGAAGTTGTCATCTTTTTTACCTAAAAAATATGTTACATTGGTTTCTAACGCTATAGAAAGAATGATAATTTAGGCATAAATGAGTGAGTATATGATAAAGATAAATATGTGAGTTTAATTCAATATGTGTGAGTTGTCAATTATTTTATTTCTATTCTATCTTAATTATTTAATACAAGGTAATGAATCAATGTGTTTATACCAAGCTCTAGAAAACCAATCAAATAAGTAAAGATAGAACTATGCAATTTCAAATATAAAGCACAAATATTTTAATTTGAAATTACTCACTTTTTGCTGCTTGAGTCCAGACTTCTGAACTAATTAATTTTAACCGAAAGATATTTTAATATAAAAACCGCAAAAAATCTGCCCTTAATTTGTGTTACTTATACTCCCAACTTAAGCCTATTTAATGATGTAACAGTATTTATTAAGATACATAAATATATGAAAAAAAAAAACTTTTTACGCATTTTAGTTCAAATATTTTTGTTGTTGTTTAACACTGCGCTTTAGTTCATAGGCATGCGTACTAATTACGCTAATGTATTAAAGATTAGGAAGATTGAATCTAGACAACATTCGTGGAGGGAAAGAGTAAAACTATTCAAGAGAAACCACCTTCAGTACACCCAACTTGGATTCGAACCCTGATCTCTCATCATCGACAGCCTATAATGAGTGAAATCTTAGGCCATGTGGCAAAAAAAAAGGGGGGGGGGGTAAATGTTTAAAAATTGAAATTCTTTTAGCCTTTGGGAAACATTAAACAAACTCTAATTCCAACAATAAAATCTTTTTAGTGTTCTATATTTTAACTTTTATTTAAAAATAAAAAATCAACATAATGAATAAAGTTTTAACAAATTACCTTTATTAGTTTCTTCGTGACGTTACTGCGAAAGTAAAAGCACGCGTGTGTGGCGTCGATACGAAAATATTGGCACTAACTAAGACGCCCGTATGGCTGCATCGGACGCACGCGCATTGACTCCTGGGTCCATACCATGACATGTCAGGGCCGATTGTTGATAAGGGTGGGCATCGACGCGTCCCTGCCCCAGAATCAAAGAACTGATCTGTTGCTTTCAACCTAATGAACGAACAAGCAATATCCTGCATTAGCGTATCACTCCATTCTCTTCGTTGTTTATAACCTTTCTATTTAATGAAGACCGTTTACCCCCTTCTATAGCCCCTTGTCTAATGTTCAACAAACCCAAGTGCTGGAAAATATGATCCAGTATTTAATTTAAGGAACAAAAAACAAAACAATTTTAATTACAAGAATTTTAGGAATAAAATTAAAATAATCTACACACAATAACAATTTATTAAAACACTCCAAATATCGTGTTTGAACAGGTGTTCTGGTGAAAAGTAGGGCCCTTATCTTTTCAAAAACGATACATCATTAAGATAACTTGATACTGACAGTTGTGCGCCTATTGACTATATTATTAGCTCAGTTAGATGGAGCACAATCCTAATCCAGGTGCACTTAGGGGTGAGTTTTTTCACAACATAGTTTTTTTTCTGAAAACTCTACAGGAGAATTCTAGCATCTGTGATTAAAATTCACTCTTATATTTTTCTCTTCTTAAATAATATAGTTAGTTATCTAAACCTGTGGGTGCAAGGAAAAAAAATCAGCCATGTTTAATATGTTATAGTTTGTAAAGGGAGGGGAGATCGGGGTTCGAATACCAGCCAGATGAGCTGAGGAGATTTTACCTAAATGGCTGTCCACTCTCCCTCCACATAAATTAGTGTACATTTTATCAAAAAATTCTGTTTTTATCAAATACTGTACACTCTTGTTATTTAATATACAGTCCCTCGAATTTATGGCATTTTTTATAATTATTAATGCTATTCATAAGTATTGATAATATCTATCAAAAGTTAAAACAGCGGATCACACAGTTTGATGCATGAATATATAAAAATAGATCTAGTAACTTTTGTTATTGTAAGATTAGGCTATTGCTATGTAATTTGGAGTGGTTATGGAATTTGTATCTGTATATATTATTTATTACCTGGGGAGAATTGTTATTCATCCCATAAAACGAATCTTATCTGAGCAGTGTCGAATCAAAATTAAATCAATATATTCTGCAATTTATTTAAAAAATAATATATAGAATTGTATTTCAATAGCTCTAGTGTAATAAGATCGAGTTTATCTCAAACTAGTTAAATCTCGAATCCCAACGAAAAGCCATAAGAAAATGAAAATACTTTAATGTTTTTATTGTAAGGAGTAGCTAATATACAGGTTGATTTTATTCGGAACTAAACACAACTAAACTACAAGGCAACTTAATAGCATAATATAAAGTTTGAAGAACACCTGTATAATCTAATTTATTTGGACCTTCACAAATCTAACTATAACCTAAAACCTTACGTTCCAAACAATGTTAAAAAAGCAACACCTACCAAAATACGGGTGTACAGTCCCGAGTGAACCAACCTTCATATTTTTAAGTCACATATTGCAACAACAACAAAAATAATGCATACGTACCCTTCGTTTACTCTTTAAGGATGTTAAATGGGGGAGCACTGAAAGCGTTGCAACTGTTCCGAAAGACTGGATTATTTACGAAGCGGTGTGATATTTCTTAAAATGGTTTTCAACAAAATTTGGGCTTAAGCTTTGACCAGTTAAAGAGTTTAAACTTTAAATTTAAATATTTAAAAACATGTCTGATAACTTGTATAAAACCTTAAAAAATACAATCCGCATTTGCTTCAAATTTTCTGTTGTGACCCTATCAAAAAATGACTTTATTAGATAAAGGATGGCTAGTTTTAGGTCTCAATCGTTTTACTTTAATCTCAGTAGTACAAATATTTGCGTAAAGCGTAGTTGATTTTTTTAGTTTAAACTAAATTAAACTTTATAGCTATATAGGACCCTGTTGATAGCTTTCGAATACCGCTTGATAAAAACCTATTTAAAAATATAAAACCACTTCTTCAAAAATGCAGGATTTCCAAACGCATTAAACGCCCTCCCCATGTAACAGCCTTAAGATAGGAGGCCTACCTTGCATTATTCTTTTCTATGGTACAGATATAATATAGCGACATAGTGTAATCCGTCAAAGTAAGATTGCTATCACCCTCCTTAGTGGTTGGATGGTATAACGCGCTACTCTCGTAGTAAAATAGAGTTGTGATAACAAGAAGATCAAGGTTCGAATCTCGGTCGGATGTACTAAGGGTAGTTATTTCCAAAATAGCTTTCCATCCACTTAAATTCGGTTACACTTCCTATAAATATAACCTTCTTCATCCTTAAAAAAATTAGCGCAATTAGTACATAAAATTACATACATCCCGAACGGGTAGTAAGATGCGGTGCAAAAAAAAATTAACTGTCTCAATTTTTTACTTGTAATTACTGTTTTACCGTGTAACTACGCTTCGTCCATTCTTTGTAAGAGTACGTACACCAAACGTATGCCTACTTTGAACTAAACGAAACTTTGAAATATAGAGACTCGACCGTAAATTTATGATAATACTTATCCCCACAATGGCTGGTAGTGAGAAACATTGCTATATATATATATTATGTGTGTGTGTGTGTGTGTGGTGTGTCCCCACTAGTTGAATAAAAAACACTAGTTAATATAATTATATGCGACTAAAACATTTAAACAGTTCCAAACAGTTGACAACTTGTCTTCGATGTTGGCCTTTTGCGCGGAGGTCAAAAATCAGGCTACCCCTTTCTTTGTCTATGGTTGCAACATGCAGAGCAACTTTTCGTTACCTTGACAATGACCTCAGTTGAGAATCTGGCCTGTGTAACAACAGATTATGTAACATCACCAACCTCCTCACCGCAAAACTAACGACAGACTGGTTTACTCTCTCTCTTTATCTCTCCCCCTCTCTCCTTCTCTATATTGGTGGTCCACATGACGATGTTAGGAGAATTTTAAGACATATTTTTTGTTTCCCCATTCCTTTTATATGGGCGGTTGCCCCACGATTTTATTTTTAAAATAATTACTCATATTTATTTACTTTCCCGTCACCCCTCAGAGATAGAGGGGAAAAAATGTGATTGTTAAGAAAAAAAAATCGAATTTTATATTTTTATGCATGTCGAAGTTTCATGACCCGCAGATTTCGAAAAATTTGATTTCTAAATAACGTTTAATGGTCTCTTTGTTTGTATCTTGACCTAAAAGAGAAAACCATTTTATCGATTGGGTTAGAGCTTGGTATCTAGGGCTTTTATAAAAGATAAAAAAAACTATTTTGATTACAATTCGTGTATGGATACCGTTTAATACTGTACACAGATTAACACATCTCATTTTTTCCAGGAAAATGACAAAAAAAAAAGTAGTTATCTCTAGTGTGTACATCTCAGAAACTCTTTGGGATACGAAAAATAACTAACCGAAGAAAAAATACAAATAAATAGCTTGTATTTGAAATATATTATTTTAATACCAATTGTTTCCTAGATATAAGCAAATAATAATTTTAAATGGGGATCTGGTAAATGGGGTTGATCATTATGCTCTTTGGTAAACAGTAATGTTTCTTTTATCTCTTTGTGCAGAGTATATTATTTTATTTATTCTCTTTGGTGGTATGTTTAGCTATTTTTACCCCAAAATGTTTCTGTAACAATGTACATTAACCCACTTCGGTGGCCGTGTGGTCTAACACGCTACACTTTCAGTAGACTAGACAGCCAATGTTGGAGAGATCGAGGTTCGAATCTCGGTCGGGTGTAACGAGAACTGTTTTTGATAAATGGTTTTCCAATCTCCCTTAATGTAAATTAGGGTACACTTACTCTATATATACATTCTAATCCTTAAAACCGTTAGCTTAATTAATATATAAGGGTAGAATCCAAACAGTTAGTGAGAAGTGGTGATAAAAAAAAGTATATTATTTTGTTTCACATAAATCTTAATTTTTAGTCTATGTCTCCTTTTTCTTTCTCTCGGTATAGTAGCAATAAAGTCTTTGAAGTAATCGTAAAATTTATTTAATTTACTAGTAGTTTAAATCCTAAGTAAAGAGATTCAAGGTCACCACCTCATCTTAGGAAAATATTATCATGCTGCAGTATTTCTAGTGAAAAAGACAGTTTTGCTGCCTCAAAATCAATCAGTAATATATTATTATTATTATTATTATTATTAGCACCGCGTCTTACTACCCGTTCGGGTTATACGCACTTACGCTAATGTGTAATGGTAGGGTGATTGTGAGATGAAATGAAGGACCTACAGTTTAACGTGGAATCCGAACCACGGTGGCGACCTGGCATTCCACACATTCACAAGATGTCTTGTCAGAGGTGTAGGAAGGGCTTGGAAATCAGATAAATATGTGCCGGGACCGAGGATTGAACCCCGGCCGCCAGCACAGAAGTCTGACACCTTACCCCTAGACCACCATGTCACCCCTATCAGTAATATAAAAAATAAATATAGTTTTTCTTAGACTTTACTAATATTATCCTACCAAAAATTTACTGTATCTGTTTTAGGAAAGCTATAACCATGTTTCTCATTATTTACCTTAATCTCAAAACCTCATAATCTCACGTAAAACGTCGATGAAAAATATATGATTTAACTATTTAATACATTTTTTAAATAAACTTAAAATAACGGTTTAATTATATGAAAAATGATTGATTTGACAAAGGAATCTAACCCGGAACATTGGTTATAAGTGCCACTAAACCATCTGGGTTTGTCTCATTATAAAGAGTCATCTTTCACTAATTTATGGAACATCGAGCTTATATGTGGTACCTTATGGAATTATCGGCCCCGAATTCGATCGTGCCACGTGACCAATTTGTCATTTTTCACTTGATAGAATTTAATTCAGCTATCAAGGTCAATTATGTTTCAGTTTGTAATACACATGATTTAAAACATTGAAATGCCAGGTTTATCATTTTTCCCTGGATGTTGATACAGTATAAATATTAAATATTCATAAAAAGGGCCTCTTAGAGAATACAAAGACTATTTATTACGGTCAGCACTCAATAAAATTCTACTTTATTATTATTATTAGTATTTTATAGTTGTTGATAATATATCAAAAGTGTCAGATTACGTTCAAATAGTTTAAAATATTAATAGGTAAGGTAGATAAATAATCTTTCTTATCTGTCAGATAAAGTTATTTCTAATAAAACTGGACTATACCCTTCATTCATCTCTATTACTTCTTGGCGCCTCCTCAGGCGGAGCCTCTAGAAAAGTATCCAACATTTGTAAATAAGGAAACCTTGATTGAGAAAGATCACCGTAGAGAGAGTGGATGGGGGATTTATTTAGTACATTCAATACCAAGCCTATTAATGATTCTTTAATGGGGTAGATTAGGAGGTTAAATTGGAGTAACGTATTTTTATTAGTGTGGAGAGGGAATATAAAAACAATCCCTAATGAAAGCAGCCGATAGTCGAAACTCAATCTCATCATCACCAGCAACCCAAAATGGAGGGTTGAGAAAGAAAGAGAATTCACTTAAGGTTTTTAATGTCTTAAGTGCAACATACGTTTATGCTCACATTGGTGGGCATGCGGTCCAACATATCATACTAGACTAACAATGAAATTTATTTCCATTGACGTGAAATAAAGATCGAGGTTCGTATAGAGGCTGGCTGTTCTGGGTATGTGTTTTTACATGTGATCGATAGCTGCGGATTATCCATCACCTCTTCACGCTAATATGGGTGCATTTCCTATAACCTCGCTGCTCATCCATACTATATTTATAAAGCCAGTCAGCCCGAGGGGAGGCCAGGGTTCAAAGTAAGACAGGGTGGCTATTCTTAAATGATTTTATACCCTCCCTCCAAACAAATGCTGAGAAATGTATCCTTTAATTTTTAGAGTAATTAAATGCGCATAACCAGGACTTGTAGTTGATTTTTCTTAGCACTACGGTTTACTACCTGTTCAGTTTATACACATATGTACTAATTACGCTAATGGATTGGGGATAAGAACGGCTTAATTTTAAGGAAACGCACCCGTATTTGCAAGGCAGAAGAGTTGAAACCCATTTAAGAAAGAAACTCAGTGCACCCAACCAGGATCAAACCTCGCTCTCCCCATATTCAGCAGTCTAGTCCAACACGAGATTAGTGCTGTCATGCAGCCAGTGAAGTGGGTTGCTAGATTTCGATGGAAAAGAAAGATATAGTCTCATAAAATAAATCATTTATAATAAAACATATTAATAAAAATTAAGTCATGGAAAATAATACTAAACATGATCTTTATTTTTTTATAAAGCCACCTTAGTTTTTTAAACTCATCAATAAAGCTATCTGCTTAATGGGTCGATACAATATAGGTTATCTTCTTCAACCAATACATCAAAATGAAACGACCAATAACAGAGTGCCGATCAATTATAGAGAGTGAGTTGGGCCTAGCTCGTTTTCTCATCACGATACTATCATTAGCACTGTCAAAAGATCGTGTTACTAGGAAAACCATCAATACTTTCAGCAAGTGACGTAATTGAGGAACAACTCCACCCCCTTTTAGTCTCAAGCTGAGAACCCCGATTAATTGATAACCATTTAAAATAAATTTCATGTGGTTTTACTTTCTT
Organism: Timema cristinae; assembly: GCA_039000515.1. Classification (NCBI taxonomy): domain Eukaryota; kingdom Metazoa; phylum Arthropoda; class Insecta; order Phasmatodea; family Timematidae; genus Timema; species Timema cristinae. The sequence continues at coordinate 38,888,872 of JBCFYV010011172.1, read as the reverse complement.
TATAAACAAAACCTAAATATCTATAAATTTCATTACATATAATATAAGGGGCTAGTTGAGTGTTGACAAACTTTTAATTAGTTTAGAAGATTTTTCTTACCTTCTCTCAACACCTCGGAAAGATAGTATTGTGATCCCCATTAAATTGAATCCGAGATTTTGATAAATTTTGAAGTTTCATGAGCCCCTGAAACCAAAAAAGTTGTTTTATCAATGCTGTCTGTTTATACCTCGGGCTAAAGCCGAAACACTTTACCGATTGGCCTGAAACTTGGCATCTGGGGTTCCCGTAAGGTCCCCCAGGGAATTTTTGGAATTATATATCCAACCCTAAAATTAAGTTTAGGTTATTGAGGGGTAAAAATAGAAAAGAAAAATTATGCTCTCATAATTCTTTAAAACTTTTTCGATTAAATGTTGTATCCAAGCACTGTTTATCATAATAAACATGATGGTAGTTCTCATTTTCTCATGAAAATGACTTTGAGAGTACTTTATATTGGGAAAATTTTCCAATTTTCATCATTTCTCCGCAACTATTTGAGATACAAAATAACTTATTATTGTAAAATTGTATTACTTTTAAAGATACAAAAATTTTCAGTTACAATATATTTTTATGAAACCAATTATTTCTGAGCTGTTATCAATCAAATACATCTAAATTTTAATTCTGGTCTTTGAAAATTATATTGAATATTATGCTCTTTGTTAGAAAAAGATGTCTCTCTTCTCTCAATTTCTCTGCATCAGTGTTCCTAATTCCTAATGCCATAGAGTAAATAGTAACAATGTATATTATTTCATATAAGATATTCGATGCAATGTTTCTACAACAATGTATAGACCTATCATTTTGTTTCACAAATCGAATGATTTTTAGTAAATGACAGTGCACGTATGTTGTTGTTTTTTGATCCCGCGTGTTAATAAACATTCGGTTTATATTCATCTGAACTAACTACGTTAATTTAATAAGGATGAGAAAGGATTAACATAGAGGAAGTGTAGAAGTGTACTCATATTTGTTTGGAAGATAAATTGGAATATAATTTAGGAAAAAAAAACCTTATTACACCCAGCCTGGATTTGAGTCTTGGTCTCCCCTTCATCAGCATTACAGTTCCTAGAAACATAATTTAATTGATTGCTGTTTTTATATCTATGTATTATTATTGAAACTAAAAAAATACATATTTTAAAATAAGCAATAGGAAAAAAAAATGATAGCCTGTCCAATAATGTACTTACAATGTGTATATTTATTTTTAATTATATATAATTTGGCTATTTGTTAAAGTTATAGGCAAAGTTGTGAATCTTTGGCCTCGTGAAATTTAATAACAAGAGCAAAATAATCATATATTTTATTAATATAGACCATACGTGTCAAACTCGTTTGACCATAAGAGCCAAGTCGAAGATAGAAAATAATGAGGGGGCCACATTTCAGAGAATTCAATATTATCACCATCTTAAATGGAAAAATTTCAATTTAAAAAACTTACTAAAACAAAAAGACAATTTAGATTACATCGAATATAAAGATTAATCCTATTTCTTTTTTACGAAAAATTTGAAACTTTATATTTGCATCAAGTGCTCGTGGGCCACAAGTTGCCTGCTATAAATTATGCTTAATAGGTTTGAGTGGAATTAATTTTTTCTCCTAAATTTTAAACATTACTTATTTCTTAAACGAAGTGATCAAATATGTAGCCATTCCTTTTTAGCTACTATGTTAAACATATATTTGCTTAAAAATTATGCAATAAGATTTACTTTGAGACAGTTTGAAATTTCATACTAAACCAGTTTTAAATATTTTTTATGAGAGGGTGATGTCATATTACCCAATCTAACAAAACCAAACATTTGATTTGTTGATGCATCAAAGTTTAGGTTTTGGTAGGCTAGCCTAGCTTGCCATGAAAAAATGTTTCTGTCACTTAATAATTATATTAAGTAGGAGCGGCTAACGTGTGACTTAACTAAAATAACTTTATTTTTTAAATATTCTACATAATATATTTATATACAAGTTTTTTTTATGAATACTGTAGGGTTTATCGGTATCAATGTCTCCTGATTTGATTCTTCAACGACTTTGACACTTACGTCTGTTGAGCTTCGCATCCTGGAAAAAGCCACGTACAATTGACCCTGACTGAAAACTAGCTTTGGCAATAAATACCCACCCTATCCAAGGTTTGAACTTGTGACTTATTAATAGTAATTGAGAATGCTAATTTAACTGGGAGCTGCCTCCCATCTCAAAATAAAAGGGATGTCAGCATCATCTACAGGGGACAACTAAATTGTTGGTGTGAAACTCACAATCGATTGAGATGAACCCGTTTAAATTGTTGCATAAATTATATTGGCATCCAATTTGGTCAGTGCTCGGTGGGTTCCATTGAAGTCTTAGTCCTTGTTTAGAATAATACACACCAAAAACTTACAATCAAACGTTAGTTTTATTCATATGTTTATGTTATTTGTTACTGTGCAGAGTTAATTGTATTTTAATTAAAGTAGTAAGCGTTTTTTACGAACACATATTAAATAAGCTATGTAAAGGATAGCTCAAATTAAAAAAAGATGTCCTACAATACCTGTAAAATTTTCACTGAACAAAGAAACACTTGTTACTAAATAATATAGTATAAAATCAACTAAACCATAAACATAGGTAATTCATTTTATGATAATCTAAAATTTCTATTTGTATTTGAGGTTGGAATCTATATTATAGTTTCTCTATGCTTTTGAAATGTAAATAACATGTCGACAAATTAAAATGATTAAATAAACCATGTTTTAATTTTTTTATATATTTATTGTTTCCAGTTTTAAATTTGAAAAATTTGCTCACCTCGTGAGTGGTTCTTCTACAATTTAACCAAATTTCATATTTCTATCTTATTGATAAGTACTATAGATTATCTGTGCATACATACATACATACACCATTAGACTTTTATTATAATAAATATCTTATATGCCTTTCCAAGTCAATCGTTATTTAGAAATTTAGATATCTATTGCCCCATGTTAATAGATTTAGGGAGGATCAAAAACAAATATATAAATTGTTAAATAATAAAAATCTAAAAGAATCTATTAACCTAATTAAATTGGTCATGTCTTAACCCGCCTCGGTGGCTTAGTTGGCTAACGCGATTTTCGTGTTGAGCTTGACTGTTGAGGACGGGGAGATTGAGGTTCGAATCTCAGTCGGGTGAACTGGGGGTGGTTTTTCTAGATGATTTTCCACTCCCCCTCCACGCAAATGCGGGTTCACTTCCTTTAATTCAACTTTCTCAATTCCTAATCATTATCGTGATTAGTACTTGAAGCGCATAACCGAACGGGTAGTAAGACGTGGTGCTATTATTGTTTTATTATATTGTCTTATTTTATAAATGCATAGATAATACACCGGTATTCATTTTATAGGGACTATTTGCAAAAACTCAAAAACATGTAATAATTATAGCCACATTATAGGCATGCAGGCTAAACGTCAGTCTTATATTGGCTTGTTTACCACTGACGGTTAAGTCGGGGGTTTTCATGGGTATACATTTTTTTCCAATTGATCTCCTTTCTCCTTGGCCTTCAAGTAAATAAAAGTAAACTTTATCTCTTTTTTTCTTTAAAACATTAATTATTTTCTAAATTGTTTGAAGGCTTTAATTTCAATGTACTACAGTAGCTTCAGTTGATAATTTCTATAATGAGCGATGGTCGATCAAATTTTATGAAACTTAAATAAACAGATAATCGACAATATCTCAATTTCTATCAAAAGTAAATACCGATAGCTAAGTGTTTTATTTTAAACATATCTAATCACTGATGGTAAGGTTGTATCGTCTTGTGTATTACGTTTATTCCCTTCTTATTATTTTATATACGTTTTAGTTTCTCTTCTATGTCGACATGTTTCGGTGACTTTTCATCATCTTCAAGTCTTATTTGTATTAAAGATGATTGATATTAATTAATATTATTGGAAAATTTGTGATATTTAAATAATGTAAAGGATTTTTTTTTAAAGTGAGATAGTAAAAAATTCCAAATCATGTCGACGTCATAACAGAAAGACTAAAACGTATATAAAATAAGAAGAAGGGAAAAAAATAATAAACAAGACGATAATAACCCTACTATCAATTATTAATATTATTCCTTACCAAATGAACATGAACATTATTAGACCTATCTAATCTCATTAATATCTTTCAATTTTATGGTCCAACACCATAGCTCAGTTGGTAGCATGTATATCCAATGAGCAAAGGGTCCTGATTTCATTTCCTAGCACGGCCGAAAAATTATATCATTGGTGAAATGTGAGCTTTCCTTTCACAGTTATAAATTAACGGCTGGGGGTTGTATGTTGTATCTATTCTTGATTTAAGTTAAGTTCATACGTCGTGTGTTGATCAAATGAGTCGGTTCAGAAAGTGCACTATTAAAAACCTCAACTAATTGAAAAATATTACTTTAAGGACTAGTATATATTATCAACGTTATTTTATTAACACTAAAATATTGAATTGACATGCGTTTTAAAGTTTTAGAATTAATTCAAATTAATTTATAATGTGGTACTGTTTACTTGATCTTTTTTTAGTAATTTTATTCATATGAATACTTGTATCTCGTTATATAATTAGTATCTGGATACACAATAAATAATTCTATAAAAAGGTGTATTGGTAATTTTTTAAATAATTTTTTATAATCTGACTAAAGGTTTGTGCCACTGCATTAGAAAATATGCTAGAAACATAACTAGGACCTAGAATACAATTATTAATAACATTATTGTTATTATTATTAATTTTGGCGATATAGTATACTGAATAGGAAAGAGTTTAATAATATTTCAAAGTTTTAACTCTTGCCACAAGATAAGTATTAAATTTATACTAATACATAAACAAAATTATATTTTTAAAATAAAAATATATATAGTGGGATAACATTTTTCGAACTATTTTTTAGATACTATTTAAAATAAATTGTTATCGATAATTTTGTTCCCATATTTGGGGTAGCAGATTAATAGCTTTGTATTATTTCAATTATTCACTTCTAAGCTTTTTCCCGAATCTCTTGAAGACTAAGACTCGGATTTATTCTTGAGTATCATATGAATTTACTTATTTAGTTGAATAACATGATTAATTCTGAAAAATGTAGATGCAAGTTAGTCTAAATCAGTCACCTTATTCCTAAACCTTTTGAAAATAAAGATATCAATTGACTGAGCGTAGCGAGGTATTATTTTAACTAGACCTTTTAGCATTACTCTGTCTGTCTGGATATTTGTTTCGTAGTAGTTTGTTAAATTCGTGAACCAGTACTCACGAAATTCCGTAGGGACATTATTTTAACCTAAGGCGAACAGAGGGTGTACATGAGTTTTAGTTCAGGTTATCCCTCTCAATTATGTGGCAACTAAAGTGTTGTTGGAAAATTAGGTTTTTTTTTAAAATTTTAACGTATGTCATCTTCTTTGATCGGCTGATGTATACTATCTAGTTCGGTTGCCTGTGTGTGTTGACTTTGAGCCACTCTACTGGCACAGAACGTTGTCCAAGGTACACCTATGGAGGTTGTCTACACGTCGTACCCTCAATTACATGATGTGATGTTAGTGATTATGAAGGTGTGGAGCCAGAAGTGACATTAAACCTAACTTAAGCATAATCAACCAAATACTGATGACCGTTCTCCTTTCAGGACAAATACTTATGGTACTAGCCGGGAACTGAACCTGAAATTTTTGAATTTACATCACAATTCAACAGAGACATTTTAATTCCATAGTAACAGTAAGAACAAGGCGTGAATCTTAAGATATATATCTGTAATAGAGGGAGAGACATCTACTGTTAACAGAACTACCAGTATGTAAAAGCACCCCACCAAAATTAGTAAAATGACTTTTATTTTTAAGTGTGTCATCCACGTACACGAAAATAATTATTCTACCTATAGTTCTGTGGACTCTGGATCTTTTTTTAATGTTTTTATTGCTCTCTAGTAGCGATTAAATGAACTTAGATCTAGATTTCGACATGTGCTGCCATCTAGCTTTAGCTTAGTTCGCATTTATACTGTAAGGCGCTGTTGGTTGTTCAGTGTCATATAGAATAACCTCAATTTGTTTTGGATTATTCTCGGCAAGTGAATAAATCATCTCGTTGGACTCAATACATTTCAGTGTCCAACAATGCCCTGCAGAATTTTTATGACTTTAATACTAGACTTAACGAGTAGCTTGACCGGGAGTGTATCATTAACTTCGAGTATCATCTAAAAAGTATATTAATATTATAACTTCAAGATGTATGTGTTTTATTGGTTTAGTGTAACTATTAATTTAGTTGATTGAATATTAGTTTATGTAATGTAATCGATGTAAAAATATTCTTTACAGGTTACAGACTAGAAATATATTTTAGGTATGGATTTTGTGTTGTCCTTAGACATGGAAGAAATTTGTTTTACTTCTATATTATGCAAATAAACACGCTGTTTGTTTTTATGTCTGTACCTTACAGTATTTTCAGGCTACACGCTTTATTTAACATCCCTAGGGTAAATATGAAGAAGATAAAATTTATAAGAAAGGTACACTGCATTTACCCTTAAATATAGACGTTATACTGTGACGGATTACATTATGACCTTATCTTATAGCCTGCCCCTAGTGGAACCAAACTTGATAAGCTTGCTACATTTCAGTGTTTATGTGGAAGAAATTTAGAAAACCATTTAGGAAAAAATTGCATCACTACTCCCGGCTGAGATTTGAGCTCCGATTTCACCATCACCGGCAAACAAGACCAAATGAGCTTGGAATTTATACCCTGTGTTCGTCAGTGTGGGTAAAATAATCTGTTTGGATCTTTAAATATACTATGGATAAAACTTAAATTTAAATATTAATACTACGGTAAAAAAAATTATCGTATTTACTACTATATTTTTTAAATAATTTGTATTAATAGCCTATATGATTTATAATATGTATACTGTATAGTGAAAATAATAATAATAATAATAATTTATTTTACTTTGGTGGTTGAATAGTTTAAAGCGTCACTCTCGTAAGAAACTGAACTACAGATGACATGGATATTGGAGTTCTAGCTCATTCGGGTGTAATGAGTGTGATTTTTTTCTAAATGGTTTCCCATTCCTTTTCCGCGCTAATGTGGTTAAATGTAAGCTTCCAAGTCCTTCATTCACAAGAGTTATTAATAATATTCTTACAAACTGAACGGGTAGGGCAAAGCTCCGAAAAAAAAAAGCAAATATTTTCGAACCTATTTTATGTCAACACAAATGTAGGCATCCATTTTTATCAGCCCTAGCTCTAACTAACGCCCTAGATTATTTGACTGCCGAAGATAATATATTATACTTGCAACACGTCTTACAACCCATTTTGGCTATCCGCATATTTATAATAATGTGAGCAGTGATGATTAAGGCATGATTGACAGAAAATACACTCTCATTTGATTAAGATTAAATAAGACTTGAAAAGAGCTATAAGAAAAAAAATAGATATTGTAATTTTGTTCATGAAACATTTAACCAATTTTAGAAGTAGAATATGAAACAGAGTCAAAAAAACATGAAACAATATAAAAATACAAATGTTATAACAGAATATATGGTGTTAGAAATTAAGTTTAAAAAGAAAACTTATTTGACATATATAAAATTGTAGAATATTATATCATAAGCCAGTCAGATGTAATTAAATTATTAGACATAATTAAAATAATATGAAATACATTTTAAAAACATAATTACAATACCAGAGTATTTCGAGTTTGAAAATTAAGTTAAAGATCGAATAATTTGTTTGGCAGATATAATTGATAAATTATCCTATATATTATTTCTGTTGTCAACATGGTTTTTTCTAAAATAATACAAAGCTTACAGCGATGAATAAGGTATCAATGCATGGGATTATCTTTACCCACTTCTGACCAAGCATACCCAATTTACGTTAAAACACAATGTTTGTTTAAAATTTAAGTTAAAAGAAAAATATTAGTTCAAGATGATTGCATTTTGACATCAAATATTGTATACAAAGAGGTATTGCAAATTGTAGATACGTTAATATTAATTAACCCTCTTTGGTATGTTGTGTATACAATTCGCTGAGTACTTAATTTCAACAACCCGACCAAATACTAAATCTTTAATTTGTTTGGGAAGGGGGGGGGGCGGGTGGGAGGGAGGGGAAGGTTGAATGTGTGAGTGTCTCTCAAGGGCTTACTGGTCTATGTATATAAGGCTAAAACTAAAACTGCGTCGCAGAGCACAAAGAAACTAAAATCTCGAGACCACTGGGGCAATTGTTGGGATTTCTGGCAAGGCAACAATGTAGGACCTGAATTTATCATAATTCCAACCAAGTACAGTATAAATCGGAATAAGTGTGGTAAAAAAACTCAAGAATATGATTACGTGTCCTTGATAATCTAATGAACTGTAACCGGGATACTATAAATATAAATACAAATATTACAAGTTAATGTGAATATTTAAAAAATTATGTTGTTAATGTTTACCAACTCCATTAAAATCCAACATGTGAGTACTTTATGTACAAGTTTACTATTATAATAAATAATAAAGTATCATCATTCTCAATATCAATAATAAATAAGAAAATATTTTAAAATAAGTATTTGTCCCTTATGGATTAATAATTAATTGATTAATAGCACTAAAGAGGATTGAAAAAAGTTAATGAGAGCTTTATAAATTTAAATAGTAGCCTATTTCTTTAAATATAATAAAAGAGAAAAAGTAGCAATTAATTCTCTAATTTCTGATAGCATGGAAGTTCTGAGATAAAGAATTTTCTTAAAATTTTACCCATTAATACTATATATATACAAATTTTGCCATTTTTGATTGATGCTTAAAATTTCAAATTCTGCACAACTCTTGATGAAAATCACATTTAACTTCGGACTGATGATTTGTTTTGCTATTTACACACGTCTAAATTACTTTACTAAAAATATTTCTTAAAGGATTTTCAATATTCCGTGCATGAGCACAGATATTTATCCACATTCATGGGCATTGTTTAAAGAAAAAACCTCGATTTTTTCACAAAGCTGTTCCAACTAATAATTATTTTTTTTAATTACATGAGCTCACATTCATTGCCAAAGTTACATGTAAAAGGTACTTAAACAATTAACTCACGGGAACAAGGTTTATTTACAATAAGAATACAGGGGATACACTTAATTGCTATGTTTTAAATTTAATACTTTTGTAACGGTTGAAATCTATAAAAATACAAACATTCTAAAGATTTTAAAATTGTGTTTGTAAAGTATTTCAAAGGTAAAATATATGGGGAAGGTGTACCTTGATTTTATTATGAATGGAAGCTATGGGCAACCCTTAGAATACCATAAAAAAAATTTTTTTGCATTCAATATTGATAGCATTTTAATATTTTTCAAGTTGTATTTTATAGGTTATGATAAATATAACGTCATAGCTCCAGATCACATGACTTTACGTATGTTTTCATGAAAGTAGCTCTAGAAAATTTATCAGATATTAATTTCCAAAGCTCTTATAATAAGACCATAAATACTTTGTTTTCGACTAACTCAGAATACCAAGCTTTAAACCCAGCTGTGGGTATTAATAAATATAATCACCCACTTCGGTGGCTGAATCGTCTAATGTACTACTTTCGCAGTAGCCTAGGCCGCTGATGAAGGGGAGATCGAGGCTTGAATCTTGGTTGGGTGTAGTGAGGTTAGTTTTCCAAAATTGTTTTCTCCTTTCTCTCCACGAAAATGTGGGTAAACTTAGACTGAATATAGCCTTCCTACTCTCTAAAACCATTAATTTTATTAGTACATAAGCGTATAGTTCGAGCGGGTAGTAAGACGCGATGTTTAAAATAAATTATTTGTCTAATCCCTATTTTCAAATAAATACAAGTCATTTAGTATTAATTATATGCACTATTCCTACACCCTTTTTATATATAAGTAGTTTTATTAGGCTTGCCAAATCAAAATTAATATGATGGCTTTTACTTTTAAGGACCCCATTATAAAATAAATTTTCTTACCTAGAGATTCTATCAACTTTGGATGTAAATGGTTTTCGTTGCTCTCTAGTAGCGATTGTATGAACTTAGATTCAGGTTTAAGCTTGTGCTGCCATCTACCTAATGCTTAGTTCACATTTATACTGAAGAGCACTTGACAATGTCTTATAAATACTGAAATTGTCAATGATTATTCTTGGCAGGCAAATCGAGCATCTATGTGAAGAGTTCAGTGTAGTGTGATACATTGTTTAACATAATGTTGGTGAATTCAATGCCAGTGCAGACGATTAACCGTGCGGGGAATAGATGATATATTTAAAGTATCAACTTACATATTTAACAGGTTGTATGTTAATCTATATAAACCGAGACAGAAATGTATGAGGCCCTAAGGTTGATCGTCAATTAATAAAAATATTTTATTTATTCATTGTGACAAGAAATGAATAAATCTACGAGAACATTGGCTTATGTAGTATAATAAAACTTAAAGCTTTATTTATGTAGTAATATTATAGATAATGGTTTCATAATTATGCTATCTTTAAATGTTAAACAAGTTTGTTTGTATACTAGCTATAATATATGACCAGTAATTTTTTTTTAATAAATTGCAAATTCCATGTCTTATTTCTGGTCGAGGCTAAACGATACAATAATAGGATGTATATATGAGGAAGGACTAATTTAAAGAATGTGTAAAACCGTTTACTTGGCATAAGAGTAGGAAACCATTAATGAAAAACCCTCTCAATTATACCCGCTCCAAACGCCATCGAATATGAACAGATGAGCTTTATATTTTAGTACACGTGCTCATCGATGTTTTAAAATCAGCTAGATGGTGAAGATTTTAAAATAAAACCATAAATTACTTTTATTTTCAAATAATAGTAATAGTCTTTTAATTGAGTCATAAATCTAAAAAAAAAGGAATACCTCTACCATCAATAAAATAAATATATGGTATCATCTATAGCATATTTTAGTTAATTAATTTTTATTAATATATTATATCAAATAATATTGTTAACGCTAACATTTTTGACACAAATAACATAAACCTAAAATCTTAACCAACATTTTTGAATCGAAATTATCCTCAGTTATGAGGTCTTCATAGTTGAAAGAGATTTTACCTGTGACAGTTATTATAAAATCACCGGGGGTCAGTTAGAATTAATTAGTTCTTGCCAAAAAAAAAGAAGAGCTAATGACTCAATCACTTTATTACGAAATAGTTATAAACATTTTAAGCTTTTCGTAAAGATGATTAAACTTGTTTATTATACAGGATCAACTTTTACTTTTTTAATTAGCAGAAGTTGTTAATTCATACCTCGACTTAAATGAGATGTGAGGTGCATACGTAAGTGATGAGTGCGTGATTGATTAACATTTAGATCACTGCTATCAAATAATAACATAATTTACTCCTTATCAATTGGGGAGGTCTTGGTACAGGTTTGGTTTAGATCGGATGAACAGGTTGATAACGATTTGCAGAATCGATTTTTCATCTAAGAAATATCCTGAATTCCTACGTCAATTTTTTTTTCAATTCAAAACCACCAGTAGACTCAGTAGACTACTAACCCATAATCAGAGCCCTGCTTTTATGTGAATAAAAAAGCCCAATTTCGTTTTTAGGTTTCTCAAAAGCGGTGAATAAGCGGTGGATTACACAAATCCTATTTTTGCGACGAAATTATCGAATTAAGACAAAAGCGTTAAAAAATGTTTACCAAACGTTCGTGATTAAGGTGACTTTGTTGGGTTAAAACTATACTTCCAGGACAATGTTTGAAACAGGTAAACTAAACATATTGAAGTGAAAACAAAAAATTAACATTTTGTTTGGACAAAACGGTAAAAAACACTAGTCCGCAAAAAAAGTGCTGTCAACTTATTTAAAAAGTAATATTTAGCGGCAGCTGGTCCGGGAAAAGTATGTACAAGTCACAAAGACAAAATATTACACAAAAATTTATTTTTCAATATCACAAAATATTAGCGCGAATGCTGAAAATCGCGACTAAATCGCGATTATAACGGACATCGTTTAAAATCACGAATATCGCGCTAAAACGCCGATTTATATGACTTTGATTTGAATCTAAATACTATAAGATCTACTGGGTATCATTTGTAGATCAACTATATAGAACTGTAGTGACGTAATATTCTAGGACTAATAGGAATAGGTGTAAGCCCTACTTTCTATAAGAAGCTTCATTTAGCGGACGTCAGGCTTCTCTAGTCTGAGTTGGCGTGGTGGGTGAGTTTGTGGTCTAGCATTGTGACTGAGAGTAATAAGGGTGAGTGTACCAATTTCCGCCAAAAATTGAATTTTCCTCTAAATTCTACCTCCTTCACCAACTGCCCATTTGTGTTATTATTATTATTATTATTATTATTATTAGCACCGCGTCTTACTACCCGTTCGGGTTATACGCACTTACACTAATGTGTAATGGTAGGGTGATTGTGAGATGAAATGAAGGACCTACAGTTTAACGTGGAATCCGAACCACGGTGGCGGCCTAGAATTCCCCACATTCACAAGATGTCTTGTCAGAGGTGAAGGATGCCTATTTGTGTATACAAATGTGAATAGCCTGGATGGGTATCCAGTAGCGATGCAAAATAGTAACAGCAATAATAAAGGGTGTGTCTGAACTACACAAATTTCTTACTCACTTTGATGAAATATTAGTTAGTACAAACGTACTGATGTCAAGAGGACGCCCGTATGTACTATTCGTACATCCTTTTCCATGGAGGCTCTGTCCATGTCCCGATGAGATGATGGGAGGTTGATAGTTAATATGACGTGAGAAAGCCAATGGAGATCTTAAGCTTAACTTAAACTTAATTTATCAAACCCTAGTGATCATTGGAATTATTCTCCTATAGAGCAAAATCCCCCCCCCCTCCCCCAGTTACATCCGGAAATTGAACCCAAGAACTGTAGGTCAGCATCCAGGTGTTCAAATCACTATACCACGAGGCTAGTTAACACTGATAGTAATCAAACAAATAACAAACCTTAACTAATGCATGATTTACACGTATGGGAACCTACCTATTTCTTTTTTTTTTTCAGGCTCAGGCTAACACTCTTATAGCTATGAACGTGAGTTTGCTTATACAAGTTTTAAGGGGCAGACATATATAACCATTAATCAAACAATAACAGACCATTACTAATGAATTAATTAGACTCCATCTATCTACTCTTCTTTCAGAGTAACATTCTTACGTCTATGTTTGTGTGGTTGCATACACACGTTATAAGGGGCAGATGTAGTATATAATCAAACATCTAACAAACCATGGCAAATTCAAACTTAGACGCAATTTATATAGCCTTACTTTCAGAATAACGCTCTTACACTTATGCACGTGAGGTTGCATTTACAAGCTATAAGGGGAATAAGTCTTGAATAATCAACCAAACAAAGTTACACACTTATAACTTATTCAGGCTATCAACGCTAAATATTCATCTTTGTTTTGGACTAGCATTCACATAAGATTGTAAAGTTGCATGTATAATGTTTGAGAAGTAATGATATTTTAACATAGTCACCATATTTCGGTTTTGTTTTACACCCAAGCAGGTCCAAATTAAGGCATGTTCCGAGTGTGCCATTCACAGGGTCCCAGAGGTTAAAGGGCCCTCGCCAGACCGGTAAATAAATCACTTTGACTTGTCATATTTATTTTTTGATAGTATTATATTTCAATATCTTTATTTTTTTCGTAAAATTTATCCCAAACTAATCTAGAAATTCCCTAATCGAAGGTCGCTGGTAGACTGGTATTTCTTGGAGCCTGACAGTCAGTACTTACAAATTAACGCAACCTTTGCGTTTGGCAAACTAGAAATACTACATAGCTACAGATGGTGTCGTTGGCTTTTGACAGAAAAATAAACATTGATTTTCTATTGACAATCATTTCTGAGCCAAACTAGTAAAATTATTCCTATTGAGAAAATGAACTAAATGCGATATTATTAGATATTAATTTATAATATTATAATCCATTCAGAATATAATAGATTGTGTAGTTTTTTAGTTACTATAGTATTAATAATTAATATGTTAATAACAAAACTTACTCGTGATTTCTAAGCGTTTGGAAAGAGAATTGTCTCTAAATAAAATTATCCATGTATGATTTATGTGCAGTACGAACACGTAAGATTCATAATCATTCATTGGGGAACTAGATTCTAAAGGCCCCAAGTACTACTTCACACAGGGCCCCTAAAAATGTTAATCTGGGCCTGCATCCAAGTGTTCAAGTACAATACCTTGTAAATTTATGCTTTTAATTAGTATTTTTAATGGCTTACCCATATTTGTGGGAACGTAGACTAAACGTCAAGTTCATATGGTATGGTTTGCTGGCTACGAGATGTTTAGTTCTCTACTCCTAGCTGAGTATGCAAAAGGTGAACATTATTTAATGATTTCCCTCTCTCTTCTCTCTCTCTCTCTCCAATCAAATGCGTAAGTTACACATTTTCAATAAGTTAAATTTCATTTATCTTTATTCTGTTAACGTAGTTGAAGCCTATATCCTTGAGAGTAAAATGGAAAAAGTTTGGGGAGGGAGGATTATAGCCCCTTATGATGGGAGTTTATGAAGAACGTGAGTTAAAGGCAGTGTTTTTGCAATTTTTATTTGATCAAAATAAAACAAATAATCCTCCCGTGGAATTGATCTTAATTTTCTTCACACGGTGCAATCAACAGTTCTTGAATAGCTGTCAAGGGTTTCCTGGAATTTAATGACTTTTTTTCTCTCTATTTAAAAAGTGTCTTATCAATTTCCGCTATGCTCATGACAGATATTCAAGAACTATTGATATCACCACGCGGAGAAATTTAAAATATAAATTTCTACTGGAGCAATATTTTATATATTTTGGTAAAAGAAAAGTCTTGCTAAATAATCTTCAAAAACACTTGAGTTTCCCACAACCCAACCTAAAGATCAAGAGTAGGGACAAGGATACTAGTAAATAAAAGTGATTAAAAAAATAGCCCTATCAGCGTGAAGAAAGAATAGGAAAAATCCCATTTATAAGTCACGTACTGACTACTGTTTCTTCGTAAAGAGCTGTTCCTGAAAGATAGACGAAATGTTAATCTATCACCTTTGAGGACTATGAAGAGATTGCAGAGGAAGTTGTGTCAGCGCCTGAAGCTCGATTCTCTCGGCTTGATCCGAGGACAGGACAACGTGCAGCTGAGTGGTATGTGGCAAACTGAATCAAGGAACGCTCTTGTTTGCCCTTGGGAGCGGCAGGACGGAGAATCTCAATGAGTACGCAACTCACGCTCAATTGTCAGAAGGTGTGTTAGTTATTACATACGCGAGTGTGTGCATATTAGGATCGCCATAATAATATTATCTTAAGATCTTAGCTATTTTTCTTTGCTGGCCAGCAACGGTGCTGGTACGCCCTGGAAATATCTATCCAAAGTCATATCAAAATGAACTATAAAGTATAAATATTATAGAAATATTAATATTCTAGCTGTGATGACCATATCTGACAGTTACAAAACTTATAGAACCAATTTAATATATTCATGCATCAACTACTTAGATCAGCAGCTATCAACTTTGATAAATATTACCAATACCAATAAAATAACCCTAATAAAATAGTAAAATGTTATTAATGTTGACAGCAAAATAAATATGTGTCTAGATTGTAAAATCAAAAATCTATTTTAAAACATTTACATACAAAGGACAACATCGACACCATTTGTTACACACACCAGTGGCCACATGACTTAAGGTGTCAATCTTGCAATATACTATAATAACAATTATATGCTGCGGTCATGTGTGGTCGTGGTTCAAATTTCGGCTGGGTGCTCTTTGTAGAGAAGGGTTTTCTACATTTGTTAATTACTCAGGTTTATCCAGCCCCTTTCAACGATGAAGTGTTTTTTCTTAGTAAAAAAAATAAAAGAATCCTCTCACTCCCAACACCTTAGTATCTAAAAGTCTTAGATCAAGCCGTCATTAACATCTGAGTTTAAAGCAAACAAAACAAAAAAAAAAGCTCTGAAAAACCTTATAACATCTCTCGATATGAAATTTTGGCCTGATCGGTAAAACTGTTTTGGCTCTAGCCCGAGAAGCAGACGCCATTGCGATGACCACTTTTTAAGGGGGAGGAGGTTTCATGAATTTCTTGTCAATCACATTACTTCCTCTCTCCTAGGGGCCAAGAGAAAAATAAGAATGAATAAAAAAATACAGTCTATTGAAAATGACAGCTGCATATCAAATGCTTAGCCCAAGGCGTCACTATAGCATTGGGTAAGATTGCTGCTGATGGTGAGCTCAGGGTTGGAAACCCCCTCGGGTGTACTGAGAGGGATTTTTCTTTAATGGTTTTCTAATCTTCCTCCGAAAATGAGGGTGCAATTCTTCTGAATTCAACCCTCTTCAACCTTAGCAGATTGGCATAGTTAGTATATCGAAGTGTGACCCAAATAGCTAGCAATACGCGGTGAAATATTAAAGTTAAGATTATCAATAATAAGGTTGCTGAACTATAATAATAATAATATAATTAAATTGCACGTAATGGCTACATCATTCATAGTCCAGTTTATGAAAGGATTAGCTAGTACCAATGCACCGTTGCCAAGGGTACACCCGAATATATGAATCTTAGGTTACTACATCCTTTCCGTGGAGGCTCTTTCCATGTCCCGATGGTGGTGATGATGGAGAGAGTATGAAAGTGTTGAACCAGTGTTGAACTTCTTAAACCTAGGTTAAGCCCAATCAACCAAACCAAGCCCTGGTAATCATTTGGGTAATTCCATTTTCAGGAAAAATATCCAAGCTACCAGCCGAGAATCAAACCCGGGAGACTCTAATCTTGTAATTAGGTGCACTGGCCACTGCACTACTGGGCCGGTTGCTGAACTAATGAGATGAGGTTATTTCTCCGTCGATCCAACTATAGTCAGAACCCACTAATGCCGCAACCAATACGCGTAATTCTCTCTCAATCAAACCTTGTTGGAATATAAACCAGAAGGGGGTGAGGGGTTACGTTAGGATGAAAAGGGGGGGATGAGGAGTGGAATGATGGCATCCTTCGCAACCCGCTTAGCAGGAATCAGGTTACTTTTTTTAAGAGCCACTGCGTAGTATAGTAGGCAACCTCAGGTGATTCCCTTATTTTAACTATTGTTATTACGACTGGCTATTAAGAGTTTGAGGGCTCGCCAACATTAGGGTCATTAACGTTCATTTCGTTACTGTAATAAAATATAGTTTAATAGCATGACATATTTTATTATTATTGTTTTCACTAGTAATTTATTTGTGAATATTTTATTTCAGTCATCGAATTATCTTTTAATGGTATGTCTAATAACCTAATATACCAATAGATTGTGGTGCATTTTACTTCTTATTTGAATATCCTGGTTTTGATTATCAGAATGGTCGATTTTTTTTACTTAATTCTATAACTTGTTTGGATTTACATTAACATATTTTTTGAGTATTCGTTCAAGATTTAATTATTTTAAGTATGTAATATTAATGATAAATGTAATATATACATTCATAAGAAACTAAACATGTTCTAGATATATTTTAATTATGTAATTAATTTTAGCATATAATGGATAGTTAAAGGTTTTAATAACAGTTATGTCAGGTATTAAATCAAATTAATTTTGAAAAACGATGATTCTATCTACATTGTATGTAATTTTTAAAATACTTAGATATTCTAAATGTTAGTTACATTTTTAGCAGAAAATTAAATTTATTCACACTTTAAGTAAATAAATGGTACGGAGCTCCGCATGGACTTTCTCGCTCTATTGTTTAAAAATGGAGATATTTACACAAAACTCGTAATATATGTGAAACGAAATAATATACCCTAGTAAACCCAAGCATATATTGCACTATACTTATGTGAAACATTTTTTGCGTTCCGGTTTTAAATTTTATAATTTTAGTTTTAAAGAATTAATGTCGTCATTTGTATGTTTGGACTGATAAAAAAGATCAATGTTGGGTCCACAAGGGTCAACACTTTGTATAAAATTTTGACTTCCGGTAAACATTTTAAACATTTTATTAGGTGTTGCACATTTTCATGTCATCGCATTGATATTAAATTCCTCATTTATAAATTTTGACCAATAAAAAATGTAAATATTGACTATGGAGTTCAAAATGGAGATATATCATTGTTGTACAAACATTACTCCTAAGAGGTTTAAGGAAAAATAAAAAACTTTTTGAGAGACTTACTTATATTTAATTACTCTATGGCATTGGAGAATTATTGCGTTAAAACTAAGTAGTATCTCTTTACAACTAAAGCTCACAAAATTGTATTATTATATTTGTCAATATCTTAGAAACTGTTGGTTGCATAAAAATATATTTCATATAAAAGTTTGTTGTTTTTAATAGTACTACAAATTTGAAAACATAAGTTACTTATTATCTCAAATAGTTGCGAAGATACAGAAATTTCAGCTTCTGTAAAGTACCCTAAAAGTCGTTTTCATGGGAAAATGAAAATAGCCATTTTATTTATAATCTTTATCAACGCCTAGATACGAATTTTAATCAAAATTGTTAGATCCTGTAATGCAATAGATTTGACCCTAAGGAGTATTTGAAAGCATTGACCATTTATCATTCTAATTATTTATATATTCAAAAATATTTTACATATAATTAAACATATTTTACTTTATTTAAATTGTATAACCTATTACGTGGCGCTTAAATCACGTCTTCCTCTAAATTATTTACTAGTTAGTTCGCGCCTCGAGGTACGATGGCAGCATCTACTGGAGCTAAACTTAAGAAATGTTAACGTCTTTTAACGTAATCCAGACAAGTTAAGATCTTTTAAAGTAATTTCCTCTTCGAGAAGAATCCACACGCAATAGGTATTTTTGTTCTGAGTTTGTAGGTGTGTAATTTACCGTTAGAAAGGTTCCTTCGAGAAGCTTCTATTGAACTCAGATATATGTGACTTTTTGAAACTTCGTATTTTACTGTGCAATCAGTCGTGGTCTTGAATGGACGTGCTTTAAGCGATCGGTGATTATAAGTTGCTAGGCCCTCGACATGATCGTGTTTCGATTAGAATACTAATAACAATATGTTTTCAATTTAAGGAATAAATAGATATCAAACTTTATGTGATATATTATCATTTATTAAAGTCTAATGATAAGGAACGAAGCATTATAAGTAAAGCACATAGTTGCGTAATAGAAACGATGATTTACGGAGTGACTCTTAAATGATTCTGTTATGTAATATAACAAATAGCATTCTAACGTGGGGAGGAGAAATATAACAAATGACTTCCAATCACGGGGCTATTATACGTCAATAAAAAGAGAAGTATAGCAAATGGCGACACAACGTGGGGGTTAATATGCAACTATTAACACTCGCCAAGACTCGAAAGGTAACAAAGGACGTCCAACGAGGGGCTGAAAGTAAATGTAACAATTCTATTTTGAGAAAATCGATTCTTTCTCTTTTCGCTCTTTATTAAACTACTTTTAATTTTAAGTTTAGACATACACACTGACAGATGGCATTGCAAAGACCCCTTTTTAGGGTTCGGGGGGTCATGAGACGTCGACATCCATCAACATTTCAGGTTATATTTTTTTTATGGTCGCAATACTTTACCTTTAGTGTTTGAAAAGTTAAAAAATATAAATATTTGCGTATAGCTTGAAAGTTATTGATTTTATAAAATTATGCTTTGATAAAATATTTAAACTATAAATATATAAACATATTTGTAATGATTAGTAATTTCAAATCTCAGATAGTTAAGGAGATATGATAAAAAAAAATATGATAATATAGGCATCAGACCGGAGCCCTTAAAGTCATTTTGCCGAAATATTGAGAGTAGCCATTATGTTTGTAATATTTATAAATGCTTATAAATGAAATTTAATCAAAGCCGTTAGAGCCATTTTTGAGAAAATCACTCTTTCTCTTTTTGCCCTTCAGTAAATTACCCCTAATTTTAGTTTTAGATATCCAATTCCAAAAATGCCTTGTGGCAACCCTATGAAAATCCTAGATAACAAGTTTTAGCCTGATAGGTAAAATAGTTTAGTCTCTAGTTGGAGGTACAGACAGACAGACAGACGGAAATTCAAAAACCACTTTTTAGGATTCAGGGAATCATGAAACGTCGAGATATATCAAAATCTGGAGTTCAATTTTTTTGACGATCACAATACTTTCTCTACCTGTAAGATAGCGAGAAAGTAAAAATAATTATATGGTAATATGTAGGTAGCTACCATGTATTATTTAGAAATGTTATTTTTAATTTTATTAAAGTTACTGCTTAAATTAACAATATTTTCAATTTATTGTTCAGTAAATTAAATTTATTGTGTTGTTTTGTTTTTAATACTTCATAATTAAATTTTAGCCTACTTATTTAAATGATTTTAATATTAATTTTACATATTCAAGGATTAAATTATAAACTATTTATATTGTAAATTTAGTTGATATGAAATATTTTATTAAATTAGATTGAGATAGTATTTGCTTACGTTGGTGAAAGAGTGTGTGTATATTATTATTATTATTATTATTATTATTATTATTATTAGCACCGCGTCTTACTACCCGTTCGGGTTATACGCACTTACGCTAATGTGTACTGGTAGGGTGATTGTGAGATGAAATGGAGGACCTACAGTTTAACGTGGAATCCGAACCATGGTGGAGACCTGGCATTCCTCACATTCACAAGATGTCTTGTCAGAGGTGAAGGAAGGGTTTGGTAATCAGATAAATCTTTGCCGGGACCGAGGATTGAACCCCGGCCGCCAGCATAGAAGTCTAACACCTTACCCCTAGACCACCAGATCACCAGTGTGTATATTATGTATATATATTAATATAAATGGTACGGACTTTCTCGCTCTATTGCTTAATAATATTGGTGAAACGAAATAATATACACTAACAAACTAGAGCATTAATTGCAGTATACTTACATTTGACTTTTTAGACACTGTTTTAAATTTTATAAATTTATTTTTAAGGAATAAATGTCCTCATTTGTATCTTTGTATCAATAAAAAATATCGATATTGGGTCCACAAGGGCCAACATTTTGTATTAAAATTTCAACTTCCATTTAAAATTTTAACATTTTATTAGGTGTTTCTATTAAATTCCTCATTTATAAATTTTGACCAACAAAATATGTATTTATTGACTATTGAGTCCAAAATGGCGATAGATCATTGTTGTACAAACATTTCTCCTAAGAGGTTAAAGGAAATATAACATACATTTTTGAGAGACTTACTTATATTTAATGACTCTATGTCATTAGAGAATAATGGCGTTAGAGCTTAAGTAGTATCTCTTTACAACTAAAGCTCACAAAATAGTATTAATATATTTACCAATATCTCAGAAACTATTGGTTTTATAAAAATATATTTAAAATAATGGTTTGTTATTTTTAATAATACTACAATTTTGAAATGATAAGTTATTTAGTATCTCAAATAGTTTGTGGAGATACGGAAATTTCCACTTCTGTAAAGAACCCTAAAAGTCATTTTCAGGGGGAAATTACAATAGCTATTTTATTTATAATATTAATCGGTGCGTAGATACGAATTTTAATCAAAATCGTTAAAACCAATTTTGAGAAAATTGATTCTTTCTCTTTTTTATTGAACCACTCTTAATTTTATGGTTAAACAGACACACAGACATACGTCATTGCAAAATAACTCTATTTAGAGTTCGGGGGGTCATGATACGTCGACATCCATCAAAATTTTGGGTTAGTTTTTTTTACGGTCGGAATACTTTATTTTAGTATTCGTAAAGTTAAAAAATATGTATACTTGCGTATAGATTGAAAGTTAATGATTTTATAAAAATATGTTTTAAATAAAAGGTATGTATTATAAATAGTTCTACATATCTGCAATGATAAGTAATTTCATTTCTCAAAGAATTTCGGAGATATGATAAAAAAATATAATTTACACATCAGACCGGAACCCTTAAAATCATTTTGATGAAATATCGAGAGAAGCTAATGTTTAGAATATTTATAAATGTTTTAAATGAAATTTAATCAAAATCGCTAGAGCCGATTTTTAGTAAATCGATTTTTCTCTTTATGCCCTTCAGTAAATTATCCTTATTATTATTATTATTATTATTATTATTATTATTATTATTATTATTAGCACCGCGTCTTACTACCCGTTCGGGTTATACGCTCTTACGCTAATGTGTAATAATAGGGTGATTATGAGATGAAATGAAGGACCTACAGTTTAACGTGGAATCCGAACCACGGTGAAGGCCTGGTATTCCCCACATTCACAAGATAACTTGTCAGAAATTATCCTTAATTTTTATGTGAGATATCCAAATTCAAAAACCCCTGGGGGGAAACCCTAGATATCGAGTTTTAACCCGATTTATAAATTAGCTTAGGCTCTAGTCTGAGGTTTAAACAGACGGAAATTAAAAAAAACTATTTTTTTTTTAATTCGGGGGGTCATGAAACGTTGACATTCATCAAAATCCCGAGTTCGATTTATTT
This sequence comes from Timema cristinae, assembly GCA_039000515.1. NCBI lineage: Eukaryota > Metazoa > Arthropoda > Insecta > Phasmatodea > Timematidae > Timema > Timema cristinae. The sequence continues at coordinate 38,866,067 of JBCFYV010011172.1, read as the reverse complement.
TTACAATCACATTACTTTCTCTAATTGTAAGATAGCGAGAAAGTAAAATCACAATAATTAATCTTTTATGTCAAGAGTTAGGGTGATGACATTCGAGATCTACCTCTAATGTTTGGAAGCCAGACAGACCCACTGGAGGTAAGACGTGATGCTTTTATTTTAAAGAGAAACAAGAGAAACATATTATTGTAAACTAATTCCTGGTCTTTGTGGGGCATGACTGGAGGGGGATGGAGAAGTACAAATGTGTTGATGTCTTATTCCCCCACAAAGTTTCGTGAGCTGCCTGTCAGGAAGGACTCAGATCAATACCAGCGTAATGCATCATCATCTAAGACGGTGAAGTGACGTAATCCCTATTTACAACACCAATGAAGAGTTGACTTGTATTAGTTAATTAAAATTATATTTGTTTTTTTATTCGTATAGTATTATTACCATCCTGGCAATCAGAAACTTAAAACTGCCCAAAATAAGGAAACAGGACTAGTTAAGTATATTTTATTTAAAGATAATAATAGATAATAGTTTAAAAATAAGATGGAAATTTTACAATGCCAAAATCAAAATAATTTCTAACCGTTCACTTGAATTTGAGGTGTTTTTTTTTTCATTTTTAAAACGGAAAACAAAACCCAGTGTAAGTTACCATTTTTATCTTAGGTATTAAATATATATAAAAAATCAGTGTTAGCGAATATTAGGATGGGGTGAGTAATTATGTATAAATATACACCAACATGAATAAGCTACTAACTAGACAAACTAATTAATGTTTAAATCATCAAAAGAAAATATTTTCAAGAAATCTACTTTATAATTAGTTGAATATTTTATTTTATACCCCCCGCCTCGGTGGCGTAGTTGGCTAACGCGCTTGTCGTGTTTAACTCGACTGCTGAGAACGGGGAGATCGAGGTTTTAATCTCAGTTGGCGGTGGTTTTTCCTAAATGGTTTTCTACTCTACCTCCACGCAAATGTGGGCTCACTTCGACGATAACTACCGGCACTCATTCCTAACGCCTGGGTGAGTCAGTATCTTAGACATGCGCACACAACAACGCCCATATCTTACGCATGCGCATACAGCATGTCAAATTAAATGACATATATTTTTATACACATTGTTACTATTTTGAAATGTATTCTTCCATTACTCACTTCATGCTGCCTTGTTTGTATCCTTTTATGACTTTTGACCAACCTTGTACAATAATATACAATGCAATATAACAATTAATTGTTATGTTAGCTTAACTAACATAATTAAAAGTACTATATGGGGTCAATATTTGAAATACTGCCTTTATTTATTTTGTATATATGCTCAAATATAGTTAAAATATAACGCATGCAAGAAATGCTCAAATTCATCTTATCTGCAAATATATAGGCCTACTCATGGAACTTGATCAAATTATAACCTATATTTTTCTAAATATAACTCATAAATTAACTTCAAAATAAACAAAAACCATTTATCTTTCTACAAACAGCGAAGAAAAAATTATGTAAGATAACTATTTTGGACCCCTTTAAACGCAATAACTAAGAATATAGTTAATACAGTTTAATGTCCTTATATTTATTGAAAACAATCTCAAGCCTCAATTTTCCTTTAGTAATATAATAAATATCTCTTTGAACATATTTGAATAATCGTACTTTAAATCTTAGTCCCAGTTTACTTGCGCAAACAACCTCGTGATTCATTAACTCTTGAAAGTGTTAAAAGCAGGGTCGTCATTGCATTACTACGGATTAAGTTCTAAACAGGTTTGTCTTCACACGTCTTTAAACTAAACTAAGCTTCTGTGACAAGCCAAGGCGTTGAGAATAATAATTATCTGAAAGGGTTGTTGTTCAATGGTATGGGAATATGTTTTTGGACCTTGTTAACAGTGTAAAACTGAGCATTGTATGTTTGTTTATTTTTAACATTTTATATTTTGTGGGACACCACTGAATGAAAAGCTCCTGATTGAGCAACTTTTGTTATAATATAAAACATTGCTGGAGATATTCTCTCGTATTTTCACCACTATATTAAATGTTTCTCATATGCATATAGGTATTAATGAATTTTTGGTAAAATACTAATCAGGGATCTTCAAACTGCGGCCTACGTTAAGAATTTTTCCGGCCCACGGGTTCAGGAAAATTATAAAATTATTTCAAGAGAAAACTGGAGAAATTCATAATATAATATAATATAATATAATAATATATAATATAATATAATAATATAATAATATAATATAATATATATATATAATATAATCTACTAACAAAATAAATATGTATTTTATTTACGTATTTCACGTTATTTCATAACCGATAAATGATTATCTATTTTTTCTTTAAAATGTACCTATCTAGTCCTGTTTCCTTTTCACGCGAAGAAAAATATTACATTTTTATACTAATATTTACTAGAACCTGACTAATTCGAACTTCCATGGTTCGAAATCGTCTTTAATTAAAAATGTTCACCTTGTCCCATAAATTTTGTGTTAAAACAATGTTAAAAAAGTGTGTATAGTTTGAATTATGTTTTGGTAAATTCTAACTTTTCATAAGTTGTAATGTTCTGTGCAGTATTGTTTTTCTACGTCTACTTGCGGCACCGTGTTGTTCAAATTTTGGAAACGGGTGGCGACGTTGGAATGCAGTCAGTACCCTTCTTCGTGCCCCTCCCCTGCTCACCCATTCGTCTTTGCTTTCAAGTACGGTTCTGTACTCCGTTAGTCAAGGTCGAACCTCGAAAGCGGTTAATTGCGCTGTTTTTAGTGATTCTGTCGTAGCGATATTCTTGTCACGTGCGAGTTTATTTTGTTTTGTTGTTTAGTTTTTGTTAAGTTTTAATTTTTTAAGTACATATTATACAGTTGTGTGTGTGTGTGTGTGTGTATTATAATGTCCCTGTCTAAGCCACAATATTTTAAATAATTAACTTTGGCCCAAAAAGTAGCGGTGAAAAAAAAGTCCAAAAAGGACTTAAAAAAGAAATTATAAATAGCAAAGTCCTTCAGACTTTCCCCTAACATACTTTCAACATTTTTGAAAAACTAAAAAAAAAAATGTAAAATAAATGAGAGTGAACAAGATAGGAAATAATTAAGAGGACCGGAAAATCCTAATTGGGACAACTGTGTACTGAAGTGGTCCGAACAAGCGCGAGACAAGAAAGTCCCATTGAACGGCCCTCTTCTTACAGCAAAGGCATTTCACATCTGAATTAAGAAAAACAGAATTTAAAATGATGTGCGTTCAGCAAATAATTTGAAGGAAGACTTGAAATAAATTATCCAAGACATAGAACTGAAAAATATTTTTAACGTAAATAAGAGGGAACTTTTTTACAGGTGTACTCCTGACAAAAACCTTTGCATTTAAGGGTGAACGGTGAAGTGGGGGAAAGCTTAGTAAAGATCGAACAACACTGTTAATTGGAGCAAATATGGATGGTTCTGGAAAGCTGCCGTTGTTAATGATTGGTAAAGATAAAAGCAAGGATGATAGGTGATATAAATGAAAAATGGCTTTTAAAAATAGACAAACAATTTGGCAAACGAAATCGGACAATACTTTAATTCATTGATAATTCCACTGCTCATACCAGAGATCCCCTTTTGGAAAATATAAAGGTTATTTTTCCCTCACCAAATATGAAATCGGTTATTCAACCTATGGACCATGGAATAATTAAAAACCCAAAACATTTCTACAGACGATTGTTGGTTGAAAAAATTCTTTCTGGAGATTTGTTTACTCAGAAAATTTCGTATGACGTTATTCACGCCTCAATAATATGTAATCAAGCGTGGAACCAAATGAAAGTTGAGACTATTAAGAACTGTTTTAAAAAAAGCTGGCCTTATCAAGAAAGAAAATTATGGAGAAACTGTGACTGAAGCTGCGTCAGCTATTGAAAACTGGGAGGAAGTTACTCCTGATCTTGCCATCTCCTATGTGGACTTCGTCAGCATGGATGAAGATGTGGCAGTGTGTGGTGAAGTTACTGATGCGTACATCGTTGCCGAAGTTCTCAACAATAACATCCAGGCTGAGGATGGAGCATCTGGTGATGACTTACACAATCGGTCTTACTTACAAAGATAAACATTCTTCAACAAGTTTTGCTCTGGAAGAATAGAGAAACGTAGTCCTAGAAAAAGGTCACCAAATAACATCAGAGCAATTGAATTGGTTTTTGTATGTTCTAGCCTTAAAATTGTCTATACCTTAGTCCAAAAATATGTGGCTGTCATAGGTGTGCCTACGATTTAGTGTTTTACAACTGATCATGCTTCTGATTACTATAATGGCACAGTACTTCGTATATAGAACCCAAATTGTTTTCTTAACTTTATTACACGCAATTTATACTCTCACCTTGACTGGTTGAGAAACAGTAAGAGAGGATTTGAGGAATATGGTACATATTATACAATCAAAGAAGTTTACAAATATGTTAAGCCTTGCCTACATTGTTATCTCTCTAATGTTTAGAAACATTTTAATCTTACTCAAGCAATATTTTTATGTTTAATGATTAGTAAGTTTATCTAATTTCAAATAGAATATCATTTTATATTCTTGTGAAAACATTTTAATAGTAACAAACTATAAATTAGATAATTATATATAGGTATACATTTTTAAGATGGTTAAGATTATGATTCATACCCATTCATTTTCCATATTAAAAATCATTCATAAATCTACCAACAATAATAGTTGCATTTTCTAAGACTTAGGCCTAACTCTTGTAATATATTGGACAGCCATTGACGAGGAAAACCGGGGTCAGCTCCCGGTCGGATGAACTGAAGATGTTTTTCCTTAACTGTTTCCACACTTTTATCACAACAAAATGTTACGTAGGTGTAATCATAGTTCTGATTTCCTAATCCTTACCCCATTAGTGTAAATATTTGGATACCCATATGGGTACACATACACATATACATACATAAACTCACATATGTACACACATAAACATATAATACTTAATTTTGATCCACATTTTCAAAGCTCCAAGAATTTTTAACACCAATAGAAAAGCTTTAAGTCCAAAATTAAATTCTAAGATAACAATATTTCATTTTACAATCTATCTATCCCCTATGCCACAAATTTAACTCAATAAGCCAACGTAGAAACATTAAATTACTAAATTTTTATCCCTTACAATCAGCGATTTCAAGATATAGGACATTTGGGTATTAATCATAGTCCTGATACGCGAACACTAAATAATCTCACTAATGGAACTAAGAGAACAATAGTATAAATGTATGTATTCCCTTATGTAAAAATAGAATAACAAACTTTGGAACTTATAAACATATACATTATTATTTGCTGTAACTTAACTTTGTTTTAATATTTTTATATAAAATATTAATCTAGTCTTTTTTACTCAGTACGCAATAAATCAAATGTATGTTATATGATCCGCACCTTACTACCATTCAAGACTGTTCATTTATTTACACTAAAATATTAGGGATTAGAAGGGTAGAATTAAAAGGAAGTGTACTTGCATTTAATTAATAAAACCACCTCAGTAAACCCAACTTGAATTTAACACCAGACTAGCATTCACAGTTAAACAAGACTAGACGAGACTAATGCCTTAACCCACGTTCCCACCAGCATGGCCAGTGTGTATGTAAATATGTGTTTATTAATACTATTGCTTTTTGGAGCGTGCAGAACGTATTGTGTAATCATAGACGCCTTCAGAAGAAGACGTGACTCCACTATGAATCAAACGAAGGCCTGACATGAAAAGAAAAGGAGTAAGTAACCACAACACTGGAGGTCATTGTAATTGTTTCTGTATTTGAATGAGGTACATTTACTCCTCGTTGCTTAATTCGATACATTGTTACTGTGTGATCCCGAATAAGAAGAGCAGTAATTCTTTGGTGGGCGTGGCTTTTTGCCAGAATAGGCAGAGATTGGTTAAACTGTACACTCTGTTTACACTGCTTACATGGCTTACACTATGGTGTAACATATAAGATAGAATTTCTCTTCAATGATCGCATGGTCTAAGACGTCACTCTCTTAGTAGCCTGGGTTGTCGATGATGGGGAGATAAGAGTTTGAATTTCGGTTGGGTATAATGAGGGTGGTGTTCCTAAATGGATTTCCCCTCTCTCTGCACGCAAATGTGGGTACTCTTCCTCTAAATTCAACCTTCCTATCCCTAACACGTATGTGTATAACCCAAGCTTGTAGTAGTACGTGGGGTTATATAACAAATAATCTATAATATAGGGCTATAGTATAATCCTTCTAGGTACGACGTTACCTCTAAGGATAAACGGGGTGTACCAGTATGTTTTTTATCACCAGATCTTACTACCTGTTTAGGATATGCATAATATATTATAATTACTCTAATAGGGAAGGACGAGGAAGGATGCACTTAGAGGTAATCTATATGAATTTGTGTGAAGGAAAGTGAGATATAATTTAGGAAAACCCTCAACAGACCAGACCGGGATTCGATTCTCCGATACCCTCCATCTCGTCTCTCGTTCAGCAGACATGAGACCAGATCGGGACTTGAACTCCGATCTCCTCGTCTTCAGCAGACTAGGATAACAAACGAGTTACGTATTTGACCATTCGAGCACTGAAGTGGGTTCCAATAAATTGACCTCGTCCTAAATAAAGAATACGTCAATTGTTAGATATCAACGAAAATAGATTAAGATTCTAGTAGGAAGGACCGTATCTGAAAGCTACAAATTTACTGAAACTACTTTCGTATATTCACAGTTCAGCTAAAGGGATTTTGATGATTAGTATTATGATATTATTATTACTATAATTAGCACTGCGTCTTACTATCCATTTGCGTTATACGCACTTACACTAATGTGTAATGGTAGGGTGATTGAGATCACTTAAGTTGCCCCCCCCCCCCCATCATAATTAAAATTTAAATGTACTACCGTTTTGCACTTATTTTTTACCGTTTTGCACCCAAGTATTACGTTTTGCACCCTAACTCAAGAGATGGTACGACTGTTTATGTTAAGGGGAGGCTAAGTAAAGGGTAGCCCCCAAACTATCAAAATGTTGGATTTTTTCATGCCATCTTAAAAGTCCTGATTTGCGCCGTTTTACACCCAAATATGGCATTTTGCACCTGAATAGTTTTGCAAGAAAAAAATATTTAAAACGGAAAAAGGTGGGGGAAGGGGGGCAAGTTAAGTGTAGCCCCCCCAACTCAATAATTAAGTTTTTTATTCCAAAATAAAATTCCTGTTTTTCATCGTTTTGCACCTAAGTATGGTGTTATGCATCCTAAAAGATTAGCGAGAAAAAAATATTTAAGATACAAAAAAATCAAGTCATTGGACTCTCCTAGCGGGGGAGCAACTGGCTTGCCGTGTGAATTTGCGATACAGTATTGCCTTGTTTTTTTTTAGTTATTAATTGTCACCCCATATAGTTCAAAAACACATATTACCACTTCCGAAAATCATGCGAGACTAGGGGGCGGGGTTAGTGGGGGAGGGGAGGGGAAATATTATGTTATTTGTTACAACATTATTGACTGTAACTTCCATAGATTTTATGATATAAAACTCCACAGTAACTAAAATTAAAGCTAATAAATTTATCTACAATTTGGCCGACATATAATTAACTTATTCTCTTCAGAAATATTAAAAAACAATAAACATTTAAATTTGTTTTATATTAGTGTTGGTGGTAGTAAACAAATTAATGTTTTTAGATTTACTAATGGTAACAACTATAATAGTGTGTTTAACTCTCTTTAGTTTGAAATATTTACGACCTCTCTTTCACAAATATTAAGGGGCCCAGAGGTGTCTCTCTATCCAACAGCTATGATAACATTAGATTAATATTCCCTCATCAGATGTGCATATTAATGTAATAACATAACTTGTTCAATGGCATTATTGACTTCGAAAAATGTTATACTTTAAAAAATAACTGTGTTTAACTCTAAATAAAAGCATTAAGAAAAATCTTTTACACTCAAGGCTTACAAGAAATAAGTGGTCTTGCAAAAACTTTGTATTGGAAAGTAAAAAAAAAAATAGAAGTTGAAACATTTACTGAACCATATTTCTTAAAGTAATTCACGAAAATATAGTGAATTTGCTCATGCATTTGTTATTCAGTGTAAATAGAAAAAATACACAATAAAAATAATAGAAAATTATTACTGTATATTATAATATTGTTTGTAAATGCTGTGTTATAATTCTAAGTCATCACAATCACCGTCTTCATCATCATTGGAATATAGAGTGCTACTGTTTTCGCACTTCTGAGAATCATCAGTTGGACACAAAAACATATTGGTGCACGGGAGATAGCTACGGCAACAGGAGCACAATTTGGAGAGACAATTTGTTTTTCAAGAGCATTTTATGAGCTCTAATATTTCTGAAGGTGCTGGTGGCATGTCTGTAATTTTCGAGACATAATAAACATTACTAGCTTCCCAACCATAGCCCGGTTCATGAGATGGTATATTTGGACGAGCAGTAAAATCATTGTTCCAAATTATGTACTTATAAAATAGCCCTCAATATAGAAAATTTTAGAGCAGACAACTTTGGTGGCATCTTTTTAGATTCCACTTTTTTTTAAATATACCATCTTACTTCTCCCACTGTCGATGCTGTAGATCATGGCATATAAAGTTTGCAGACAAAACTTTCTATTCCCTCTTCAACACACTCCCAAATTTTATTTGTCTGAAAAACAGCCAGTAAAGGCATGAAATCCTGGCAAAGCATTGGCTTTTTGTGGACCCATTACTAGATAGTTAATACTTGGTAATTGAAGTAGAACAGTCAACAATGCTGGCTACTCTGTTGGTGGTGCAGGTATCAATCAGGTAACATGAACTGCAGTTATTGGCAAAGCTGTGGTTATATAAGAAATGAAGGTGGCCCATGTTGAAATATTTGAATTTCCACTCATGTCTTCACTTACACATTGTGTGCCATCTTGCAGGGAAGCACCTATGATTTTGTGAACGTCTTCCCTATAAGCCATATCTTCATCTCGGTAATATCAGGGGGCTTACAGAAGCTGGGCTGAAGTAAGGATAAGTTTTGAATTTTAGAATCTGTTTGGATGGTATATAACAATCTTTAATAACAGTTGAAAAGTCAGGAAGGTTTATTGCACAATGTTCACACGTTTTCCACAGTTGAATTTGTGTACTGTCATCTGCTTCTTTTTGCTGATAAATGGCCAGCGCTGTGGCACGTGTAATTTTTTTTTCCATTAAAGGTATCTTTCATAAAATCTACAATGTCTGCTGCGAAAAATATATATCGGCTCTTGACCATATTTGCAGGTAAATACACTCCATTATTCCTCCAGACATCATTCATATCACACTCTGCGATTTGAGACTCATACCTGAGAAGAAAGTTATACTTGATCGAGAAACCCAATCCATGAAGCAGATTGACAATACTTTTGTGTCTATTGGCTTGATAAATTGCCATTCCTATGGCAACTTGTTGAGGCCTAACATGTATTGACTGCATATTGTCAGTACATGAACGGTAAACTTGTCTCTCATTGTATGTCATCGCCATAACATTTTGTGAGATATTCATGGCTGCTTTATTTACAGCGGTTGGTTTTCTTTCTGACGAAATTATTTTTTTCTCGCCCACTGACAATTCATATAAAGAATGCATACACTTCACGTGGAATGAGGTCCTTAGGCGTGTGCATCTTTCCTGTGAACTTCCATTGTTGAGCGTAATTTATGCGATTTCGGAATAAAAGAGCTGCATTATAAAGACACCGCTTGTTCACATCCGTATCATTACAACAATGATATATTGCATCAATAGAAACATATCTTTTTGTGACGTTGTCACAGACATAATGCAAACATGGACGATCTAGCTCACCTGATCTGGTCCCCTTTGACTGGGCTGGATCTCGACTTCATGAAACACGCACACTCAACTCCACTCAACATCACGCGGCTTACTGACCGCCCGTGGCTCGAGGCCCGATTAGAGCAAGACTCGGACAATTGAACATCGAGATGCGCTAACCCGTATGCGCTGACGGTTGTGTTCGAGTGAAACAAGACTCATCCACCGGCGCGTGATTTGAAATTATCACGAGAATCGTCGAGACTTCTGCCGAAGCGACGTACACCCCTCTCCCTTCACCCCAGAGTGATTCCCGCCGTTTGTGAACACGTGATTGACTTTGTACAGTATATAACGGCTGGACTGTGTAGTGATGTCACTCATTTCTCTGCGCTCGATTAGGTGAGACACTTGTCTTAGATTTAGACGTAGGTTGTCGTTCGACGTTTTCTAAATTATGTTTGGGTTAAATTGTTCAAAATTTAAGTTTCGACTTTAAATATAAATCATGATTACTAATAGTTATATTTCTCTGAGACTGCAGGATTTGCCTGTCAGCCATTATGGTTTATGCTCTAGCTTTTTCTTGGTACTTAACGTTGTGTCCGCCTCACGGACAGGTTGGAACTTTGGCATGGCGCCATCTTAGGGCGCTAATGGAACTTTAGCATGTCGCCATCTTGGGGCGCTAATTATTTCTGTTTAACGTGTAACTTACTTAAAATAATTATTCTGCTTGCTAAAGGTTAAAGTTTTGTTACGATTGTAATTGTTATTCAACTCGGGGGCGCGAGCCCGTGCACCCAGCACATTGGTCATTATAATAATAATAATTAGATTGAATTAATTTGATTAGGGACTATTGTAACAGGTTAGGTTTAGGTTAATCATTTTTCTCTGTTGCGCCTTATAATGGCAGTCTATTATAAACTTCATACTTATGTCAATGTAGTGTCGGCATCGCCAGGTCGTGTAGACATATATATATATTACTTGTATTTAACTTTCTCGCTAGGTTAGTCGCCTTCTGCGAGGGTCAATTTAATTATGACTACGTTGGTATTAATTGTTCTGTTTTCTCTTAACGACTTGGGGTCTTGCCCCTTTATTTATTGTTTATTTCGGCCCTTATCGGCCAGTCACTCGACTTTCCTAGAGTGCCTCGCTCTTGTATGTCTGCGAGTTGTTTGTAGAATAAAATAAACTCTCTTGTAACTAACCTACCTTTTATTTATTGTAATATGAACCTATCAAATCATATGAAGGGGGGGTTACATTTTTTTAAAAAAAAAGCTATTTCCGCTTAGTTTCTTCGAGCTGGTCAGTGGAATTCAACATCACCAATGTTGTCAATGAGTATTTGCTTTATTTATTTCCGAGATATGCTAGGATAAACCACGTTGTTCATTGCCCGTATATTTTCATAAGTAGTTTGGATGATAGCCGTATTTATAGCCCACTTTTGTGGACATTCAAGAATGAGACTGATAAGGGATAGTGAACAGTGTTTATGTACTTATGACCATTGTATTTAACAACAACAAAAAAGTCATTAAAATCCGGGCATTGGTCATCACCCTCTCAATATAGTGTGCCACCATCCATGGGTAGACTAGGATTTGAGTCCCGTTTGAGTGTATTAGTAGCTGTTTTTCCTAAATGGCTTTACACTTTTCATTTACTCAAATGTGGATACACTTCCTCTTTACTCAAACTTCCTCATCACTAACATATCAGCGTAGTTATAAAATATGAGTATAAGCCAAAAGGGTAGTAGTATGTGGTGCTAAAATAAATATAGATTAACCAATTAAATCCAGACATCATATCCAACGTCATTTAGTATATTCAACATTGAGAACCCATTTCAGTGGGCACATGGTATAATGCCTCACTCTCACTCTCGCAATAGACTAGACTGACCTTGAAGGGGAGATCTTAGTTCTAGCTCCGATCGGATGTACAGTACCAAGTGGGGTTTTCCTAAATAGTTTCTAATTCTTCTCTCCACGCAAGGTATATTTCCTCTAAGTACACCCTTTCACATAGCATTATTAGTATATAGGTGTATAGATCGAACAGGTAATAAGACGGTATTAAAAATTGAGCTTACTAATGACTTATTTGTGTGCAGTAGGAAAAGCACCCACATTAGCTCTTAGATAAAATGGAAGAATCAATGGATAGAACAAAAATATAAAAATCACCTCCCTTGCATCCAGTCAAGATTAGAACTTCCACCTTTCCACCTTTCCATCAACAGAAACCCATTCTATTTCGAGATTGATGCCTTAAACCATATAACCAATGGTGTGGGCTTAAGATTAACTTCCCCTGGACCTACTTTATATTTATGTTTATACTTTTATGAGCCATAAGATAGTTAATATCCTGTTACGAGAAAATATGTTGTAGAAGGGGTATTATTTTACTACTTTACTGCTAATTAAAAGAGTGCAGTTTAACAATCTCATGCAATTATTTCCAGACTTCACAGTCCTATTGTGTTTAAATAGGCCTATAAGACGTCACTGTCCTGCCACAAAGGAGTTTTATTCGTTCATTTGTTTAATTTAAGACACCCATCAAGTGAGTTATTATCACGATGCGATCTACGTATATAGATATAATAAACTATATATGTTTAAAACAAAAACAAAAAAGATATCTTAAAAAAAAACTATTAAAATTATTGGTACGACACAATCGTAAATATATTATTATTAATATATACCAATTAGATTAAAGAGTATATTTTTAAATTGGTTTCAGTTAAAAATCCTCTGATAGTTTTCCTAAAAAAAATGATTTTTAAATGAAACACTCCTTAGATCCATAATTTGGGAAAATAATATTATTTCCGTTCAAAAAAACCCATCTAAATTGAGTAACGAGTAAAATAGTCACAAATAATTATTTTTATTTTCTCGCTATCTTACATGTAGAGAAAGTATTGTGATCATCAAAAAAATCGAACTTAAGATTTTGATGAATCTCGATGTTTCATGACCCCCCAAATCCAAAAATGTGTTTTTTGACTTTCTGTCTGTCTGTCTGTCTGTCTCTCTGTACCTCTAACTAGAGCCTAAAATATTTTACTGATCGGGCTAAATCTTGGTATCAATGGTTTTTATAGTGTTGTCCCGAGGAACTTTTGGAATTGGATATCCAACCCTAAAATTAAGGGTAGTTTACTGAAGGGCAAAAAGAGAAAAAGTCGATTTTCTCAAAATTGGCTCAAATGATTTTGATTAAATTTAGTTTCTAAGCATTTATGAATATTCCAAACAAAATGGATTCGCTCATTATTTCGGTAAATGACTTTAAGGGTTCCGGTCTGATGCATAAATTATCTTTTTTTTTTAAATATAATATCTCCTAAACTATTTGAGACATGAAATTACTTATCGTTACATATATATACGTCTCTTTATAATAAAAATATTTTATAAGAAGCATATTTTTATAAAACCAATAACTTTCAAGCTATACGTATATATATATATATATATATATATATATATATATATATATAAACTTTACGAACACAAAAGGTAAAAGTATTGCGATTGCAAAAGAAAATCTAACCTGAAATGTTGTTGGATGTCGACGTCCCAAGACCCCCCAAACACTAAAAAGTGATCTTTTCAATGCCATCCATCTGTGTGTCTGCTTAAACTTAAAATTAAGAGTAGTTTAAGACAGACAAAAAGAGAAAAAAATAGATTATCTCATAATCTACTCTAACAATTTTGATTAAAATTCGTATCTAGATGTTGATTAATATTATAAATAAACTGGATATTTTCATTTGACCATGAAAATGAATTTTAGTGTACTTTACAGAAGCAGAAACATCCATATCTCTGCAACTATTTGAGATTATAGATAACTTATCATTGCAAAATTTTAGTACTTTTAAAAATAAAAAACTTTTATATAAAATATATTTTTATAAATCCAACAGTTTCTGAGATATTGACAAATATATTAATACCATTTTGTGAGCTTTAGTTGTAAAGGGATACTACTTTAGTTTTAAAGATATAATTCTCCAAAGCCATATAGTAATTAAATGTAAGTAAGTCTCTAAAAGCTTAAGTGGTTTTTCCTTAAACCTCTTAGGAGAAATATTTGTATAACAATGATCTATAACCATTTTAGACTCACTAGTCAATATTGCATTTTTCATTTGTCAAAATTTATAAATTAGGAAGTTAATAGCAATGCGATGGCATGAAGTTTTGCAACAACTAATAAAATGTCAAAAATTTAAACTGGAAATAGAACTTTTAATACAAGTGTTGACCCTTGTGAACCCAACAATGATCTTTTTTATCGGTTCAACATACAAATGAGGACATTAATTCTTTAAAAACAAAATTATAAAATTTAAAACAGGGACTGAAAAAAATAGGTTTTACAGAATTATAGTTCAATTTATGCTTGGGTTTGCTAGTGTATATTATTTATTTTACTATATATTACGAGTTTTGAGTAAATATTTCAATTTTCAGTCAATAGAGCGAGAAATTCCATGTGGAGTTCTGTACCATTTATTCATAAAAATAAATATTTATCATGAAAAAACCTTCACTGATATCCATTTTAAACAAAATTGCTAAAGCTATTTTTGAAATATTTCAAATTTTTTAAAATCAATCACTATTTACAACCCTTAAATCAACTATTCTCTGAAAAATAAATATGATATGCAATGTTATTTATTATCTAGGTTACCCTTCATAAATTAAATTTAGACTAAATTGTTTGAAAGATTCTCAATTAATTTAGAATTTCAAAAATAAATCATCATTAGATTACACTTGTTATTAGAGCTAATCTCAGAATCACGATGTGACAGGTATCAAAGTCCTTATTACAGAGAAATACACAAACCACCAGAACTGTAAGACCCTGTTTTTCTTTAGTTTGGGTGAATATAAACCGTAAATTTATATTAAAATCGGTGACCTGGTGGCCTAGGGTAAGGTGTCAGACTTCTATGCTGGCGGCCGGGGTTCAATCCTTGGTCCCGGCAAAGATTTATCAGATTACCAAACCCTTCCTTCACCTCTGACAAGACATCTTGTGAATGTGAGGAATGCCAGGCCTCCACCGTGGTTCGGATTCCACGTTAAACTGTATGTCTTCCATTTCATCTCTCAATCACCCTACCATTACACATTAGCGTAAGTGCGTATAACCGAACGGGTAGTAAGACGCGGTGCTAATAATAATATATTAAAATCTTGAGCTATTTACAAGATTACCATACTTTTTATTGCTGAGAAAGAAGAAACAATTGAATATCAGTCCTTACGTTTACGGTCTTTATTTTATCTTGTATTTTTCTATAAAGTCATGAAAATATTATTTCCTTTATAGTCTCAAAGACAGATTTTTGATTAATGTGTGATAGCACAGCATACTATAATAATTATTTATATAATTGTGTTCTTATTTTTTCAGCCGTATCAGTGAACATGTTGACTAAACGTCAATCTCATAATCAGGTGTCCTAGCAATGGGGATGCAAGGTTTTAAGTATCGAATGGGTGTCATAAGGTTTATTTAAAAGGGTGTATCATCTTTATCTCATTTGATGTAACTAAAACACGTATAGCTCGGATGGCTGGTAAGACTTCGTGAAAGTAATGAAATCATTGCTATTGATATTGAGCTATTCGATTTCATTTAAATAATTTATAGTACATCGACAAATATTTAGGATCCTCAACAGTTTTAAAAGCAACTAAATCTAATGTCATACATTCATACGATAGGACACGTGACTTTTAAAAATATGAGACCAATTTTGACAACTGTAGCCAAACCAATATTTCACAGTGACCGGCTAATATTGGTGTTAGAGCGTGAGACGGCCCAATATGATTAGGATGATAACAATATCTTTTAATTTCTTCACGGACATCCCGACATTCTTTGATACAGGAGAAAAAAACTCAATTAAATAAATAATAAGCGGATAGTTAATGTGTCGAGATAAGAATTGCGCATGTAAGAGAGAGAAAAAAACTCCCTCAAACTCCACCATTCCCTACCTCCCTCCTCTCACGACTGTTTAAGTTGGATTGTTAAAACACTCTACTAATCAATCGCAGCGTGATGTCTTGAAGGCGCATATCTCACGACTCCCCCTAAAGGACGGGTGGTGTTACGAGAGTCACGTTAACCGGGTTACCGAGGGGGAGGTGGAGAAGGATTGAAAACTCTTTCGCCCACTCCTCCAGGTGGTTTCACTCTTCATTTGTCTACCGGTGGCTGTCACTGCTGCGGCCGCCTAACGGAGCGTTGAGACGCGTTGCAGACGTCGTGAAATACAAGCGTTCGTTATTTAACAAGTGGTTTGGTATGGATAGATTAAAAGGCTTACATCAAAATGTAGATGAAAAGCACCAACATATCCTTTTAAGATAAAAACTTAAAAGTTATAATTGCATAAATTTTTAAAATATATACTTTTTAAAACAATAATATTACTTGTCTGCTCTCAATGGATGTGAAACTTAGTCTCTTACCTTACATGACGAAATAAATTTTAATGTGTTCTAAAACAAGGCGTATAAAAAATAATTTGGCCCAAAATAGGGATGAGGATACTGAGGAGTGTAGGAGGCTACATAACGATGTGTTATATACCATGCACTCCCCACATGACATTGTTAGATTACTTAAGTCTCGGAGATTAAGGCGGGAAGGACACGCAGTGCGAATGAAAGAAATCAGAACCTTGTTCATGTTATTGACTGGTAAACCCAATGGGAAGATACCGTTGGGAAGACCTAGATACATATGGGAAAATTACATTAGAATGGATCTGAAATAAATAGGGTGTAATATATGTATATAAATATATCTATGCGTATCTGAGCTACATCACTCGTAGGCCAGTTGGTGTAAAGATAAACCAGTACTAATTAACTATTGCCCAGGTGACTCCCGAATGTACTAATCGTACATCCTTTCGGTGGAAGCTACTTCCCTGTCCATATGAGATGAGATGATGGCGATAACGAGTATGAAAGTGTGAAACCAGTAGAAACTTCTTACTTCTAACTTAAGCCCAATCAACCAAACCCTGGTGACCAATGGGATAATTCCTCTTTCGGGATTAATTTCAAAGGTACTATCCAGGAATCGAACCCGAGACCCTTATGTTCGTAGCCAGGTGCACTGACTATAACACGGGGTAGGTTATAGGTTTTAATGAGATGTACTGGATAGAACTAACTCAATAAATGGATGGGTGGCATATTTTTTGTAAGTAAGGCAATAAACTTTCGAGTTTCAAACACCAAAGAGTAGGTAATTAAGTAGGCATATAATTAAAAGTAAAACTACCAACAAAGTTTACCCATCCTCAAATAAATATAGTAATATTTTTTCGTGAGTGTTACAAAACTCTAAGATATTTGAGAATTGTTTAAGTGTTTTTGAAGCGTAATGACTGTCATTGCCATAATAAATAAAGTTGCGTGAGGAAATGTCTACGCAAGTAGTTGACGACGCCCTTAAGATAAATTGTGTTGTGTGTTCTGCTTGTGAAACATATGTGGAGGGGGGAGGTCCGTCGCGGTTTATTAGTAAAAATGGAGGTTTGTTCCACTAGCGATGATTTATTAGTCTAGTTAAGTAATTATTAGCTTAATACCCGTCCAAGCTATCAGAATATTTACACAAATAGGGTTAGGATGAGGAGGGTAGGATTTAGTTGAAATGTACCTGAACTGGCGTGGAGGTATATCGGGGAACCTTCAGTATAACTGGCAGGGAATTATAAACCAGACCTTTACGTGACCTGAGACGTAACTTACGCCTTTTTCCATATACCCACCTGAAAAGCTGAGTCTCATTTTAAACTTAATTACTGGGGGTACTTATGACACCCCCAATAACACCCCCCCTCCCCTCAAAGGTCTGGGTATCATTCCACTCTCCAGGTTGATGCTGGTATATTTATCTTAATTCAATATTTTTTCTAGCATACGCCTTACCATTATGCTACTATAAAGGCATATGCACATACTAGATATGAAAATGTTCTAGAGATGAGGAAGGTTGAGATTTAAAGAAAATATACCCAAATTTGAGTGGGATGAGTTTGGGAGATCATTTATAAAAGCAATACTCAGTATACCTGACAGGGATTCGAGCCCCAATATCCCCGTCATCTGCAGTCCATTCTATTGGAAAGAACACAGAAGTGGGTAGTTAATTATATTATATGTTTGGTATTCTTAATTTTTGTTAATTAATTTAGTTTAATTAGATTCTCTACTTATTATTTATTGTACAGTAAAAATAAATCGACAACTATTATAGATGTTCCTTAGCTATGGTAGATTGCATGCCTAAACAGTGTGAATATACTCAAAAGAGTCAGTTCAGTTCAAGTGAGCTCGGATCCGAATAATATAATTAAATTGTTATTTATTCGCATGGTTTACAAATGGAGAGTAAAAATGAAGAAATGGATTCCTTCCAGTATAATTATTGTAATAATTGGAGTAACTTAGCTCTTACTCTCATCAGTGATCACGTGGTCTAAGATATTGCTGAATTTATATTGACGGGGAGGTCAAATCCCAACCATATATACTCAAATGAATTTTCCTAAATGGTTTCCCACCCTCCGTTCGTACAAATGAGAATATATTTTCTGTAAGTACTACTTTGATCATCCAAAACATACAGTATTAGTGTAATTCTATTTTAGATAACTTCAATAGTTAGTAAGATATGCACACTAAAGAAGAATGAAAAAATCACACTTCTAAGGAGTCAACAAGTAATTTAAAACTATGGAAAACATACCAAACCTTTATTTTACTATACAATTTTCTTGAGACTATAAGTAATCTATATTTGTGTTTATTTTATTGCTACCAAAACTGATTCTATTCATACATTAAGTTATTTGAGCTAGGCAGTGTTCTCGCATTTTTTTTGTTTGTAGTAAATTATTTGCAGGAAAAAAACACAAAACATCGAATTTTTCAATCTATCTAACAAATCTTATTGTTTAACTATTTGTCCACGATATTTTTAACTGTCGCCACATTGAATTAACATCCATATTTTTAGTTTAGTTGGAGAATTAATGTTTATTAGCAATTATACTTGAACTGTTCTAGTAAGATGGTTGCAATTCAACTGTTATGCGAACAAGTGTTAGCGGTCAAGAGAAAAAACAAAGATTATCATTTTGTATACAAGATCCGATTGTTCATATATCTTTCACCAATTTGCACCTTTACGAGTAATAAAATGTTGTGGACATAGAAAACAACCCCTTATAATTCCACATCATACTATTGTGGCTGGTTTTAGTGTGGGTAAGGCTAACGAATACGCTATTCATTAGTATATGAGATTTTTGGTGACCTGGTTGTCTAGGGGTAAGGTGTCGGACATCTGTGCTGGGACCGGAGATTGAATCCTCGGCCCCCAGCACAGATTTATCTGATTACCAAACCCTTCCTTCACCTCTGACAAGACTGTATAATCACAACTCGTGAATGTGGGAATGCCAGGCCTCCACCGTGGTTTGGATCCCACGTTAAACTGTAGGTCCTCCATTTAATCTCACAGTCACCCTACCATGACACATTAGCGTAATGTGTACAACCCGAACGGGTAGTAAGATGCGGTGCATAATAAATAATAATATAATAATAATAATATGTAAGAGTTTATGATAGCTAATTAGTAAAATAAAAGTCAGACGTACAAAATCGTTGCTTAACAATTTCTGTTTTGGTTTAAAAAAAATGGGAAGTGATTAGTTGATGGTGTGAATAATAAACGTTTAGTAACTTGTTTAAATACAAGATACGTGCTATCCAAATAAGAACTAAAGACTGGTTTTCCTGCCTCTGACAGACTTAAGAATTCATTTTATTCCCACTTAAAGAGCAGGCTTTGTCAATCTAAGTATCTGAAGATCTGTTAATAAGATATTAGATCCCTATTCTATTTTGAAACACTAATATACACATCTATTTATCACCTTTTTACGTGTATGGTGAGATAGGAATATATATGTTATGTTATTTAACAAGTTTATAATACCTTAATTTACCTAAATACTTGAAGATTAAGGTTGAAACTTTTATCCATCAAACCTAATTTGAGGGGACCTTCAAAATATTTTTTTAATGCAGTGTAACATCTGGGAAATATCGTGTTTTATTTAACGTTAAGAAATAAGTAATGTTAAGTTATTGTTTGTATTCTAATGGGGATTAATGAAAAAAAGGAGCCATACTAGTGGGCACGTAGGCGCCAGTTACGTCTAAGCTTACTTGGCAGTGAGAAGAAGCCCAGCTATGAATCCTTGATGGATTGTTTTTTCCTTAATGTCCCCTCTAGTAAGTATTGTTATTGATTCTATAAATTTTACCTTCTTCAATCGTATTTCATTTATGTAAATATTATATGTTGATAGTTTGGACAAGTATTAGGATACGGTGCATACAAAACATATCAACAGAAATAAATCAGAGAGAAAGGAGATCTTAGCGCCTGAAACTTCACTTAATATGATATTAATCAATCAATTTCCACCTGTTCTTCCAACGCAAACCCAAGAATGATTTATGGACCACCAAGATATGTTCTGTACGTAATTCTCCGAAAGAGGTGACAGTTCACCTTTTGAACGAAACTTCCAACAAATAATAAGTCGAAAACTTAGATTAGTTATGATTATAGAATTCAATATGAAATATTAATTTCGATAAAGATATTGAGAAAATTTTTTATGAGATATAAACACTTTTATTCAAATATATCTGTGTATATTAGTTAAAGTGGATCATTATTGATGTTACATATATGATTGGATATAAAATATAATTAAAACAACACATTAAAAATGTGAGTCAGGTCACACTACATTAATAAGTAAAAATATAACACAATAAAATTAATTTAACAAAACTAAACCATATAGACATTGTATCAATGAATAGTAGAACAATAATTGGTTGTCATATAATTAAAGGATTAATTAGAAAAATACCGTAAATGAACTGTAAAGTTAACAAAATGTTGAATACATATATGTTATTGAATTCTAATCATTATCTGAATTCCCACGCTCCTTTTTCAGGCATCGTAGAGACGGTCTTATTTTGAATTGTAACATGTTTTGGCACTCTACGGCACCATCATCAGGACATTACATACTGCCTGAGTGAGTTGCCCCAGTTGATACCAGATTCAAACTCTAGATTAGTTAGTAAAGCGTTTTATCAGATCAATAATTTCTGGATTAAATTCCCGGCTTAATATATATGATGATATGGATGAAGACGTTACTTAGATGATTTGCATCATAATTGGCATGAAGAGAGGATGTGAATAACACATGTAGAAAATAAATTTTCTAATACGCCCTAATGATATTTGAGACACTACCTCCGCATCACGGGAAATTCAGTCTATTCCGAGCCTAACACTATAGACGACATGAATATATTTGAGCGGTGCAACATAAAGTTTTTAAATTAGTTTATTACATTAGTTTCATTACATTAACGATGGTGCGTTTTCTCATAAATATCTTTATTATTGCGGTACCTCTAGATTAGGTCATTAATAACCCCGGTGTTGAACATAATGGTAAAATTAATATTGCTGACTCGGTGACCTGGTGGTCTAGGGGTAAGGTGTCAGACTTCTGTGCTGGCGGCCAGGATTCAATCCTCGGTCCAGGCACAATTCATCTGATTTCCAAACCCTTCCTTCACCTCTGACAAGATATCTTGTGAATTTGGGGAATTCCAGGCCTCCACCGTGGTTCGGATTCCACGTTAAACTGTAGTCGTTCATTTTATCTCACAATCACCCTACCATTACACATTAGCGTAAGTGCGTTCAACCCGAACGGGTAGTAAGACGCGGTGATGATATAATAATAATAATAATAATAATAATAATAATAATTATATATAATAATATTGCCGAGTAACAGTAGAGCCCCTGATACAGTTATAGGTATGTAACCAAAGAAACATCAATGTGCTGGGGATTGACATCTTTAAAATGTTGCAAGGGGTCACGATCACTCAACCTAATATCAAAATATAGCTGAGTTTGGAAATTTATTTTATGGGAACACATAGAGGTTTTAACCAAACAAACAGTTAAATGTGAACTAGAAACCAATTCCATTAGAAATTATTATTTAAGTGATTCATCCAACCAACACGGTTGATAATATTAAGAAGAGTAGGTAGGCTATGGGATTGTTTTTATTATGGAACTAATTATATCCATATTAATATTTATTCGTGACATTATTCTTTTAGGGTTGTGTCTTATTTACCATGTCATTTATGTGGTTTGTACTAGCTACTGGTGTATCACTGAATTAGGTATTGATTACCACTTAAAGAGAGAGCTGGTAGAGTCCTTGGTATGGTGTTTAATCAACATAATCATTAAGAACTGAAGGTGAAGGCCAGAGGTCTTGGGGATGAGAGCTTCTTTTCAGACCATTAAATGTATGCAGGGTGAAATCTATTTTTATCTGTCAATATTTTAAGTGGCAGTAATGCCCACAATATAATTACATATACCATAAACATTAACTTGATTTAATCTATTTAAAAACAATGCCGTATTACAGCTTTATATATATATATATATTTATTAATTATATAAATATTATTTAATTAAATTACAAAGGTTGGATAATTTGATATCATAAAAGTTAACATAAAAAATAGAATAATAATTTTTTTTATCATCAAACAGTTTTAAGGTTAGTTCCACAGTAATAACACTTGAAATTAACTATCTTTGTTTTTCTAAATTCCCTATGAAGACTAGACTTACAGGTAATGAGTTTTGATAGCTTGATGATTTTTTCTTTGCTGCTTAAGGTGAACCGACTATAGTTAATTCAAAACTAAATAAAATTGAAACTTGTTTGATAATTCATTTGGAGATATGGGGTTTCTGCACCTAGTTTCTCCAACCGATGACTTTACCGCTAGCTCATCTCATTCCCAGCCTCCATTTAGCCTACCTGCATTTTAACTGATACTATTACTCCTTATTACGTCGTCATTATGTTATGGTGGTCAGGCATGTAGTGATGAAACCGTCAGCACATGGCCTGCTCGCCCATCACCCATCATGTATCGTACGCTCTGGACTAGTAAAATAGAGATCCTTAGAGAGATGTTGTGTCAGAACCAACATCGACTGTCGACTGGTCTAACGCGTCACTCTCATACCTATCTTGATTGCCTGTTACGGAGACACAAAGGTTTGAAACCCGTTGGGAGTAATTAAGGTGTTTTATCCTAAACGGTTTCCCAATTTAACTCTAAGAAAATACAAGTAAATTTCCTCTAAAACTATACCTTCCTCATCCATCTGTACTAATGATGCTACTGAGCTAGGGATGAGTAAGATCGAATGTATCGGAAGTGTGCCTGCATTTGCTTGGAGGAAGAATAAAAACAATTTTAGAAAAACCACCCTCAGTACACCCAACCGGGATCCAAACCCCGATCTCCACGTCTTCGGCAGTCTAATCTAACATGACCATGCAGCCACCACAGAAGGTTTTGAAACAAGTATTGAGACGTGACGAAAAATAATAGGAAGAATCTTTTCTAGGAGCTAGATAAGATATAAAATAATAAGGTTAAATTTTCCTGAAATAGTGGTCACCAAAAAATATGTTTACCTTTTCTAAAGCCACTTCTAATATAAAAATAAAGCTGTAGTATATAGAGTGTAAAGTTTTTTGTTTTTTCTATCTTCGCGTCTTAGTATTTGTTCGGGTTATACGATTATGTACTAATTACGCTAATGGTCTAAGGATTAGGGAGGTTATATTTATAGGAAATATTATTGCACTTGCATGGAGGGAGAGTGGAAAACCAGTTTGGAAAAGCCACCATCAGTACACCCCGAACGATATTTGAACCTTGATCTCCCACGTCTTCGGCAGTCTAGTCTATTGCGATAGGGCTGCTTAGACCATGCGGCCACCGAACCGGATATAACAATGTTTGTATTTTTGTCTATCCTTAACAGTTTGATGTTTAAGCTAGGTTTTCTAAGATTTCATTGCATTTTGAATCAAAAAAACAATACAACACTTTTTGTTTACTAGTACGTTAATCACAAGTGGATCACATGAGTACAAGGAGTACACAATATTCATTTTTATTTACTGCACTACACACTTGCACTAAGAATAATAGTGTTACTCCAAATTGTAATATTTTTTTTTTCCACCGTGACTTACTAAACACTCGGGTTGTACGAACTCAACTACACTGATAAAGTAAGAATGGGGGATATTTTCATTTAGACGATATGTACCCACATTTGAATGGAGGGAAAGTAGTAAAACATTGAAGGAAAAGCAACCTCGGTACTTCTGGTTGGTATTTAAGCACCAATCAATTCTTCATCAGCAGGTGCAGCAGATTGTGTGTAATATATATATATATATATAAATAAAAAAATAAAAATATATATGGGTTGATATTTGGCACAGATATTCCTAATAAGCTAATTAGAAAGGAAAAAGTAAATATATTTCATTCCTATATTTTATGATTAAGGGGTGAAATAGAGGTATCTAGCCTAATCAACAATATTGCTTTATAAACGCTTTTTAAGCGTTTAGAGGGTAATAATCCGATAAGTTTGTTCTAATAATGCCTTTGAATAACTATATAAACTATTTTTAACCCCATAGATGCTTCTAAGGGGTATAAAATAATAATACAAAAAATTAATTAAAATATGCAATAATGTTTTAATATGCAACTCCAAAGAGATGGTATAAGTATGTAGTTTATATTTTGCTGAATTTGGTGGTGTTTTAGTGTCTGTGTGAGTGAGAGGGCCCGGCCCAGGGTGGTGTGTGGTCGTGGGGAATGGTGGGATGGGGGAGACCTGTCCAGCCGCGCTAAGCTGATAACACCCTAGGCAGTAGGCAAGGGGGCCTGCCGAAAAATAAAACCCCCAATTAGAAACGAGACATGGTCACCTCTGCGCGGTGTCTCTCGGATAGTGCTAAGAATCATGCTATTAAGATTAAAACCAAAATTACTCATTATTCATTAAAAAAAAATAATAACAAAATATCCCATGCGAAGAACGGACATTCAGCTAATATATAAAACAATG
Organism: Timema cristinae; assembly: GCA_039000515.1. Taxonomy (NCBI): domain Eukaryota; kingdom Metazoa; phylum Arthropoda; class Insecta; order Phasmatodea; family Timematidae; genus Timema; species Timema cristinae. Next base: position 38,840,963 of record JBCFYV010011172.1, on the reverse strand, counting down.
TGTCTATTAAATTAGAGCTATCAATTGAGATAATACTATTTTAAAATATTTTCAAACAACTTTGTCCTTAACAGCCTCAGTTCATCCTGACCAAACACGCACTAAACGGTGGCGCACCTTTGCTCTAAAAAAGAGATTCATACACGAGCAAGTTCCAAATAGCGTGATGAATTCTGAATTTCAAGGCGATCTCAACAGAACTTCGTCACGGTTTCACTTTAGAAATGTAACGTGAGGACGTGTCAATAAATAATGTATACATTTGATTATAAAAGCCATTTGATGTGTCCATGAGAAACAATTTTTTTATTTAAGTATGCGATTGACCTCGAAAGACCTCCCCTCCAGCCACCTCTACGTCTCTACTTTTTTCCCTGACATGATTAATTATATATTTCTGTTACGGATCTAGCGGTAGACAAGTCCGTATCTTCTCAAATATTAAAAAATTATTGAAAGATGCCATAAATGACCTCTTGAGTGTGAGTTTATAGACTATCTGTTTACAACCTCGTTATTAAATTTTAAGATTTGGTTCAGCTCTACTAGGATGTTGAAACCCTTAGCTCAGTCGATAACGTGCCCGTCTACTGAAATAGTTGTCCTGGGATTGATTCTCTATGTGTCCTAAAAATATATATCATTTATTAAATGTATGTATTCCCATTCTAAGTGATGAATTAACAACCTGGGGTCTAGGATTTGGGTTGGTTCTAATTAAAATTTACTTAATTGTTTATATCGTTTGCTGATAAAATCAGTCGGTTCATTAAGTTAACGTTAAATACCTCGTAGAAATAAATAAACTTACTAATAAAACGAGATACACTTTTCGGTTTGTAAATATAAGCATTGCAAACATGTTATTAATTATTATATATTATTATTATTATTATTATTATTATTATTATTATTATTAGCACCACGTCTTACTACCCATTCGGGTTATACGCACTTACGCTAATGTGTAATGGTAGGGTGATTGTGAGATGAAATGGAGGACCTACAGTTTAACGTGGAATCCGAACCACGGTGGAGGCCTGGCATTCCCCACATTCACAAGATGTCTTGTCAGAGGTGAAGGAAGGGTTTGGTAATCAGAAAATCTGTGCCGGGACCGAGGATTGAACCCCGGCCGCCAGCACAGAAGTCTGACACCTTACCCCTAGACCGCCAGGTCTCCTGCAAACATGTTATTAATGCTTTAGGAAGGTCAACTATAGGTCAATAGCTAAGCCACCCAATTCAGTGGCCGCATGGTCTAAAGTGATACTCTCGCATTAGACTAGACTACTCAGGGCGATTGACATTCTAATCTCAGTTGTGTGTACTGAGGGTGGGTTTTCCAAAATGGTATTCCAATCTCCTTCCAAGCAAATCAGGGTACATCTCCTCTAAATATAATCTTACTAATCCCTAAAATCATTAGTGCAATTAGAACATAAAGAGATAAACCGAAACGGTAGTAGGACACGGTGCTAACACAAGTTCCGGACCGATAAGTACGTGGACTAAATAATAGACTCATCTAGTTTGATTCGCCAGTGATGGGGAGGTCTGGGTTGGAAACTCGGCTGTATGTACTGACAGTTGTTGTTCATAAGCTCTTTCCCAATCTTCCAACACACGTGCACGGGTACATTTCTTCTAAAATCTACCTTGCTCATATCTACCCCTTTATTATAATTAAATAAGTTAAATACAGCCGGGTAGTAGAATTGGGTTAAAAAAAAGACGTAAACATATAAAGAGCAAATCAATTTGAACTAAGGTGCAGGTACTCTCCTTAATTTTATGTCTCCTTTACTGTCAAGATTCAAATTATTGGCTTAGGTTCATGTGTTCTAATATAAATTTCCTAATTGTGTCTTATCAACAAAAAGGGGTAACGTCGAGATTAATAAAAAAAAACTTGTGTTGGGCGCCACTCCTGGAAGCTAGGAGAACTAATAATAATGAAAAAAAAAAATATAAATAAACTTTAGCTCGACTAATTTGAACAAATGCACGACGACTCTAAATGCTCGAGACCTCTGGGTGTGCTCGGGAACTTTTACCTAGATATTACAATGTCAATGTTACAATGGTGTGTTGTAGACTTCCACAAGAGTTGAGAGTACTTAAAATAATAAAAAAAAAAAAAAAAAATAGCAATTTAAATACAATGGATCATAAAAAACAAAAAAATGTACTAATTGAGATTACAATAAAAAAAAAAACAATTGTTGAAACTTTTGTGGGTTATTATTATTATCATTATTGTTTCCCTTTTACTACATCCCAAACCTACCTAAGGATATCCGAATAAATATAAGGCTAATATGACAAAATAAAATATATGGTATTACATAAATTCTTGAACAAAGTTAAACAATTAAATGAACAATCTCCGAAAGGATTAAATTTAGGAGTTTTAATATATATATATATAATAATAGAGTGAAAGAAAATAATATATGTATAGGCTAAACTTTTATAGAATATATAGTTTTGAGTAAGACAAAAAAAAAGTATTGTTGAGGAACAAAAAAAAAAAATCAATAGAATTAATATTTTTACATAAAAAAATAAAATATTAATCAATTCCCTGGAATAGATAGAGTCTGAGTGTATTTAGTCCTTTCTGAAAGTTTTTGCATGTATCATAGCTTGATAAATAAAAAAAAATGAGAAATAACATATATTTAAAATTGAAGATTTGGCTGGACCTCACCAATGAATTCATCCATGTTGAAACAGAATGTCTGAAGTCTGTTTCCTTTTATTTATTCTAACTCGTCCACCATTTGAAGAAATAAACACTCTAGTTCGTCTCCAGACACTTAACTTTCCATTTGAGTACTTGTACTTTTACTTTCGAACCATTGTTCCACTTGAAAACTAAATTTAATTAGGAGCTATATAAATTTGCTCCATGTTAAATGACACTCCGGAAGAAAAAAGCCTCATCCTCTTCAAAAAATGTTCTCAGTTTTAAATTTAAAAAACGTTCTATTTTCTACTAAGTCCAAAGAGAAAACTAATACAATAAAATAAAAGATAAAGTGTTGGCTATGAACTGTTTATAAAATAAGATACAAATTTAGTATCAAGATTTAAATATATGTCAGTGTTTCTCAAGAGAATTAAATGTTTATTTTAATCTGTCACAATTGAAATGCGCGCTATTTTGGAACGTCTTTTTTTTTTTTTCTCTTTTTTTTTTTTTTACTACTTTTACAAGCACGAGACTCGCCACTCACTTGTTCATCATATCTGCGCATGCGTTAGAATAAATCATGGCTGACATCCAAAATAAATAGAAGAGTCAACAGACCTCTTGGAAGGAAATTAATATGTTTTAAAAAAAAGTAAGTGTTCTTCCTTAGGTCAAAATTAATTGTTTAAATTATTTAAAACAGTGTTAGATGTTCTATATTCTGTCCTTTTAATTTATTTTAATGGATGCAAATAGTATTATTTGTCACGCCGGTGACACAGCATGTTTCAAACGAAAATAAACCTGAAACTATTTACAAAGCTTGGGAAAAATATAAGGAAATAAATGGTAGGGTGGCAAATAACGTTACAGTGTATCAATACTGCTTTGTATTAATTTAACTATGTAAAAAAAAATCCAATGGACATTAATAACTTATTTTAAATTATATTAAAGAAGAGGATAGTCAATAACTTAAACGCAGTTCTAGTTTCTTCCATTAGCGCTGCATGTCCTTTCCACCGTCATCTGCGATACTTGGTTATCCTAGCATTGTTTTGTGATGAGTATAGTGAACGTAACGCATCATTATGTAGCATCCTCTACTACCTATGACTTTAAACACCTTTTTGGGACAAATATTTTCCTAGGTACTTTGTTTTCGAGCACCCTGTTTTGTTTTTCTTTACATATAAGGTGAGAGAGATCAAAGAACAACCATTAAAAATATTGTTTTATATAATTTATTTTGAACTTTACGTTTATTGATATAAAAGGCGAGGTTTTAACATCTTACTGACTGAGTAATAGAATGAATTTCTTTACTGTATTATTGTACTTATTTTCACACTAATTGCGATATTGTTACTTTTTTTTCTAAATACTTGAACACATTAACTGTACAAAATAGTATGTTATTCGCTATGATCTCTAAATTTTCAGGATCAAACTGTTTTATCAGTTTGGTCTAGTAATTATTCTTCTCAGCGTTAATTTTTTAACCTATTTCTCTTCCGGCTAGCGTTTTATTTAACAATGTCAGCCAGAACTATCATTTCAACTTACAGTATTAAACTTTTAAATTATATAAAGGCAATCAATATGCCCTTTCTAAACAAAGACTGTATTGTGCAACACGCTACCAACAAGATACGATAGGGCACAATAGATCCTAGAACAAATAAGAGACAAAAAAATAAAAAAATAAGATATATTTGATTCCTTCCTCCTCTATATTCATGGTCCCATAGACAAAATCATCAGTCTCGTCTTGTACAGTTTGTCCACGAGGGGAATGTTGGGGCTCGTATTCCAGCTGGGTGCACTTAAGAGCCAATCTTATGACCGATTATTCGGGATATTAAACGATCGAATCAGAAGTCTAGGTGCAGTTTTTTCCTTCATAGATAAGCTAACAACTATATTGGGATCATTAAAATAGAATGAAATAGAATTTACGTTTTAAATTAATTAGTTTTCATTTGTTTTTTTAGCACAGCGTCTTACATCCCATTCGGGATATATACTTATGTACTAATTACACTAATATTTTATAGATTAGGAAGTCTATATTTAGATGAATTGTACCCGCATTGACGTTGAGGAAGATTGGAAATCCTTTAAGAATAGACCACCCTCAGTACACCCAAACGGAATTCATACCCATATCTCCCCGTCATCGGCAGTCTAGTCTATTGTAAGAGTGACGACGCCTTAGGCCATGCGGCCACCTAAGCAGGTCTCTAATTAATTATTTCGCTATAATTAGTTGGATCTTCCGGATGCCTAAGTAAGACGTGATGCACACACAAATAAAACACCCCATATAAGCAAACACAAGAAGAATCGTATTTATATTCATATTATCCTAGTAAGGAGAAATAATGATAATTTATGTAAGGAACAAGCTTAATGAGAGTATTAAAAAAATGAAAAGGTGATGTGGAAATTTTTTTATAAGAAACACTTAAAATAGAAATTGAGTTATATATTAGGAAAGTATAATGGATACCGTTTATATGTGGTATCCATTATACTTTCCTAATATATAATTCAATTTCTATTTTAAGTGTTTCTTATAAAAAAATTTCCACATCACCTTTTCATTTTTTTAATACTCTCATTAAGCTTGTTCCTTACATAAATTACAAGAAGAATCCTTTGGGCCTATAGTAATTATTCCCATCCGGGTGCAGAAATAATATATTGAATTAAAAATGAACTATCAGTGACGTCATTTCAAAAAGGTATTATTTGTTGTGTGTAGTGGGAAACTGTAGGCACGCGTCATGACCAGGCAGTGTGTGTAAATGCCATCAGTGGCCGCTAGTCGACTCGTGTGTATTTTTTCTAAGAAAATGAATGAGTGTGTGGGGGAGATTGTAATGGTCTGGTCTCGCCAGGTAAAGGTTTACCCCCGAGGGATATGGAACATACTGTATACATCTTGGGTATCACGACTGCCCCTATCTTGTCAAGAACGTCACGATCTAACCTAACTAACATATCCCCGAGGGGTGGTTAAGTAGAATTGTAGTTTACACTGCATATCATCACTGAGGTAAATGCTGGTATTATGGAGAAAGGTTTTTTCTTAGCTCTCTCTCTCTTGCCAAATTATTATTATTATTATTATTATTATTATTATTATTATTATTATTATTATTATTACTATTATTAATGTTATTATTATTATTATTATTATTATTATTACTAATATTATTATTATGATTATTATTATTAATGTTATTATTATGATTATTATTGTTATTATTATTATTATTATTATTATTATTATTATTATTATTATTATTATTATTATTATATATTAATGGCACCGCGTATTAATAACCGTTCGGGTTATACGCACTTATGCTAATGTGTAATGGTAGAGTGATTGTGAGATGAAATGGAGGACCTACAGTTTAACGTGGAATACGAACCACGGTGGAGGCCTAGCACTCCACACATTCACAAGTTGTGATTATTACATGTCTCGTCAGAGGTGAAGGAAAGGTTTGGCAATCAGATAAATCTGTGCCGGGACCGAGGATTGAGCCCTGGACCCCCAGCACAGAAGTCTGACCCCTTACCCCTAGAACCACCCAATTACTTGCTTTCAGTTTGGTCAGAAGGTAATTTTCTGTGGTAAGAAGGAGCTACTGACAACATCGATGACCCAACATTGAGAAAAAAAAATCTAATATGTAAGTGAAGATTGATTTCAAGAAAACAAGATAATGATAGTGCTGTCTTTATATAGTAACCATACAGTTCCATCAGAGATGATATTCAGTGTTGAAGGTTTACAAATCTTCATACAGTTTTTTTTAAAGGGTGGTTAGAATGCTCGACTCTGACTTGGGAGGTCAGTGTTCGGGTTCGCTTTATAAATTATTAATGCAATAAAAATAAGAAGTATTAACGACCTGATATAAATAAATATTTCTTAAGCTGTGATAGGCAAAACCCTCAGAGGTCATCAAAAAATTTTATGGGCTAGATAAGCGACGCACTACACTTTAGTTTTTGTTAACCATAGCCCACTTTCATGGTAGAATAGTTTGAGACCTAAGGCGTCACTCTCACTATATAATTGACTGCTGATAACTGGGATATCGGGGCTCTAATCCTAGTCGGGTCTTCTGAGGTTGAGTTTTCCCAAATGGTTTACTTATCTACCGACACGCAAATATGTGTATACTTGCTTTCAATTTAATTTTTCTCGTCCTTAACACATCAGCGCAGCGGTTATGCCTACATATGTGTACAACCCAAATAGTTGTTAAAACATGGGAATTAAATTTTTTTTTAAATAATAGAAAAAATACAAATCATAAAATATTTTTTGTTAACATTAATTCTGATAAACAAACAAATGCATATTCTAACGTGATTTAATGGGTTTTTATAAGTCTTTTTTTTACCTCTATAATGGTTTTGTATAGCTTACCATCAAGGATTTTTAGAATTTAGAACTATGATTAATAATTTATAAGATAACATTTTATTTTTAATTTTTATCATTTTTAATAAAGAGCTGTAATCTATAGATTATCTTAGGCCATAATCCTGAAAGAGGTACGTGAATGAGAAACACTTCTATAAAGATAAGAATAATTAAGGAATCTTTGATTAAATTCATTCGGATTAGCGTGGAGAGAGAATGATAACATCACTTGTGAGGATAGAAGCCTTCATATGACCAGTCAAATACGCGACTGGTAGTCACGTTGTCTAAAGAGTCAAGACTAGACTACCTGTGGCATTGTCGTAGATTTGGTTTTAGCAGCGCGTCTTACTACCCGTTCAGGTTACAGGCCAGTGAGTTTCGAATCTCAGCCGGGTGTAGTAGGGTTGTTTTTATAAATGTGATTTATCAATATTGGTTTTCCCATCCACGTTTTATGATAATTCAAGTGCATTTCTGATTTTTTTTAAAGTTTCTTTTTTCACGCCCTTAATTTAAATTATCATTCCCTGTCAGTTACACACCCAGGGGGTAAATGTGGCAGTTGCCTCCTTCCCCAAGATCTCAAATTAATTTTCAAAAATTTGTTAATAAAGAACCATACCAAATAGTTTTTAAAGGCAACCAATTTTCAAAAAATTACCGGGGAGAATTATTCCAAATATCTTGTAGATGAATTTAATTTTAAAAATTTGGCTGAACAAGGATCATTCCAAGTGGCTTCTAGGGCCTGTAATTTTCAAAAATTATCCAGGTAAAGAACACTCCAATATCTTCTAGAGTATCCAATTCTTTTAAAAAAAGGAAAATAATAATTTAAATAGCTTCTGAAAGCAGTTAATTTTCAACAATTTCTGGACAAGGATTACTTCAAAAAGCATCATCAACAAAATTATGTATAATTCATAGGAAATACAACCCTGAATAGCTTCGGTGCATCAATTTTTCATATGAGATTTACTTAAAGAGGGACCCCTCTCCCTTTTGAGATAGAGGGCCAAACAATTTATTATTCTGTCTCCTCCATCTTCCCCAAACACAAATATTGTTCCACCACAAACGATTATTTTCATCAGGTAGACAATTAAAAGTGTCACAGTTTGTGTTGAAAATATTATGGCAAGCCCAACATTACATCCATAAAAGTGCCTTAAAAGTTCTAAATTGTAAAATGTATCAAAACAATAGCTTTGATTTAATATTGTAGCTAAGCTAAGACCATTTAAATTATTTAAATCACTGCCCTTAGTGACCACAAAAAAATTGTAAATACCATCCCTAGCCCTCCCTCTCCACCGAAATGTAATTGTGATCACAACCTTTATAGTTTCTCTCCCCTCTTCCCAATCCCTACAACCCCCAACCAAATAAAATTTCTAGGTGGTCTGTACCTCAATTGATCAGTTGGTTGACTAAGGCGTTAGTCTCATCCAAGCCGGTTTGTTGGTGACATTGAGGTTGAATTTCTATTCTAATCCAGGTTGACAAAGGTGAATTTTACTAATTGCTTTAAATACTTACCCGCCTCGGTGGCGTAGTTGGCTAACACGCTTGTCGTGTTGAGCTCGACTGCTGAGGACGGGGAGATCGAGGTTCGAATCTCGGTTGGGTGAACTGGGAGGGGTTTTTCCTAAATGGTTTTCCACTCTCCCTCCACGCAAATGCAGGTTCACTTCCTCTAATTATACCTTCCCAATTCCTAATCCATTAGTGTAATTAGTACTTAAAGCCTATAACCCGAACGGGTAGTAAGACGTGGTGCTAAATATTATTATTTAAATACTTTCCTATTATCTCTCTCCACGAAAATTAAGGGCTTTCTTCTAAATTCAGACATGTTCAATACGAATAGAAAAGTAGCCTATAGGCGTGAACGTAAAAAAAACTTGTATGGAAAATAATAATAAAAAAGAGCACTAATCCATAAGTCGAGCAAATGTCTTTCCGTCGCTGGCAATGCAATGTAAGGTTATTATTAAAATGAATAAAAAATTATCTCAAGATTTCAACATAGCTGTAGGCTTACTTATTACACTCACTGATTTTTTTAAAATGTGTTTAAGAAGGTTGTACACACTTGTATAGTCTCTGTAGAATTTAGTTTTCAACATCTTAGCCTATTCAATAATATTCCTATTTTCTTAGATATGGGTTTATTCCAGGCATCGACCAAAATTATATTTTTGGGATCACTCTTCACAGTCATCAATTAAAGGCCAGAGGACCAGGTAGTAAATAATTTCTAGACACAAAATAAGGCTATAGATAGGGATTTAATATAACCAGTTACTTCAGAAAGTTTGTGTTAATTACTCCTATTAAAATTATTTAGCAACTACTATAAAATTTATAACTATATAAATTATCTTTAAAACTTAATGAATATGTACTTTCACTCCATGGTGTCAGCCCGTAGTAGAGACATTCCGATTAGGCAGCCGTCTGTTAGCAAAGATAGTGCCAACCTCTTCTGATAGTGTGTTTCATGTGAGTCACATATCGAACACACCAAACGTAAATCTCATTTTTCTAGATCGCAGCAACTAAGTTTTCATTCAACTAGCTCTTCAGTTATTGTTCTCATGAGGTTGACCTGACGTCGTTCAAAGCTCACATTTTTACAGAAAATCTAGAGTCGTCAAGGAACGAACCTGGGGCCTCTGTATCTGTAGCCAATGGCTCTAACCACTAGACCAAAAAGGCGGTCATGTATCCTCAAACATACATAAAGTAAAGGTATTCAAATCAAATGCTAATTAAGGGTTTTAACAATTTTAATTTAATGTCATATGATTAATCACAACTTGTGAATGTGAGGAATGCCAGGCCTCCATCGTGGTTCGGATCCCACGTTAAACTGTAGGTCCTCCATTTTATCTCACAATCACCCTACCATTACACATTAGCGTAAGTGCGTACAACCCGAACGGGTAGTAAGACGTGATGCTAATAATAATAATAATAATAATAATAGTAATAATAATAATAATAATAATAATAATAATATGTCATATGTATAAAGTGCGTGAGACTGATTCTTAATTTACAAGTTAAATACTCCCCAAATTAAAAAAATACCTAAACATGATTTGCGTCTCCTTATTGTTTTCTCCCACCGTTTTTTACAATCCCTCAGGACTAAGGTTATATGTATATTTACAAAAAAGGTATATGAATGAATAAGGTAAAATACTATTGTACCCGCATTTGCGTAGATAAAGAGAGTGGAAAACGCCTCGTTAATCTCGACTGGTATTTGAACGCTGGACTCGTCACTAGCAAACCATACTAGACGATACTGACGTTTTTAACCGTGTTCGCAACGTTGCGACTGCGAGTATTATCGTCTTAAAATATTCATTGATCGATTATCTAAACGGCTTATCCTATTTTTAAATAAAATATGTATATATCTTTGGAGTGTGGGCTAGTGAATAATCCTCTCTCTACAAGAAATTACGTTGACTGCGAAGGCCTCAATGGTCTCGGAATAAAAGTGTTCGCCTCAGGATTCGATGTTCTTGGGTTCAAACCTAATTCAAGTCAACGGATTTTTCTTGAACGATAAATATCTGTGGCACAACTTCATCCGGACGGAAAGTAAAGGTGTCGGTTCTATATCGATTGTGTTATGTAAAAGATCACTGGAAGGTATAATATTCCGTTCACGATAGGTTTTTACCTGGATGACAGTTAGAAAATCATATGTTTAGGTTTTGGGTCACCAACACTTGTAAAAAGATCACAGTTTTGTTATAAATGTAAAGATCTTTAATTACCTGTTATATATAACATTTAAAATAACGTAAACTTAAGTTTTCTCATACTATTTCATTAATTTTAATAATTTCTTTTTATCCAACTCGAAACAATATTTTAAACATAATTAAAAGTACTTATTTTTCGTTTTGGAACATTACTGATTTTGTGTAATATAGTGCACACATCAATAACTTTTAATACATGCATCGTATTTACTTGGAAAAGAGAAAATTGTTGTCAATTTTTACATACAATAAATGATTTTATGATTATTTTATCGTATTTTGAAATATTTAACTGAATAAAATATTTTCATCAACTGCGTGTCTGCATCATTGTAAAAAACTTGTTTACCATCATGTTCAATCATATGGTTTAGATTCGTTAGTCGCCATTTTAAAGATATGTTCGTTAGAAGTTTTTGTAAAAGTGGTGTTAATATTTTTTTAAGGGAAGTAAAACTATAAATAAACTTTGTGTCCGACCTTAAATAAATATATAAATAATATTAGCCTAGATTACTGTGGTTAACTATCACATTAATTTATTACCATCTGTTTTCATTACAGTGATCTAAAGTGATAGATGTCAGCTGTTGGCGTAGTGATAGTGATTACTTCTAGTAACATTTCGAGCTGTCATCCAGGTAAACTTAGCTCATGAATGACTTATATGTGAAAATATCTTTCCTGGCATATTTGGTAAGAACTTTCGCCCTCACTCATAGAAATTCTCGTGTTTCAGAAAGTTCACGTTAAATACCTTGAGCAAATGAAAATAAATTTTAAAAATTGGCAATGAAGGTGATGTTACATAAATCTCTAAGTGAACTATGTGGTGATATATATATATATATATATATATATATATATCACCACATAGTTCACTATGTATATATATATATATACATTTCAACCATAATTAAAATCAAAGTAGTTTACAGTCCAAGAATTGAAAAACAAAATCACATTTAAAACGCACGCTCTTGAACATAAGACTTCAACATAACTATGTCATGGTAATAAAATAAAACACATAAAAAAAATATTATTTTCAACTCAAACAGCCGAGAAATGAAAATGTTTGCCTACAATAATATTTACTTAGGAAGGACCTTACTTGAAAGCTAAGAATACTACCAGATCTATTTTTACTCATTCATACTTTAAGTCCGGCCATCCGCAGCTGTAGTTTTTTTTCAAAATTGTACTATTTTTAAAACAAAGTTGAATGAAAGAAAATATATTTTTTATTTTCTAAAAAGCTCTTACTATGAACATTAAACTGTTGACAGCTCTTGGCCCAGCCAAACTATTGTGACTACGTGGCTCGCAGAAACATCCTTTTTATCAACTTTGCCAACTCCCCATATTACTGGCCATTCAAACAGCGCACCAATGAGACCGACATAATTTAATTTAGCGGGTGGTTGCATCAATACCCCATCCAACGTTTATGTACCCACCCTCCCCTTCTCTTTGATGATATTGCTCCGACGAAATCTGTACTGATGTAACCGTCTGGAGGAGGTTATGTTCTTTTTCTCTCCCCGTCGTTCGTTTTTTATGTCGGCGTTTTGCTGTGACACCTGTTGACAACCGCAAGATTACAGTTTTATTTTGCCAAGTACATTGTACTCTTGACACACGTCCTTAATGCAATATGTCCCACCATAATAACATAGTCCTTACCGCACTCTTCACGACTGCCCCAATATTGTTTTTTTATAACAGACATCGACGGATGTATAACTCGAAACAAAAACATCAGCTCATGAGAAAATTAGTTTTTTTTTTAATTTGTGGAAGAAATAAAACGATTGTACATTTAATTGGATATAGCTAGTAAAGATTAGATTATTGAAATTATCTTTAAGTTACGGATATAGCCGTATCAAGTATCATACTTCGTAAACTGAGAAATGACATGAATCCCCGTGTCAAGGTGTCATTTTTTCAGTTTACAAAATGTTAATATTTTTCTTATTTGTCTGTGAATTTGTTTTGTTTTAGTCAACAGCTCTTATTATATAAATTCTTGCTGGCGATGGGGAGATCAGGTGTCCAAACACCACTTGGTTGATTATTCAAAATGGCTTACCACTTTTTACCCGAGGAAATGCAAGTACGTACCAGTGAGAATTCTTCGTATTTTGGTCACTCGGATGGGTTTTGAGCCCACGAACACCGGGTTCTGAGGCGATAACTTTACCCCAGACTACTGAGGTCGAAATATTTGACATTCATCACTTTCGACATATTGCATCAATGCCAATATACTAATACCAATCTATTATTAATATTTTATTAAATATCCACAATTTATCAAGACTAAGAATTTTTAAAAAATGACATTATTTGTTCTAAGCCCACTTTTTACTTTTAAGTTCGAATCTCAGTTGGGTGCTCAGAAAGTATTTTTTTTATGCATCACTGTGATTTCCCTCTTCCCAACAATGCAGATTCACTTTCTTTAAGGTGACCTGGCGGTCTAGGGGTAAGGTGTCAGACTTCTCTGCTGGGGTCCGGGGCTCAATCCTCAGTCCCGGCACAGATTTATCTGATTACCAAACCCTTCCTTCACCTCTGGCAAGACATCTTGTGAATGTGGGGAATGCCAGGCCTTCACCGTGGTTCGGATTCCACGTTAAACTGTAGGTCCTCCATTTCATCTCACAATCACCCTATCATTACACATTAGCGTAAGTGCGTATAACCCGAACGGGTAGTAAGACGCGGTGCTGTATAATAATATAATAATAATAATAATAATAATAATAATAATAATAATAATAATAACAACACTTCCTTTAAACTATTCTACCCAAACCTTTCATCTATTTACAACTGTTAATAGTCTCGATGTTAAACATAGGCCCATTCATTGAATTCAAGTGTTCATATATATATATATATATATATATATATATATATATATATATATATATATTATATGTGTGTGTGTGTGTGTGTGTTAACACTTGAATTTAATGAGTCCTCATTAGTCATACGGCAGAGCTGTTCGTCTAGCCTGGTCAGATATGTTGGGGATTGAGAGTTAAGGGATTTAATTCTTACCGGTTCTGTTCTGAAGGGTTTCTATAAATTAAATCACAATCTCTTTCCCCGAAAGTTATGGTATATTTTATTAAAAGTTTTGCTTTACTCAATTTAAATACCTTTAGCCTATATATGATTTTTCCAGGATGCGATACAATATAAAATAATAATTAATAGAACCTTAAGAAATATGTACTGATATTTTATTTTATTTTTTGAAATCACTGCATCTTATTACTGGGTTATCTAAATTTTACTACGTGAATGGAGTGATAATGGGTAAGCAGACATTTAGAGGCAATATACCTTAAAATAGAGCTGGAGTGGGAAAACACTATCATATCTAATAAGGATTCAATCCCTAAACTCCCGTTATTGGCAAACAAGGATTAAATGAGTCTGGCATTCAGTCCACGTGCCTATCAATGGGAAGTTTGATAATGGTTTTTAGTTGCGGTTCACTAACTTTTCAGGTTATACGCATATTATGATAGCTATTCTAATGATATGGGAATGAGAGAAGAAACATTTTAGAGGTAATCTACCCACATTTGCGAGGGAATAGAGTGAGTAATGCCGGGATCACGATCAACTTAACGTAAACTTAACGTAACTTAGCGCAAAGGACCTCCTCGTGTGTTTAAATGGAAGCGATCACGATGCACTTAACTTAACGTTGACTTGCAGTTAACTTAACTTAAGAGATGTCTTGGGAGGTCTTTTACTTTACTTTACGTTACTTGAAGGGTATCACGTGATCTAGTCAGCCAATCAGAGTGACGTTAACAGGGCTATTTAGTAATTAATTTGTTGGTATTATTACCAATGTTTACTCTTTAGCGTAAGTTCTAGTGATCAGAGATTGAAACAAAATAATTAAACTAAAATAGGGAACTAAATTTATCAAAATTTTAATAATATATATTTATTATATTGATTGAAAACTGTAAACATTCACAGATCATCACTTTCCAAATAGTACAAAACCACAGATCATACTCGAGAATGCATATGTTTGGTTCGAGTTGTTACGTTAAGTTAAGTGAATCGTGATCACACATAAGTCAAGTTAACTTTAAGTGAACGTTACATTAAGTTACGTTAAGTTAACGTTAAGTTTATCGTGATCCCAGCATAACCATTTAGGAAAACCACCCTCAGTAAACTCAACCAGGTTTCAATCCCTGATCTCCTCCCTGTCATCAGTATGCCAGGCTATCATTAGTGTTACGTCTTAGATGATTCGGCCTCTGAAATGGGTCTGATGTATTTAGAAAGCGTAGTACGTCTACTAGACATGAAGAGTGCAAACACTTAACCACACATCATTATATTTCTTTACATTTGAGAATTAAATGATGTTCCATTACAAACCGCCCCCCTTTTTTTTATCCGCATGGTGTTTGTTAATCTAAAGGCAATTATTGCTATGACTCTGTGTGGAGGTACACAGTGGAGACATGTCAGTATAAAAAGTGAGTGACAAGTTTGGCATAGCATCAGTCGCTCTTTGCTCATCTTCATCTTAACAGTGAACAACCATCCCCTAGTTACAAACATGAAGGTAAGATAGTGTGGTGAAAAGAATCAAACTGGGGACTCTCTGAGAAAAATAACGTTTAAGAATAGTAGTAGTGTTGTCATTGCATCAGTTAAAAAAAATTGCTGTATATATCAAATTAATCCTATAGATAAATTTGCATAAAATATGAAAATATACTACATACTTATATAAATAATCTTATTAAGGAATTCTAAATTAATTTTTAAAATTTTGCAAACTCTTTTATCCTCTCCAGTCTTACTACACTTAAGGACTATCTGCAATTATTTTCGTTAGCTATGTCGGGATAAACAAGTTAGAATTTATAAGAAACGTAGATAAATTTGCATTCGGGGAAAGTATAAAAATTATTCAAGGTTAAGTCACCCTCGTTACACCCTGGTGGGAGTCGAACCACAACCTATTCATCACTAACAAACCAGATCAGCCTAAACTAAACTGGTGTATAGCTTACGCGTCCACAGATATTTTATTGAATTAAATTTTAATTCCTAACATTAGAGTAACTTTAGTGTTAACAACTATATAGATCACTTGCTAACCAATGTGACAAATGGCTAATCATGACGATTTAAAGGATTTAAGAATCTGGTTCAGTATCGTATCATTTCTACAACTCTAAAAAAATGTATGGTTGTATATTTGATTATTTTTTGGTCTTAATAAATGGACACTTAATATATATTACTAGTTCCAGCCACTAGCTCGAGCTGGGTATTAATATTTTTAACTAATTGCGAAGTATGACAAATCTTCTGGATTGACACATACATACAGAACATACACCATTAACACTTTATCATCTAGACTAAATTTTAAGTCGGTTTATGACATGCTGATGTCAATATTACCCAACCTAACAAAACCAAACCTTCAATTTGTTGATGCATGAAAAATGAAGTTTAACTTAAGACTGGGATGCAGGTGACCTGGCGGTCTAGGGGTAAGGTGTCGAACTTCTGTACTGAGCGTCCGGGGCTCAATCCTCGGTCCCCAGCACAGATTTATCTGATTGCCAAACCCTCCCTCCACCTCTGACAAGACGTGTATTAATCACAACTTGTGAATTTGTGAATTGTCGGGCCTTCACCGTGGTTCGGATTCCACGTTAAACTGTAGGTCCTCCATTTCATCTCACGAACACCCTACCATTACACATTAGTGTAAGTGCGTATAACCCGAACGGGTAGTAAGACGCAGTGCTAAAAATATTAAAACTTGGACTAACTTGTTGAAAAATTATATCACTTGATTATATTAACTAAGTGTGGCTTATGTACGAGTTGCCTAAATTAATTTTAATTTTCATAAATAAATTTCAATTTTTTTAATATACTATATTTTTTTTCTGAATACTGTAGGGTTTTTTGGTATCAGTGTTCCCTAATTTTATTCTTTAACGCAAGATAAATAAATATCAACCCTCTGAGTAGTAATATTTTTGTACGAACACATATAAAGGATATGTAAAGGTTAGTTCAAACTAAATATATTTACAAATCAACCAAATCATAAACACAGGGCACGGTATTATAATCTAAAATTTATATTTGTATTTTAGATTGGAATCTATATTATAGTTTCTCCTTGATCTTTAAACGCAAATAACATATTGACGAATTAAAATAGTTAAATAAATCAGCTATTTATTTTTTATAATTTTTATTTTTGATCATTTTTGAAGTTTGAAAAGTGTGCGTACTTCTTGAGTAGTTTCCCTATAATTTCACCAAATGTTAGTTTTCTATCTAATTGATAAGTACTAAATATTCTTTGATCAGATAAACATACATGTATACTGACACAATCTAACTTTTATTAATATATGTATATATTAAAAACTATTTATATATATATATATTTAACAACTATACAGTACATTTTGAAATGTACTGCATAGTTAATAAAAATTAAGGAATAAATATTATTATTTATTATCATTTATATGCATTTTTGAATCAATATTTTATTTTATAAAAATGGTAGGAAGTGCGCTTTAAATTATTATAAATGAACTCTTAACTAATTCTTAACTTTGTTCTGATTGATGGCAGGTTTTCCTCATTGCAAGCGCAGTTGCTATGGTCGCTCTCGTCTATGCTCAAGACACGTACCTGCCCCCTTCAACTGGCAGACTAGGGGGTGGTGGTGGTGGTGGCAGCAGGGGGTACGGCGCCCCTCAAGGGGATGAGGTCAATGTAAGTATAAATCACGTGCCTAAAGCTACAGCAAATAGGTAGATAGGTCTAGGTTTATAGCCACTGGTGAATTATTTATTTGAACAGAACCAAATGTATCAGCTTCGTGAAATAATTTAGAATTCTTTTTTTAATGACAGTTTTTTCGTACGGTCTCAGCTATGGGCAAAATTGCAAAAGTATACTGCGTTAGAGAGATTCTCAACCAAATTTGAGAACATTTTTTATTTTAATCTCAGCTTGATCGAAGTTTCTTAGGTTTCTCGTAGTATATAAAACACATAAAACACGAGTTAATATGTGATCTCAGGTGCTATTAGCCCATAAAAAAATATTTGTTTGTATAAATCAGTTATTAGTCTCTAAACAAAGTAAATCAAATGTTTAATTTTAATTCGTTGAATATAAAAATTAATTAATATATTTGAAACCAACCTATCAAAGATAAGAGCTATGATAGTGCAACAGCATTCCTCTGAAGAGAGAATTGAATTACACCTACAGGTAGAAAAATTTCCCCTTTAGTTAAACTCGCAAGTCAAACATGCTTATGCTAAGATAACTCTTACTTCACTTAATTACTGTACAACAGTTTGATGAAAAAGTTTATTAGAAGTTATAGTTTAAATAATATTTAATTATCATAAAACAACTATCTGACAGGGATAAAACGTTCTACCGAAACGGGTTCCAGTCAAACAACGTGCTCTAGTGGACGGATAATAACGTCTAGTGTTTTTAACTGAAGCCATTAAGATAGAAAATAAAGTAACATAAAAACTACGAGGATGTTACGTGGACGGAAAATAAATAAAACAAAAATAAAACAAAAAGTTATGTAGGACGTGCGGTCGAAGCCGTCTAGACAAGAATCTTCTTCCCATTTCTCTGTCAAACATGTCAGCGTTCCGAAACTACAGACCGTAAAGTTGCTAGGACAGGTTCCGCGTGTTTGACTTAGCACCAGGTAGTTAACAAAAATAAATTAGTAGCGGTTTGAGAAGTTGGGACAGGGATTCAGCGAGGGGGACGGAGGAAGAACATAAATGTAATTTCAGACATCACTAGGTTTATTAGGTTTTCTTTTCTCCCGTGCTTAGTCTCCTGCTTTCCACCCGAGCTATCCGCATGCTTTTTGATAGCACCATGTATTGCTAAACATTCGAGCTATACACATATGAAATAACTATGCTATATGCTAGGAGTGAGTAGGGTTGAATTTAGAGGAGATGTACCTTAATTTTCAATACCACCTTTAGTGCAGCCAAACGGGATTAAACACCAGATTTTCACATTATCAGATGTCAATTGTACTACGAGCGCAACACTGTTCATCCACAGAAGCTGTTTATTCGCATTTAAAGATGAGGAAAGTAGAATTTTAAAGTAAATGTACTAACATTTACGTGGAGGGAAAGGGGAGAAAGCTTACAGGGAAAATCCCATCTTAGTACAGCCAGCAGGGATTCAAACCATGACCTCTTTGACAATGGCATATGATACAAGACAATAAGGTCTTCAAATTGGTCACTTGTGTAAGTTATCTTTTTTTATTTTAATTTCCGTAATGGAATAGCCGTAAAAATATATTTCATTTCTACAGGAACTGTGACAGAATTATTTATGAAGGAAGATGGTACAAATTAGAATTTTTGCTGAGGCTGTATTCCAACCTTACATAATAGTCAGATGAGCTAATCGCTCCCTAAACCCAATCACAATTAACGTTGTACTGAAGAGTTGACATAATATTGTCTTTAAAAGCAACTGAAAAATAATTAATTGACTAAAGGATAGTCAAAAGTGAAAGAAAGTGTTAAAAATGCATGGTACTAAAAACACTTCCCTGTTTGCGCAGCTTTATTTCCAACACTATTAAAAATATATTTTAGGTTGATTGAATACCACACTGACTTTATAGCTTAGGTGATTTTCCCATGCTAGCCGAGTCCTCCCTTAATCGAGCCGCTCTTATGTGTTTCAGGAGCCAGCCAACTACGAGTTCTCGTACGAGGTCCAAGACCCAGCGTCCGGTAACGACTTCGGCCACAAGGAGAGCCGTAAGGGTGATGTCGCCAACGGTATGTACCACGTCCTCCTCCCCGACGGTCGTACCCAGCTGGTCGACTACGTCGCCGACCAGGACGGATACAAGCCCCAGGTCAGGTACGAGGGTACGGCCCAGTCAGACAGCGGGTACAACTACAAGGCACCCGGAGCCGCAGGAAACGGAGGGTACAACTACTAGGAGGGTTCACCCCAACGTAAGACGCAGAGGGACTCGTTCATTTACCAAACACCTCACACACCCCTCTGCCTCAACGAGCTTGGATGTAATAAGCTAGCCGCACCACTGAAGTCATATGAAACTAACGGATATTATGGTGGAGGCTACAAAAGACATCGTGAATGATTCCTTTGGTGATCGTCTACTTTGGTCCGGTTTGGTCAATGTCTTCAAACGACATGGTTCAACGGCTAATTCAGTCACATCATTGCTCGTTGACTTTTTTTTTATCTTCATTTAACTCACTTCCTCCCACCCTACTCCTTACTCAGCCAATGCACACGGATCGAAGTAAAAAAAAATCTTTGATGAATCTACATGAAGACAATCAACACGTGTGGAGAGAAGTGATCATCTTGCAGAACCATTCATTCATTCCCATTTCCTCTTAATCGCTCATCGTTCATTATCAACTACCCTCTCCACAGTATAGCTTTTGATGATATTCTCAATCGTCCTTATTCATCATCGTAACATCAATACAACTTCATATTCCACGTGAAAGCCTCCATAAAAGTTCATCCTCTGCAAGGTGATGGATTATATCAGAGGCAGTGCAACATTACACTTGCAGAAATGTGTTTTGTGTAGATTACTTCAAAAGTGCTGTGATTTTATATTAATAGTGTTGTAATGCCCTATTTTTATATTTGTTTTCTTATTCGACGATCCTAAACCTAAAAAAAAGTGCAACTATTCTACATGTTTGGTTTGAATGTATTCAATTTGAGTGTGCATATTAACCATACATGGATTTCTTTGATGTGACAACTACAAGATATGTGTGCATTGAGAATAGTGCTGTGTGAAATGGATGTATTTATTTATATATTTATGTTTTTGGATAATAAATATGATTTAATCACAATGAATGTATTTATTTTTCTTCCTGATAAGATGAAAAAATTATTTTCAGTTATTCTCAGTACAGAACTTTATAAATACTAATATAATAGCTACTCTCTTTACACTCTAATCTAATTTACCAAATAGGATTTTCATTGACTAAACTACTACCCTAAGTTTTAATAAAGTCTACTTATGACAAATAATATCTAGGACAAGAAATTTCAATCACACCAAAGATCTGTACTGGTAGGCACGTGGACTAAATGTCAAGCTCATATATTGTGGTTTATTAGTGACAAGAAGGCCAGGTTTCGAGTTCCAGCCTGGTTCACCAAAGGCGAGTTTTGATTAGTAGTACACATTCTCCAGCCACGTAAATTGGGTTGCATTTCTTCTAAATTATATTTTTCTGATCACTACTCAATTATTGTAACTAAATGCGTGTATCCCAGATGGATAGTGGGGCTCAGAGAAAAAAAAACCAAGTATACCCTGTGTTCATGTAATAAATAAAATTACACACAATAATTCATTACAGTTTTCAAACTATCTAAAACTATTATCATTTTTCAACATTTTTGAATCTTCTAATAACAACCTTTTTAAAACGCAGATAATAAGGCAATAACACACAAATAAATTCCTACTGCGTGATTTTAAGTGGTTATTCAAATATATTAAATCGTAATTATAATAATAGAATTCAATGTAAATAATATTTATAAATGTGGAATAGAAAATATGTTTTAAATGATACTGAGTTTAAGATCAATTGAGAATTTAAGATAAAAATGTTGTCCTTAATATCTAAGAGGATATAAATATTAACAAAATTAGTCAAAATCACAATATAACGAATTAATTAATAGAATTATAATATTAAAAGTGATGTAAAAGCAATAATTTGAATGTAGGATTGAAAGAATGTTGTAAAAGATATTAATCTTATCAGATGACAAATTTAACGTTAATCCACAGTCCTTCACAATGTCTAAAACGATATCAACATATTAAAATTTTGAGTCCAATTAACACATAATACAAGGTAAACATATTAAAACATATTATGTATTAATAACACATGAGTCAAGTAAAGTTGAATATATATTATAATGAAAAAAGGACAAAGTGAAAATGTTTAAGATAGACAATTGTCAAATGGGAGAGAATAAAAATTAAATAAACGTGAATTGAAAAATTGAATTCTATTCTTATCTTGAAATTGAAATTCCCCTGTTCCTTATGATGCTGAATGTGAATCAATCACTAATCGACATGTTTCGACGCGCGTTGGGATTGATTCACATTCAGCATCATAAGGAACAAGGGAATTTCAATTTCAAGATAAGAATAGAACTCAATTTTTCAATTCACGTTTATTTAATTTTTATTCTCTCCCATTTGACAATTGTCTATCTTAAACATTTTCACTTTGTCATTTTTCATTATAATGTTTATTCAGTATTACTTGACTAATGTGTTATTATTACATATGTTTTGATATGTTTACCTTGTATTATGTTTGAATTGGACTCACAATATTAATATGTTGATATCGTTTTTGACATTGTGAAGGACAGTGGATTAACGTTAAATTTGTCATCTGATCTAAGATTAATATCTTTTACAACATTCTTTCAATCCTACATTCAAATTATTGCTTTTACATAACTTTTAATATTATAATTCTATTAATTATTTCGTTATATTGTGATTTTGACTAATTTTGTTAATATTTATATCCTCTTAGATATTAAGGACAGCATTTTTATCTTAAATTCTCAATTGATCTTAGACTCAGTACCATTTAAAACATATTTTCTATTCCACATCTATAACTATTCTTTACATTGAATTCGTTGTAATAAAACGTTATTATAATAGTTTTGGTAATAAATGTTATAGTTAGTTTTACGAAATTCTACAATTTTGTAAATTAAAATATAACTTTATTTATTTCAATATAAAATCGAGGGTGTCACATTCTATTCAATATTATAGCAATCTTTTAATACATTATCTAAATTATTTTAATGATTTTTATTCATATTTACAAGTAATGAACTAATATTGTGGTTTTGCATTCCAGTTCAAAATATTTTACATAAATTATTAAAGTTACCCGTGTGTTTATAACCTTCTGGGAAGTACCCGCAATCATACTTCTTTTGTAGTGATGCTAAGTATCGTGTTTTAGAGTAAATGTACCCCAATTTGAATTGATGGAGAGGGAAAACAAATTAGAATAAACCATCCTGATAAACACATACGGGATTTGAATCCAGACCTTTCCATCACCAAAAAACCTAGATTGGATGAGTAAGCCACCTTAAATCTGAGTGATCACTGTTATGGGTGGTTAGTTATACTAATACTACTTATAATAATGTAATGAATTATTATAGCTCAACGTATTATGATGATATAGGAATGTAAGATCCGTTCAATAAAGTAAAGCTAGTTTGTATGTAGGTCGTGTGATTGTATAACGTGTGTGTTTAGTAATAATTATAAATTTCTGATGAATAAAGTAAGTTGGTTTATAAAAAGATACGTACTTAAGGTGTTAGTTATTGTTATTTAAGGGTATTTTAAATAAATTTTCTGATACAATATGTTACATCACAGCACAATTTAGGGACTAACTCAATTGTATAGGAGACAACACATCTATTCCAATGGCCATCACTATGAAAGAAGAGTAAGAAGCCGAATTCCACCACAACAACAAAATTGTCTAACCAGTAATCAAACCTGGGACTTTCTGGTCAGTCGTAAGATGCTCTAGTGAGTAGTGGCTGAACTAAGGTGTCGGCTATATACTGTTAAAGCTCTGCATTTATTAAGTCTGATTTTTACACTTATTATTATTATTATTATTATTATTATTATTATTATTATTACTCTTATTATTAATATTATTATTATTATTATTATTAGCACCACGTCTTACTACCCGTTCGAGTTATACGCACTTACGCTAATGTGTAATGTTAGGGTGATTGTGAGATTAAATGGAGGACCTACAGTTTAACGTGGAATCCGAACCACGGTGGAGGCCTGGCATTTTACACTTAGCTCAGTAGGTAGCATGCCTGCCTTTTCCAGGTGGCATAGCCAAAAATGTTGTGTTTGTAAAATGGGGTTTCCCCATTCATAATTACAAATTAATGGTTTGGCGTGTGAGGGGGAGGTGGGGGAACTGGGTATTGTGCCAGTTATAGATCTAAGTTAATGTAGTCTATAAGTCATATGCTGATAAAATCAGTCAGTTTAGAAAAATCGCGTTAAATGCGAATAAAGAATGAGAGTATGCCTATAATTACTACCGCCATGTACAACCCAGGAGAAGGGAATGTTATGCTATTTTATTTTATGTTTCTGCAGTGGCATATACAAAACACGAACACGTCACGATTCGTAATTTATGTGGCTCCTCTATTACCAGAGATTATTACAACCATTCCCGTCGGCTGCTTGTGGCTGAACTGACAGTGACATCTACAAACTCACTTGACCCATTAGTCAAGAAACAAGAAAGTAAGAGAAAGAATGGATCAGGGCGTATATTGCAGTTTTCATGAGGAAGGCCTTTAAAAAAATACAAACATATTTTTGGCAATCAACATTGATACATTGATTGATTGAACATTGATTATTACTAGTGTATATACTCTCTTTCGACCCCTCGGAGAGAAAATTGATGTGATTGTCAAAAAATTGAAACCGAGATGTTGATAAATGTCGACGTATCATGACCCCCTTAAGCCAAAAAAGTTATTTTCGTGGTGTCATATGTCTGTCTATGTGTCTGTATCTTGTTCTAGAGACGGAAAAATACTACCAATCGGGCTATAAATTTGATATCTAGGGTTTTAAAAACGTTTTCCCCTGAAAAGTTTTTAGAATTAAATATCTAGCCTTAAAATTAAGGGTAGTTTACTGAAGGGGAAAAAAAGAATTTCGAATCGATCTTTATTCGCCTTGATGTTTTGATTAATCTTTTTTTCCAGGTACCTACTGTTTAACATTACTAACAAAACGAAAAGTCTCTTTTTCCTATGAAAATAATTTTAAAGATACTCTACACTGGCAAAAATTTCACTTTTGATATCACCACAATTCGAAAAAAGAAACATAATATATATAGGGATATATGTATGTGTGTATATGTGGGGATTTACTCGAATCTAGATATCATATTCTGAAAATTGAAAAATGGCACCCGGACACGGGAACCAAATACGGGACCTTTGGCTTAGGACAACAATGCTATACCAATGAGCTATCCAGGAATCGTCCTGTGCTCAGGGTAAATCTTCACTCATATTTTTAAGTCAGAGTTTATTTTTGGACGTGCGTAAATCTTCGGCTACGTTATCTGATAGTTCGTGATCTTAATAAATCACACATTTGGAACCGACGATTTTCGCACGTCCATCATAGACTCTGCCTTAAAAATATGAGTGAAGATTTTCCCTGAGCACAGGACGATTCCTGTATATCTCAGTGGTTAGATCATTGGAACACTAAGCCAAAGATCCCGTGTTTGACTCCCATTTCCACACTTCATTTTTCAATTTTTCAGAATATATACATTATAGTATAATTATATTGGCTTATAGCTCAGAAATTGTTGGTTTTATAAAATTATATTTCAAGTAAACGATTTTTATTTCAAGTAATTTTACATATATGTAGATATCCATCAAACTACCCGGAGTTTACGAAAGGAGCACAACAAGCGTTGCTTCATCGAATCAACACATTCTACATCGCCCTGGCACAGGGATGGCCGACCACCCTAGCAGCTACCTGAGGAATTGCAGGGGACCTGGCCATCTTCAACTCCCGCCACTGCAGATCCAATACTTCAAGGAGCAGCCAGGCTACCAGCAGACACCCAGGGGACGCGGTGGCGGAAATACCGGACGCAGGAAGTAAAGAAGAAATGGGTACACATACATCTGAGAAGACTGGTGCCATCTATGTTCTTGTAAACCATGTGCTACCTTTTGTTTAGTAAAGTTAGCCTAGGTTGGTCCCTCTTGTCACTGGTGGCTGTCCTCCCAGACCATCCCCTTTGTTTTATGTGTTTAAACATCTACTTTAAATCATTCTTAAATGTACGTGGATTGTGAATGCGGAAAACTCGTTTTTGTGAAATAGAAATATATGTGTGGTTGGGGGCATCGAGAAGTGGGAGCCTGGGTAAAACTGCCCTATTTGCCCCCCTTAAGTCAGTGCTTAAACACAGCCATACTCTCTCAGCGGCCGAGTCCGCCATTTAGAGGAAAATGTATGCGTTGTACCCTGGACTTGATATTATTATTATTATTATTATTATTATTATTATTATTATTATTATTATTATAATTATCACCACGTCTTACTATCCGTTCGGGTTATACGCACTTACGCTAATGTGTAATGGTCGGGTGATTGTGAGATTAAATGAAGGACCTACAGTTTAACGTGGAATCCGGACTGGATTGAGGTATAAACATTATTTTCCCTTTCTTTCCACTTCTGTAGGTTGAAATATTCGAATCTAGTTGGTTAACTCCTTCCATGAAGCGGTTTTATTATCTTTCTACATTAGGTTAAAGAGTCTTAATTAGTCTATGTACTGCAGAAGAATAAGGCTTCACCAGTGACATTGTAAACACAGAATAATTATTGTCATTCCACCCAACAGCACACACTTTTTGTTTTACAACTCAAGCATCCTATTTATTTTATTTTGTAAATAATATTTGTAGTTTGTCCAGTAGGTTATATTTCCTACATGGTTTCCCACTCTACCTCTACGCAAATGCGGGATCACTTCCTCTAAATTCAACCCTCCCAATTCCTAACCCATCAGCTTAATTAGTACTTAAGTGTATAAGCCGAGCGGGTAGTAAGACGTGGTGCTAAATAATTACAGTTTCACTAAGCTATGCTTTAGGGAACAGCACGATATTTTAGGGCATTTCCCTCATCCCTCGATCTCATGAGGAAGCTTGTAAATATTAATTATATTTGTGTGGACTTCTGAGTAAATCCGCGCGCATATGCATTTTAATTTGTTGGGGCGTGCGGTGCGGCTCGTTCGTTTGTGTCTAGTGATGTGGGCTAAAGATTAATACAAGTGCTTTCTAACTAGTGTAGCGCAGGTGCTCCGAAAATGGGGGCGCGCTTCCAGGAAATAATTTTAAAAATAAGCTAATAATTGAAGAAATTTTTATTATAGACTATTGCGATCCCTTTTCCAATGCCTTGATTTGTGGTGTGTGTGTGTAACCATTTTTTAATAGCTAGATAGTATTTAGTTATGAATCGCATCTATAATGATTGATTGAATCAATAAAAAATTAAACATGTATATAAATTTTTAAATAAATATATATCCAAAATTAAAAACAATTAGACAACGTTTGAATTTTGACAACAATGATGTGACCTCTAAACCACGAACTAAAAAAAATGAAATAGTTAATTAAAACCACTCACATATACTAGGACAAAATATGAAATTATTTAAAATTATCATCTCGTTTGAGTAGTCGATGAACATTTTTGTGAAAATACTATAGTTAGAAATAGTTGTTATTGGAACCAAGATGTAGGACATATTAGACGCAAGTGAACCCAAGTTGGAAGTGGTGCTTGGAAGTATTTTCGTGTAGAGCCGCGGGTTCAGACCAGGATAGGCCAGGAGCAGGTTTACATGGACAGTTAACGTGTCTTAACGTCTTTCTAGTTTCTTGAATTGTTGTGTATAAGTTCACCTTGTATGAAGAGTATCGCTTTTATAATAAAAATTGAAAACTCACCGCACCCTATATGTTCGAACCCAAAATCACTGCCCCTCAAATTATTAGGGCCATTCCTGACAGAACTTAGTATTCAAGTGTTTGGAAAGTGACAGTTTTTTTTTGTTTTTTTTTCATTTTAGAGGCGCGAAGTGTGATAAATAAACTAAAATTTCGGAAACAAAAATAGAATTATCTTTATTTTGTAAATTAAACGTTAAAACATTTTAATCAACTTTCCAATTTAATGGAGTCATACTCTTGTTACAAAGTCTATAGAAACGATGAACTTGATTCAATTATTTCTAGAAGCGAGGTAAAAGTGGTCATATTAAGGCCAAATGACTTTAGGCCAACTCACGGGTACTCCAGTATATCACATGACCTGACGTATGTGAAAGTGTATATAGTAATGTTTCCTATG
Organism: Timema cristinae; assembly: GCA_039000515.1. Lineage (NCBI taxonomy): Eukaryota > Metazoa > Arthropoda > Insecta > Phasmatodea > Timematidae > Timema > Timema cristinae. The sequence continues at coordinate 38,812,854 of JBCFYV010011172.1, read as the reverse complement.
AAAATTGCACTGGGCTTCAAGTAGAGCATGTCCTAAAAATAAGTTTTGATGTTAACATGCATTGCGTGTTATTACTCGTTTGGGTTACCAGTATATCTGCTTTATTAGTCTAGGAGTAGGAAAATGGTTGAATGTATAGGAAATGTATCCACACTTGCATCGTGTGGAAGGAATAAATCATTTATGGAAAATCACCCTCAGTACAACTGACCAGGATTCGAGTCCATTTCTCTCCGCAATAAGCAGTTCAGTCCAAGACGTGACTGACACATTAGACCATGCAGTGGATGAATGGATAGTAAGTCCAGCTAGATCAAGGGAGGCCGGAACTTGTGTGTTAAACCACACCGGTATGCATGTGTAAAGAAGGCATCAGGGTATTTTTTTTAATTATTAGCTAATATGAATCACAATGTAAAACTAATAATATAAACAACAATAGTTTTAACGGTTGCTCTCTATGGTTATGAGACATGGTATCTTAATAATAATAATAATAATAATATTCAGCACCGCGTCTTACTACCCGTTCGGGTTATAAGCTTTAAGTACTAATTACGCTAATGGATTAGGAATTGGGAAGGTTTAATTAGAGAAAGTAAACCCGCATTTGCGTGGAGGGAGAGTGGAAAACCATTTAGAAAAAACCACCCCCAGTTCACCCGACCGAGATTCAAACCTCGATCTCCCTGTCCTCAGCAGTCGAGCTGAACACGACAAGCGCGTTAGTCAACTACACCACCGAGGCGGGTGACATAGTATCTTACTTTACATGACGAAAAGAATTGTAAGGTGTTCGGAAACAAATTTCTTATGAAGATATTTGGTCCAAAAAGGGATGAAGATACTGGAGGAAGTTACATACGGATGAGCTGAATACCCTGTACTCATCACAAGGCACTTTTAGGATAAGCAAGTCTCGTAGATTACGATGGGCAGGACATTTAGCGTGAATAGAAGAATCTATAACCGTGTTCTGGGTATTGACTGTCAAACCCAATGGGAAGAGACCATTGGGAAGATTTAGGCATAGCTGGGAGGATAACATTAGAATGGTACTGACAGATATAAGGTGTGATGAGGTGGACTGGATAGAACTAGCTCAATATAGGGATAGGGTGTATTGAGGTGGACTGGATATAACTAGTTCAAGATAGAGTTAGAGTGTGATGAAGTGGACTGAATAGAACTAGCTCAATATAGGGATAGTGTGTAATGAGGTGGACTGGTTTGAACTAGCTCAAGATAGGGATAGGGTGTAATGAGGTGGACCGAATAGAACTAGCTCAAGATAAGAATAGGACGTTATGAGTTGGACTGGATAGAACTAGTTCAATATAGGGATAGGGTGTAACGGGGTGAACTGGATATAACTAGCTTAAGATAGGGATAGGGATAGGGTGTAGTGAAATGAACTGGATATAACTATATCAAGATAGGGACAGGGTGTAATGAGATGTACTGGATAGAATTAACTCAAAATAGGGATAGGTGGCTTGCTTTTGTAAGTATGGCAATGAGCTTTCGAGTTCCTAATGCCATTGAATAAGTAAGCAAGTGAGTAACTATCACAAAATTATAAGTTATGGCAATTCACAGGATGAGTTCAGTTACCACATAAAAACTCAATACACCAACAACTAGTAAAAGATGGCCCTGGATATGAGACAAAACAGCTCATTTATAGAACATTGGCACGCAAAGCCAAACATCCCGGGTTCAATTCCCATGACTAAGTTGTCATTTTTCACTTGTTTTGTTAAACTCAACAGTTATTGAATATCGATCATGAGCATTGAGTAACTAAGATATTACTTTTTCTCTTAGTTTGCAGATTTGTTGGTTAAATGCCAATTTTTATGGCAAATTTTTAAGAACGGTTGAGATTAAGATATATATAAAATAATTGTAAAAAGCAATGTTTAATTTTTTATGTCAAAAAAAGTTCAAAACTGCAAAAATATTGATTTTAATTGAAGTTCCCTTAAATTCCACATTAATTTAATTTACCAATAATTAGACCTAGTATCATATTAGAATTATATTTGGTGGGATTGGCTAAACAGATAATATAACAGACCTTGAGTCGTTAGGAACGTGTTCAATCCTGCCGGAATGCAACAAGGACGATGTCCTCACTATTTTTGCCAAACATTTATTCATCAGTCGTATGATGCAATGGTTCCTTTAAGAAATTATACACCTATTTTTGTCCCCTTAGATGAGATATTATAGGTCGCAGATAGTATCAATTGAACTTACAAAAGTACACAAATAGATAAACACGTTTCTGCTTGCTCAATATTCAGAATCCTAGGGGTATGGGTGTAAGCACTATGTAACTAAATGACCCACCCCTCCCTCCTGAATAAGAAATCCTATAATTTACAACCAACACCCTCTTTAGATCACCTTATATGTTACAACAAATTTACACTAGTTATCTCCTAAAATGGCGATAAACCATTGTATCCCAACTAGTAATCTAGTGTTCAAATAGTTGACACACTTTACATACTATTACAGCTTAAACTACAGTATAATTTCCATAGTAAGATCCTTTTATATGACAGCTATAAAATTTACTAAATCTAGTGTCACGTATTTAAGGGTTCTTTAGCTGTCACTTCTGACAGATACTATCAATATCTCTAAAATAACACTACTAATAAAGTAAACAGTTTATAATGTTGATCACAAAAAAAATATGTTTGCATATTTCAAAAGTACCTTCCTTTGAAACTTGGACTGTAGGATGGCTAGTGAATTAATAGATGTAGTGAGACCACCAGCAAAAAATACCTTATCTTAAAACTGAAAAAAAAAATAAGTTATAAAATAATATGTTCATACACCAACCATGTGGTTTTCAGCTTTCACGTTCGACAGGTGATGTCAATTTGAAAAGCATTAAGATAGGCGTAGTAACCTTTAGTCAGTGTTGGATAATCTACACTCGTGTTTTAAATCTTGTAAAAAGGTTAAAATATATGAAATTCCGTAATTAATAGTCTAGGAATAAAGGAGATGAAACTATATCTACACCCAATATCATTGCTGAGGTAAATGCATGTCTAATGGGGGGGGGGGGAGCTTCCTTATCCCTCTTTCTTATTTAACTGTTGCCAAATCTCCTCGCTCTCAGTTATGTCTGAAGGTGGTGTGCTGGGGTAAGAAGAAGCTTTGGCATACTCGACTAACCAGCGTTGCAAAACTTATGGGAGATTAACTACACGAAAACGAGAGAAAGACAACGCTGTTTTCCAATAGTAGCCATGCAGTTCCCTCAAAGATAATATCTAATATAGCATAAGTATTTGCAATGGAGATGCACCAAATTAGCATATATGTTTGCAATTTATCTTTTTACCTTTTTTTTGTGCGCTGCATTACACTGCGCGTCCAAGCTGAGGCTGGGCGCGCACTTAGCGACCTGGCCGTGGTGGGCACTGACTGAAGTCTAAAGTAGCCACGGAGAGTGCACGTATTTAGCGACCAATGAACAGCGGCCACGCTTGGCCGTGGTGACCGCCGAGGGCACGAGCGACGCACACGCGGCCAGCTACCAGACGCTGTCGTCCGAGTCACCTCATACTTATGAAACTGGGCTAGTATGCACTTAGCGCAACGTCCATTCATTTGTTTTTTACGGAGTGTGATTGTGACTACAATGTCTCGTGGGGATCATTTCGGTACAGGTGATTCTGGCCACCTATACCAACCGCCCAAAATATTGGTCACCAAGTGCGCGCACAGCCTTCAAGATAAATATTGTATAAATTGGATTATATCCACACACATTAAAGAAAAGGGGGAAACAATTTTGAAGTAAATAACTTAATACATCAAGCCGGGATTTGAACCCCAAGTTCCTCCATCCCCAGAAAATCAAACAATTTGATACCAACCTTTTAGTATGACGGCACACTGGTTTCGATGATTAATTAAATATACTTTGTTGCTTTCACCAGCTGTCAAAGACAGACTAACCACAAAAAGGGTAAATAATAATCCTCAGTACAAGATAAACTAAGATTTCAGATGCAAGTAATCGACACTCTGAGCAAAAACTTACTGGCTAGCTTCTAATGTACAGGTAATAATTTTTTCAACTTATATTCAAACTTAAAATAATTTAATTTTGATATACTATTCGTTTGGGTCTACCGAATATTTATTATAATGGTGTAGGAATGAATATGATAGAATTTTGAGAAAATGTACCAAAATTTATTTGAAAGGAGAGTGCGAAATAAGCCTAGTAAAACCATCCTCTAGCACCCAACAGGAATTATAACCCGAATCACTCCATCACCGGCAATATAGACTGTTGCGAGTATGACACCATAGACCATGCAACCAACAATAAGGATTTACAATAGTTAGACAGCTTTGAAGTATATAAACAAATATCCTATTTTTTTAAAGATGTATTGGCTAAAAAATCTCACTGATTCTGGTTGTATTCCAGGTTACACCATAAAATATATTATTTTTGTATAATTTCGTTCCATTATTGAGATATTAGAATTGAAGAAGCGTGATTGTTAGTTGTGATTTTAATATTCGAAACTTTAGGTGTAGTATACTGACCCAAGTTAAGATAGTATACATGTGGTAAAAGGCATCAGTCATATACTGTCTAGTTTAGCAGTGGCGGATGGATCGGGCCTGAATTTCTGTCTGATATTCTTAGTGCCATAGCGTAAATGCGGCTTCATTTCATATAATTTCTACCTTATTCATTGATATAAATATGCAAGTAGACACGCAACAATAACAAAAAAAAATCTAATCCAAACCAAGTAAGAAAAACAATCAATTATCTTCAAAAGCATAGCATTCTAACATCGCTCCGGGACATATCGCATTCCTGACGCAAACATTAAACAATGGTGACGTCACAACTCTTGATGGGAACACTCTCAGCATATCCCTCTCACCACCTTCCTCACTCCTGGCGGGATGTTCTGAAACTAACACAAGATAGATGTAGACAATGGCAGTTTAACTATTGTGCAAAGTATGTCGGATCACTGACTCACGCTTCACGGGGGATCTTGGGGTTTGATCCCTCGTATGATAGGGTCAATCGCACACATGGCCGAAGCAGACTACATGACTGTAGTTATATTCTGGTAAGAGTAAGGTTACCATCCGTTCCGTATTGTACAGGACAGTTCCGTCCGTATTTAAGTATCTCGTCCCATTTTTCTTACATGCCCGAAAAAATTCGTATATGTTCCATATTTAACCAAGCATCTCGTGAACGTACTCCATTTTAGAAATTACATGATAATAATCATTGAAACATCGGTATTTTACAATATTTCTCTTTATAAGTTTACTAAAGCATATCAATGATACTGTATTTTCGGCTCTCATTTAACATGGGCAGCCCTGAGTTTGGAGCCGTTAGGCGTTGGGAATCCCCGAATTCTCATCTAATCGCTACTTACTGCGTTTAACGTAACAGTCAGCCAGTCTGCCTCAAAATCTCGATTAACTTAACAAGTAGTAATAGTAAGATAAACAAGTTAATATTTATAAACATTAAAATAAATAATGGAGTAGGTCGAGAAGCCAACCTTTGAAAATATAGTGTTCCGTATTTTTGTTATGAGAAAATGGTTCACCTTAGGTAAGAGATAACATTTAAAAAAATACTAATATATTTCTATGCAGTCATCAATAATGATTACATTTTACATAGTCCTGCTCCTATAGGGCTCTTATACGATCAGTCAGACTGTCAGTATTAGTTATTACTTATTAATACTGACTTACTACCCGTTCGGGTTATACGCACTTATGCTAATGTGTAATGGTAGGGTGATTGTGAGATTTAATGGAGGACCCACAGTTTAACGTGGAATCCGAACCAGGGTAGAGGCCTGGCATTCCCCACATTCACAAGTTGTGATTAATACAAGTCTTGTCAGAGGTGAAGGAAGGGTTTGTAAATCAGATAAATCCGTGCTGGGACCGGGGATTGAACCCCAGACACCCAGCACAGAAATCCGACAAATTACCCCTAGACAGCCAGGTCACCACCAATGCTCTAAGCACTAAACTATCCAGAAGTCGTCCCATATCCAGGGTCATTCTTCACTCATATATTAAGGCAGAGTCTTTGATGGACTGTAATAGAAAAGTGGTAAGACCGTTGGCGTATTAAGTTCAAAGTCCCGGGGTTTATTCCCGTGTGCATGTGTAATTTTAGATTGAAAAGAATATTATATTATTAGTGTTACCCATTAAGTATTGATACAATCAAGTATCAATAAAATAACAGTTGCAAATCACATGACTTTACAAATAAGGTAGATATAATACACGAAAGATGTGTTAGTACATTTAATAACTGTCAACCAAGCTCCTTCCATTCTAAATCAGAGTGAAATAGTACAAAGCACTATATTTATTGAGGAGAATTTCCATAGTGAGTTAAAGGACACTGGCGTAAAATTTATTATTTTGAAATTAAGTTTAGTTCCTGTTATATATGTAATATATAAATACTAATGCATCTTGATAGTTTGCTCAATAACTAAGTTAGGATAAGTTATTGGTGGGGTTAAGAAAGGAGTGGCTTCAACAAAATTCACATACTTTTTTTTAATAAATTAGATTTATTTTAATTATCACTATTTGTATATGAACTTGTTCATAAATTTATCAAATCAGAAATAATAATATATTTGGTGTGTTTGTTAACAATCTCGTTAATGTTCGAATTTAAAATAATTGTGCAAATTGTTTGTTGGTTCTGCGCCACGTCTTACTAGATATTCACATGTACTTAATTAATTACATTATTAGGGTTGATATGGGGAAATTACGACTTAGAGGGGATGTACTTGCAATTAGTAAGTAAAGAAAAAGAGGAAAATCATTTGGTAGATAACATCTCATCATACCCAGCGGGTATCGCCGTCCCAACCTCCACCACCGTCCAATCAGAAAAACTGGAAATTTTGAAATGTTTAATGGATACCAATTTTTGCAATTAAAAATAAAAGACTGTGTCTTACTACCTCTTCAGGTTATAAGCATATGTAATAATAACGTTGGTGAAATAGGGATGAGGACGGATGAATTTATAGGAAGTGTACCACCATTTCATGGTGACCTGGTGATCTAGGGGTGAGGTGTCGGACTTTAGTGTTGGGGTCCAGGGTTCAATCCTCGGTCCCGGCAAAGATTTATCTGATTACCAAACCCTTCCTTCACCTCTGACAAGACGTGTATTAATCACAACTTGTGAATGTGGGGAATTCCAGGGCTCCACCGTGGTTCGGGTTCCACTTTAAAATATAGGTCCTCCATTTTTTCTTACAATCACCCACCATTACACATTTGCGTAAGTGCGTATAACTCGAACGGGTTGTAAGACGCGGTGCTAATAATACTAATAATAATAATCTACCAGCATTTGCATGAAAAGAAAGTGGGAAAGCATTTATAAAATACCAGCCTTAGTGCACTCAACCTAGTTCGAGCACTGATATCCCCATCATCAGCAGTCTAGTCTATTGCTAGAGTGATGCCTTAGACCATACGGCCACCGAAGCAGGCTATTGCAATTAATTTTTATTTTCAACAGCCATTACGTAAATAAATCATGTCAATACAACAAATAAATGAAAGTAGATTATACAGGTTGTCTACCATGAAACTCCACTGTACTGAATTGTACGAGCTTAAAAGGCTGGAGTATCATGGTAGACACCCTGAACTGTATGCAAGAGGTCTTATTTATCTTTCTTTAAGGCACTAGGAACAAGAAAGTTAATTGCCGCACCTACAAAAATACGTCACCTATCTCTATCTTGAGCAATTCCCGCTCCCCCTATCTCTTTCAGGTCATCAGTGATAGTATGATGGGGTGTGAATATTGCTTGAGTGTACTGGAAATAGTTTTTTATATATGATTTATTTTATTCCTTTTCCTAATCTCCTATCCACGGCAGTGCCAATGCTCTCTTTACTAAACTAGCTTCCTTTTTCTACCTATAAATTAAGCTACCTATGATGTTCTATGTAATAATTTAAAAAAATTATTATTAATGCACAGCATTATTAATAGTTTTTAAAGATAATTTTAATATTAGTTTTTGATTATTTAATTATTTCTAAGGTTAAACATATTCTTAATAATAGTTAAATGATTTAGATTCAAGTGTATGTAAACTACCCAAACAATAAACTGAAATCAATGGAAAAATATTTCTTTACATTGTTCTTTTTTAAATGTATTCATTATTAGTTAAAATTCTCAGTATGAGATTGATTTTTGACTTTATCTAAAGAGTAGCTGTGAGTAGGGTAGATTAGATGAAATGCAACTGTATTTTTTCTGAAAGAGTCCGGTGAATTCATAGGAAAGTTTTTCTTTGAGGAAATAAACCACAGCGCAATCGGCTAAGATTACAAGTACATTACCACTCTTAGGCATTAGAACCACTCGAGCAACGATTCAGGTTAATACAGCGTTGATAAAATATTAATATACATCAAAATTTCATTTTAATAATACCATCGAATGTTGATATATTATTTTGTATATTCTATACTTTAAGTATTAGAAGAAAATTTGTATTTAGATATTTATTATAATTAAGTGATAGCAATTAGTTGGTTTTGTTCTTAAAATCTTATAAAATTAATATTACATAAATTCTTTGTTTTAAATAAATCAAGAGAGGGTTTCACCATCAAGTGATACTAAACACAGGTTATGCCATGGCACATTAATCATATTAAACTTCTTAAAAATGACAAACTGGACACATAACTCGGTGTTCAGATGTTCACTTTATCACTAAATCGAATGTGATTTATGAAACGTGAATAACCGGTATTTATTGATAATTAATAGCGGTAGGACACACATCGGTTGTTAAATGGTCCGTGGCAGTGGTTCCCAACGTGGGGTACGCCCCAGGACGTTTGGAAGTATGCGAGAAAAAAAAATTATGGGGTAAAAAGCAACATATGATAACGATGAATGACACGAGACAAGTCAAAAGTTATGAAATTAATTCAACACTTTGGCAAGACAGTCTATAACAACTGGGCACCACCAATCGTGTGCGGCCAACTGGGTGCTTGCGAACTGGACACTGGTAAGATTGGGCGCTAAGAAAACTGGACGTCAGTGTAAAAACGTATATTTTTTTTTTACTTAAATATTAATTTTTGGTGTTGTTTCGAAAAAAATTATAATAGAGGAAACCTAATTTGTATATTTTGAAAAACAAATTTATAACACAAAAATCATGAAAAATAAGAATTTAGCGCAACATAAGATACTTGAAGATGAATATAACCTAGTATAACCTAACATAAAACCTAACCTTATAATTATATCATTAAAAAAAACAGAAATTACCCTGACACCCGTTTGTCTTGTCACCCAGTCTTCCCAGTGCCCAGTTTACAAGCGCCCAGAGAGTGGTCCAGTTATCTGGACTCGATGATAAGGGTGGTGGTGATGTCGTGGTTTTTCTTTGTTATGTGATCTTAAGGAAAGTCCACGTTTCCCCTCTAGGTACCAAGCTATAATAGCCATATCGGTAAAATAGTTTCGGCTCTAGGCTGATAGACAGACACACAGGCATACGGCATTGCGAAAACTACTTTAGTGGTCATGAAATGTCAAACGTCCATCAAATATTGATAACAATATTTATGACGATAATATTGTTTCCTCTTACTGATGGTTCAATAGAAAGTAATGCAATATGGCTCGATATAGGTGTGTTCTGTTGAATATAGTAGAGATTCGTTTTCTATTTAATTTCTTCTTCAAGGATGATAGATTTTACATCTTTAATCCAAGGAAATTTATTAAATAGAGCACTAACTTCATTCGAGTAGTACAGTGCATTTGCAAGTTGTTATTAATAAAAAGGATTTTAGCACTGCGTCTTACTACTTGTTTGGATTATACACCTATGTACTAATTACGTTAATGGTTTTCAGGGATGAGGAATGTTATATTTATAGGAAGTCTACCACATTTGCGTTGAGGAAGAGTGGAAGACCATTTTGGAAGAACCACCCTCAGTACACCCAGCTGAAATTCTAACCTTATCTCCTCGTCATGAGTCGGGTTTTATTTTGGCACAGACACAATCGAATATTTCAAATAAGTATACAGTTTATATGAAGAGTGCCATTATAATTATTATTTCTCAAAACCTCTTAATAACCGTTTGGGCTGTATGCATAAATTAAAATCTATAATGGAATTGGGATGAAAAAGATGTTTTAGATTAAATATACCAGCATCTACATAGATGTAGAAAGCATATGTTGATTGCTCTAACAAGTAATGTATTTTTTTACAAATTAAAGATATTTAGTGGCCTATTATGTATTTTTATCTATGTGTGCGATGCATCTTACTACCATCCAAATTATCTGAGTATTTACACTGATTTGTAGCAATAATGAAGATAGTATTTGTAATAGTTATTCCAGTGTTTTCGAGGAGGCATGTATTTTATAATAAATGTTAAAATACATTAAATTTATTACATCTTTTGTAATTATTGGATTATTTAAAATAAAGTAAATTCTTAAAATATTAAATCAGCTCTTTTTTAGTTTTATAGCTTTCTGTTATGTAGTTTAATATTAACTTTATATTTATCCAGAAATATATATTATCGATAATTTTCATTAAATATTTAGCAATAGTTTAGTTATTTAGGAAATGGTACATATTAAAACATTCAAACCTGACAACTCTACAGTTAAGTAAATTGGTGACATACTATTTCTTAATAAGCATTATTTAGTCAGTAGTATATAAGATTCATTGAACACTTCATTATCTAATCTTTATTCTTTTATCTTCTAAAACAGTGTTTCACTTTAAGGACATGAGCTATACAATATACCCATTCTATATATCTACAGTCAAGAAAAGGGAAGCAAATCACTGCTTCTTTATAAAATAAAATAATTTGATAGCGCATAAGTGGTAATTGCCGTGACACAGAGAAATAAAGGCTTATAATTTCTATGACATCACATCAAAATCTTCGTTAATTTATTCAGCAGAATTAATATTATAAAAAAAATATTAGTAAAATTATCTGTGGTACGTAGCGTATACCCTGAAATCCTTCCCATACTTCTGGAGGTATACGTACCACAGTTTGGGAATCACATTTATAAAAAGGTTCTTCCCTGATAAGCTGACTATAGATACCTTGTTCACTGTTTGAAACAGGACGAAATTGCATCTCTCACTGCATTGGCCCCGGGCGGTTGTTCTGCTATCCCGGCCAACATAATATGTCAATATAATGTTACATGGATGGCCTCACTATTTGGTTACGCTTGTGGTCAATTTAACGGTTGTGGTTTTCTGTGCTCTTCATACATCTGTCCTACACATCCTTGGCCCACTAAATACTCACTTTAGGCGTGTACGTGCTTCGTTATTTATTTAGGAAAGAGCGAATACAAAATAAGAATTATTATTATTATATATCACCGCGTCTTACTACCCGTTCGGGTTATACGCACTTACGCTAATGTGTAATGGTAGGTGATTGTGAGTGAAATGAAGGACCTACAGTTTAACGTGGAATCCGAACCACGGTGGAGGCCTGGCATTCCCCACATTCACAAGATGTATTGTCAGAGGTGAAGGAAGGGTTTGGTGATCAGATAAATCTTGCCGGGACCGGGGATTGAACCCCGGACCCCCAGCACGGAAGTCCGACACCTTACCCTAGACCACCAGATCAACCCACAAAATAAAGATTTATACTTAAAATTGTTCATTTAGAAAATTATTTATACACAAAATTATAAAATAAATATTTATGATAAAGTATATATAATTTTCATTTTTTTTTTTAGCACAGCGTCTTACCATCCGCTCGGGCTATGCGCTTATGTACTAATTACGTTAATGGATTTAGAGATAAGGAAGGTTGTATTCATAAGAAGTATATCTGCATTTGCGTGGAAGGAGAGTGTAAAACAATTTTTTTTTAAATACCCAGCCGAGACACAAGCCTTTATCTCCCCGCCATCGCCAATCTAGTCTACTGCGAGGATAGTGCCTCAGAGCATGCGGTCTGCTAAGAGGTTTTCAATAAATTAATTTATAGCTAGAATACAAATGAAAGTTTTAATGTTCGATCAAAATTGCTATCTGACACTATCACTCAAATAATAAGATGTATATCCAGTATGTAGGTAGAGGACCCCGGGTTCGATTCCTAGCAAAAGCCTACAAATGTATTATTGGAGAAATTGTGACGGATATAATTCTTCACCATGATGAATTGATGACCATGAAACTAGTTGAGGTCACTTCTTAAAGATAACCCCCTTCTTCTGTAATGTAAGGTCTGATATAATGTGGGATTATTACTCGCTAGTCTTAATAGACAAACTAGTCGATGAGTTTTAAACTTGATAATTCCCTCGACTTTCTTTATTTGAATTAAGGTAGCTTGTTATTTGTTCTTTTTTCGAAACACTTTTGTATCTAAATTTACGAGCTATATTATCCAAGGCACTACACCCTTCACGAACCACCAAGGTGACTAGAAACTTAAACCAGAATGGCAGTGAGCCATCCAATAATTTCATTGCTGTAAACCATTAGGTAGGCACGACTTGTTTAAGTGTTTTACTGGTTTGTTTTACATCTTCTAGATGAGGCTTCCGTCTGCTCTGCATATGGTAGCTGACGTAATCATCTTACATTTTAAAAGGCTCATAAAAACCAATCGTTTCTGATTGATGACGTGAACATTTCCCGCTGAATGGTAATCAACGATCACGAAAGCCCCCAATATAAGATTCCATTCATTGGTTTGGCGGATATTACTAAAAGATTTGGCCACCTCCTTGAAATTTCAAAGACCTATCTTTATTTAGCGGTTTTATCTTTGATTAATTAATAACTGCACCGGTGGTCTCATGATCTAGCTCGCATTAGATTGTATTGCCAGTGTGGTTCGAAATCAGCTATGTGTAATTTACCAACAAATAGTTCAAATTGAATGATTCATTCAAATGAACTAGAATAACTCTCTCTTCATCTTAAAGCGATATAGATCAACGTCTCCTTTGTGTTGTGGTCAGTACACCTGGCTACGAACCTAGGGGTCCCGGGTCTGGCTCCCAGCTAGTACCTGGGTATCACAATGGTCGCCAGGGGTTGATAAATTAGGCTTAATTTAGGTTAAGATTTACACCAGTTCCACAACTTCATAATAACTATGATCACATAATCTTATTTGCGGGTACCACATGTAGACACTCTTCTATGGTGTAGGGTGACCTTGTGGTCTAGAAGTAAGGTGTTGGACTTCTGTACTGGGGTCCAGGGTTCAATCTCGGTCCCGGCACAGATTTATCTAATTATCAAACCCTTCCTTCACCTCTGACAAGACGTGTATTAATCACATCTTGTGAATGTGGGGAATGCCAGGCCTCCACCGTGTTCGGATTCCACGTTAAACTGTAGGTCCTCCATTTCATTCCAATTTCGTGCTAATAAATATATAATAATATATAATAATATAATAATAAATAATAATAATAATAATAATAATAATAATAATTAATTATAATATTATTATTATTTATTATTATTATTATTATTCCAAACAGTATACATTTTTGTACATCTCTGTTGGGGTTTGTTACCGAAAGCTAGTCTAGTTTGTATTTGTCGAACCTTTAGCAAGTTTGAATTCATATATTTTATAGATTTTTGGCGAAAATACTATATGATGCCTTTCAATGAAAATGGTTATTAATGGTGATAACTAAATATTTAGATCTTTGTTTGGAAGTCATATTATTAAATTCCTCTTTAACATCCAGACAAGAATCAAGAACAATTTAGGCCTTAGTTTTGGAAGTTTAGAAAATACAAAACATGCCTTCTGGTCAATTTTTTAAAAATATTTATATTTATGCGTCAAAGGTGAAAGTTGCAGGTCTTATGATTTGATGCACATGTCATACAGTGTCTTACTACCCATCCGCATGTACCTTTATAATTATTGAATTATATATCGAATAGTAGTGAAAAAGGTTAATTTAGTGTATATATACCCGTATTTGCATCGAGTGAGAAGTGTTGAGAGTAAAAATAACACCTTAATACATATAACTTAGTATTGAACACAGAGTTCCCCATCATTAACAAACTAGACTATAGATGAGCTTGACATTTTGTCCACGTGCTAACCAGTGTGGGTAACTAAAGCAAGCTATATCATCTCACACATGTGTTGATTAAATGAACCAACGTCAAAACATTTGAATTGATTATCTATTTCAAGGTGACCTGGTAGTCTAGGGGTAAGGTGTCAGACTTCTATGCTGGGTTTAATCCTCGGTCCCGGCAAAGATTTATCTGATTACCAAACCCTTCCTTCACCTCTGACAAGACATCTTGTGAATGTGGGGAATGCCAGGCCTCCACCGTGGTTCGGATTCCACGTTAAACTGTAGGTCCTTCTTTTCATCTCACAATCACCCTACCATTACACATTAGCGTAAGTGCGTATAACCCGAATGGGTAGTAAGACGCGGTGCTAATAATAATAATAATAATAATAATAAATAAAATAATATAATAATAATAATATCTATTTCAATGGTTCTCAATTTTTATTTTTTAGATTGTATCCCTTGGTCATGAGTAAGAATTTAATGCACCCCCACAATCATATTTCTCCAAATGACAAATGTCAGGTAATCAGAGAAGAAAATTTCCCCAATTTCCCAAAGATCTATTTGACAAGTCAGTATGCTCGGAGTTTCATACATATCAGCTATGATAAATTATGACAATATTTTACTAGTATCAATATATTTATTTCGATGCTATACTTTTTTTACTATATATAGTAAAAAAAGAATTAGTATATATATCAAAATATTAATTTACTATTGAGTACTTACACTCTTATTTAGGGTTGGTGTCATATAACATATAATGTATGCATTGTAATGGATTTTTAGACCCATTTCGTGATAACCCGATTGCTTAAATCAAAAATGAGCAAAACATAAAACTAGCGATTTTTGTGATTGCATTAGTGATAAAGAATTTAGTTCGACACATTAGCTCAGTCAGTAGCATGTCAGTCTACTGAGCTAAGGGTCCTGCCTTTAATTCCTGGCATGTTCGAAAACTTATCATTTATGAAGTGTGGGTTTCCCCTTCCACAATGATGATTTAACGCTGGGGGCTGGATGTTGTTTCTGTTTTAGATTTAAGTTAGTTTATAAATCGTGTGTTGATATAATCAGCCGGTTTAGAATGTTCACGTTATAAACCTCATAAATTATATGAGAGTCTTAAGATGTATACAAGAAACATGACTAACATTTTCGTACATAAAATCCCTAAAAACATGATACCAAGATAAAATATTATTATTATTATTATTTTGATACCAATAAATACTGTTGAGTGATTTATTTTCTCGAAACAAGTACTATAGTGACACTTTTCTTCTGATAGTAAATCAATAATCAAGTAATTTCGTCCAGTTTATTGGTGACCGAAAGGTCGGGACTTTATTCTCCTTTCAGCTTGAAGTGAGATTTTTTTTCTAAGTGTTTTACCACTTTACCTCCAAGTGAATGTGGTTGCATTTTATATCTATTCTTAGAGACTTAAAATAAACGTCCTCAGCTGAGATGATTTCACCTATTAGCCAAGTTCAAGCAATACTGTTCATCAGGTTTATCAAAGCGAAGGGTTGTGTAAATAAATTAAAAGTATGAAGAACACAAAATATTTAAAAACGTCAGTCTTGTGAGGCGTGAAAGCGTGTGAATCCCCGTCACAAAAAAAAAAATGAGACGTTGAAGAGCTCTCGAACTCAAGAGACGGGACGATTACTCTTGTTCGATCTTGCCTTTCACTTTCCGCACCAATAACTGTGCCCCCACCCTCCCCTTTCTGGGAGGAGGTCATCCTTGAGAATGATCGCAAGAGGGTAGATATTAGGTTGCGCGACGCCACTACACCAATCCGCACTCCCCCATACCATCGCAACCAGAATGACGCGAGGTCACGATGAGGAAAGGGGGAGGGTAAAGTGACGTAGGAGGAGGATTTTTTTCGACATCACTGGACCACACAGGATCGACCCCGTCACAGTGACTACGTCGAGACTTTACAACCTGTCGCTACCGATCTAATATCACGTACACTAGGTTTTAAGGTGACTGGCTAGGTAGCTGATATATTGCCAAATAAATAATGCGCCTAGGTTAAATATTAGCAAAACCTTAAACAGAACATGAGTTTCATGCTCACTAGAATGAACATAAAACTATTTATTATGACCCTATACATATATAAACTTAAGCATAATTTAAAGGGGAAACTTTTCCTTTGAAAAGTTCAAAAATCTCCATATTTTGAATGATCAATCAAAGATAGCTGCTTAGGTTGCCGCGTGGTCTAAGGCGTCACTCTCCGCAGTAGACTAGACTGCTGATAACGGGAAGATCTGGATTAGAATCCCGGTCTGGTGTAGTTAGGGTGGTTTTTATTAAATGATTTTCTGCACTCCCTCTACGTAAATGAAGGTACACTTCCTATAAATTCAACTTTCACCATCCCCAACACATTAGAGTAATCAGCAAATAGACGTATAGCCTGAACGGGTAGTATTTTATTTGTAGTAGTACGTCATACTACCCTTTCGGGTTATACGCTAATGGGTAGAAAGATGTGAAGCTATATATATATAAACGAAAAATTAAAGGTATATGGTATAGGTGCTTGTAATGAATCTTTTGGAACTAATGATTGTAATTTAACCCGCCTCGGTGGTAGTTGGCTTAACGCACTTGTTGTGTTGAGCTCGACTGCTGAGGACGGGGAGATCGAGGTTCGAATCTCGGTCGGGTGAACTGGGGATGGTTTTTCCTAAATGGTTTTCCACTCTCCCTCCACGCTAATGGGGGTTCACTTCCTCTAATTCAACCTTAATAATTCCTAATCCATTAGCGTAATTAATACTTAAAGCGTATAACCCAAACGGGTAGTAATACATGGTGCTAAAAAAAAAAGATGTAATTTAATTCGGGGGTTACAACACAAATTGAATTGCCATTTGTATTTTCCTCCACTCCTGTCTGTTCTACTGCCGGGAAGCTACACCCAGTAACTTTATAAGCCCACTTGTTTTCTGTTCGGTTTTTTTAGTACCTTAATGAACTCTAAACAAAAGCCGGTGGACATGCGGTCTGAATGTCAAGCTCGTTTATTCTAGTATGCCCGTAATGAGTAGCTTTGGGTTCTAATCCCTGCCAATTGTACTGAGGGTGGTTTTTCTAAATGTTTTCCCACTTTCCCTCCAGGCAAATTTAGGTAAACTTTCTCTAAATTCTATATTCCATATTCTTAACACTCTAGCATAACTAAAATAGAATATATACTGTTCAAAATCCGAACAGGTAGGGAGAAGTATTGGGAGGGGAGGGGGGTCCTATATTCCAGTAGTTTCCAGCCATTTTTCTCTTGTATAGTAAGTAATTTTTCATTCATAATTACCTATCATTAGAATCCCAAGAGTTAATTTATTTTAAATAAATAATTTATTAAAAATTAATCATGTTCTAAAAAAAGTACTTGAGATTCCTAAATCACGGTTAAAGTGTGGCTCTTTTCATCATTCCCAAGTTTACTGCGAGTTGGGGTTTTTTTTTTTTTATTTTAAAGCTATTATCTCTTGATTTTATAGTATTTTTTTCAACATTTTGGTAAAGCACTTTCACTGGTCTGAATTCCACTGATTTTTAAAAACAGTGTACAGAAACACGCATCATGATGTGAGGTGTTGTTAAAACGATAATACCTATCTGAATTAGGTGTTATCTGTGCTATGAGAAGAAAGTATTTTAAATTTGATTTGAAAATTAATCAAGCGTAATTGTTAACATATTTTACATCTCTTTTACATAAGATTTACTTACGCTTAGCTATGAAAAAAAATCATTTATGAATACATTATATTCACATTTAATGAAAATACATATATATATAACTAATGAGATCCCTGAGTTGGTTTCAGAGAAAGTTATTTTTTATATTAGGTTCAAATTAAGATATTTTTGAACAAAATAAAGGTCAGCATTATTAAATTAATATGCTTTCGTGTCCGTAATAAATAAAATGACACACTAAGATGAAAACTACTGCTCCACCAGTGATCACGTAGTCTCATAAATGATCAACTTAAGGCTCATATAAAGTAAAGAAACGCAGGTCATAATCAAGATTCACTTAAAGTAATCTAAATCTTAAGAAAAACACAGGCAGCGAATTTGAACTTTTTGAAAACAATCTATTTACTAAAATGGAATCCAATTATTTAGGACTGATTAGGTTGCAAGTCCTTGAAATATAAGCTTACTGTATGGAAAAAAAAAAGTTTAAAAAGAGGTTACGACGTTTTAGAGTTCACAAGATACGGACAAACGAACTGTACCAAAAAAGTTGCCTGTATTACATAAACAAACAAATTGAGTACCTACTAAATATCAGTGTTTACGTAACTCTCATGACAATTGTAAGATAAAAATACGTGGTACACTTCACTTAACGTTCACGTAACGTGACATTTCTACTTGGACAATTCTTACGTTAAGTGAAGGTTGTGTTAACTGTATCCTGATGGATTATATTTAAAATATGTGGAGAACCTATACATTACGTTACGTTATTTTAATGCTTAAGTAAACATTAAGTTGCTCGTGATATCAGCATTTTTATGCGTCAGGATTGGCGTAGACTTGATCGTCGGTTACGGGAGTTTCGAAACGTAGCTGGTTGTACTGGGTTGTTTGCCATCATAGGAGCATGCATATTAATGTATTTACAAATACATTTTTTATTCACTAAATCCAATTAGTGTTTTTAAAATACAAATGAGCAAGTTGAACTTAGTATCGATGAGAAATTACCTTGTTCTCTTATTTTCCCAGCCAAATAGAATAGGCTATTTATAGCTTTAAAACCGGAATTAGATAGTTAACAGTGGTTATCAAACAAAAACTAGTATCATTGAGCATCTCTAAAGTTTATTTTAATAATCAAATTCTAGAAAGATTTTGTGATAGAGGTTTTTTTTACTTTTTCTATATCGCAAGAAATATCCCAAACATTTAATAGGTCTACAGTTTATTTATGAAAAGAAAAAAGAAAAGGAGAATTTTTTAAATGGGAAACGAAGCTTTTTTTAAAGGCTACTCTTTATTTATTATATAGGTTTTTTAATTCCATACTACTCATCCTGGCTCTATGAATTTAACTACACTAATGATATAGAAAGGAGAAAAAGATTTTAAAGAAAACGTGTCCCCATTTGTGTATAGTGATATTTGGAAACTATTTAGAAAAACACATTCTCAGTACACCCAGCTGGGGCTAGAATCCTGACCTCACAGTCATGATCAAACTGAACTAGATGAGCTTTGCATTAATATTGCGTGCCCGCAAATGGGATAATTTTTAAATTTAAATAACAAAAACCACCATGAATTTGCTAATATATAAGTAAATTGTTTGAAAGATTTATTTGAAGTATACTTCTTGAACACGCTAATGACAGTACTCTAAAACTAAAATAATACTATAACCAACCAAGGCCCTAGTAAACAGCCTTTAAATAATACATTGCAGCTTTACCAGGGAGTCAAACCTGGGCCCTCTAGCTCAGTAAGCAGACTCGCTATCTTATTAGCTAAGCCATTTAACAATTTACCAGTATAGTTAATATAAATACATATATATTTACGATTTACTAATATGATCGTTAACAAGCTTGCATACGATATCTTATCTTTGGTTACGTATATACCTGCTAATATTATTTTAACACCGCGTCTTACTATCCGTTTGGGCTATGCCCTTATTTAATAGCTATTCTAATTGGTTTAAGGATTAGGAAGGCTATATTTAGAAGTGTACCCATGTTTGAGTGGAGAAAAGGAGAGAGTGGAAAACAATTTTGGAAAAACCACCTTCAGTACACCCAACTGATATTCTAACTTCGATCGCCACATCATCGGCATTCTAGTCAACTGTGAGTAGCACCTTAGACCATGCGGCCACCAAGTTCAGAGTTTTATCCGAGCCATATTTGAACAAATATATACAATATTGGGGTTTTTATATTTCACACTGATAAGCTATCATCCAAGGATAATTGTTCTGAAATTAATCTAATCTGTAAGTCGTGTGTTCTGTTATGGGTAGTTAGTTCAGAAAGTAGCCATCAACTTATACCAAGAGAAATGTAAAAAAAATGCGATAATATGTCCATCCAAATCTGGTATGGAAGAGATACACTCTACTCCTGTATTCCCGTCGATTATTACTCAATTATTTCTTGATCTTCCGTGAAGGTAATTTGATCACCGACACGCAACAGTAATTAGTGAGCGCTCATATATGGAGAAACACTACCGAAACATGTCGGTCATTGCTCAGGTGGGTGAGTTTCGTTATTGGAGAGTAAGAAACACATTAGCTCATCACAATCGTGTCGGGCCGGCTATTATTTTTCAATTAGCTTTGAAATATTCATAGCCATTAATAAGAGTGAGCAAGTGTGAGCGAAATAAAGCAGTTTTTTTTTAAAAAAAGAAAACATTTTAAAGTGTTGTTCATCAAAAGGGTTAGAATATTTGTGGCCTAAATAACGAAGAATACTCCTTTAATTAGGCCCTAAAATGACAACAAAACTCCTAAAATGTGGAAATACGTTTAAAACACACACACACATATATATATATATCTTCTAAACAAACTAAATGATATCAAATCAATTTATTCCAGATTTATTTTAAGTTTACTATATGTAAGGTATAGTTTAAAAACTATATATATATATATATATATATATATATATATATATATATATATATATATAATATATAATTATCCCGGAGAACTATATTTCATAATTTAATAAATAATTTTCACTACTAATGAGTAAATGTTTTTTCAATGTCTAAATAAATGCTATTCATATATATATAGTTCTTAAACTATACCTTACATAGACTGAACTTAAAATAAATCTGGACTAAATTGATTTGATATCATTTAGTTTGTTTGGAAAAAAATAGATCGAGAAATATCATTTATTTAGACGTTGAAAAAACATTTACTCATTAGTAGTTAAAATGATTTTGTAAATTATGAAGAATAATTTTCCGGTGTAATTGAAAATATTATTTTAAAAGATTCGTTGAAACCCCGTAAAGTTTTTATATTTAAATTCTGTGCAAAATATTCTAAAACAAATTATCATCAAGCAAATATTTATCAAATCTGTTTTTATCTTGTTATTCACAAAAAAATTAAGTTTCTGATAAAAATGCGAAATGTAAGAAATCCCAACTCTACTCATTAGATAAATTCGTGTACTTTAGTAAAAGTAAAAAGGGTTTAAAGTTGTGTCCAAGAAAATAATTGAATAATAACTCTTAATATCCACACTAGTTGACACGCGGACTAAGCACCAAACTCGTTTATTTCAGTTTAACACTATACCGTCTTCATCTCAACACCACACTCCTTAATGAAGAGGAAAATACTAGTGAAGGGTTTACATATGGAGCTGAAAGATAGATCCTGAGGAAATAGGATAATAAATATTTAGAATTTTTAAGGTTTGGTGTTTGAGGAGAATAGATAGGATAAACTGAACATATCAGTGGATTAACTAAGAAGTTCTAAGAATAGTAGGCTTAAATCAAAAGATTGTCGTTAGGCAGGTGATTTTACGAAGAAAGACCAAATTAATAGGTAAGATCGTGAAAATAAATGTCTTATTAAATGATGTTATAGAAGGCAATAAGGAAGGGTGAAGGGAACCAGCAAGACCACGAATGTAACTAACTGATGATCTCAAACACCGAAAGAAGATGAAGTTTCAGGATATAAAAAAAGAAACTGCTAATAGAATATATTGAAGGACTCAATTCGTAAAAGGCAGCGGGTCTGTAAAAAAAACAACAAGAGAGCAACTATTATTAATAATCCTGAACGGGTAGTACGACGCAAATATTATGAAGTAGATAATTTATTTACTTATGTAAACAAAATTATTTGATTATGCTGGGTTAAAATATTAACATTAAAATAAAAGCTAACGATGCATTATGAATAATTATGTATGACTGTAACAAAGTATAATTTTGTTTAAATTTGAATAATAATTAACGGGAGGTCAATTTTTCATAGTTACTTGTATAAAAGATAAAATTTTCAAAAACGTGGTTTTGGAAAATGGCTTCATATAACTACTAGTTTAATTTTATATTTTATATATATTAGTATATATATTAGAATATATAAGTTCCAAAACATATATATATATATTAGTTTTATATATATTATTTTATATATTAGTAATATATATATTAGTTTATATATATTAGTATATATATTAGTTTATAATATATATTATTAGTTATATATATATATATTAGTATATATATATATTAGTTTATATATATACATTAGTTATATATTATAATAATAGTATATATATATTAATTATATATATAATATATAGTATATAATAATATTAGTTATATAATAAGTTTCATAAACTTCCTTATTTCTACCGCCACATATGATAGAACTATAATGAGGATAATATTAGTTGGAAAAGTTAAATGGCAGTCATATAATAATATCTTTACCTTGTAATAGATTAAGCGAACAGAGAATAGATTCCATTTAAATATTCTTATATATAACGTTATGAACTCATCAAAATAAGCATTTACATGATATGATTTTTTTGGTCTCTTTGATCTATGCTATAGTAATAAATATAATTATTATATTAGTAATAATAAATAATGTAGTATATGTAGCATAATTATATAGGTGCCACTATAATCTTTTTAAATATTTATAATATGTTAGAACAATTTTATAACCAAAGCCATTAAACTTGAATCACGTGTGTTTAGTTAAAATTGATCGATTAAGTCTGTTGAACGGCATAGCCGTATGGTTGTTGAGATTTTTTTTAATTAGTAAATTTTCCTTTTTTACTTTCTAGTTGCGATCAATTAGCAATGATGTTCAATGTGCTATTATGACCTGACTTCACACAGCTCGTATACTGACTGCATTCTTCCCTAGGGAGCCATGTTATAATGTGGGACAGAGCGTAAGAAGTCAGCCAAGAGTCAGTAATAATTCAACATTTGCCCTAAAATATATGTTTTTTTAAGATACAACTTTTTTTTCACTAAGTTGGAACTTTTCCTACATTTCATTAGTGTTCATAGACATTTAATTCAAAATTATGTCTTATTAGGTTTCTTAATCACACGGATAATATTCACTTACATGGTAAAACAAGCCCATAAATTATATCAACATTAGATGACCCTGTGTTTTAGGGTAAGATGTCAGACCTCTGTGCTGGGGTACGGGGTTCAATCCTCGGTCCCGGCACAGATTTATCTGATTGACAAACCCTTCCTTCACCTCTGACAAGACGTGTATTAATCACAGCTTGTGAATGTGTGGAATGCCAGACCTCCACCATGGTTCGGATCCCACGTTAAACTGTAGGTCCTCCATTTAATCTCACAATCACCCTACCATTACACATTAGCATAAGTGCGTATAACTCGAACAGGTAGTAAGACGCGCTGCTAATAATAAATATATCATCAATATTATTTACCTGTATTAATAAATTACATCAACATTAATATTTACTAACTTGTATTAATGAAATAAATGTTAAGTAAATCCAACTCTGTTGTTACAAATTCTTATATTAATCAATTTTATAAATATCGATTTTACATGAATGTTTAATACGTAGGTTTTCCTAGTTTAAAATATCGACCAAAATAATAAATTTCTAATAATTCCTAGCCCAACTCTCTCATACATGAGATGTGTATTCTAATAGTCTATCTTATCTTTTATTTCTAATATTCATGTAATGGTTTGTATGACTTTTATCCCCTTTGGACACTTTTTAATATTAATTCTCTTCATCAAACAGAACCGGTTTGACTTCTCGCACCAAGCTTAGGGATTCATGAGATCGCTATCCTCCTCTACAAAGCTTAATAGGTGGTCACACAGTCTAAGGCATTATTCTCGCACTATACTAGATTACAGGTATAAGAGGAGCTAGAGGTTCTAATCTCAGCTGGTTACATTGGAGATTTTTTCTATGTGTGATTTATCCATATGGTTTTTCCATCCTCTCTCCACATTGATAGGAATGTACTTCCTATAAAAATTGTTTTTCTTAACCTTTCTACTTACATTAAAACTTAAATAGTCCGTGTGCTGAAAGTAAAATTTTGTGTTTAGCTATCTCACCCAACCCACATGCAAGAAATAGGCTATACTTTAGTGAAAGGATTTTTTTTTATTAAATAAGCCGATTTGTATAGAGATGGCTATTTTTTTTATTGACATTGATAAACCGTGATTTATGATTAAAAATAAAATGCACCTATGAGCCAGCACTCTAAACGACAAGCTTAGTCAGTCTGATCATCCACTGGCGAGGAGGTCCGGGCTCATACCCCAGCCGTATATGTCGAGAGAGATTTATCTAAATTGTTTCTCACCCTCTTTCTAAACAAATATAGGTACATTTAATTTAAATTAGGCCTTACTAATTTCTAATACATAATTGTAACTAATGGATATTCGTATGAGACGAACAGGTAGTAGCTATTAAGCGATTTAAAAAAATGATATATTTCTTTTCTAGTTTTTTGCCACCTCATTTTACTTTATTTTACTTTGTGAGCATTATATTAGTGATATAAGGCATTTTAAACCTACAGCATCTTTATTCCTTATCATCATCCTACACCTTCAATCTAACGGTCAAGGTGTTTACCTACTACCTCTACTTTATATTTTTAACAGAAAATTAGAAACACTTAACTAAATCATCCCACTTTCTAAACTGGAAAACACACAAAATATGTGAGAAAAGAATGGGTTTTTTTTTCTATGCTTAAGCTCTAACCGACGTATACGTGACCCCAAGTTGAAGGTTGCGACCAAAACAATCACGATGGTAAAAATAATGTTTAAAAAGAATTTTCTCTTGAGACCATCTTTCGTAACATCGTGAATTGGAACAAGAGTTTCTAGTAATGGCAATGAACTATATACGTGAAATGACTCCCATTGCAGCTGACTATCAAAGCAGAGTGGATATTTTATTCATGTATACTAGAGTGTTTTTAATAACCGTGAGATTATAAAAATATAATTTACGTACAATTTAAAGTAAAATAACGGTAATTAGTCAGATTATATAATTTCTCACACTTTTCCATAATATTTCTGTTTTTTATTTATGTGTCATACTCAAAAGGTACTTTTTATTTCTAGGTTTGGCATCATGGTTATTAATGACTTGTTATAAGAGATAAATAATGAGTATTAATTGAGAGTAAATGCGCCTACATTTTCTGAAAGTAGGAATATGAGAAGCAACGTTATAACCTACAAGCGTACAATCCCTAGCAAAGATACCGTATTAAACTTTACCTCTTCATTACTGGCAGTAGATTATATTGTCAGACTGACACCTTACACCATGTAATAATCTGTGAGAGGTATAACACATATTAATGTAGGCAAGAGATAAAAGAAAACTAAATTCAGGTTTATATTTTTAATCAATGACTTGCAAATGAACTTAATATTAGTTAAATTGATTTACATTCCACACCTAACCTTATAAATAAATATCTACATTTAAGATATTTTAGATAGTGGATTTATAAATAATTATCCTATGAGAACCACCAGGGTCTACCCACTAAACTACAGAATAAAAATATTGCTAACACGATTTCGTACTTTTCCTGTTGGGCTTAAACTTCATATTTATAAGATATATTTTTTAGTAACCACTTAGGTGATCGCCTAAATTTCAAGCCTTATCTTCCTGTTTTCAATCATTTCTCAAGGTAAAAAACATTATATGTTGTGAGAGATAAAATCTGAAAATAAAGATATTTTAATCGTTATTAATTCTTTCATGTATGTTGTTGATACTAATTTTTCGATTATAAGTCTGCTTTGATCACAAAACTAATTTATTCTCCTATAATATTTATCAACCAGTGCCTTCCTTATCTACAAAAACCCACAAAAAATATATTTCTCTGAGAAATATCATAAATTATCTAGCTCAGAGAAAATATTCAAACTAGTACAAATATACATTACGACCATAGTTGGTGACGTCTGGTTTGCCAGTGAATGAGAGGTTGGTGTTTGAATCCAATCTGGGTGTAGTGAGACATTTTTTCTTTTCTAAATTCTTTTTCTGCAAATGCAAGAGTGATTTCCATTAAAATTATAGCTACCTCATCGATACACTATTAGCATGGCTAAATTTTTATAGTCCAAACTTTAACTAAGATGACATGAAAAAAATCTGAAATAAAAATCAATTTCAGGAAGATATTTCAAATTGAAAAACTATGATAGATCGTAAAACTGCGGTAATTATAAGAATATAACATAATTTTTAATATGATGTAATGGACTTAGCAAATATTTGAGGGAAGGATCTGCGTCTAATATTTATTTTACTACTATTATTAAATCTTTTATATACCTCTTGTTAAAAGTACACATAAAAACCATAAAAACATAATAATGTTAATACTAAATCCCTAAACTTTACAAATACACGTTAACAACAATTTGAATTCTTAGGCTCCTTTCTCTAACAAATTTTTCTCATCAAGTTCAGCGATCTGTTATAAAATTCTACTAGCATTTCTATGCTGATAACATTGCTTTATGCACGTCTTTAAGCTAATTAACTAAAACTAATTGAAAAATGACACATAGACACGGGAATGAAAGGTCCAAGTATCATTGTTTAACTAATTAAAACTAATAAAATTGTTGTACTTCCATTCACCTTGTGTGTTGATATAACTCCTGAAAAGTCAAAGAGGAATAAACTCCAATTATCAAATCTAATCTTAAGATATTATCTTAATTCTTGGGCACAAACAAAGAAAACCATTGATACACAGCCTTACGGGAGTTTCACCGCACCTTTTCAGCAAGTTTCAGGACTTGGACACAAACAATAAAAACCATTGATACACAGGGCCTTAACGGGAGTTTCACCGCACCTTTTCAGCAAGTTTCAGGACCTTGGACACAAACATAGAAAACCATTGATACACAACCTTACGGGAGTTTAACGCACCTTTTCAGCAAGTTTCAGGCCTTGGACACAAACAAGAAAACCATTGATACACAACCTTACGGGAGTTTCAACCGCACCTTTTCAGCAAGTTTCAGGCCTTGGACACAAACATAGAAAACCATTGATACACAACCTTACGGGAGTTTAACCGCACCTTTTCAGCAAGTTTTAGACCTTGGACACAAACAAAGAAAACCATTGATAACACAGCCATACGGGAGTTTAAAACCGCAATCTTTTCAGCAAGTTTCAGGACCTTGGACACAAACAAAGAAAACCATTGATACACAGCCTTACGGGAGTTTAACCGCAACCTTTCAGCAAGTTTCAGGAATTGGACACAAACAAAGAAAACCATTGATACACACCTTACGGGAGTTTCACCGCACCTTTTCAGAAAGTTCTTGTGAATGTGGGGAATGCCAGGCCTCCACCGTGGTTCGGATTCCACGTTAAACTGTAGGTCCTTCATTTCATCTCACAATCACCCTACCATTACACATTAGCGTAAGTGCGTATAACCCGAACGGGTAGTAAGACGGGGTGCTAAATAATAATAAATAATAATAATTCAGAAAGTTTCAGACCTTGGACACTGAGGATCGTTAGTGTTCCGGTAGCCTTAGTGATAACAGCACTTCTAGTGAGATATTTTTAAACAACTCATTTTCAACATGTTCGTTGTAAAGGCTACAAACTGGAGAACAAACTTCTGATAGTGGTGGTCCAAAAACAATAGCTTATGTAACAACAATTCCAACCCCCCCCCCCCTTCACTACATGTCAATTCAAAAACTCATTGAGACAAGAAAGAGGGTAATATTTGGTCTGAATAAGCTCGTTTCGGGGGTTGACTTAAGAGATTGAGACAGCTCGTTTCGGGGGTTTACTTAAGAGATTGAGACAAGGTTTCTGCCTGATCCCATCTCTGTGAAAGCCGGTTGATTTACACTAAAAAACAATTATTTTTTCTATTTATAATAAAATCTTTTTAAACTAATCTGTTTTAAAAAATACCCGCTTGATAGAGATGTTACTTGGGACTGCACGCAACTATCACTGTGTTGAAGTACTCAATCTTTTTTTTTAATAAAAGAGAAAAAAAGCGCAACCATTTAACATAGAGGCTGTGTATCTGGTGTATTTTTGTCTGTGCCCACGGGTAACACATTGCTTAGTGTGTGCAATAATTATTGAGATAGACGAGACATCATGGTGCTGTCTTCTGTATTAAGATTTTGTAAACAGTGGAATTTAAAGCAGCGAAACTGTTCATCCGTATTTAAAACAGTATAAAAAAATTAAATAAACATACTAAAATAATTATTTAACTGGGCAGTCTAAGATTTTTTAAAAAAAACTAAAGAGCGCAAAAAACAGCACTTTGATACGTTTTATTAATCGAAAGTAATCGTTTATCTTAATTTTCTGGTTGATCAGGCGTAAGCTTATAACGTAGAAGTATCCCTAAAACTCTTAGTGTGTTCAAATATAGGTATAAATACGTCAATTAATTCAACAAATAAAATATTTACACACATGGTGAGAATGTAATTTTTATTCTAGTTTAGTAAGCTTTTTACTATCTGTTTAGGCTATATGCGTTTGTATTAATTACTCTAATGTGTTAGGGATGAAGGAGGCATACACACACAACCGGTATTTGAACCCCTTTCTCCCTGTTTGCGCCAGTCCATTCTATTGCGAGAGTGATGCCTTAAGGCTTAGGTCATGGAATGGCATTAGTCTCCTACGAATGAAGATGAACCATCGTGCACACATCACAAACGTTTTGAGAGTAGCGTTTCCTCACATCATAACATATAGTGTACACACCTTTGACAGCATGAGGCAAATGAGCCGAACTCCTCCCTTTTATGTACAGTCTCGGTAACAAAAATTTGCCAGTATTAGCTATGTCTCGCTGTGAACCTGATTCTTCTTCTTGTTCAAATAGAAATAAAATATGACTACCCTGAAAAATATTTACCTCTATATTATAGCTCTTTACAGTTTATGTGTCCTCGAACCCAAAAAAGGGATTATACTATTTGTATTCCCCATGTCTGTTTGTCAGTCCCTGGGCCTAAATCACTGAAGAGTTTGATGGGTTTTGTTAAAATTTTACATCTAGATATTTTATGACTATAGCCTAAGATATTTGTTTGACGTTGACTATAGCCCTTAAATTAAGTGTAGTATACTCACGAGTTTTTTTTTAAATTCCTAATTAAATAAAAAAATTGTTCCATTTGTTTTGCTTCAAGTGGTTATCTGGAAAGTGTTTGACATGACGATTAAAACTATATACTTGTTTTTGTGTAAAAACTCGTTTAGGGGGCTTACTGATGAATGCTTTGTTTTAATTTATATATATATTAGATTTCTTTAACGATTTGGTTCAAAATCATTATCTAGGGAGATTTTTAAAAATATAGATATTAAAAAATCTTAGAAAGTGTATTTATTAATAGCTTAATGATTACTGATTTTTGAAAAATTTGATTAATTTTTTATATTAGCTCTAGAGATTTTGTTAAACATTGGTATTTGGTGCCTATTTTACATGATAAATAATAATGTAAAATAAATATTTTAGGATATTTGAAATTGTTCAAAAATGGACTTTAAGATTTAGTTCAATGTCCATCTAGCATTTTTTTTTCTTTATAAATAAGGATACATTTTTATTTTTACAAACATAAATTATATGATGCTAGGTTAAAATAGCTGATTTTTGAAAAATCGAAATTAAAAAAAATCTGTTTGAACAATTTTGCTTAAAATAATTGTAACAACAAAAATGTTTAATGTGATCAACAAGTTTGAATGTTTATTTTTCCGAGAAAAATGTATTTAAGGGTATCTAGTTTACTTAAAACGTATTTTTGAAAATGTTGTTCCAAGCTATAATACAATAAATAAAAAACACCCCTTCCGTGTCTAAGGCACTACTCTCACAGTAGACTAGACTGCCGATGAGAGGGGAGACTGGTTGAGGTTCGAATCTTAGTCAGGTGTACTGAGGGGGTTGTTTTACCAAATATAGTTTTTCACTCTCCCGCACGCAAATGTGGGTACGTTCCACTAAATACAACTTTCCTACTCCCTAAACCATTAGCTTAATTAGTACATTAGCGTATATCCCTAATGGGTAGAAAGAGGAAGCACTAAAAAAAAACTTTTAAAAATGAGAAAGTGTGTACGATTGTGTCACATTATTTATTTTGATGGTCAATATTCATGACATTATGGGTCTTCACACATTCACAGAATTAAACTATAACTACAATTGATGGGTTTTCACACACACTCACAGACTTAGACTATACCTACAATTGATGGTGTTCACACACACTCACAGACTTTGGCTACACCTACAATTGAGGGGTGTTCACACACACTCACAGACTTAGACTACACCTACAATTGATGGGTGTTCACACACACTCACAGACTTAGACTACACCTACAATTGATGGGTGTTCACACACACTCACAGACTTAGACTACACCTACAATTGATGGGTGTTCACACACACTCACAGACTTAGACTATACCTACAATTGATGGGTGTTCACACACACTCACAGACTTAGACTACACCTACAATTGATGGGTGTTCACACACATTCACAGACTTAGACTACACTACAATTGATGGGTGTTCACACACACTCACAGACTTAGACATACCTACAATGATGGGTGTTCACACACACTCACAGACTTAGACTATACCTACAATTGATGGGTGTTCACACACACTCACAGACTTAGACTATACCTACAATTGATGGTGTTCACACACACTCACAGACTTTGGCTACACCTACAATTGAGGGGTGTTCACACACACTCACAGACTTAGACTACACCTACAATTGACCTGATGTTCATCCAAGTTAACACTTCGCGGTGGAAGTGTGCTGGATTAAATTGAATTTTTGATAGAGAATCTATCCGTTCCTACAACTCTGGCTTGGCACAATCCTTATGAAACGTGATTCGAATCCAGGCTTGTGTTCACGAAGATATTTATCTTGCGCAAAGAGGTAAATTCCTGCTATCCAAATGATAAATATCTTGGAGCTAAAGAAGGTTGTGGTTTTTATGGAAAATTTGCTGTGTTAATTCATTGTGTTGCAGATTAATGCGTGATTGCTATCCATAGAATCAGTCCTAATAGGTGAATCGAACCCAATTAAGTGAAAAATGATAACGTGGACACGGGAATCGAACCCTTTACCACACTTAGACTCAATACACCAACGACTAACGAAATATAGTCCTGGATAAAAGACAAACAAGGATGGCTCAGTTATACAACGTTGGTAGTCAAAGCCATAGGTCCCAGTTTCGATTCCCACCAAAATGAATAAGAAATTAAGGAAAAACCCATTATAAACGGGATGGAGGATTTACTGTGGCATACACCTTTGTCGAACAAGGACTATGAAATATTTTTTTTAGCTCTGTGAGAAAATTTATATTTATATCATACTAATTAAAATTTATTGTGGATTTGATATGGATGCAACATCTCTTCCCTCTTACCCGTGGAATCTCTCATGTCGATTAAATAAAGTACGCTATCTTTAAAATAATGCGCAGCCGACCAAGGACGAGCTTATGGTAATATTATGGTAATTACAATTATTACCAAAGAACGCTCGAGACCAGCGATCGTTCTATCAGGTTCCAATACCGCACAGGTTTCACTCTAGTCGTCGGAACGAGATGAGGGCACTATGATTAGTTATAAAAATGTATCATCGTGTTGCGAAAAAAAGGAACCCATCCGCCTATTCGCGTCGGTACGCTTCACCTGGAACCCTTCCCTAACCCTCCCCCCTCCTCCTTGCCCAAGAAAGTGACGGAAGATTGTGGGGAGACCTTCGGGCGATTTTTTTTTATGGGTGGCTTGAGCAAGGGCAGACCTTCCCTGCCCATCGTAATCTTGCCGCTGAACGAGTATTGCAAAAAAAGTTTTAATCGGGAGAGTAGCTACGGGAGGGGCATGAATGGGAACGCCGTCTTTGAGCGACACTCATAGCCACGAACAATGTATGCATATAGTAAGACACTCAATCGTACAAAGATAAGCACTGGTAGATCAAATCCACATTAAAAAACCCACCTCGGTGGCGTAGTTGGTTAACGCGCTTGTCGTGTAGAGCTCGACTGCTGGGGACGGGGAGATCGAGGTTCGAATCTCGGTCGGGTGAACTGGGGGTGGTTTTTCCTAAATGGTTTTCCGCTCTCCCTCCACGCAAATGCGGGTTCACTTCCTCTAATTCAACCTTCCCAATTCCTAAATCCATTAACGTAATTAGTACTTAAAGTATATAGCCCGAACGGGTAGTAAGACGCGGTGCTAAATATTAATTATTAATATTACACATTAAAAAGGGAAACTTTTTCACTGTCTTCGTAAGAAATTATTTTTTTTAAAGAAAAGGAATTTTTTTTAATATTTCTTCTTCTTCTTATCATTATTAGCACCGAATCTTACTACCCGTTCGGGTTATACGCACTTACGCTAATGTGTAAAGGTAGGGTGATTGTGAAATGAAATGTAGGACCTACAGCTTTACGTTTAATCCGAACCAAGGTGGAGGCCTGGCATTCCCCACATTCACAAGTTGTGATTAATACACGTCTTTTCAGAGGAGAAGGAAGGGTTTGGTAATAAGATAAATCTGTGCCGGGACCGAGTATTGGACCCCGGACCCCCAGCACGGAAGTCTGACACCTTACCCCTAGACCACCGGGCTACCCTATTTCTTGTTAAAATCGATTATATCACAGTGACGCTCTTTAATATATCCTCCAAATTTCGTGGCCTCTTTGGTAAGATACCCCCTAATGATCATGTGATTTGGGTGAAGGAAACCACCAGCTTCAGTGTACGAATAATATAAGGCTTCAATCTTCTGCTACAGTAACCTGCTGATGACGGGGATGTTGGGGTTTAAATTCCAGTTGGTTTCTACCGAAGGTGGTTTTTCCAAAGGAGTTTCCCATTCTACCTCCACGTAAATGCAGGCAGACTACCTCTAAAATTCTGTCCTCCTCATCCTTACCCTTTTAGAGTAATTATCATGTATGAGTATAACCTGAACAGTTATTAAGATACGGTGATAGAAAAAAGTTAAGGAAATCCTTATTGGAGGACATATACCTCCTCGTAATTAAAAATGTACAATAGAGATACAGAATTAATATCAACTAAAACAAGCATAGTGTTTGTTTTAGTAATAGTGACGTTTAAAAAAATAAATTACCGCATATTTTCATGTCATCTCTTGAGGGAACATGACTCAACAAGAGGGTTCCATTGCCCATTGGTCCAATAGGCTAGATTTATTTTGACGAGGGAAACACCTTGGAGGTGACCTGGTGGTATAGGGGTAAGGTGTCAGACTTCTCTGCTGGGGGTCCAGAGTTCAATCCTCGGTCCCGGCACAGATTTATCTGATTGCCAAACCCTTCCTTCACCTCTGACAAGACGTGTATTAATCACAACTTGTGAATGTGGGTAATACCAGGCCTCCACCGTGGTTTGGATCCCACGTTAAACTGTAGGTCCTCCATTTCATCTCACAATCACCCTACTATTACACATGAGCGTAAGTGCGTATAACCCGAATGGGTAGTTAGACGCTGTGATGATAATATAATAATAATAATAATATAATAATATAAACACTTTGGAGGGTCAAAGGTTGAATCTTGGTTGGGTGTGCAAATGTTCTTCTACACACGATCTATAATTCCTCTACCCATCCTCTTTACGCGCAAACGTGAGTGAATTTATCCTAAGCTACCCTCCTAATCCTTAGCCCTAAGAGGAAGTACTTATTAGCTCTTGGTGTTGACGAACTAAATAAAAAAACAATCATACAAGAGCAAATATAGGGCAAGACCACATTTCGAAGCTACGCTAAATCTTGTAATCGTAGTCTGTTTGTTTTTAGTGGGTGCGAGTTTGTCATTATTTTCAAAATATGTTGAGCCCGACCGGGCTTCCAACATATTTACAATAGTTTGGTAGGAAAGAAGAAGATATAAAAAATAAATCAAAGAATCAAATAAATAAATTATATAAACATTTCTCCTTGACAATGATTTTTCAAGAATTATCTTATTTTGTTTTTTATTTTTACTGTAATATGACCAAATATTTATGATTTAATAGCCATTATGCATGAAACTTAACTATTAGTTTAAGTGTTATTACATAAACTTTAATTATGTGCTGTACTTGTTCTTATTTTACAACGGTTTTTTTTTTGTTATTTTACCCGTAGAAGAAATATTTTAATTCCTAAATATTATACAAAAATTCAACCAGAATTTTCAGTTTATATTATCACATTTGTCACATTACACTGTTTTCTGGCTATTAATAAAATTTCTCGTTATTTTTTATAATCCAATAAATTATAAATTTATTTTCAAGATTTATTTTATTTTATATATATCAACGCTTTACTTACTAACTTTTTTATAATATTTTCTAAAATTTCATAATCTAGGCTACCCGCCTCGGTGGCGTAGTTGGCTAACGCGCTTGTCGTGTTGAGCTCGACTGCTGAGGACGGGGAGATCAAGATTCAAATTTCGGTCGGGTGAACTGGGGGTGTTTTTCCTAAATGGTTTTCCACTCTCTCTCCACGCAAATGCGGGTTCACTTCCTCTAATTCAACCTTCCCAGTTCCTAATCCATTAGCGTAATTAGTACTTAAAGCGTATAACCCGAACGGTTAGTAAGACGCGGTGCTAAACAATAATAATAATAAATAATATAATCTAGGCTTAACGTATACATTTTCCTCAAGGGAGAGTGGAAAACCAATGAAGAATCAACATCTTGATACACCTTAGTTATAGGTAATCAAACCCTGACCTTCTTGCCACTGCCAAACAGACCAGAAGACACATAATCCTTTTATGTGACCATTGGTCTTCATGGACTGCACCCACATTCTTTTGGTACTAAAATGGAAAGCAACGAAGTGTTGTAATTAAATAGATGAGGGTGTGTGTGGAATATTGAGTGTAGCGTGAGGTGAGTCAAACCCCGGTTTAACATATCAGATTCTATCAAACTAGTACATATCTTAGTCGGACGATATTATTAATACAAATCTAAATTTGATCAATATACTAATCTGTAAATGCGTATTGCCGCAACAGTTTGTAAGACGCGATGATATAAACGTATGTATAAGTATTCCATTAAATATATAATGCCATAAATAATTACTTGGTACACTTAGACGTACCATAATTATTTTTAAACTTAATTTGGATAATATTTTGGCTCCTAATATTTTTTAAAAGTTATACAAAAAAATTAATAATTAGACTTGAGCATAGGAAATTGTATCTTTTTATTTAAATGTGTAGGTATATTTGTATATTACATTTCAGTGTAAAATATAGATAAAACAATAAAACTGGTGCCTTAAGCAGGTATATGAATTTAAGTTAGTAATATAGCTTGGATAAAAAAATAACCAATTTTTACTAATTTCATATTTTAATCAAATATTTAAATCAATTTATTAATGCATGGGTGTATGCACGTTATTTATTTTGAGGGAGCTAAGTTCCAAATGAACGGTTGGCACCTCCTAAATTTATTTGACCCTAGTTGTAAGTAAGAATAGGGCACTGCTTGCACCCCTTATACATGTTCAAACCAATTTGATCAGATACCGCGTTGATCAAAACTAAAGAATCAGTGGATGAAAAAACGGGTAGATTAGGAATAAATATTTATTTTTATGTTAAGCAGAATCCTTCAAGCGTCCCTTTATTTATTGTGTAAACTTATATAATTATGTAAAAAGAATTAACAGTTTGCGTGTTTTTATTTTACGTTTAAGTGGGCACGATATTTTCAAATAATATTTAGGTAATTTCACAAATTTAATCTTAACTGAGACGTATCAGTGGGCATGATTGTCAATATATCAGTAAAACCTTGTTTTGTTTTCTAGTGACGTATGGGTTGGAGTTCAAACACCAGTTTAGTCTACTGTGATGGATTTCCTTAAAATATATTCCAATTTATCTCCTATCAAAAGTAGGAACAATCCCTCTCAGCTTTACCAACCTCAAACACACCTAATTAAAGTAAATATCTAACAGCACAAACAAGTAGTAAGACGTGAAATAAAATTTTCTTTGTTATGAAGTGAGCTGATTTTATAATGTTTATAAGTTTTATTAAAGTTATTTATGTCTAAGTCATCAAATAAAAATGCTTAGAAGATGATTAGAAAAGTAATTAATACGTAACACAAAAAATGTATAATCATATAAATATTAGAAATTTGTATTCGAAACATATGTAAATATAAATAATATAGATGCACAAATAGCACATTGGCACTATATATGTAAAATGTTTTAATATATAGCAAATGCATATAATATTAATTGTTTTTAAAAATAATTTTAATTAGGGTTATTAAAGATTTATATATAAATCTAATTATTTATTTTAATTTTGATTTAATCCTAACACTTAAGAGTTATTTGTAATTTATTTCTGTACCTTAATTGATTATTAATTAATAATTATATATTTAATTGATCCAGTTTTGTAAATAATTAATTACATTTGGTTTTGTCTTTGTAAATTTATTTAGACCTATTAGATAAATATTTTACATCTTCATTTCAGTACAATAAAGTGTTTAATTAATAATTGGTTAAAATGTAGTTATTAAATTAATTCTAAATCAATTCTTGTTTTGACTAGTGTACTATAACTCATGTTAACCAAGCAAACAGGCTTATAAAGTTCCTAAAGATAGAGAGAGAAAGAGAGCAAAAAATAGAGAGGGCCAGAGTGAAGTAATATTATTACCCTCGAGTACATCACATCTATTACGTTCTAATTCACTCTGTTATAGAAATCCCCCCCACATAATCGTCCCCTACCACCGCCATATTTTTTGGTCATCCTCTCATCTTCACTCATTATTATTGTTACTAGTTTTATTATCTGGAGAGACACGTGGTCTTGAGCTAGAAAGATATAAATACGTGGATCATCTTCAGTTAGAAGTACAGTTCACAACTTCTCCTTTAATACAGTGGAACATTCTAGAATATCTCAACATGGCAAAGGTAAGCATAGCTTATGGCCCCAATAAGAAAAAAACTACCATTCACTATACTACTTTGGATATTATTTACAAAAAGAATAATTTGATTTATATTAAAGTGAAGATTTCTTTATTCTGTGATTTGGGGCAAGGTGGCAGGGAGGGGGAAGAAAATAATCTAACATACAATTTGACTAGCGATCAATATTCAAACAATATTCCCATGATAATATGTGCATTGACTCAAAAGTGTAGGTGTTTTTTATATAGAAATTGGTCTTTGAATACAAATTTTAAATTTTCTTTAGAATTTTGAATTCATATTTTAATTCTTTAGTCTTTAAAGAATGTAGAATTATTATATTATCAAAATATTTAAAAGTGAATTTTGAAAAAATTGTTGATGCTTGATACCACCAACAAACGCTGTTTTGTTTGTCATCATATGTCACAATAAAAAAGATAGCCTTTTTAACATAAATAAATTATATCAATCCAACTTTGACTTTTTTATATGATTTTGTTATTTTCCCAACTACACAAGCCCATATAATTAGTGCTGCCAATTGCTTAAAATTATTATGATTTCAAATCAAGGCTTTCGTAATTGTATTCCAGATTTTTTTTTTTTTTTTTGAGAATATTACTAAGCTTGAATCTCGTAGGATTTGAGGGATTCAAGGATTTGGGATTCTCTTTTTAGTTTTTTATTGTGGTTTTTTCCCACAAATTTCCATCCGGGCTGTTTTAATTACTTTACTGGACTAGGTTTGAAGCAGGTAAAATTTTAAAGTAATTCTACTAGTTTTAGCGTGGAGGAACAGTGAAAACTCACTTGGGATTTTTTTAAATCTCCACTACTCATCAACTGGGATTCTAACCCCGATATCCTCATCACCAGAAAACTGGAAAATGTGAGACTAACATTTGTTCCATGTGCCCATGGATGGATAAAGTTAACTCGATTGTAAAAATTTTAGGTACTTTTTGGATCGTATAACTATAAGTCTTAATACTGTACTTTCTATTCACATTTTGAGTAAACTTTAATCTTAGCGAAAAAATATTGAATAAATGGACTTGCACAAAGTGGATTGCATATTTTATCTTTTTGAATTTTTTGAAAATTATTATTTTAGTCACTATTATATATAATATTTATATACTTTCATTTTATTTATTCTTATTTTTTATCATTAAGTCTTGATATCTGTTCAGGCTATAGGCATATTTTATGATGATTAACGATTACACTAATGGGGTAGGGATAAGAAATAAAGCATTTTAGAAGTAATCTACCCGAATTTGCTTGGAAGGATAGTGGGAAACCATTTAGGAAAAACCACTCTCAGTAGACCCGACCATGATCCAAACCCAATCTTCTGTTTTCAACAGGACAGTTTAGCATAAGAGTGAAGTCTTAGATTATTTGGCAACTGGAATGGTCTATAATTTTATTCATTAGGAAACTAGAAGAAAAGTATTTTGTTTCTTTTGAATGGTCCTGAGAAATGTATATTATTTTGGTTTCCAGAAAAGTCATCAAAGTAATTTGATTAATTATGAAAGCAAAAATTAAATTTTCATAGGATATCTATTTGACAAATATTACCATGTTTCAACATTTCTTGTATTTGAAAATATCCATTTAAATATTTAAATTAAAAAATATAAATAAATATTTTAAAAATTAATTTTTGTAATCATAGTATACCTTGAAATTACTGTCATGTGTATATTATGGGGGCGTTCAAGTTTACGTAAGCATCTTTTTGGCTATGTTGGACCCCTTAACCCCCATTGTATGCAAAATAAGCAAATACGAGACCCTTCTCTCCCTCCTTGTCATGCTTACATTATATTTGTCAGCTTTTTTCACAGTAAAAATCATTATTGTTTATACAATTTATAAATTTCTGATAACTATTCATGTAAAGGTTTAAATAAATAGTGCGAAATATTCACAATTATTAACAACGTTGTAAGATGAATTTACATTTATTGTTGCCCTAAACAACTAAAATTAGAAAAAGTTATAAAATAATATAAAAAATGTATCTATATAATAAAAATATGAATAGTTAATAGATAAACTACTATAGTTATAAAAAATTCTAAACCACTTTTAAACTGTTTACCAAAGTCCTTGAATATACGTCTCGACACTTTTAACTATTTTGTATCCCTTTGGGTTAATTGGATCAATGTGCCATTCTTGCCTCTCTTTCTGATACACCCTACCCCATTGTCAGCAAAAATAAGCAAAGCTCCAATCCGGTTACCCCCTAGGATGATTGCGTAATACTTAACATCCCTATGATATAAGACCAAGCAGTGCCCACAAGTGTATTTTATAAGAAATAAATCCAGCATATTTTGGATAATTTCTTCTTCCCAAAACAACAAGTAAACATTAATTAATTCATTTTCGGGATAGAAAATGGATGATTTAAAAATAAGTACTTACTCAACAAATTGATTTGAAGAAATTAGATTAGTTTGAATAATCTTATTTTAAATTCATAAACAGGATGAGGTTGAAAAAATATATAACACATTAAAAACATAGTTATATTAATAATTATCTTTACATGAGCAGATAGATTTAATATTAATCAGTCTTTTAAAAATAGATTAAAAATAAAAATAAAGTTACTTAGTTTAAATATATATATCATAATACGTAGTATGTACGTTATAAAGTATTTAAATTTGGAAGACGCATCTTGTCATAAACTAATATTAATTGATAATTTAATATTTTAAAATAAGTCAACCTTAATTAACTCGAATAATAAAAGTTCTGGTTGGATTCTTATGGTCAAGAGGTTTTTTCAACTATATTTAAACCTGAGTCAATATTTTAAACATTTAAAAATGTATTTAAAAAAATTAACTCAATTTGTTCCTAGTTTACTAGACATATTAAAAATGATGTTACTAAGCTTACAATGTTCTTGTCTCGTTTGTTTCAGATATTCCTTCTAGCTGTCATCTTGACGGTTGACTGGGGTGATGGCCGAGCCTCCAGTGGATCGGGAATATCTTCCTCCGGGCAATTCCAGGTTCGGAGGGTCTTCCGGTGGGGTTCGACTGCCCTTTCTACTCAGTATGGTGTTCCT
The DNA here is from genome assembly GCA_039000515.1 of Timema cristinae. Classification (NCBI taxonomy): domain Eukaryota; kingdom Metazoa; phylum Arthropoda; class Insecta; order Phasmatodea; family Timematidae; genus Timema; species Timema cristinae. The sequence continues at coordinate 38,772,323 of JBCFYV010011172.1, read as the reverse complement.
GATGCTGGTGTCCGTTTTGGTGGTGCTAGTTCACCTTCTTCCCAGTATGGTGCTCCTTCCGTCAATGGTGGTTCTCGATTTGGTGATTCTAGCGCACCCTCTTCCCAGTATGATGCTCCTTCCGCTGCTGGTGGTGCCCGTTTCGGTGGAGATAATGCTCCTTCCTCCCAGTATGGTGCTCCTTCTGCTGCTGGGGGAGCCCGGTTCGGTGATTCTAGCGCACCTCTTCCCAGTATGGTGCTCCTTCCAACAATGGTGGTGCCCGTTTGGGTGTGCTAACGCTCCTTCTCCCAGTATGGTGCTCCTTCTGCTGCTGGTGGTGCCGTCTTGGTGGTGCTAACGCTCCTTCTTCCGAATATGGTGCTCCTTCTGACTGCTGGTGGTGCCCGATTTGGTGGTGCTAACGCTCCTTCTTCCATATGGTGCTCCTTCTGCTGCTGGTGATGCCCGATTTGGTGGTGCTAACGCTCCTTCTTCCCAGTATGGTGCTCCTTCTGCTGCTGGTGGTGCCCGATTTGGTGGTGCTAACTGCTCCTTCTTCCCAGTACGGTGCTCCATCTGCTGCTGGTGGTGCCCGTTTCGGTGGAGTAATGCACCTTCTTCCCAGTATGGTGCTCCATTCTGCTGCTGGTGGTGCCCGATTTGGTGGTGCTAACGCTCCTTCTTCCCAGTATGGTGCTCCTTCTGCTGCTGGTGGTGCTCGATTTGGTGGTGCTAATGCTCCTTCTTCCCAGTACGGTGCTCCATCCGCTGTTGGTGGTGCCCGTTTCGGTGGAGATAATGCACCTTCTTCCAGTATGGTGCTCCTTCTGCTGCTGGTGGTGCCCGATTTGGTGGTTGCTAACGCCTCCTTTTCCCAGTTAGAGTGCTCCTTCTGCTGCTGGTGGTGCCCGATTTGGTGGTGCTAATGCTCCTTCTTCCCAGTATGGTGCTCCTTCTGCTGCTGGTGGTGCCCGATTTGGTGGTGCTAACGCTCCTTCTTCCCAGTATGGTGCTCCTTCTGCTGCTGGTGGTGCCCGATTTGGTGGTGCTATGTCCGACAACAGTGAAGGCTATGCAGCATCTCGTGGCTCATTCAATGCTGACGATGACATGTCTGTAAGTTATTGTTCAAGTAAACATAATTCAAACAAAGCTCCTAAGATTGATTTAAATTTAAATAATATCATCTTGAATTTAGATTTTGATCTATAATTTAATTTATGACGAATAAGAAAACTTAAATTATAATTAATATTCTTACTAAAAGTATTTTAAATTTGTTATTTTTAGTCAAGATAGTTGTGTTCAAATCAATAGTAATTTAAAAAAATTAATATCGCCTAGAAGTTTACATAATTTTCTCTGTTTAATACAAATAATTTCAAGATTTATATTTTCTTGGCATAAATAACATAATGTATTTATTATTTATTGAAAAAACCAATACTTTAAACGGAAGATTTTCAAAACATATTTGTGAGCTCAATCATTAAAAAATAATCTAGAATACCTTGCCAAGGAAAGGTGAACCATCTACACCAGTTATTCAAATAAAAGTTTCACTTAATGTTTAATGAAATAATATTTAGAATAAAGCATTTTTGCTATAGCTAGGATATTTCAGACTCTCGATCACAAAGCTATTGGTCTTCCTGAGTGAGAAACCATATAAACATAATTAATATTTTACATCCGACAAACTTTCATAATTATTGACCCTCTTAAGGGTATGTCCTACTTGAAGTGAAATATCTTCACAACACAGAATCGCTTAAGAGTAATATCATATATGAATCTTCAAAAAGACACAAATTTTCCTATATTATTTTTACAATTTTCTTTTAAATTCTGTTTAAACATATGAATTGATTGTTTGAAAAATCTATATCTATCTTGCTAACGTTTTTGAACCGTAACATTACGGAGTTTTCCTTTAAATATCGTAGAAAGGCTTTTTATTTCCAATTTCACATGTTTTATTTACAAATTCAACATTTTAAATGTAAGGGTTTTTAAATTTATGGGGCTGTATTTATATACTACCCTATCATTTCGAGTATTTAAGAAAGAAAAAATCCTCAAATGCTTTTGAATTTCCGGATGACCTCAACGCATCTCAGATTCCGCTAAAGCGGATACCCCCTGATAGATAATAACATTATAAACTGTGTTTACTCCCCACAGGAGCCCGCGAACTACGAGTTCTCGTACGAGGTCCAAGACGCCGAGTCCGGCAACGATTTCGGCCACAAGGAGAGCCGCCAGGGCGACGATACCCGCGGGTCTTACCACGTCCTCCTCCCCGACGGCCGCAACCAGATCGTCGACTACGAAGCCAACCAGGACGGCTACAAACCCATGATCCGCTACGAGGACTCCGGAGTCACGGAGGAGCTAATGGACATGGATATCCTGGAGCCACTGGAGGTCAAGGATATTCTGGAAGTTCCGGACAAAGGGATTCGGTCTCCGGAGGATACCCTGGATCAACTGGAGGTCAAGGATACCCTGGAGCCACTGGAGGCCAAGGATACCCTGGAAGTTCAGGACAAAGGGATTCGATCTCCGAAGGATACCCCGGGGGCTCTGGTCAGGGACCTTATTAAGTCAAAATATCAAAAGGGACTCCGAGAAGAATCATTTCTAAAAGTGGGATAAATTCAGGGTCAGTAATCATACAAAGGAATTCGTCTATAAGAGAGCTTTAAAAATATGAACAGCTCTTTCTCGAATTTAAAATTATTTGGAATTCCTATATCATAAATTAAGAGTACATACATTATAATCTACACATCAGTATTATTGGTCGATAAGTTAAACATTAAGAATTGAGGTGAGGTGTTTTTGCATTATCGTAGCCATGATTCTGGTTCATTCCTGAGCTATCTTACTTTGGAATGGTTCGAATTAAGAGTCCCAACGGATCAGGATTCTGTGCCATGTGATGGTAAAATGTACACTTTTTGGATATATATGTAAATAAGCACTGTAGAACTAGATAGTCTATTAATAATGTTGTATATATATTTATTTGTATTTAATGTATAATAAAATACTTTTATGAACAAAATGACAAAGTTTATAATTTGATCCAACCATACGGCATCTGTGGTGATAGTATTAATCATAAAATATTTTGCTTTTGTTTCAAATTTTTAATGTGTTTGAAAATATAAATTTCTTTCAAAAAATTCAATAAAATATTTACATCTCTGGCGGAAATATAAAACTACTACAGTTTACTTCAGATTCTGCGATTCGATCATCGATTTCCTCCATCACCAGCAAACCAGAATAAATGAGTTGGATATTCAGAAACACGTGCCTACAGCATGGGTTAATTTACTAAGTTATTTTAATTAAAGTTTTTTCTTTTTCTTTAGAATATTTGCACAATTCTATCAATTGAATTAAAATTTAAAAACCTATTTTTTATGGGTTGTATAGTTCCGTGTTAACACCAAGGATATTAACGGTTTAAACTATTATAATAAAGGTTTATTTGGCTACTTTTAGAGGAAACTCACTAACATTAGTGAGCTCCACCGGACATCAGTCAATTATCAGAACGTTGTCCATCAATTTCCTCAGCATAGATCTTCTAATTATTTCAACCCCACCCTGTATATGAAGTTGACATCTACTCCATGATACTAAGCTATATATGTTTTTGAATTTCTAATTGAAATATAGCCTTTAATTTATCTTTGAATTGAAATATGAACAATATTAAATAATACATTATCAACTTAGTTAGTCTTGGGGTAAAATACTCTCCTCTGGACCCAATGTTCGTGGGTTCAAGCCCAGCAAGGGTCTATGGGTTTTTCTGGAGCAATAAAATCCGTAGCACAACTTCTTTCGGAAGGGAAGTAAAGCTGTCAGTCCCATTTCGATTGTGTTAAGTAAAAGATCCTGGAACCCATTAAAATTGGAAGCCGTTTTCGTTCTCGCTCATAATAAAAATTCGTGTACTGATATAATCAGTCGGTTCAGAAAGTACTCGTTGAGTACCTCAAATAAATAAAATAAATAATACATTATATTCATAGAGAATAACCGTTGTTAGCACTGTTTAAGACGTTCAAAATAATTTTAAAAACAACATGACCTAAATACGCGAGTGATTGTTTAGAATTTTTAATTTTAAACCACTTGAGATGAGTTATTAAACAAAAGAATTTTATGTGGCCACAGTATTTAGACAATATTGAAAAAATCATATACACATTTCATTATGGGTAGGTTCAAAAAATGTTACTGTCAAATTTATTTAAAACTGATCAACACATTCATCATTTGGAACAAATACAACAGACAAAAAAATGCCAAATAGTCGGGTTAAATAGAGTCTCAATACGCTCGGCCATTTTGATTTTATGATATGTAAATTTGGATATCATGGCTTCTTATCTTATCTTACTAATATTATAAATGCAAAAGTTTGTGTGTTTGGATGTTTGTTGCTCAATCACGTCAAAACAGCTGAACGGATTCGAATGAAACTCTGTACGTTGGTAGAGTATGTCCTGTAATAACATATAGGACTATTCCCAACCTTTGTTTTTAAATAATAATAAATATATGATTATAATGTTATTGAAATGATGTTGTTTAAGAATTTGTGATTTAATGTTTTGTAATTGAAATAAATAATAATTAGTGGGACGTAGTTTCATATTAATAAATAATAAATATGATGTGATTTTAGCTATGTAGTTCGAAAAAAATATTGTTTCATTTATTTATTTATCTTACTAATTATGAAGGTAAAATTTTAAAACAATATATAATTTATAACTTAAATAATATATACTTCTTTCATTACGAAATATTTAAAAGTGAAAATTAAAATACGGCAAAACTATTTACAGCCAGAACTGAGAAAAATGCATAGATATTTGAAAAAAAAAAGTTTGATCTATGACCAAAACAGTTTAGTTAAAAATTAAAATATTTCATCAATTATTGTGGGCGAAGCCACGACGGGTATAAGCAAGTATTTTAATAATACTGATAGATATATAGGGTTAATATAGCCAACCCAACATTTTTAAATAAAATAGGCGTATGTGATAATTTAGCACGAGCTTTCAGATTGCTTCCAAATGGATGTGGTTCAAGAAGCCACTAGGTACTAAATTTAAATAGTAATAATCTAGGCCAGTGTGGTCCAAACTGGATTCTATGACCTGTTATCGTCTGGTCCATAAACTAAAATGATTTTCTTGTAATATATAATATAAAAGGTGTAAATTTAATCTTAAGCTTCAAAAAAATTAAGATACAAAAATAGGTTTTATCGATCATCTCATTAAATTTACATTTTTATGGTCATAATTTTACTGAGTTTTAGTTATCTACTGGTTCTCAATATTTTTATTAAAATTAAAAGTGTTATTTGATTATAATCATTCCTTTTTTTATTTTGTTTGCGACCAGATGTTTTCTGACTTATGTACTGTACTTAGATTAACCCGTGACTCGCGAGTGATGGAAGGTTGGCCCACACTTGGTTGAGGCAGTTTGGAAATTTCGAATATTGCTAACAATAGACAAGTGTGACCCATATAATGTTTTATAGTAACTAAGTAAACCTTTATTTAATAAAAAAAATCTATTCTTAAGTAAACAGAGGCAAGGCTTAAGAAATTAGAATAAACTCTAAAATCCTGGGAATCTTGGCCAAAGTAAGATATTTCATCCACTCTTCTACCCTGAGGATTCCTTAGTAAGATTAAACTTAATATGTCTTATTTATAATAGTATTGCCATAATATTGAGTGTTTCCTCTATAGAGTATTTTGTCATCAATTAGAGACTAGAAATGTTTTTAAATAACAAAATTAAGTAAAATATGACTTAATAATATTTAATGGTGAAAAAAAATTCAGAGTCCAGCTCTTTTATTCAACAAATCAAAAATAATCTTAAACAGAGCTATTATAGTTAGAGGCTTAGTTAGGATAGCATTTGTTTGCATCTTTTGCCACTTAATATCTAAACAAATACTGTATTTAATTCAACCAAAATTTTTACACATGTATTTAGATTAATAAACAACTTAGGTGTTAGTGATAACATTCAGATATCTATAGATGTTTGTTAATAAATATACTAAAATAGAAGGATAGATAAAAATAATACATAGTGGTTTTTTTCATCAAATTTTTTTATTATAAATTTACATATATAGGGTGTTCAGAAATGCATAGCCTAAACTGCACAAATAGATTGTTTGAACCAAAATTAATACAAAATCCCTATACACTTACATCCAGAAAACAATACTAATACCATTAAATTGTGTCCAAAGAGTTGGGCGCGTGGTACTTACAGTCCTCGACCACTTGGATCACGGTAACAGAACATACTACAATTAAAATTAAACACCTAACCAGTCCATGTAGAAATGAGATTACGTTCTGAGGGTCATCGTTAACAGTCCTACATAATGGAAAGTGCTTTACATTATTATATGTGCAGTTCTGTGCGCCTTACTCCTATGCAACCTGTTTTACATGCATGCTTGAACAGCTCTGCTCTCCTGACACTATACGCTGAAACTATGAACACAATTTAATGGTATTAACATAGCTTTACGGATGTAAGTGTATAAGGATTTTATATTACTTTAGGTTCAAACAAGCTTTATGTGAAGTTTGTGCTATGAGTCTCTGTATACTGTACATACGTACCTATCACGCCGTTCCTTTACAGAGTAGGCAAAAAACATTGCATGTAGCTCAAAAAACAGCAACTCCATACTTAATACATCTTCACTAACTTTCTCCACACTTTTCTATCCTTGAATACTACCTTCGCTTCAACAACATCCATACACCGAGTCTTATATTCGCTTTGATTTTTAAAACTCTTTATATTTTTCTTTTTCACATATGCTTCTACAAATAAACTTAATACAAATAAATATATATAGAACGGATATTCCAAACTTGATACTCAATATATAAATTTGTATGGACCACGAACATTATGATAAACCAGCATACAATGCAGCCGCATTTTCCTTTTTATCAAAGTTGTAGAAATACGTCGTCCGGGATTGTTTTACTTTGCTACATTTAATTGCATTAAATTCACAAAGGGTACTTTTTTTTTAAATAATGCTTGAAAGAAACTCCAAAAGTTACTGGTGACAAAATAGAAAGTAAATCCTATGGATGCATAAATTAATTCTCTTTTTGTATTAAAAGGATAGGTCTAATTAGTCTAAGTTATTTTTACTTGAAATATTGAGAATATTGTGACTTTTTTTAATGCAACCCCCACAGTATTTTAAAATTTCAATATGAACCTTTAAACCAAATGAGTTTGACCCCCCTGATAAAGAATATTTGAACTCATTAATGTCATCTAAGTTGTTTTCAGCATCGCACCTAACCGTTCGGGCTATCCGCCAACTGTTTATTGGTTTGTTCACTGTTTTAAGATCTTGGATTAAAGTTAAGGTATATACATTATTTGAAGGTGTATCTGGATATGCGTCATCTAATCATTTAATTAATTAAACATATTAAAAACTATATTGGGAAGATCTAGTGTCCACGAATTAAATAATGTATGTTTCAAAACATTAAAACATATTTTTGTTAAGAAAGGATGAGATAAGATCAGGCTAAAACAATTTTTTGTTCGTAATATTATTTTATTATTCAGAAAATAATACAAAATAAATAGATATACATTATAATTAAATTAAATTTTACAAGTGCGTTTTACCATTTAACAAACATTGTACAAAATTCTTAGTAACTGTATTTTCACATGTCACAATATTTGTTTTTCGATGGTACTCTTTAATAAAAACATTGCAAAGTAAAATAAATCATCAATGATCACGTAGAAGTATAGTATCATAACTATATAGAGTCTTAACAAAATTCTGTTGATATAATATTTGCCTTTAGTCAAAATAATACTGATCTGTTTCTATTAACTGGACGTAGAATATACCCTATAATAAAATATTGTGATCACCAATTAATACTTAAAATTGACCAATTTTTGTATATATCCTGAAGCTCTTGCATCGAAGTCAACTATAAGAACATCCTAATAATATCACAGGTTCTGATGATACTCCCTTGCAATGTTTCTCCTTGGAGCTCTCCAACTGATGGATAGGCTTAATAAGGGCCTTGTCCAGCCCCCCTAGAGTATCCTCCAGAGGTCGTGTCCTTTTGTCCGGAACTTCCAGAATATCCTTGACCTCCAGTGGCTCCAGGATATCCTTGTCCGTTAGCTCCTCCGGTGACTCCGGAGTCCTCGTAGCGGATCATGGGCTTGAAAGCCGTCCTGGTTGGCCTCGTAGTCGACGATCTGGCTGCGGCCGTCTGATAGGAGGACGTGGTAAGACCCGCGGGTATCGTCGCCCTGGCGGCTCTCCTTGTGGCCGAAATCGTTGCCGGACTCGATGTCCTGGACCTCGTACGAGAACTCGTAGTTCGCGGGCTCCTGTGGGGAGTAGGTATATATGTGATTATAAGTTTTTAGTTAGTCTTTTCCCATGCTAGAGATTGCCATTAGCGACCAAATGTTTATATTTAACGTTAACAGGGCCAGAATGGGAAATTTTAAGGGGACGGTATTGCCCTGTTGTGTCTGTATACAGTCTTACCTCCTAGTGATAGTAACAGGGGCAGTGTTATACTGGGTGGCAAGGCAACCTCTAAAGTAGGGATACTGGTTTGCAGGAATAGTGCAAACGTGCTCAAAGTAAGACTTAGCAAGGGTTGTACTTGTGCTAGACTGGCTAAAATGTGCTAACACCATCAGTATAGCGTCCTTACCGTAAGCAACGAATACTGTCAGAGGTACGATTAATGCTAGTAGCCTGGTCTACTCTAAACTGATTACTAAAAGAATCTGTACAATATTAGCCTCGGATGATCAAAGCTATGATGGGCAGCTGAGACTAAAATTGAAGGGCCCATTTGTTGAAACTGTCGAAGGTAAACATAGTTTTATGTTGACAACATATTTATCTAAAAATGTATTGAATTTAACCTTTCCCTCACAAGTAAGGATCCATCATTCATCAATAAATAATAGGTTGCATCTATAAACCACGTTGTGCTTTTTACTACCTATTTTTTTGAGCATCCACTACACATGTAACACCATATATATAGTTAGTTTGCCCCCTCTCCAACCTGCTCTATGTAACTTTTCACATGAATAGTAAAAGCCATTATTTAATTAGGAAGATTTTGTGAAACCAAATGAAGGACTCAGATTAATACTACAGAGCATAGTAAGCTCTGTAATTATTTCAACCAATGGTGAAAACATGAAAAATAATATTATTGCTTCAACATTAAAAAGTACCATATGATCTGTGTTACGTAACACTATGATAAACCCACCCTTCCACCTTGTAGAAATTAGAGCTTCCCCCTAATACTCTCTCAACAACGTTAAGTAGTTTATGGATAACCCAATAGCACATTTTGCCTACAGGAAAGTAAAACCTTTGTTTTAAATAATAGTTTATTAAGACCATGTATCACCTACCAGACAAAACCTAGCTTAGATATTCAATAAATATTTCTCAAAAGATTTTAGGATTAAGACCAGCGAGACTTTTACTATATTTAAAAAAATACAACATAATTTAAAAATATTTTTATATTATTTCAATTCAAGGGAAGAATGAAAAAAATCTCACTTTGATACGTTTTATGGTTTAATGGAAATAATGTCTATAATTTCAAGGTTAATTGGCCATTAGGTGAGTTCTTAAAATAACTAACACGAGTGTTAAAATAATATATTGAAACTCTTTTTATCATATTTATCTAGAATTTATATTTTACTACCAGATAACTTTACCACTGACGTCACAAAACAATTAAAATCTTGGTGAGGCTTGGTGAGGGTTTTCGGCAGTTCAAACTAGATTTATATTTTTTTTACTCAGGTTAATGATATATAACGTTTACTTTCTACACACAAATTTATATCAGCATTACACAGCTCCCTTAATATAGAAGATCACATTTCACAATATACAAGTTAAAAAAACTAATTAATTGGGCCTCAACAAAGTTTGAACCAAGATTATCAACACAGTATCCTTTGTGCAATAGGCTTCCGTTTATTTGCGGTAGACGTAAGGTATTAATACCATTTTTATTGTGCAGTTAAACATAATAATTCAAGAAGAAGGAAGATAAAATTATGTATATCCATCTAATGAATGGACCTAGACAATGTATCTATCTATTTTTTTATCCAAGCTTTTAATTGCAACGAAATGTTTTTGTATGAAATTGCACTTTGTGGGTACCATATTGACTTGGGTTATAATCTGAATATAAAAAGTTGGAAAAATGTCAATAAACTGATAGTTGGGAATAATATTTCATTTACGTGCATCTAAGTTACAAAGAAACACAGCTTTTAATCTAAAATTCCATAGCGATAAATTTGAAAACTAAACAAAAGCAATAGCCAAATATTAAATTCGAATATTAAGTTGAACCACTTTTTTTTAACATGAATGTAAAATATTGACATACACAAATATGAAATATAGTTAATAGTCATCAATATCAAACATGACACAATGCTTAAGATTTTAAAAATTTAATTTAAAATTTTGTTGAACATCTGCACCTTAAGCCAACTTTTACACTTAACTGATTTATTTTGATTGTTTTTATGAAAAAAGGGTGTAGAAAAAGCTTTCTCACCCAAATATTTAATAAAAAGGGTCATAAAGTATTTTAATTATTTTGTTTAAATTCACTATTTCTTTACATTCCCAAATATTAGGTACTTATTTAATTCCATATTCCTACACATCGCAAACACCTTTATCCTCACTCAATACGCTTTCAGAATTAATTATCTAAACTATTACATTCTTAGGTATACATACATAATTGGAATGTAACTCACAGACATGTCATCGTCAGCATTGAATGATCCACGAGATGCTGCATATCCTTCACTTTTGTCGGATATAGCACCACCAAATCGGGCACCACCAGCAGCAGAAGGAGCACCATACTGGGAAGAAGGAGCGTTTGCACCACGGAACCGAGCACCAGCGTTAGTGTAAGGGCCACCAGCATTAGTGGAAGGGGCACCATACTGGGAAGAAGGTGAACCAGCACCCCTGAATCGAGCACCACCAGCAGTAGAAGGAGCACCATACTGAGAAGAAGGAGCATTAACATCACTTAATCGAGCACCACCATTAGTGGAGGAGCACCATACTGTGAAGAAGGAACGTTTGCACCACGGAACTGAGAACCAGCATTAGTGGAAGGAGCACCATACTGGGAAGAAGGTGAACCAGCACCCCTGAATTGAGCACCACCAGCAGCGGAAGGAGCACCATACTGGGAAGAAGGAACGTTTGCACCACGGAACTGAGAACCAGCATTAGTGGAAGGAGCACCATACTGGGAAGAAGGTGAACCAGCACCCCTGAATCGAGCACCACCAGCAGTAGAAGAAGCACCATACTGAGAAGAAGGAGCATTAACATCACTTAATAGAGCGCCACCATTAGTGGAGGGAGCACCATACTGTGAAGAAGGGGAACTGTCACCACTAAATTGGGCACCACCAACAGCAGAAGGAGCATCATACTGGGAAGAAGGAGCGTTAGCACCACCGAATCGAGCAACACCAACAGTGGGAGGAGCACCATACTGGGAAGAAGGAGCATTAGCATCACCAAATCGGTTACCACCAACATTGGAAGGAGCACCATACTGGGAAGAAGGAGCGTTAGCACCACCGGCAGTGGAAGGAGCACCGTATTGGGAAGAAGGTGAACCAGCACCCCTGAATCGAGCACCACCAGCAGCAGAAGGAGCATCATACTGGGAAGAAGGAGCGTTAGCACCACCAAACCTGGCACCACCAGCAGCGGAAGGTGCTCTATACTGGGAAGATGGAGATTTAGCACCACCGAAACGAGCACCACCATTAACGGAAGGAGCACCATACTTTGAAGAAGGTGAACTAGCACCACCTAATCGAGCACCACCTAATCGAGCACCAGCATTAGTGGAAGGAGCACCATAACTGGAAGAAGGTGAACTAGTGCCATCAAAACGTGTACCACTAACACCGGAAGGAGTGCTATAACGAGAAAAGGGTGATTTAGCACCACCGACTCGAGCACCAGCATTAGCGGAAGGAGCACCATACTGGGAGGAAGGTGAACCAGCACCCCTGAATCGTGCTCCACCAGCCGGGGAAGGAGCATTATATTGAGAAGAAAGTGCATTAACACCACCGAATCGAGAACCACCAAATTGGGCATTGCTAGCGTCAGGAGCGCCATACTGAGTAGAAAGGCAGTCGAACCCCCACCGGAAGACCCTCCGAACCTGGAATTGCCCGGAGGAAGATATTCCCGATCCACTGGAGGCTCGGCCATCACCCCAGTCACCGTCAAGATGACTGCTAGCAGGAATATCTGGAACAATCGAAGCAAGAACATTATTTACTGAAAAGAATCGGAAGTTTGTTAACATTTTTAGATGCTTTCAATGAAGAGACATCCACTTCGGTGACCATATGGTTTGAGGCGCTATTCTCACATTAGATGACTGATGAGGACTGAGAGATTGATGGTAAAATCTCATTCGGGTGTACTAAGGGTGTTTTTTCCAAAATAGTTTCCCTCTCCCACTCCACGCAATTGGGGAGATACTTCCTATGATTATAACCTTTCTCATTATTAAAACCATTAACGTAATTAATAAATATCTTAAAACTTTTACGGATCAGAATTCACCAGATTAAATAAACAGACACAGATAATAGAATATAGGCCTATATTTGGTTTAAAATGTATGTATAGATCATTTTTTCTTAATCATATTAAATTGATATTGAAATACATTTTAGTTTTTAAATTCTCTTCTGAATATTATGATTTTACAACGATGGTTCAATCACCTCAATCACTTCTATGACAGGGAGGTCTTGACTCGAATCCCGGCTAGGTTAAATGAAGTGTTTTTTTTTTTTTCTAAAAGTCTTCCTTATCTTTTCCCTACAAATAAGAGTATATTTCTTATAAAATTTCCCTCATATTTAACTCATTAAATTATTAAAATTGCGTCTATCATTGATCGATATTAAACGCGTTGGTAATAAAATATTAGAGTATTTAACTAGATAAGTATTTATTAATATCCTTTTCTCAAAAGCTTGTGCACACCTAGATACAAACCATAGTTTATTTTTATTTTAAATCTATATGTTTAAAGCGTAATGCAATATTCCTCTATACAGTAATTCCAGTTCTTTCGTACCGATTTTAATCTTTAGTTCAAAATATTACAGCTAATAAATGCACCAAGGATATGATGTGTCCAATAACTACATATTTTAAAATATTCAGTGAAGAACTTCTAATTTCACAAAACAATTTTAATTTTATTGACTTCCAACAAACTGTTCTTTTAAATAAATAACAGCATTTTTTTTAGCGTTATCATATCAAATTTAAAACTTTCAATATTAAAACCGTCATTTTAGATAACTATTCCAACAATTTTTTCTTGCCGATCTAAATTTTATTTTTAAATGATTGATATCTCATGTGTCTAAGATACTATTGATGATATATCGTTTTAAAATCAATTTACTAGTAATTTGATTGAGAGTCAATATTGATTTTTAGCTATAGTGTAAGCTCTCATTATTTTAATTAAAAAAATTGAGTAATTACATTTTTAAAATAATATTTAAATACCTGTACATTCATATATTTAATTTTTTAACGTTCGGTTGATAAACAAAACTCCAAATTTTCACATACTTAACAAATTACACGTTTGAATAAGGATTTGTTACCCACTTCAGTGGTCACATGTTTTAAGTCGCTACTGTCGCCAGTACTTTGTCGGGTGTACTGAGGGGCTTTTTACAAAATGGTTGTCCACTATTTAACTTCCCCTCCACGCAAATGTGGGCACAATTCCTCTAAATATAACTTTCATAATCCTTAAAATAATTAGCGTAGTTAGTACATAAGCGTATAACCCAAAACGGATAGTAAAACGCGGCGTTTTAAAAAAAAGTAATTGTATATATAACCATGGTATTTTAATACTAGATTCTATAAATAGTTGTTTAGATTTGGGAATTTATTATACAACAAGTTTTTAGCAGAATATATGTACAGTACAGTCTAAATTTATTTTTACAAAACAGCCATCCCACATTGATTAATTTATAAGTGAATTAACTAAAATCTTGTTTGAATCTTAGTTCTTCATATTTTATCCTTTGGCTGTGACCTAAATTGTAAACAATTTTGTAAATTATATGATCTTTCAAAATAGTCAAAACAAAATATGTATTTTAGACTAAATTATCTATTTCGGTTAACAAACACTAAATTTTTAATCTAGCTCAAACAAAGCTAGAGCAAATATATGGTTGATTATTAAGGTTCTATCAAGTTGTATATTTAATAATATATTTACAAAATTTATATTCGTGTTAATTTATTTACCCTCTACGCTTTACATCATATGGTTATTCGATAAATTTGGAAACGACTCCCAAAAATAAATTATCTTTCGGTTTATCTACCCTTACCTTTGCCATGATGAGTTATCCTAAAAGGCTCCTTTGTGTAAAAGGAAAAGTTATGAACTGTACTTCCAACTGAAGATGATCCACGTATTTATATATTTCAAGCACATGACCATTTATCCCTCCAGATAATAAACTTAATAACAAAAGTAATAAATTGACATGAGTGTATGGACAAGATGAAGTTGAGAGGGAAAGAAGGGGAAATGGAGTGGGGGTGATCCAATGTGTGGGTTTTATGGTACCAGGGTGAATTAGAATGTAATAGCTGTGATGTACTAGAATGTGTATGTGATGGTCTTGCTCCATACTATATGACACTCTCTTTCTCTCTCTACAGAAGCTATGTAAGGTTGTTTGGATGATTCGTGTAAATGATGGATTAGCTCAGAGATTAAAGTGACTTTCGATTATCTCTAAAGAAAAATTCTTCTGCTGTATAGTATCTTACCTCTTTCATTGATAGAACTATACCTAGTTTAAACAAACAATATTAAAAGCACTTGTTTATTGGTTTTTCTTTCTTATGCACCAAGTCTTAATCCCAGTTTGGGCTGACCGCACATTTAAGGAACACGGGTAGGGATTATTAAGGTAGAATTTAAAGAATATTTGCCCACTTCAGAAAAAATGTATCTCTGTGTATCTGACTGTAATTAAAATCCTGATCCACCTATCACAACCAATACAGTCTATCAAGAAAGTGACTTCTTAGACCATGTGATCATTGATGTGGTTTGACACATAATTCATGATTCATAAAGAATATTGCAGGCAAATTTGATATTAGTTATTTAATAAAACGTCACCATTATACAACTATTTAGTGAATTTCCCAAGTCTGTGGGTACACAAATAAACCTTAAGCTACTCTGGTCTGGTTTTCCGATGACGGAGAGGTTTAGTTTTGAATATAAGCCAGGCTTAAGCTGTTTTTTTTTTCCTGAAATATTTTAAAGTCTCGCGGGTGCATTTACTAATTACCGTCTTCATTATACTAAGCTAAATTTATTGTGGAGGTCCTGAACGTTTAGTAAGCCTTGGTGTAAAATAAAGTTATAAATATGTGTCAGGTTTATATACATATGAGCTTAGCTTTTATGTACAGGATAATACATTTTAAATCCTATACATAAATCTAGATAAAAATGAACTATTAGTGGAAATTTTTATTTATAAGATGTTCTGTTTTAACAGATGCGTTGCCTTGTTTACAGTGAGAATTCCAAACCGTCCTATTAGTATATTCCTTTCTTATACCCAGAAACTTTCTCGTTTTTACTTATTTATGGTAATCAATCAATTGCATTCGTAGTCTTCCTGGCCCCCTTCACTATTCTACCTTGCCATTTATGACATCACTAGTAAACCATTTCTTCTCCGGTTGTCCTTCATAAACAATCTAATATCACCTGACCATGATATTTATTATTTATTTTAAAAACATACTTTAGGCCCAACTGATTTAAACATTCACAATTCATTTTATAAAGTGTATCTATAAAATAGAGCCTTTTGTGTTTCAAAGATTGATTTACCACAAATATGTAATCAAAGAGAATAAATACGATTTATTATTAGGTGTTCTGTCTTGCAACAGGTCCATTACTTTTGTAAGTGAACTTAGACCACCAATGTTCTCTGTCCAGTGTCTACAAAACTGAAATCTATCAAGAACTTTTTCCTTAAGGTGGGGATGCTATTTGCATGGAGGGAAAAGCGGAAAACTATTCAGGAAAAACCATCCCCGTCCCCCCGAGCGAGATTCAAACCTCCATCTCCCTGTCTTCGGCAGTCTAACTCAACACTAAACTATCGCGTTAGATAATTACGCCATTGAGCCGTGTATAATGGAAGCAAGAGTTCTTAAATGTATGTAAAATGTTCTAAAATGTAGTGGCAACTTTTTCTCCTCATTTAATTTTCTTTATCTAACACCGCTAAACTCATGAACGATAATATAGAACAGGTCAGATGTACTGACGGACGTTCTTTCTAAATGATTTTCCACTATACCTCTACGCAAATGTTAATATACTTTCCATAAATTCTACATTTCTCATCCCTAAAACATTAGCGTAATTAAAATGAATGCGTACATCCCTAACAGATAGTAGACCTAGTGTTTTAAAAAATCAGCCGTTAGACGAGTTAATTCTTAAGCCTGTTTCTTTCAATTCACAATTATAACGCATTCCGGTGAAATGTTAGATGAGTCAGCATAACCATTAACCATTTATAATTTTTCTTGTTGAAAATACGATGGTTTTAAGTACTAGATGGCTTAAATAACTCGCATCCACATAATCGAGTGGTAGGAATGAAAAAAAAAACACCATGTGTAACCTCCAAAAGTTACCTTAGTGCACCTAGCCGAGATTCTAACCTCAACCTCATTGAAATCGACAGTTCAGTCTATTGCGAGAGTGACGCCTTAATACCATGTGATCATAGCTCAAGATATTTAGTTTAAAATGATATGTTTTTTTAAAGTACTCATCTTCTATTTGAGTATCATTTGACAATAACACGTGCTAAACATATTAATTAACAATAATTATTAACACTCTCTTTCTGTTTATAGATAATGTATGTAGTTAATCAATATATTTTATATGGCACGGTGATATTTATTTTAACTTAAAATGGAGGTGGATTTCAAAACCTTAGCTCAGTCGGTAGCATGTCTGTCTATCGAGTTTAGGGTCCTAGGTTCGATTCCTGGCATGGCTGAAAACTTTATCTTTGGTGAAATGTGGGTTTACCATTTCACAGTGACGAATTAACGGCCGAGGACTGGATGTTGTGACTGTCCTAGTCTTAGGTTAAATTGTAGGGTACATGAAGCTACGACAGGCCTGCAAGACGGTAGTGGAAAATATATGACTTGAATACAAAACTGACCAGGCCATAGGCTGGAAACAGTAATGGATGTAAAGTAAAGGAAGTGTTTTGGAAAATATGTTATCTAGGATATCTTCAATTGAATCATGAAATAATAACCCTTTACAAATTTCGTACCACACTTTAATTTGGATGGTAAAATACGTGTATTGTTTTATTCTTACTTACTAAATATATTTAATCCTATTGATATTTGATGAGCTAACAATGATTACAAATACCAAATAAATTTAGTTTTGGGTGCCTTAACATCGTTCGTAGATAATTATAAAATTTTGTGACAAAAGGTAAATAACATTTTCCGTCTTAATTTTACCCCTAACCACATCATTGAGTGCGTCGACTGAAGGTTAAGTTCGTTTAGTATTAGCTGCCAGTGATGAGATCTGGGATCGAAACTCACCCGGGTGTGTATTGAGGACGGTATTTTCCTATATGGTTTTTTACTTATCCAACACACAAATACGGGCATATTTCTTCTAAAAATCTTATTTTCACATCAATTTACAAATAGTGCAAATAAGTAGATAGCATGGACTAGTAAATATATTAAAAAGTTTGACTTTAATATAATTTATATAAAATTTAGAGAGAGGAAGAGAAATCTTTACCCACTTTGGTGGCCACGTGGTCTAACGCACTACCCTCACAGTAGACTAGACTGCCGATGATGGAAAGATCAAAGTTCGAATCACAGTCGGGTGTGTTTGGGATGCATTTTCTAAAATTGTTTTCCACTATCTTTCTACCCAAATGAAGTTATATTTCCTCTAAATATAATCTTCCTAACCCTAAAACCATTAGCGTTTTAGTACGTAATCATATAGCCCAAACGGGTAGTAAGACGCGATGTTTGAAAATAAAAATATTAAAATAATTATTTAAAATAAGAAAATATATTTTAGAGCAAGAAATATATATTTGAGTATCTTCTTTTTCCGATTTATAAGCCATATATCCTTAATTCAAAGCTTGTTATAGTTATTTTTAACTTAAAATTATTCGATGTACCTTTGACATAAGAACTTGATTATGAAACGCAACCTACCTTTCGGCTGGTTGACTTACTTCAGCTGTGTTACGTTCTAATTAACTCGACCTAGCAATGTCACCTTATTTAAGCTCAGTTTAACCGTGAGGAAATATGTGGTTCCTTAATATACCGCAGACAAAGATGAGCCGCGTTTGTGGTTCTACATGATAATATTTCGTAGATTGATGTTAGTTCGAACAAAAAAAAAACTTGTAGCTTACAGATGCATCTAACAACTTTACCAACGCCTTAAACAAGATATTTAAGTTACAAATCGTATGGTAAAATTGCGAAAAACAGTACCAAAAACAGAACTAGCAAAATTAAAAAAAAAACATATTTCAAGTGAATAAATATAAAGATTGTTACAATGTATATATGGATGTGTTCCAAATCAAGGCCATTGAAATTACAGTTCATTACAGAAACGTAAGTAAACCTTTGTTTACATCACGTAGACAGATGTCTTTATGTTATGAAATGTCTTGTTAAAATGGTTTAGCTGTGTCAACAATGTCAAAGGTAATCGTTTTAAACCTATTCTAGTAGGGGATTGAGAGCAAGTATAAAAGGCTTGAAGAGATACAGAGTGGCATCCATTTCTCCAGTTCTCATATGAGAAGTATAAGCCAAGATTTCTCCGAATTTACAAGTGTGGTCGATAAATGGTATGTGGGGCTATACCATTCAAATAGATCCTTAGTTTACTTTAATTCAACAACTTATATTTAAAAAAAAAAGCATAACATTTTATATTAATTGTGTTTGTTCTGGGATATCCAGGTAAGAAGTTAATCTTAAATTGCTTCTACAGATCTAGATATAAACTGAATAAAATATAAAAATAAATATACTTTATTATTTAAAATGTTGTTTTAATTACTAATAGATAATGTATTGGAGATTTTAAATATTTGCTGAATTAGCTAAAAACCAATTAATTAAATACCATTATAGTTCATGAAGTTGATTGTTACGTAAATAGACTGCTGAAGGTGACACTTAATGCCTTATACCATTATAGTACTCAAACGATTGTATGAGCATTAATGACAATCTATTTATAGGTACTATCAAAACGAACCAATAAAAGTGCAACTTAACTTTTTAATTTATGTTTTGAAATTGTCTATTTTTATTCTATGCATTATTGGTTTACATTTCGGTGGCAGGGAGGGGAGGGGGATAGTAGGAGTGCCTCTCTCTTTAGCTATGTATTTGCTCTGGGATTCAAACCAATAAAGTCATAAGAGAAACGGTTACGTTTTAAGTCGTGACGCTTTGCAAGAAACCTGACACACACCCATGATCATACTTTTATTAAAATATAAATCAGTAGATACATCACCACATTTATCAGAAAAACAGGTAAAAGCGCAGATGACAGAAGACGATACTCACGAATTGTTCCGCTCAACATATTTTTTTCTGCGGTATACAGATGAAGCTTATAGCGGTAGCAGTCCTCGTGTCCTTCACTCTGGCCAAGCCCTCAGCATCACAACAGTACCTTCCACCAGGTCAGCAGAGGTCAGGAGTCAAACCAACCAGAGGTCAAGCACTTCCTGCTCTCCTGGACCTCAGCGCCTTCTCTGGAGTCATCCCGCCGACCGGAAGGTTCAACGGACCACTACCAGCATCCACGTACGGATCTCCGAGCGGTAAGGATAGTCTTACCATGTAGGTTTATTCATAAGAGTGTTTTCTCATCTCATATGGATTCATATAATCTATCTCTCACTACACATGTATCCTTACAATATGTTTATTAACTCACATAGATTATTTTAACCTATTTTTTGTTTATCTCAAATGGATGTTTCCAACCTGTTAAATTTTGATCTAAAATGGATTACTTCAATCGGTTTCCACCAATCATGTATATTTCAATAGTTGTCTTTACAAGTGTATATATATAATATATATATATATATATATATATATATATATATAGCGTCAGTGTTCGTGTGGCTAGACATCAAGCTATCTAGTTTGGTTTTGGTTTTCCGTTGACGAAGAGTTCAAAGCTCAAAGCTCATCTGGATGAACTGAAGTGTTTTTTTCCTGAACAGCTTCCCATTCCCCCTCTACACAAATGCGGGTACACGTCCGATGGATTATATCTAACTATTCACTAACCTATAAGAGTGGTTAAATATGAGACACCTCGATGGGTAGTAAAACACAATGTCTAAAAAAATCGTTCATTCTAACGTAAGTAACGCTTACCAAATTTCTGATCATAGAAAAACAAGTTGAGAAATGCTAATTTTGAGAAATATTACAAGATCTTAATTTTGGAATCAAGATGGAAAGTTAAAATGTTGAAAAATAAACATTATCAATGAAGGAAGGGTAGATAAAACCCCATTTATCCGAATATAGGTTAACGTTAGTTACTTATTAAAGTGGGCTTTATGTTAAGATTGATCGGATGAGGTCAGGGTTCAACTGCGACCGACTCCAATAAATGTACCTTAAATTTAACGAGTTACATGCTGTGACTGCATGTGAATGATGTTTCTTTGGAACAAAAGATTTGGTTTTGATTGATTGTCAGGCATTCAACCAGGCGGGGATCATTAGCACCTACGACCAAGCCACTCAAAGTCATTAATATCCTTCCTTAAAATTCTCCCCCGGAAGTCTAGAGATGGTATTGAAATAAGATTCGTGTTTTCTGGACATAAAGATGGGGTTTATAGATTTAAAACCCACATACCCTCAGAAATTTTCCGAAGTTTTTAAAATGAAACTTAAAATAATTTCCAAAAATTTTCCAAATATGGATCGTTCTAAATACGTATCTTCTAAGAGCAACGCATTTTCTAATATTAACTGTGGAGGAATAGAGTATAAATTACCTAAATAGACTTTTTTTATTACTTCTTACGTTCTATCCTTACAAAAAATAAAGTTACACTGCTATTGTATAAAATAACGATGTTATTATTTCTCAGGGTTCAATTGTAAGTCATAATATCATAGCATAAGCTTATGATTTTGAGCTCCTCCTCCCCAAATTAAAGTATTCTTATACCAACAAAAACGAAACCCCCAGGAAACTTTCAGAAGTGTAAAACAAGCGAAAAGATAAAATTGTTCATCCCCATCCTCCCAGTCATTGTTTATTAAGAGCCGGTCTCAACAGATGGACTGCATATGCAGCTAATAGGTAGGTACTATAGCTTGTACCAGGCGTCGCATCGTACTGCAGCGCGGTGTTGTGAAGTTTCCATTGTAAGGCAGTGGAACTGAGGCCGGTGTGACAGTTATTTATGTTCAATTTCAATAAAACACCCGGGTGACCTGGTGGTCTAGGGGTAAAGTATCGGACTTCTGTGCTGGGGGTCTGGGGTTCAATCCCCAGTTCCGGCACAGATTTATCTGATTTCTAAACCCTTCCTTAACCTCTGACAAGAAGTGTATTAATCTCAACTTATGAATGTGTGGAATGCCAGGCCTCCACCGTGGTTCGGATCCCATATTAAAGTGTAGGTCCTCCATTTCATCTAACAATCCCCCTACCATTATACATTAGTGTAGGTGCGTAAAACCCGAACTGGTAGTAAGACGCGGTGCTATTAATAATAATAGTAATAGTAATTAAATACCAGGAAATTGAAATATAAGTATTCATAAATGAAACTATTTCACTAATGGCAATTTCTTCGTTATCAAGTGAAGAGTGCATAAAACCACACTTTGAAACAATATCCATGTTGTTTTGTTGTTGCTGTTTTTATCGCCGTTTCTTATTATCTTTTCAGACTACAAGCATGTATGATAATAAACCTAATGGGATAGGGATGAAGAAGGTAGCATTTTATAGGTAATCTACCTGCAATTGTGTGGAATGAAAGGGAGAAACTGTTTAGGGAAAAAACCCTCTCAAAAGAGTCGGCCATGACTCAAGCCCTGATCTCTCCGTCACCAGTAGACCAGTCTAACACCAGAGTGATGCCTTGTAGTTAGACTTTTCGGCCACTGAAGTTGAAGGTATCCCTTTTTGAGCAGTCGGGAAATAGACTCTTAAATAGAACGCTCATATTAAAGGTAATATATTTAGTTAAAATGCCCGCACCGATATTCACTTGACTAAGGCATCAGCTTTGTCATTTTGATTTATTCCTCTCCATGAGGTCAAGGTTTGAGTCATAACTGGGTGTAGTGATATATTTTGTTTTCTTAAATGACTTACCCCTCTATTGCCAAGTAGATACCAGTACACATTAATCAAATTCGACCTTCTTAATCCTTACCCCATTTTTTTGGAAATATGTTGATAGTTTAAACGGGTAGTAAGACGTGAAGCCTATTAAAAAGTACTTCAATAAACTCAATATTAAACTAAAGCTCGTTTTGCGTTCGTTTTCTACCGCAAATTACAGTTAAGTGTGAGTTTAGGTAATGTGAGCTAAGGGCAGTTTTTTTTTTTGCAATTTTGATAGCAAATTTTTTTAAATAAAATAAATAAAATATTGCTCTAATAGAAAATAAGAGATTAATTTTCTTCACATAGTGGTACCGATAATGAATACCGTTCATAAGTGTCCTAGGATCTAATGAAACTTTTTCTATTAATTTAAATGGTTTGTCATCTAATGCCACTATGATCATGAAAGATATCCAAAAACCATTGATATCACCAGGTTAAGGAAATTAAACGCCATATTTCTACTTGAGCAATATTTGATTATTTTTTTTACTAAAAAGTGTTTTGCTATAAAAACTGTTAAAATATTCACCTTTTTTCAAGTCCCCCACACTCTCACCTTAAGGTCTTAAGGCTATAAGTATTATAACTACGCTAGTGTGGTGGATATAACTAAATTAGAATATAGGGGAAATATACCTGCATCTATCAGTGTGTAGTGAGATTGGGATTCCATTTACGAAAAACCAGCCTCAGTACACACGGTTGAGATTCAAGCTTCTACCTCACCATCACCAGAAACCTAAATTAAGTGAGCCTGACAGTAAGTCCACGTGTCTGACCATATGGTTGGAAAAAAGTTTAAAATCCATTGTCAATAAAATGAATCAATATAAACTAAACCTGGCCGTATCTCGTAGCTTCATCCAATGGTGCCGTCACAGCGAGGTTAGCAGGAGGGCGGTTGTCCCCTGGCCCCGTCACCGGTTTCTTGGCACCTCCACTTCCCTCGTCACGTAGATCTGGCTCCACGACGACCACCTCGGCGCCCGCCCTCAGCAGGAGTGCCGTCTCCAAAACACCTTCGGTCATCTACAGCACCATTCTGAGTCCTCCTAGTGGGAGGTTGGAAGAAGTCGACTCTTACGTTCCTCTTGACGCCGGGTCTAGGTCTAGAGGACCCAAACCCAAGTACGGTGTGCCCGGGGCTCCCGGCTATGACAAATTCGACGAGTCACTCTCGGTAGTAGCAGCATGGGGCTGGTCTTATAAAGTAGCAGCACAAGGGTTGCTCTTGAGTTGTAGGAGTACAAGGGCTGCTTTTGATGTTTAGGGGGGATAAGGGTTGCTCTTGGTGAGTAGGTGAACAAGTGCTGCCCTTGGTGAATAGCAGTACAATACTTGCTCTTAGGGAGTATCAGGACAAGGGTTGTTCTTGACGTAGGATTTCAGGGGCTGTTTTTGTGAGTAGGTGTACAAGAGCTGCTCTTGGTGTCTAGGAGTACAAGATCTGCTTTTGGCAGGTAGGAGTACAAGGGTTGCTTTTGGTGTTTAGGGGTATAAGGGATGCACTTGGTGAGTAGGTGTACAAGAGCTGCCCTTGGTAAGTAGGAATGCAAGGGTCGGTCTATATAAGTTGGAGTAAAAGAGTATATCTTTGTGATCTAGGGTACAAGTGTCTCTCTTGATAAGTAGGTGTATAAGATTTGGTCTTTATGACTAAGAGTAAGAGGACTGTCTTATTGAGTAGCAAAAAAATAGCTACTCCTACTTAGTAGTAGTAAAGGCGATACTTTAGGTGATTAGGAGTATAAGATAAGAGTATTTCTTTATTATTTGGAGAAGGTTTTTTTTTCTAATCACTTCTTCTTAGATAAAGTATGTGGTATTCTTGTGTTAAACGTAACCCTAAGACTAAATATTAATTGTTCATAAAATTAAGGAGATAAAACAAATTTAAAATTATACTTTTTCAGCCCTTGCCATGATTAATACTCAGAGAATTTACAACTCAATTTCCAACTGTTGACAGCATGTGCTGACATATCTAAGAAGCCTGTTATATTCAGAAACTTACCGGCCGGGGCTAAACGCTAGCCGTGTACAATAAGAAAGTTTTGCCTAAATGATTTCTCAATCAAGTTTTGCTAAGTTTCCTCCACGAAAGAGTGGATTGCGGCAACAAATAATCTAATCTGACTCCTTGTCCTCGCAGGAGCCGGCCAACTACGAGTTCTCATGGGAGGTGTTTGACGAAGCGTCCAGAAACGACTTTGGCCACCAGGAGAGCCGTCAGGAGGATTACGTGAAGGGGATGTACCACGTTATGCTACCCGACGGCCGCAAGCAGGTGGTGGAGTACGAGGTGGACAAAGACGGGTACCGACCCCAGGTCAGGTACGAGGAAGCCACGCGATTCAGGGTTCAGAGTGATCAACAGGGACCTTACTAGATCGTGTGCCATTCAACTCTAGCGATACTACACAGCACGATATTAAGAGAAGAAGGAAACAAAAAGGGTGTGAAAATTCATTTTAAAACGGTCTATAAAACGTTCAAATAGTACAATATGAAATACAGTTCAATTTTCATGGAGGGTCATTTTAGAAAATAAAATAAAACAACGTTGTTAATATCTTACTATATTGATGATATTCTATAAGTATTGATAGTATCTATCAAAGGTATATATCACATGACTGGACGTATGAATAAATCAAAGTAGATCTAATAATTTTTATAGCTGTTATATAAGATCATTCTCATGAAAATTAGACTGTAATGCATACAATTTCTACAATCTCACTTTTTAAATAACGTATTTCATAGCATCTGCGACGCGTCTCAACACTCCGGTAGCCTTCCCCCTTAAGTTACTAAAGCAATATCACTAGATATATATTTATCGTCCTTTAAAGGATAACTTCTTCAAGATACGGCATCAGGGATCATAACCAGATGGTTCACAGAGGCATTTCTTTTTTCAAAATATATTAAATGTATCCAGAGTTATATAAAAATACTATTATATAACTACTAAGTACTTATATATTTATATATGTTTGGCAATCAAAATATATCATTCGTACATAACATAATCACATAACATTAAAATAAATAAAAATATTTGTCATTTTCTGAAATAAAGATGGCAATGAGGTTAAAAATGATACTAGAACAGTTTTTTCTACTGAAATTAATTCAAATTAGTTTTGTTTCTAAACTATGAACGTGCCCTGTGTATTATCTAGTTGATGATTACAAATTATTGCCAGGAAATTATAACATCATGATAACCAACAAATAAATGTGTAGAAGATTGTCGAATTCGTTTTCTACTTACGTTGAAAAATCCACGGGTTGCTCACTTTAAGTGTTTAAATAAAGATGACAAGTGAATGTGTAATGTTAATTGAATGTAACTTATTTTTATTAATAAAATATTTATTTTAATACCGTACTATTTTATTGTTCACATACTTCTATTTATCCTACTTGTAGGCAAAATAAAACTACGGATATTTATTATGAAAGTGACGAAACAAATAACTTACTTACCCTATGGCATTAAGAACTCAAAAGTGTATTGCAACAATTAATAAAAGTATGCCACCCAGCCATATCTTGAGTAAGTTATATCCAGTCCACCTCATCACACCCTATCTCTTTCAGGGTCATTAAAATGTTATCCTCCCATCTATATCTAGGTATTTCCAAGGGTCTCTTCCCATTGGATTTGCCATTAAATAACTTGAATAAAGTTATAGATTCTTCCATTCACGCTGCATGTCCTGCCCACCGTAATATGCGAAATTTGACTTTTCTAGAAATGTCTTGTGGGAGTCCAGGGTATTTAACTCATCATTATATGTCCTTCTCCAATCTCAAGTATCTTCATCAATTTTTGGACCAAATATATTTCAAAGCACCTTTCAAAGTTGTTAAATTTTTAAAACTCCCGTCTCTATGTAGAATATTGGTTTATGTACGTGAGTCAATAGCAGGTAGAAGTGATTTTGACTTCATTGTTCCCTTAGGATATAACAGCCCCACATGCATTGAGAATCTGTACACACATTTTAATCAAAACTTAAGTTCTAGTTGTATTCGGGCCATAAACATATTAACTCATTTTCAAAATCAATCTTAAACATCGTCTAACTTTTAATAGGTACGTTCTTTAATGTTATTCATAATCAAACAATATATACATATATATCTTTAAAAAACATAAAGTGATTCCTTTCGACAATGATTTTCGGTGTTATACTCGAACAGATCTTCACTAAATAAAAATATGAATGTTAACCACAAAAGATTTTCTCGAAAATTTAAAATTTTGAAATCAATAAAAGCAGGAAGCAAAATTTATAAAAAGAACAATTTTTTTGACCGCAATTTCTCTAATTCTACAAAAAAATAATTTAAATAACAGCATTTACTTTAAGGAATAGCATATCAAAATTTATAAACAAATTCAATTGTGAAGTTGTCATATATTTATGTTAGTCGGTGATAGGATGGACTCTATTAAGACAAGATTCCCAATATCATAAAAATAAATGTACTGTGTACCGCACACACATTCTTTTTTCTTAATATAGAGACACTTACTAGAACTCCTATGATTTGTGAAACTAAATCATAAACATTGTTGCAGAAACATTCAACCAAAGAGCATTATTGAAATAATTTACACTTTTATAGACACAAGAGAAAGGAATAACATATTTGTCCACCAAAAACAAAATAAACAGTTTAAATTGTCAAAAAGCTTAATAAAAATATATCTATTTGCTTATAGCTTAGAAACTATTTGTTTTATAAAAATATATTTTAATATAAATAGTACATACTACAACTTTATAATGATAAGTTATTTATTATCTCAAATAATTACGGGAATATTATCAAACTTGAAAATCACTGCTTATGTAAAGTATCGTTAAAGTGATTTTTTAAAGGAAAATGAGAGCTTCCCTTTTGTTTGTAATGTTAAACAATACCTTGATACCAAATTTAATTATAATCGTTAAAGCAGATTTGGAGATAATCTATTTTATTTTTTTTTGCCCTTCAGAATACTACCCTTAATGTTATGGTTATATGTATAATTATAAAAAAACCTCATCGTAGCGCTATGTAAATAAGTTTAAGCCCAATTGGAAAAATGTTTAGGTTACAGGCCAAGATACAGACACATAGACACACAAGGAGACAGACGACAGATGGCATCGTGAAAAATACTTTTTCGGTTTCAAGGGATAGTGAAATGTCAACATTTATCAAAATCTGGCGTTCGATATTTTTTAGTATCTACAAGGGATCGAGAGAAATTAAAAAGGTTGGCGACTCTAAAATGGATTATAAGCTATAGATTTCCACTAAAATCACAACATTTCGGACCTTATGTTAGGCATTACTACAAATCATGTTACTTGGAAAGTAATGAGATTTACTGGGAACATTTTTAACCTGGGTATGAATCTCTTCAATTAATATTTGGTACTTATAATAGGATTATTAGGATGTATGTTATTCACAGATATTTTGCAAAATGACACATGAACTCTGGAATCTAACCTTGGAACTATAATGTTCTACCACCAACTCTATCTAGGTTAGTTTTAACACTTTCAAGAAAGACTTTGCTTTAAAATAATCAAAAACAAGTTACTTTGAAAACAGCATGACACTGAATAGCACAATGGGTCAGAATCCAAGTGTTCCGGTTTTTATTTCCCAACATAAAATTTAAAGCTTACTCATTACATATTTTATTTTTATCAATTCCTTAATATGTGATATTGAAATATTAAAACGAGAATAATAAGTTAACAGTTAATAAAAATGCTAGCTAATTTCTTGGAAAATTCTAAAAGAATTATTTTATTTTATGATTTGTTAAAATAAGTTTTAATATTTGTTCAAACGTTGAAGAAAAACAGTTATTATATTTAATCACATACTTATATCATTTATTCAAGACTGATTCTTCAAAACAAATTTTTTTTTCAATTGTTAAAACCTTATACTGGAATGATTTAGATAAATATTTAATTGTATCCCCCTGAAACATCAATTATAATCCTTTATTTTTCTTCTATATAAAAACCTGGGGCACACAATGATCTTAAGAGCCAGACGATTCCTTAAGGCGATTCACACAAATTGCTAAAAATTTAAAAATCAGATAAGTTCACGTTTTCTGGTTAATAATGAACCTTGGTACCTATAATGATACCTAACACATCTTACAACATCATATGCCCTGAGACGTTTTACCGAACTGTATAAATAGTTGCCACGCCACATCACAGACCACATAACATACATTGTCTACGCTAAGGAATAAGTGAAATAATTGTGTGTTGAGGGAAACAGCGCATGGTAAGTAATTTTAGTTCAACGGGGAGATTTGCGTAAGTTATTGTTATAACATTCAGATAAAAGAATCTAGTTATTTTCCCCGTGTTTCACGTCCTATTACTTGTCAGAGCTATCTGCATGTTTACTCTAATGGGGTTTAATTTAAAGTAAACGTACTCGTATTTACGTGGGGAGAGAGATATCGGAAACAATAGGCCTATAGGGAAAAGATAAAGCTTTCTATTAGTGATTTGAACTCCAGACCTCCCGAGCAAAGATAAAACAGTCTTGATTATATAGACGCCTTTGTCCATAAGCCCACTTGTGTGGGTAAGAACTCTAGTTCGAATGAATAATATATGCCTAATTTTTTCATGCGCTAGCATCTGCACAGGTGAACATGAGGATAAAGGTGCCAGTCTCATCTTGTCTGATTTACCGGTTACTAGAGGTTGGGGATTCTAGTTTCGGCTAATTTATCAGTGTGTTTTTATTTAAATAGTTCTTCACCGTTCCTTAACAGAAAACAAATTCATTTCCGCTAAATTTACACTATCACTGCCAGCCGTTTGGTGAATATATAGTTTAGGAAAAAAAGAAACTCCTTAATGCTAATTAACCGCTATATTTGATAAAAAACTAAGTTCGTACCATAAAACGTAGGGCCTATATAAATGGAGTATTTTTCCTTAAGATTTAAACCGTTAGATTATTATTATTATTATTATTATTATTATTATTATTAGCACCGCGTCTTACTACCCGTTCGGGTTATACGCACTTACGCTAATGTGTAATGGTAGGGTGATTGTGAGATGAAATAAAGGACCTACAGTTTAACGTGGAATCCGAACCACGGTGGCGACCTGGAAACCGTTAGACTTGGATAAATTTAAATGGGATTATTTATTTAAGGAAAAATATTTTTTTTAACTATGGTAAAACTGTTTTGATTTTCTCGATTCCACCGCTTTCTAACACAAAGTACATAAAATGTCCCAACTGCGAAACGTCTGATTTGAGCTGTACTTCCTACCCAGCATTATCATTATACGTGGGATAATGGGTTTCTTTAGGGTGCTACATGAGAGAGCACTGAGAATTGTTGCAAACTTTTAGAAATTTCTAATTATTTATTAAGTGGATTGATTTTTTTAAATATTATTTTTACAAAAATATAGGTGAAAGTTCTGATAAGCTATAAATTAAAATTCCAATTTTTTTATGTGTAATAACCTTACAATCCATATATTACTTTGATATTTTCTGTTGTGAGCCTATCAAAAAATTACTTTATTTTATAAAGAAAGATTAGATTTAGGTAATCTCAGACGTACACATATTCGCGTAAGGCGTTATTGATTATTTATAAACTTTATACAGGTGACCTGATGGTCTAGGGGTAAGATGTTAGACTTCTGTGCTGGGGATCCGGGGTTAAATCCTCAGTCCCAGCACGGATTTATCTGATTGCCAAACCCCTCCTTCACCTCTGACAAGACGTGTATTTATAACAACTTGTGAATGTGTGCAATGCCAGGCCTCCACCGTGGTTCGGATCCTACGTTAAACTGTAGGTCCTCCATTTCATCTCACAACCACCCTACCATTACACATTAGTTTACGTGCGTGTAACCCGAACGGGTAGTAAGATGTGGTGCTAATAATAATATAAACTTTATAATAAAAATTTTAACTTTTTGAGCTGGTAATAAACATGATGATAATTTTCATGTATATTTTGTAGAAAAAAATGCTAAAAAATATCAAACATCTTATTAAATAATGCTGGATATACAAACGTCTGCAACGCGTATCAGTGCTCTTTCATATATCATCCTTAAGATAAATTAACACCCTTAAGGGTGAAATCGAATTAACCGCAACAGCATTCACTGAAAGAAACCATCTTTCTTTTCAAACCCATCTTATTAGCCGTACGGGCTGTCCACATTTAATTAAGCTAATGTTATAAGGATGATGAAGGTAGGGGTTTCAAGATCTATAACCACATTTGCTTATAGGTAGAATGTAAAACCTAATGGGTAGAAGCCACCCTCCGTAATCCTTCTGGTATTTCAACTCCACGACTTCTTTATCTCCTCCAAATCAGAATAGATGAGTCGAAACTTGGCTCATATACCCACCAATGCAGGTGAGAGAAAGAAAGGATATAAGACCACATCATCCCTAATGTGGTCATTGAGATAGAGAACAAGCCCTCAGAGTCTAATTGCGACCCTAGAACTGAAGTTTCTAAATTTACTAAGGATTAAATTACTTTAACAAAATTTATTATTTCCTATATTATTTTATATAATTGGGTAGGTTTTGCACCAAACCGTACTCGTATTAGTAGATATATTTTTAAACTAAATAACTATTCATGTCATACATTTTAATAATAGCCTTGGATAATATTTTAAAATATATTTAAACTACATTTTGACCACTGAAAATATATTCTTACAAGTTACCTTGATATTAGACCTTTATTGAAGTTATACTTCTTTAGGCGCGTTATTAAAAAATGATGAGAGTGAAATTTTAAGATGCGCGCGCATCACTGTAACACAAAAGTAACAGGTTGAAGTTAAACCGCTCATTAAGTCTCGAAAAAAAAAAGCTACCAACAAAATAGAAATAGAACCTCTGTTAGTCGCGCATGTTAGTACGCTCGTCGCCTCTGATCACTGTTTTCATATATATATAATATTTATCCACATGTTTCTAGTTTCTACATTCACAACACGTGTTTTAGTTTCATACAAGTGCGAATTATATATGTGCTAATAAATTATATTCAGTAGTGATTTAAATTGAATATTTTGATTAATATTATTTACTATTCGTAAATATTAGTGAAAAAAATTGTGCATATAGACTTTTTCAAGTGCTACAATATTATTGAGGTTAACTATCCGTATGTATTATTTATTGATATAAATTTAAAAAAAAAAATTGTATTTATTTATATTATTAGTTTAAAGTTTAAGTTCCATTAATAAAACATTAATGTTTATAGAAACTTTAAAACTTATTTTAAAGTTATACTAACTGCCATATTTAGTGACGAGATGTCTTTGGACTAGGAGGAATACAAACCTCTTTGGATCCAGACGAAGATTACACAGTTCGTAGTTTTGTTTTGTAATACTGCAAGAAATGCCATTGCGTTGTTTGAATGTAAAAATCCAACAATAAAAGGTACGTAATTGTTTTGTTACCACTGTCTAAATTGAAACAAATTTTGTGCTTGACATACGTTTTGTTATTTTAATTAATTCATTATTATTTGAAGTACAGTTATGTAACTAATTGTATTTTAAGCCAATACAATAATATGCAACCATTTAAATTTTTTGAAGTGACAATCATGATTTAATAGTTGCACCTACTCTTGAGTGGTGGCAAATAAAAGGCGCAACTTTGCTCTCAAATTGCGCCTGCTCCTTTTAGTGAATAGGGATTTGGAACATATTTCAAACTTGCCCTGGCGCAACTATCTGCTCCCTTTGGTGAATCCAGGCCCAGTAGTGATTTAAATTGAATATTTTGATTAATATTATTTACTATTCGTAAATATTAGTGAAAAAAATTGTGCTTATAGACTTTTTCAAGTGCTCCAATATAATTGAGGTTAACTATCCGTATGTATTATTTATTGATATAAATTAAAATATTATTATTTAACATAATTAATACTAAATATTATTACATTATTTTTTATTTTTTAATGATGCCAAAGAAGTATAACTTCTCACACGCGTACATAAGTACACACACCCATTTTTTTTTTTTTTTACATATGGACATTTGAAACAGGTTATAGAGAATAAATTTTTTTAGTTGTCAACAATGATAATATTGTACAATATTATTATTATTATCTTATAAATATGGACACTACTTAATATAAATGAAAGCTGCAGATAGCATGGCTTTAAGAATGAATACGTGAAAGAAGATATAGTAATTTTTTCTAGTCATCAGATATGTCCGTTCATAATAAATTTGGGGTAAAGAAAATCTACCAATTTTATTTCAAACATGTTCCTCTAAGTACAAATAATTTTCAATTTTATTTGAATTTAGGTTTTAATTACTAATAAGTTGATAGGTATTTCGTATCAGATATTAGAAAGAACTAATATTCATGTGTGTTGGCATTGAGATATAATATAGTGAAACAAAGTATCGCTCACCTAAAACTGACAGCTGTAAGATTTTTTCAGCCCATGTTCTTTTGTTGAACATTCAAATGCATTCAACTTGGCACTGCTAATTGTATGTACCACCAAATGATAGACAAATTAAACACTAAATCAATATAAAATATGCTTAACGAAAAATATTACAAGGATAAAAACAAATAGTTTATTTCGACATATAAATAATAATTTTACTACAACAATATTTTATACATGAATATAAAAAATATAACTATCGTAAAAAAAGGAAATATTACTTTTATATTTTATTTTATTTTTCGTTTTCTTATTTCACGCACTTTATTTTGAATACAGTCCTTAAAATATCTGCATAGGGATTCGCCTCCAATAATCAATCGATTTTTAACTTGATTGTAAGTGTTTTGTTTCAACATTTTTATATTTTAGCCATGGGTCCCATTTTGGTGGTTGCATTGCCTAAGGCATCACTCTCGCAATAGACTAGGCTACCTATGACAATAAGATGGGGGCTATAATCTCAGTCACGTGTACTGATTGTTTTTTCCCTAATTCTTTTCTAATCTCCCTCCACGCAAATGTGAGTACACTTCGTTTCAACTCAACCTTATTCAGCTCTAACAAGATAGCGTAATTAGTAGATTACATGTGCGTATAGCCTGAACGAGTACTAAGATGTGATGCTTAAAAAATAAAAAAAGTATATTTCAAATACTTGCGTAGAGTTTTTTATCCAATAGAAACAGGTTGTTCCTTCACTTTAGTTGTATTTTTTTTAATATTGTTTTTTAAGCCATGAGCACATCGTGCTTCAAGAAACGTTTTTCCAAACACTTGTATAAAACAAGGTTATTATTATTTACAATATTTAAAAATTACTCTTACTTGAGCATATTTAACACAAAAAAATATTTGGAAAGTTAAAGCTAACTAATTTTCATCTGCCTTTAACGCGAACTATCTCATTTCTGAGATAAAGATAAATGATAATATAACCAAATCAATATTTCCTTAAACAAATAAAATAATATTTGATAGGGTCACAAAATAATGTATTAAGTAAGATACGTGGACATCCGTGATAAGGAGTTACCATCGTATCGCCTGTTGTGCTCGGTGACTGTGAGGTTGGAATTCGAATCCCGGTTGGGTGTAGGCCTACTGAATATGGTTATTTAAAAATGTGTTCCCACTCTATATCTATGTGAATTATTATTATTAGGTGTTCTGTCTTACGACAGGTCCATTACCTTTGTCAGTGAAACTTAGACCGCCAATGTGCCCTGTCCTCTGCCTTCTCCTTCAGCTCCCAGAATTGTATTATTTCCTACAAGTCATCCAGTATTTGAATCATCCTTCTTCCTAAGCTCCTCTTTCCCTCAATCTTTATTTATATGACATCATGCAGAAGTTCCTCATAAGGGTGTGTTCAATCCAGTTTGCTTTGCATTGAAGAATCACATCCAAAATGTTTCTCTTCTCACCCACTCTTCTTAGGACGTCTTCATTTGTCACCTTGTATGTCCACCTGATCATCTCAGGCCTTCTCCAGCATCACATTTCTAGGTAATGCTAATGTGGGTACCTTTACTCTAAATTATTCCTTGCTAGTTAAAACGCCATTGGTTTAAATAAATTTTGATAATCCGGATGATTAGTAAATTGGTGTGCAATAAAACTAATTATATCATGATTTTTTAACTTATCCTTAATATTAGTAATAAAACTACATTATATTACTTGATTAATTTATTTTTACTAGTTAATGAAACGAGGCTATTTGAAGAAGCGTCTCCAGTAGTTGTTTTATAAATGGTAGTGAAAGTAGACCTATAATATATTATCTAATTGAGAATTTGTCCATATAAATATTCAACTGATCGGTAGGTTTAAAAGCGATTCCTACTGTATTTGAAGGGATATTTCTTCACACATCATTATTTCTTATGGGGATGTCAATTTTGAAACATAAAATCTACTAAAAATGATCCTCAACTATCTTTAAATGTTATAGCTTTGACCCGATTAAAAATATATGTATATGTTTAAGAAAGAATAGATCTAGATTTTTTTCATCATGTTTTTAGAACTTCAACTTACTACCTGTCTGGGTTATAACCATATGTACTAATTACGCTGATGTAGAGATGAATAAGGTTGAATTTAGAGAAAGTTTGCCCACATTTACGTGGAGAGAAAGTGTAAAACAATTAAGGAAAAACCACCGACAGTAAATCAGACCTCGATTCAAACCCTATACCCCCCTTTAAGACTAAAAAAAGATATTAAATATTTGTTCACATGCAGCTGTTATAATCTGCATGTCATTGTTGTTTCGAAACACAAACTATGCACCAGATGTTTACACTCACATTTATAATCTTCTTATCTCAGTCAGTCACGTTATTGTTGCTTATCTTTTAGTCTACCTGTGAACCTATAGCGCATAAAATTATTTTCTTTACATGTGGTGTTGACTACTTTATTTTTTTATCACCACGTCTTACTACCTATTTAGGTTATATACATTTATTATAATTACGATAATGGGGTAGGGATGAGGAATTAATAACTTTTGAAGTAATCTACCCGTATTTGTGGGGAAGAAGAGTGGGAAACCATTCAGAAAAAAACACCCTCAATAGACCAGACCAGGATTCGAAACCAGATCTCCCTGTCATCAGCAGACTAGTCTAACACGAAAGTGTGACGACTTAGACCATTCACTAGTGTTCCAAATTTTATTGGGGGTTTTTGCCCGAGAAACGTATAATTACTATTGAATTATTATGCAAGTGAATAATTTTCCAAAGCAATGTCTAAATATGTTTTCTTAAAACACTTTTAACTATTTTGCCAAGCGTAGCGCAGACGCTTAACATAGCCTACATATTTAAAATTTACCATTTTGTTTTTAAATTTCTGGTAAATTTTTTACAGTAATGATTTTATTAGCAGATGTTCAGGCCATACACAAATGTACTAATTACGCTAATGAGTTAAGTATGATGATAGTTTAATTTAGAGGAAGTGTACCCGCATTTGTGTGGAGGACTTGGATTCGAAACCCGAGCTCTTGTCATCGGCAGTCTAGTCTAACATGAGAATCCTTAGACTATGCAGCGACTGAAGCAGATGATATAATCATATTTAATAGTGTTGAAGAAGAATCTCAAGTATCATTTATCCTCGAAATTCCACTGACCGAGAAAGATTATTTCTGAAAAATTATCAACATATTGGCACAAGTTTCACCAGAAACTGGCCTATTATATTTGGGCCATGGACTCAATTCCCGGTGAGGTACAATTAATTTATTTGTCTCATCGCAAAGCTATAAAATCACAGTTTTGTTATCTGTCTTTTGTGTTTTTCCTTGAGATAAGTCATGATAAGGTCTGTTCATTTCTCAACTGGTTAGATAAGATAATTATGCACTTCAAAACTAAATTATGTTTCTAAAGGGATTTTCCGAATAGGGAAAATGGGAAGAAATGTTTTAACATTGGCTACCCACACCAGTGGCCACATCGTAACGGAGTCAAACTCTCAATCAACGGGAATACCAGGGACAGGGAAATCAAGGTTCGAATATTTGGTACACTAAGGAATGATATTAAACATGCTACTGCTGTTATTTTGTAATCCCTTATCAACGCAAAGGGGTCGTCCTTAAATTACATTCGGCTTTTTTCCCCGTGATTTTAAGGCCCCCTTTTCCCGCCTATAAGATAGTAAATAATACTGAACACAACTCTTCTCCCCCACAAAAACTGTCTTACGTAATTTAAGGACTGACCGTAATGAGAGTGAACTTTATACAAATTACCTTCCTCAAGTATATCCCTCAGATGAAACCGTCAATAGATGTTGTTAGCGTATAACCCGATGGGGTGCCAAAAACAAAAGGGTGATGTTAAACTTATTAATAGAAAAAAGGCAACTGTTTGTCATCTGCTACCTTTACTGACATCTACTTAAAAACTACCTTGGTTCATCAGTAGATCTAAATTCTGTTAGGTAATTACGTGGTCTAAAACAGTGTTTTAAAATTTTTGACAGTCGCGTATCCTATTTGGGATCATTGTTTAACCAACGTACCATTTCTAGCCCCTCATAAAAACAGAGGTCACAATTATTTCTATCTTGTGAAGTATAAATTCTAAATCTTAGTTAAAAATTGAGTTGTTACATCAACAAAGTCGTGACAGAGGTAAATTATAATAAAAGTTCATGAGATCATGTTCAACATCTTCATTATTGTTTTATCAGTATTATTATTATCAACGTATTTTTTTTTAAGTGGGACCTTTCGTACCTACTGAAACCCTATGCAGACCTTTAAAGTACCCTTACCACACTTTGAAAAACCATGCCATCACTCTCACAATAGTCTTCATTGTTGATAACGGGGAAATCAGGGCTTGAATCCCAAATAGTTGAACTGAGTTTATTTTTCCTAAATGATTTCTCACAAGCTCTCTACTAAAGTTTGGGTACATTTACTCAAATTGTTCTCATCACCATCTCATAACCGGCCCCATGTTGTATTGATCAGTGAACCTTGCTATGAACCTAGGGGTCCCGGGGTCGATTCCTGGCTGATTACTTGAGTATTTTTCCTGAAAGGTGAACTATACCTCAACGTTTACGATAGTTTGGTTCCACACCCTCATGCTCACTACCACTATCAGCATTTTCTCATTTCATCTCTCCGGACATGCAAATAGCCTCCACGGAAAATATATTTAGCACCGCGTCTTACTACCCGTTCGGGTTTAATGCTTTAAGTACTAATTGCACTAATGGTTTAGGAATTGGGAAGGTTTAATTAGAGGAAGTGAACCCGCATTTGCGTGGCGGGAGAGTGGAAAACTATTTAGGAAAAACAACCCCAGTTCACCCGACCGAGATTAGAACCTCGATCTCCCCGTCCTCAGCAGTCGAACTCATCACGACAAGCGCGTTAGCCAACTATGCCACCGAGGCGGGCTCCCCGTAAAGGATGTACGTGTGTTCCCTGGGCAATGAATAATACATTAATACTGGATACTCCTTCAACGTACTTATATACGAGGGATGTAGCCCAGACTCGCAAAATATATATATATATATATATATATATATATATATATATATATATATTGGATCGTTGCAGTGATTTGTGCTGATTATATTATTATTATTATTATTATTATTATTATTATTATTATTAGCACCGCGTCTTACTACCCATTCGGGTTATACGCACTTACGCTAATGTGTAATGGTAGGGTGATTGTGAGATGAAATGGAGGACCTACAGTTTAACGTGGAATCCGAACCACGGTGGAGGCCTGGCATTCCCCACATTCACAAGATGTCTTGTCAGAGGTGAAGGAAGGGTTTGGTAATCAGATAAATCTTTGCCGGGACCGAGGATTGAACCCCGGCCCCCAGCATAGAAGTCTGACACCTTACCCCTAGACCACCAGGTCACCGTGCTGATTATTGAACTAAAATGTATTATTAACTTTTATTGGGAAAAAATCTCTATAAATATCTTTCACTCTACTTTCCAGCAAATAGTTTACTCGTCAAAGACTATAAACTTTAAATATATCTTTTGGTGTCTAATTTGAATCAAAACGTTTATTTGCCCCCTTCGAACCACGATGAGAACTTTAAAACCACCCCTATTCCAGCTCTCTATCTATTTGTGGCACCAAAACACTCAAGTAAAAATTAGTTATTACGCTTAACCAAAGATAAATATTTTATTTATCCATATACAACAATACACAACTCATGGTTTCCATGGTGCTGTACACAAATAATGATTGTACAAATGAACCCCTGCGTACACAGAATGAAAATATGGAAAATTCGCTAGGAAATTTTTATTTTTATTTTATTTTAAACTACTATTTTTGCCAACATCCCAGACCCATAGCGTTTAAAATGAGAGGTCTTTTGTCAAAATCTATTCAGCCATTTGGGTGACCTGGTGGTGTAGGGGTAAGGTGTCAGACTTCTGTGCTGGCAGCTGGGTTCAATCCTCGGTCTCGGCACAGATTTATCTGATTACCAAACCCTTCCTTCACCTCTGACAAGACATCTTGTAAATGTGGGGAATGCCAGGCCTCCACCGTGGTTCGGATTCCACGTTAAACTGTAGGTCCTTCATTTCATCTCACAATCACCCTACCATTACACACTAGCGTAAGTGCGTATAACCCGAATGGGTAGTAAGACGCGGTGCTAATAATAATAATAATAATAATAATAATAATAATAATAATAATAATAATAATAATATTCAGCCATTTCCTAGCAAATTCAAATTAGAGAGAGAGTATAAGAAAAAGTGTTTTAGATAGGGTGATAGTGAGAGAAATTGAGAGAGAGAGTGAATTTAAGATAGATAGAGTAAAATTGAGATTGAGAGAGTTAGATAGAAATAGAGAGAGTGAGAGTAATTTTGACAGTTTGAAATCGAAGGAGTTTAAGAGAGATAGGGAGTTTAAGAGAGAGGGGGAGTTTTAAAGAGAGTGTCAGAGAGAGAGAGCGTTTGGAGAGAGCGTTCAGGAGATATAGTGTTTGTTAGAAAGAGAAAGCGTTTGGTAAAGAGAGCATTTGAGAGATATCTTA
This sequence comes from Timema cristinae, assembly GCA_039000515.1. Lineage (NCBI taxonomy): Eukaryota > Metazoa > Arthropoda > Insecta > Phasmatodea > Timematidae > Timema > Timema cristinae. Next base: position 38,732,461 of record JBCFYV010011172.1, on the reverse strand, counting down.
AGAAAGAGAGTATAATAAAGATAATATGAGATCAATTGTGTGATAGAAAGTGTATGTGAGGGTAGAGTGTGTGAGAAAGTGGGATAAAGTGTTAGAGAGAGAATCAGAGAATATTATATGAGAGAAAGGGTATTTGAGAGAGATTGTGTGTGTATGTGTGTGTGAGGGGAGATAGTGTGAGAGAGAGTGTAATATAGAAAGAGAGAATGTGAAAATATAGATGTGGTACACAAAACATTACGGTTCTTTCAAATATTTTTCCCTCAAAATTATCATCAACATGGAAACATAAATTAACTTATTGTATTTGTAAGAATTTGAAAATATAGATGGGGTTACAAAAAACATTACTCTTTTAAATATTATATCCACAAGATTAAGTGATAAAATGATAAAATAGCTTAACTTATGCATTTTTATTGTGTAACTATTTGCAAAAATGAACATCAAAACTCATTATTTGAATAAAATGAGCATCAAAACCCATTATTTGAAAAAAATAAACACCAAAACTCATATTTAAATAGTTAAAATGGCTATTTTTAAACATTATTCAATATAATTTAACCGCTTATGAGCTCGAAATATATATCAAAACATTGTTAAACATCATTTTATCAAGTGCGAAACATAACGTAGACAATATTTTCACGAACTTAACAACTTAACCTTTTAATTTTCCAATTATGTTTAATATTATAGAGTTAAATGTGAATTAACGACAACAAAATTCTAATAATAAATGGTACGGAACTCCGCACGAACTTTCTCGCTCTATTGTTTGAAAATGGAGATGTTTACACAAAACTCGTAATATATGTGAAACGAAATAATATACACGAGCAAACCCAAGCATAAATTGCACTATACTTATGTAAAACTTTTTTTTTTAGTCTCGGTTTTAAATTTTATTATTTTGTTTGTAAAGAGTTAATGTCCTCATTTGTATGTCTCAACCGATAAAAAAGATAATGGTTGTGTCCACAAGGGTCAACACTTCGTATTAAAATTTCAACTTCCGGTTAAAATTTTCGACATTTTAATAGGTGTTGCAAATATTCATGCCATAGCTTTGATATTAAATTCCTCATTTATAACTTTTGACCAATAAAAAATGTAAATATTAACTATTGAGTCTAAAATGTTTATAGATCATTGTTGTACAAACATTTCTCCTAAGAGGTTTAAGGAAAAACAACATAAACTTTTAGAGACTTACTTATATTTAATTAATCTATGGCATTGGAGAATTATTGCGTTAAAACTTTAGTAGGTCTATCTTTTACAACTGAAGCACACAAAATTGTATTAATATATTTGCCAATATTTCAGAAACGGTTGGATTTATAAAGATATATATCATATAAAAGTTTTTTACTTTTAATAGTACTACAATTTTGCCATGATAAGTTATTTAGTATCTCAAATAGTCATGGAGACACGGAAGTTTCTGCTTCTGTTAAGTACCATAAAATTCATTTTCATGGGGAAATAAAAATAGCCAGTTTATTTATAGTCGTAATCATCACCTAGATACGAATTTTAATCAAAATCGTTAAAGTCGATTTTGAGAAAATAGATTTTTTCTCTTTTTGCCTTTCTTAAACTACTCTTAAATTCAAGTTTAAACAAACACACAGACAGCCGTCATTGCAAAGACCACTTTTAGGGTTTGGGGGGTCTTGAGACGTCGACATCCAACAACATTTCAGGTGAGATTTTCTTTTGCGGTCGCAATACTTTTGCCTTTTGTGTTCGAAAAGTTAAAAAATATAAATATTTAAGTATAGCTTGAAAGTTATTGGTTCTATAAAAATATGTTTCAATTAAAACATTTGTATTTTAAAGGGACCTACTTATTTGTAGCAATAAGTAATTTCAAATCTCACATAATTTAGGAGATATTATAAAACAATATAATTTACGCATCAGACCAAAGCCCTTAAAGTCATTTTGCCGATATGTTTGGAATATTTACAAATGTTTAGAAATGAAAATTAATAAAATCCTTAGAGCCACCGATTTTGAGAAAATCGACATTTTCTCTTTTTGCCCTTCAGTGACCTACCCTTAATTTTAGGGTTAGTTATCCAATTCCATAAACATCTAGGGGCAACCCTATGAAAACCCTAGATACCAAGTTTTAGCCCAATCGGTAAAATATTTAGGCTCTAGTTGGAGGTACAGACAGACAGACGGAAAGTCAAAAACAACTTTTTTGGATTCGGGGGTCCTGAAACGTCAAGCTTCATTTAAATCTTGAGTTCAATTTTTTTGACGATGACAATACTTTCTCTATCTGTAAGATAGCGAGAAAGTAAAAAATAAATGTTTCAACAATTTAGATGTGTTATGACCAGCATCCAAAGAGAAAATTGTGATATGTTTGGATCAACAAATAAAGATTGAACTATTATCTTTTAGCCAAAGAGATATATTTTATTTAGAGATTTACAGCCATGCAGAAATAACGGTTTCCATGGTGATTAAACAAAGAATGAAAAACGAGAATTCTCTGTGAAAATGAGGTTTTATTTGAAAACTACTTATTTTTACCAACATCCTGGACTCCTAATCGTTAAAATGAGTGGTCATTTGTCAAAATATGTTCAGTCATTTCTCATAATTTCTATTACTGGAAATAGGCTTATCAAATTATATATAAGGATAATATTAAAAAATTGTAAATATTTGAATTATACGAACTAGTAGTAAGAGGCTGTGCACAGTAAAAATATGAAAAATTTCTAGTATATGTTTTAATTGGTTGGACGGTACCCAATATCAGCCTTAAATTATATTGGATGATTTTAGCTCGGTACCAAAATCTGCGTTTTGACTTAGATGTTGGAATTCAAATTATTCGAGGTTCTTCCAGTTGTATTGTGGGAGTGGATTTTCCTAATTATATTCTTACGTCCATTCTACTGTCCAAATATATTACTTAATTCTTAAATACCCTAATAAATTTATTTGTTCTTAGTTTAAGTTGTTCATAGATTTATGTTGGACGTGTCTTGAAAATACATAACATATCCGTTTAATATCATTTCTTAGTTGTAGTTACCAAAATTTAAAAACGAAAGTATTTAAGCAAGCCTACTATCAAAATTATTCTTTCCCTCTCTTGATATTGTATTTTTTTTCAGAACCCTAGTTGGAATCTTTTAATTTAGAACACCAATCATATGTTAGATTGTTTATGGGAATGTGTTTTTAATTAAAATCTATAAGATTCAACCAGTTATTCTTAAATATGTTCTAGATGCCTACTTTATTAATCATTTCGACGCTGGCAAGCTTAGCGTTGGCTCAGTACGAATACTTGCCGCCCGTCGACAATGGTTACCCCAATGCGGCGGATGTGCTCGACAGACCTTTTTCTCCATCCAAGGCAGCGGCATCTGCGCAGACGCCAAACAATGGACCAGCCAAATATGATGACGGCAACGGATTTGGCAACAGCAGTGCCAACAGTGATGCGAACTCTTTGGCGGGAAACCAGTTCCCTCCTAAAACGGCAGTGCCAAATTCACCTTTCAATCAGTCGCCAGTGTCAAGATATCCGTTAGCACAAAGTGGATTTGGTTCCAACAATCCATTCCAAGAACCAAATAGAGGATTCGGGTCTCCATCCGACCGTTTCTTCCGTCCGCAAATCCCAGGCACGCCTAATACCCCGTATAGATTTGGAGGAAGCGACAACAGAGGACCGGGTGCACCAACTACTCCATCACCCGGTTCATATCCTACAAACCAATCACCCGGTTCATACTCTACGACGCGATCTCCCGGTTCATATCCTACAAACCAATCACCTGGTTCATACTCTACGACGCCATCTCCTGGTTCATATCCTACAAACCAATCACCTGGTTCATACTCTACGACGCCATCTCCTGGTTCATATCCTACAAACACACCGTTCTATCTACGACCCCGGTTCATATCTACAAACTCCCGGTTCATATCCTACAAACCAATCACCGCGGTTCATATCCTACAAACCAATCACCCGGTTCATATCCTATAAACCAATCACCCGGTTCATATCCTACAAACCAATCACCTGGTTCATACCCGACGACGACATCTCCCAGCTCATACTTTACATTATCATCTTATGGTCCAAACACCAACTCTCAAAGGCCATTTAGAGGACCAAATAATGATTTCGGATCTTCAGACGACCGTTTCACAGGTCAACAAACCCCAGTCACGTTTAAAGACCTGGACAGATTTGGAGGAGGTGGTAACAGAGGAACAGGCGCGCCGACTACTCGGTTTCCTGGTGCATACCCTACAACTTCATCACCTGGGACATATCCTACGACACCACTTTCTGGTACCTACCCTTCAACCACGTCAAATTCACAAGGTAGTGCATACGGAAACAATAATAATAATAATAAAAATAATAAAATAATAATAATAAATCCATTCACCTCACCACAAGACCAGTTCTCCAATTCAAAAGCCTTCACTTCGACAAACGCTGAAAGTGGTGCCGGATTCAACCCATACGGTCCCCCAGCGAATCGATTCCCTAGTGCATCGTCAAACGCATTAAGGGATGCGTACAAGCAAAATAATAATAATAATAATAATAATATAATAATAATAATATCCATTCACCTCACCACAAGACCAGTTCTCCAATTCAAAAGCCTTCACTTCGACAAACGCTGAAAGTGGTGCCGGATTCAACCCATACGGTCCCCAGCGAATCGATTCCCTAGTGCATCGTCAAACGCATTAAGGGATGCGTACAAGCAAAATAATAACCGGTTCTTCTCTCCGGGAAACCAGTTCACTAGTTCAAAGTCTTCCTCTTCAGCGAGTAGTGAAAGCGGTACAGGGGTCAACCCATATGGTCCTCCATCAAATCGTTTGCAAGGCTCCTACTCTTCATCTTCATCAAATGCAAGTAGTAATTCGTTTTCTGGAATTAACAACAGATTCAACTCTCCTGGGAACCAGTTCACCAATTCCAAGGCTTCAGCGCCGGAAAACGCCCAGAGTGAGTCGAATGGGTTTCTAGGCTCCTACTCTTCATCCTCGTCGAACTCAAATAGTGAGTCGTTTTCTGGAAGTAACAACAGTTCAACTCTCCTGGGAGCCAGTTCACCAGTTCCAAGTCTTCGGCATCAGCAAACTCTCAGAGTGGGTCAGGCGTGCGTAACGCCAACCCATTTGGTCGTCCTGGAGCAGGAAATAAAGGTGGCAAGGAAGATTTTGTAAGTAAATAATTGAACAGACGTTTTATAAAAGCAGATAGGTGAAATACTAATTTGTATACATTAATATTACAACTTGACCCCTGTGTTCAGTAGATTTCTCATTCTTTTTAGCTTAAAAATTGTTATAAATAACCCCACATATAGAATGGATGGATGACACCCGTTTCATTGGCCTAATGGTCTAAAGCTTCACTCTCGTCCTGGACAGGCTTGCTGATGAGGAGATTGGGGTACGAATTCCATCCGGGTCTACTAAAGGTTTTTCTTTCCTAAATGGTGTCCCACTCTCCTTCTAAGTAAATGCGGGTGAATTCCTTTAGAACGCTTCCTTCGTCATCCCTACCCCATTAGAATAATTATCATATATGCTAATAACTTGAACCGGGGGTAAAACACGATGATAGAATAAAAGTATACCTCAATAATCTCAGAATATGGTTTTAAATCCGGACGGATTGCGTTGACGGGCAGTTTCAGAAGCAGTATGCCCTTTTTAACATCTCTTATTTATTATTTCTGATAAAATAATGTAGAATCTACCATGTTAAGTGGTCGTTGTGCGTGTGTTTATAACGTCTTATTACCCTTTAGGGATATCCACATAATCTCACTCTGTGGCTAGGGATGAGGAAGTTTGTATTTAAAGTAGATAGACCCACGCTTTATGTGGAACTAGAGTGGAGAAACAATTAAGGAAAAAACATCCTCTCTACACTCGACTAGAATTCTAGCCCCGATAGTCCCAGCTCGTCAAGGGTTAAAGTTTGTTCACCAGAGGAATTGCTTTCTGAAAGATCTTTTTCCCACCATAAATCTATTATATAGTAAGATATTGGTAGGAAAAAAGACCTTTCAGAGAGTCATTCCTACCGTGAATGGAGTATATTTATTAATAGTTTACTTAATTTCACGGTTTTTACAAATGGAAGAATGCAAGTTAATTTAGTCATTCTAAATCAATACTGGTAGCTTGTTATTTTAATATAATCATTTCTGTATGAATAGTTAATTAATAATTAATGAACATGTATTTTAGTAATTAACTTCCGTTTGAAACACGCTGGTTTTAATAAAATAATAATGATTCGCTAAATAATTTGTAACTTTAAGGATGATTTGGTGTAAACTTCAGTGCAGTGTTGTAAGTCGAAATCCGAAGGCAAGAAAATATAATTAAATCATTAAAGCTTCCATTCCTGTTTTTACCCTGTGAAGCTAGGATTTTCTTTATTTCAAATTTCTACATGATAGAGAACTACGCTTAGCTCTAACACGCGTAAGTGACCACAGAATCAAAGGCGCTACTCTCGCAATAAACTAGACTGCCAATGGCGGTGCTATCGCTGTTCAAATTTTGGTCAGGTGTAATGGGGGTTATTTTCCCAAAAGGGTGTTTGACTCTACCTCCATGTAAATTCGGGTCCACTTCCTCTAAATATAATGTTCCTCATCTCTAATATCACTAGCGTAATTGTTGACCTGGTGGTCTAGGGGTAAGGTGTCAGACTTCTGTGCTGGTGGCCGGGGTTCAATCCTCGGTCCCGGCACAGATTTATCGGATTTCCAAACCCTTCCTACACCTCTGACAAGACATCTTGTTAATGTGGGGAATACCAGGCCACCACCGTGGTTCGGATTCCACGTTAAACTGTAGGTCCTCCATTTCATCTCACAATCACCCTACCATTACACATTAGCGTAGGTGCGTATAACCCGTACGGCTAGTAAGACGCGGTGCTAATAATAATACTAGCGTAATTAGTACATAAACGTGTATAACCTGAAAAGGTATTATTATTATTATTATATTTTTTAGCACTACGTCTTATTAACCGTTCGGGTTATACGCTTAAGTACTAATTACGCTAATGGATTATGAATTGGAAAGGTTTAATTTAGAGGAAGCAAACCCGCATTTGCGTGGAAGTAGAGAAAAAACCATTTAGGAAAAACAACCCACAGTTCATCCAACCGAGATTCGAACCTCGATCTCCCTGTCCTCGGCAGTAGAGCTCAACACGACTAGCGCGTTGGCTAACTACGCCACCGAGGCGGGTATAGATAGTGAGATGCCGTGCTAAGAAAAATTTACTCTATTTAAAAAATCTGTCTCACTTTCATGGTTAATTCATTTCATTCATTAGAAGTTCCTAAATTTAATTCACGCTTTCAAAACCTTCAAAACCTCGTCTAAATCATTCCCTCTACTAGTCGTTCTTAATCCTGCTGTACTCTCGTGAGTTTTTGTTAGATAGATACTTGCGTGGGATACTCCTGTAGCCTACCAAATTATTTTAAAAATCCGAAAGGGGTTATTTCATAAATATGTATCTTTTTTTTTTTTAGAAATTGATGGAATATTTCGGAATTTTTCTAAGCAAAATTGAAACGATTATTCTCATTTTTTGATTTTTAATTGCAATAAATTCCAAGTAATTTTGAAAAAAAAATTGGCCTTATTAAACCACCCAAAATTTAAGTCTAAGGATTTTTTTAAATAATACATAATTAGTACGTAAGCGTAGCCCGAACAGGTATTAAGAAGCGGTGTTAAATACATATACATATATATTGTAAACTACGAAGCCCGTGCCTTATAGTGCATGATTGCAGGAAAAGGTTAGAATGGATATAAAAACAAATGAACAAATGTATGAGCGGATGCACACACGCACACACACATATGTGTATCCTAAAATATATTTTTATCTACAGGATGATCCAGATTACGCCTTCAGGTATAACGTGTTGGACCCAGTATCCGGTAACGACTTCGGCCATGAGGAAAGTCGCAAAGGGGAAACGACCAAGGGATCGTACCGGGTGAGGATGCCAGACGGAAGACAGCAGCTGGTTGAGTACGAGAGCGACGAGGATGGCTTTAGACCTCGAGTCAAATACGTGTAGATGGTGATCCCGTTGCGTCAGGTGGAACATCTGGTGGCGCTCCTTGGAACTATTAACAGTCTAGTAAGGAATGAGAACTTGTTCGTGTGTGATTTTGTGTGTGATTATAATTTCTCATAGAATACAATCTGGAATGAAAGTATGAATATATAAAAGTAGGAAACGTGATAATTTTCTTAATTGGGGGGAGGGGGCAGGGAAGGAATTTATTTTATTATCTTAAAAATTCAAATATAAAAATGTATTTTTACTCTTTAGTATTTATGGTTAATTTGCAAAGGTCGATTTAAATAGGAAGTAACTTCTTATGACAGTTAAAAAATTAGTTCAAACAATTGTTTTATTTTTTATAAAGTCATGTGGTCTGCAACTTACATTATTGATAAATAGTAATAATACCTGTAAGAGAGTACTAATAATATAGTATGGTATTAATGTGGAGAGAAAGAACTTAATATTGTTTGATGGGGAGGGGGTTCTAAACGTTACTTGCTACCAGAATACTCTTATATAAGGAAACAGGATAGGAAGAACAGTAACTGGTAGTCACAAAAGTGACTAAAAATACAATACCCTTTCCATAAGACACCTATAAATGAACTGGATATACTTTCACACATCGATACGTCAGATCATGTGATCTATAACATTAATTTTTGAGAGATATAATTGATAACGATAAAATACAACTATTAGTATTGTTAAATGTTATCAATAATTACTGAATAAAATATTATAATAATTATGTATTTGCTAGTATTAAAATATCGTAGTTATTTCTTAATTTTCTGAAACCATGTATTTTTTTATTCAACTTATAGCCTGGACATGTGCCTATGAATATTTTCCTTTTCTTCTGAATCAAATGGCGGTTTGGCTAAAAAAAACTGCTCCAAGCACATGTTTATAATATAATAACAAGATTTATTTAACTTTATTTGTATTACCATATATTTATTCCTTCTTTTATATATTATTTTTAATGCGAAGCGATTCTTCTCGAAATTTAAATGATTTTTTTAAATTGAAAGAATATACATGCACAAGGAGTGTGGCCAAATTTTTAGATTTAAAATATATTCAAAGATAAAACTGCTGTTTATCAGACAATTTTTTCGGCAATGATTACTAGAGTTGTATGAAAGTGAATTTATTTTAATAGGCCTACTAGTATTCAAAATAAGTAGATCCTGGGCATTAATATAAGAGTCAAACGTCTACTTGCTAGGTGCATTAAAGGGATGTCAACAAATTGTGTTTTTAAATAAGTAGTCAAATGGGTGTCGTTACACTTATTGTGAAGTAATCAAATGAGTGTCAACACATGTGTCTTTAATTAAAATGAGTGTTAGTAAATATGTGTTAAAGTTTTCAAGTAGATGTTGAAATATTTCTATTGAATGGTCAAATGGGTGTTGGTATATGTCTGATTTTTGTTTTTATTGTTTTTATCGTATCTCATTATCCTTTGGTTCCATGCGCATAATTATCTAATATATTAGGGACGAGTTAGTTGAATTTAGAGGAGATATACCCGCATTTTTTTGCAGTAAGAGGGGATAATCTTCTTGGTAAAACCACCCTCAGTACTCCCGACTGAGATTCGAACCATGATCTCCCCTTCTTCGGCAGTCTAGTATATAATGAGAATGATGTCTTAGTCCATGCATCCACCAAAGAGGGTTTACCAGCCATTATTAAATAACAACACTAATGGACTAGATATGAGAAAGGTAGAATTTAAAGGAACTGTACTCGTATTTGGGAGAGCGGGCAGCCATTTAGGAAAATAACATCTACATTACACTCGGTGAATATTCTAGCCCCAGCCTCCCTATCACCATCCAACCACGCAGGATGAGCCTGACATTCAGTCCTCGTGCCCACAAATACGTGTCTTCCGTCTGATAAAGTAGGCCTAATCAAATTGGTCCACAATGGAATAAGAATAAATGTACCAACTTCTGTGGCCGCATAGTCAAACGCGCTACTCTCGCAATAGACTAGACTGCCGATTGTGGGGAGTTTGAGGTTGGAACATTGGTCGGGTGTACTCAGAGTTGTTTTCCTAAATGTTTTTCCATCCTCCCTTAACGCTAATGAGGCCACAATTCATTTAAATATAAACTTTTTAATCCCAATAGTGTAACTAGCACATAAGCGTACAACCCGAATGATTAGTAAAACGTGGCACATAAAGAAAAGTAAAACAATTTTAATATACCAACAGATTAAAAAGGTTCATTAAAAAAATTCACTTTGTATTTTGATATTTTATCAACACAATATTAATAGTCAAAAAAGTTTTTTTTCTTTAATATGCTAATATTATTAAGTTTTCAGGAAGAAGTTTATTCACCCAAAAATGTTTCTAGTGAAGTATGATTCTGTGTGGTGAAAACTACCTGTAGATACTTTTTGTTCACAACACAAAACTATTTATATATTTGAATATTTAGAACAATATGTTCATGACATTTCCATATGAGTTGGTTAAGTTGTCGTCTTGTCTCACTCAGACAAGTGCGTGTGAGTATAAGAAAGAGAGTAAACGAAAAATACTAGTGACACTCCTGAAAACTTAATAGGTCAAACATCACAGATGTCTTTATTGTCTGTACAACAAAGATTGTGAAAATTATTTTCTTGGGCCTATAGCTAGCTGTAAGTGGTGCTAATAAGTCCGTATCATCCCACGGTTAAAATATAACTTGGGTAGGTAGCCCTGCTTGAATCAGACATCGATTTGTGGTGCGATTATTTGAATCTTTTTAAAAAAAAGTTAATTTGAGGCCCTATTCCTATTCAACCTTACTAGCCTCGCAGCACCCTTGGGAAGTGAATAAGAATCTCATTGCACCCTTAAAGAATTTTCTTAAACGTTTTTCACATATTATATTTTTTTATCCAACGTAGAAAATTTCAAAGTAACTAGCTTATAAAACAAATAAGAGTTTTTTTAATTGTTTAAAATAAGAGTTTTTTTAGTTGTTTAAAATAAAAATAATCATTTTTACTTATCCTTTACTGGGTCAAGTGAAAATTATAAATAACAAAAACACTGGAAGAAATTTTAAATTATTTAGAGATAAATAAACTAGCACGCTAAAATGTAATTATACCAGTAAAAATGAATAATATGTAGTCATCAAAAGGAAACCAATTATTGTCTCACATTGTGTGCTGTGGCAGTGAGATTCAGATAAATACTAGAAGAAAAAAATTTATTAAGGTTTTTTTTATTTTCCTTATTTTGTGGTAATATATTTTCTTAACATTTACCCCCTCAATATCTTGCGACACTCCGGTCCCTGCCTTATACCATATTTTAAGAAATACAACAAAATTTAAACATTCATTGTCTTAACACACAAAAAATATCAAATGGATCCCAAACTCATTGTTCTTAAATTAAATACTACAACATAACGTTTTCTGATCCTAGTTTAATACTGTATCTAATTTATAAGTAAATCGGTGGTGAGACATGATCTTAAGGGGGCCGTACTGAAAAGTCAAAGACATATCTATTCGTTGCTGACGGACATTAATTTTATTTTATCACCGTGTATTAATAATTACGCCAATGGTTTTAAGGATGAGGAAGGCTATAATTAGATAAAGTGTACTCGCATTTACGTAGATACAGAGTTGATTTTTTTTTTAAAGCCACCCTCAATATAACAGACCGAGTTTCGAACCTCAATCTCCCCGTAATCGTCAGTCTAGTCTACTGTGAGAGTGACGCCTTAGACCATGTGTTAACCAAAGCGGGCTACTGACGGCTATTGGCGGTGTCATTGATACAAATGTTAACTTGTATGCCTCTATCGTATACGACTGTGAATCTTTGTTGTCATCACTTCAGTTATATTAAAATTATATTTACTAATGGTTCCATCACAGAGCTTATCTTATCTGGCTAAAGAAATAACGGTGGGCCTCAAAATACAATTGCCGTGTGACTTGTAAATGACGAGCAAGGCTGGGGTTTCTTCATCCTTGGTTATTATGTAGGCCTTTTAAGGTGTGTCAGAAGCTTGAAAAGAATTGTTGACGCATTGAGGTATGTATCTTTAGTCAGTTGTTACTCCCAAGGTAAAGCGTAATAGTTTTTGTAAGAATGGAGCGTGTGAATCTCGGACCAGTCCTCATTAGCACTTACCTGTTCGCAGTGTAAGGGAGGCCAATAAATATATCTCTCAGTTCTCGTGTTTCTTGGGTACGGCTTCACCGGTGTTGTACAACCTTCTATAAATGACTTTTTTAACCGTTCTGTGAGCCCGCCCCTGTGATCAAATGGCAAGGTAGACCAAAAACTTGTTTGAAAGACTGAAAATCGATTGCAGATGGAGCTTAAAATATTAATATAACATAAGAAATTCATTCAATAGAACTTTGACCAAGAAAGAAGTATATGTATAATTAAAAGATTAAATATAGCAAAGGAAGTTAAAATATATTTCAAATGTAAAATAGAGGAAAAAAATAGAAACCTGATATATAAATATTTTATCAAAGAAACTCCTCGAAATGACCCATAACAAAGAATAATACTTTTGAACCAAACTATTGCCTAGCAATTTTAACAAATTAAGATGAAATTTGAAATTAGATTATTTTATACTAGATTGTAAGATTCTAAAATTTGCACGTTTATTAACTGAATACCTCCATAAGACATTTATTTTGCAATAATTAGATTTTTTCGAGTATTATATTTTATTCTATCACGTATTATTCTAGTAAAAAAAATTTAATTTTATAAATTGGTTATTTTGATTAATTGTGTATGAGAAATCCTCTTTAGGTTAAGTCTATATACTGTCAATAAATATATTATTTTATCTTAAGATTCAAGGAATGTGTTTTGATAGTTGATTCAAACTAAAACACTTAACTTACAATTAATATATCATCTAAGATTGAACATTGTACTTCTAGCCATCTAGTGAGCTTTATGAACCCCTCTACTTCATGAACAAATATTCTTATTATTAGCTGTTTAATGTAGGCTGCGCAATAACTGGACAAGTAAATTAAAACTGATAAAACGCGCATGCGTCTCACTTCTTTGAACGCAAGCACGATCAAACCTAGCTTTTAGCAAAGGTTTCCTTAGGCAGACCACTCCAACTTCGCCAAGAGACGGTATTTTATAGACCCAGCACTTTTTACCTCAGCTATGGCATGATCTACAAAGCTTAAAATAGTTAGACCCATCCAAATTTAACACAATTTAAAGGACTTCATTCCATGGTTCGTTCCTTGCTAGTTGTTATTGATTACATGCATGTGCACCACATTTAGCTTCTTCTGCTACCTTTAGACACACATATTTTGAAAAACTTATCTTGAGGCAACAAAGATTTAAAAACAGCCTTAAACTTAAAACGGTTTATAGTTTAGTATTTACTAAGAACTGAGTCTTACTACCCATTTGGGTTATACGTTTAAGTAATAACTACGCTAATGGGTTAGGAATTGGGAAGGTTAAATTTAGAGGAAGTGAACCCACATTTGCGTGGAGGAGGAGTGGAAAACAATTTAGGAAAACCACCCCTAGTTTATCTGACCGAGGTTCGAACCTCAATCTCCCCGTCCTTGGCAGTCTAGCTTGACATGAAACTAGTGCGTAAGCTTAATACGCCACCGAGGCAGGCTATTGTTTAGTAATCCATACATGAATTGAAGAGGTTATGTTTTTTAAAAATATAACATACCATTTCCTCTCAGCCAGATTTATGTGCTGGCGGCCGGGGTTCAATCCTCGGTCCCGGCACGGATTTATCTGATTACCAAACCCTTCCTTCACCTCTGACAAGACATCTTGTGAATGTGGGGAATGCCAGGCCTCCACCGTGGTTCGGATTCCACGTTAAACTGTAGGTCGTTCATTTCATCTCACAATCACCCTACCATTACACATTAGCGTAAGTGCGTATAACCCGAACGGGTAGTAAGACGTGGTGCTAATAATAATAATAATAAACTTTGATTAATAGTTAGAATTTCACAAACCCATATATAGCTTAAAAATTGATGGTTTTCCGATTTATGTGAAGTAGCTAGGATGTGGATAGTAAAGGTTGATTTTGGTAGGAAGAACAGTAGAAGTTAGTTACTAAAGTTACTAAAACAATTTTAATATATTCATACATCAAGTCGTGTTATCTGCAGTTGTCACTTTCGATAGATATTATCAATACCTATAAAATAACACAAATAAAATAGTAAAATGTCATCAATATTGATCGCAAATAAATAAATTTGAATTTACTCTACTGTTCTTCCAACCAAAATCAGCGTATAGATCTTAAAACAACACTAAAGATGTATATATCCTATGTTCAATGGTCCTGAGATTAGACCTTCCACGCTTCTCTGGAATTATAACCAGCCCAATTTGATACGCCACTGTTGCATCCCTCTCTGTATACCAGCAATGATAAATCACTTACAAAAGGTGAAAAATGTGTGTCCAAGTAGGGTTATTAAACGATTTCAGCCAACCTTTGGAAGGTCTTATCTCAGGAACCATTGAGCATAAGACATATGTTCATCAGAACTTCTATTTGTTGTTTTTAGGCCTATTATAATCACCCCAGTTACTTCCTACATAAATTGATACACGCTGTATAAAACAAGTGAGGCATTTAAAGTTATCTTCGAAAACTAAATTAAACTACATTTTGTAACACCAAAAAGTACATATCTTATAACACGAAATCACTGTCAGTTTTGACACCATATTTTATAAGTGACAGTTGCATACCTCTTGTGAGTACATAAAAGTATATGTAATAAAGATTTGAAGATCCTCTTAAGACGATCCGATTATACTATCTCTACAAGGCTAGCGTGGAGAGGTTTTTTTTTAGTTTAATGCCCTGATTGACAACGACAAAATTTTGAATAAGGTTTAAGGTTTCTCACTGTTCGATCTTGTATTGGTTTAATATGTTCACTACTTTTTAACTATTTCATTCAATCTAATTTTAATTGAAAAGGCCTTTAAGAAAATATTAACTTTTTAAGTCAACATAAATATAATTTTATTATGTATATATTATTATTTTATAGGTTTGTAATATATATCAAAAAGGGCAGCTGTTGTTAACATTACCTTGCTCATTAATATGTGGAAGTAGCTCGGGTAACTTTATATCTGTCATATATGACCATTCGTAAGAAAATTGGAGTATTGCCTGGGTGTGTAATAATGTACTTATACCATGAATTCGGTGAGATTCCCGTTCTGAAAGGCCTCGTTTAGTACCAGAATCCTACTGGATTGTATTTTAATAGAATAAAAGACCTTCCTTAATGTGATTTAAGGTCTTTTATACTGCCAAAACTCTGCCATACAGTAAAAATTTGGTACGAAATAAAGCCTTTTAGTACGGGCGTCATACCAACATTAGAGTATAGCTTGTATCACACAGGTAACGGTTAAATTCTGGACTCAGTAAATTTGAAATGGTTTTAAACAACGTGAGTATCCATACTCAACTCAAGAAAATGCTGCGGTATTTACTTAAAGAACTCCTCTGGCTTCCTGTCACTGTAATTAGATGGAGATAGTGGCTTATCACAAGTCTAAATGACTCTGATTAAACTTTGTGTGGTCCTGACAAGAATATTTAAGATTCGTATAGGCCTACAGGTTCATCCTTAATTTTAAATAGCAAATACCCCTTTGGTGGTAACATGAACCAAGGCGTCCCTTTCTAAATATATTCGGCTACCGATGACGGTGATATCAGGGTTTAAATCCCCACTGGCTGTTGGAATTAATTTGATATACTGAAAGGGTTCTTTTATAAGCAAATAAGGTAACAATTCCTTTGAATACAAACTTCATCATTCTTAGCACATTACCATATTTAGTATAACCCGAGCAGGTAGAAAGACACAGTGCTAAAAAAATTGTAGTTCTAAATATCTAGGAATTAGGGGTGGCTATGTAAAATAATTTAACCACCTTTATTTTTAGGGTTAGAATCCTATTCATAATTTGGCCCCGATATATGACCACATAGCAACTAAATATAAAGTTTGAGCGAGATCCATAGTAAGAACATTTAGGCTTTAGCCCACGATACAGACAGACAGACAGTGGTACAGACATAATTGTAAGATTAAAATTTTCAAGCTCGGAGGTACATACAACGTCGAGATCCATCAAAATATCAAGGTCAAAAATTTTCACGATTACAATAGGTATTATTTTTTCTAAATAAGAAAGTAAAAAAATGAAGTCTAATTAATATTACTAAAGTTTAATGACTCAGTAACTTATTTTACTACGATGCTCTGGAACGGTTATTTTTTAGGAAGAAGATTAATTAATATACGTCAATAAAAAAAATTAGCACCGCGTCTTACTACCCGTTCAGATTATACGCTTTAAGTACTAATCGCGCTAATGGATTAGGAATTGGGAAGTTTGAATTATAGGAAGTGAACCCGCATTTGCGTGGAGGGAGAGTGGAAAACCATTTATGAAAAACCACCCCCAGTTCACCCGACCGAGATTCGAACCTCGATCTCCCCGTCCTCAGAAGTTGAGCTCAACACGACATGCGCGTTAGCTACTACTCCACCGAGGAGGGTTACATATATATATATATATATATATATACGTCAATAGCTACACAAGACATATGCTTGTGTTAGGCTTTGGATAGTACACAAGACATATGCTTGTGTTAGGCTTTGTATAGCTACACAAGACATATGCTTGTGTTAGGCTTTGGATAGCTACACAAGACATATGCTTGTGTTAGGCTTTGGATATCTACACAAGACATATGCTTGTGTTAGGCTTTGGATAGCTACACAAGACATATGCTTGTGTTAGGCTTTGGATATCTACACAAGACATATGCTTGTGTTAGGCTTGGAAAGTCTCAAATCTCAAACTGAATTCAATTTAAATAGATAACTGATGAATAATTTAATATTACTATTACCGGTGTTAACATGGACAAGACATTATTCTCCCAATATACTGGATTGCCAATGACAAGAGGGTTAAAGATAGAATTTGGGCCATGTGTAATATAGAAGGCGGTGGGAGAATCTCTTCTCCTTTATCCAAACCCATGTGTGTGTCCTATCTTTCTCACTCCTACTTCTTAGATTAAATCTGCTTTTATGTTACGCGTATGTATTACTTTAAAATTATTTAGAACGCCTTACTGCCGTAGTAAGAGTAATCATGATAACTAAATAACTGGCTATTTTTAATGTTGAAGAATAAGTATGACGTTCTAAGTAAATATTAATAAGAAATAAAACCCCAATTTTCATTATTAAGAGCAAGGTAATTTGAATACCACCCAAATTCTTATAAAGCACTTATCTATGGTTTCAGGTATTAAATAGATTCTATATTTTATTCCTCTCCTGTCTGGTGTATTGTTTATACTTTTGCAATTCGCACATTAGCTATTTGGTAGGGCTATATACTCGTATATTAGGGGAGATAATGGAAAATTACATTCAAATATTTAGTGAAAGGAATAACATGTACAAAGACACTTCACTCTTAAATATCTGATATTGGCCACGTTGTGAATTTAATTTATATGTATTATGTGTATATAATCACTATATTGTAGTACCAACATTATCTTGTATATTTAAAAAACAACTCTTAATTTTTATATCAATATCACTGTATTTTCAACAATTATACTGAATTGAATGATTTAATCATGGAATATTTATTAGATTTTAATTTGATTAATCAGATAATAAATGTGTATTATATTGTAAATATAACACTTTAAAATGAATACTATATATATATATATATATGTTTATTAAATTATAATATGTATGAACTACTAGGAAAATATTAAACATACTTTAATACGAATATCTAATATATAATTACATTTATTAAACTATAATTTAAATAATTTTATATATGAATTATATTATATTCGACTATACTTATAATAAACTATATAGTTTGAGATATTTAATTTTAGTGATTTTCTTTTTACTTAAGACTCTTTTCACAATTAGTGAGAGAAGTCCAAAGAAATTTCAAATTATATTACGTGTTATATTTCTTCTTTTTAACATCTACCTGTTTTTTCACCATAAGATCTGTAAAAAAGTTGGTAAGCTTGGGTTACCTTGTTTAGATATGACCCAATAACTCTACGCTGTCAATCAAATGTAACTTGTGCACGTGTGAACATAGCTACTCCATCAAATACTAGCCGAATGAAAGTATGCCACCTTCTTTTTAAACAGATTATAGATTTAAAAATCGTCATAATATTATTTTTCTCTCAATATCGGAATGTTGAAAAAAAACTATTTAAATTAAGATTGCAACTTACAATTTTTCTGTAAAGGATACGTTTAAATGTTATTGCAATGTTTGGTTAAATAAATGCCAATTTATGTGTAGTTATTGAATATGTAATATGCCTTGCACTAACGGCAGTAGCTAGTATGGATTATGGCCCCATTTTGACCTTTGACTCCGAGCTGTGTGATGTAATCATTGCGTGTTATATCGCAACACTCCCCCTGGGTTTTCCTGGTGACTCATACCTGGTGCCAGTATATTTCTGTCTGCTGAATTACCATCTGGTTATTCCATGATGACATGGGCTAGGCCTGTATCACGATCACGGTGTGAGCTATTTTTGTGTGAATAAATATTATTAAAACTGTTATGTTTGTGTTTTAACGTCTAAACCCCCTCCCTCCTATAAATACAAGTTCATTTAGCTATAAGCTCTGTCTCAAACATTATGGACAAGTTAAAATAAGCATTTTCAGCCATCATCAGCGGTCCTTCCAGTTTTGGAGAGACACATTTTGTAGCTGACTTTATCCGTCACTTGGACACAATGTGTGACGTTAAATTTGATAACAAACACCTGGTATTTTGCTTGATGACAACTGGGATTCAAACAAGACGGGTCAAGTACCCACGTCATATTCTGTAAGGATTTACCAGAAATGGATGACACCTATAATGACTCTTCACAGCTGATTATCCTGGATGACATAATGCGTGAAGCCAACGAAGTGGTCGTCGATCTTTTCACCAAAGCATGCAATCATCAAAATATTAGCGTCATGTACTCACACAAAATATTTACACCAGGTCAAGGGCCAAAGAGACATTTCCCTAAACGCACATTATATCATGCTTTTTAAAAATCCCATGGATAAAGCTCAGATTAAACAATTTGAACTCCAGTATGTCTTGAAAACCGCGATGTTTTACAAGAGACTTACGCTGAGATACAAGACTATCCATGGGTATATATTGTTATATTTCAAACAAGGTACACCGAATGGTTAACATATATAACCCCACAAATGTCGGGTGCTGCGTGTACCTACCATGCAAAAGCTATAAAAACACGAAACTTCCGATTATAGATCATATCATGAACCCGCAGCAACGTGTCGCCTTGCTGAAAATGGCCAACAAGAAACTGATTTACTCTGTTTGCGAGTTGCTACAACACTTTAAAAGGGTGGCTGCGTTGAAAATTGCGCAGAAGACAAAGTTAAATTGTTGACAAGCAGGTGTTATGCAACTGGTCAAACGAGGAGATGCTGGAAGAGAAAGATACGACTACTCTTTAAGAAAGGAGGAGCGTTCCTGCCTTACTTTTAGCCCCTTTAATCATCGGTGTCCTGGTTCCTTATTCAAAAGTAAATGATGGAAGCACACGAAAAAGATGATATTGAGTGTCCCCGGAAACATTACACAGTTAGGAGAAACACTACCAACAAGTGTCATCTGCCAAAAATCTATTTGTCTCCGAGCCAGGACAAGAAATGGAAAAAATCCACGCTTTAAAACTTGACGACAATCTAAATGGACTTACATTGCTACAGGAATATCTGCACTTTAGTCAAACACCTCCATCACATAAAAATACTACCCCCACAATCCTTAAGTGTTTGTATTCCCATCCCTGAAACCTCAATACTGTACCAGTACAGGCACGTAAAAAATCTGAACTTTTACTAGAACATATTATTTCCCGAGGTGGTACCATTGGGACGAAAATGGGAAAGTGATTATTCACGATACGTCTCTCCATGGATCATATATTGTGGATTTAGTCTAACGATATGGTTAGAGCAAGAAAACACAGCAAGCCGTCTGTGTGGCGAGGTTTCTCACGGCACTTCAAAAAATAAACAATCCAAAAGAATTTATTGCAAATTCCAAACATTTGATGCCCATTAGAATCCGATACCCGTACCTCAACCATTTACACCCTCATAACGCCCTAAAAGAATAAACTGAAAAGGGTGGACAAAAACAGGTGGCTGCATTCCAGATTAATGGCCCGTTTATGCGACATCTACTACGACCTTCTCATCCTGCGAGTTTGCAGGGTTGGCGTCGCTATAAAGGCGTCCAGGAAATATACGACAAAGTATGAGAATGGCTTAGTGCCAGAGCCTATACCCTACACAAATCGGTGATAAAACAGTTTCCACCCAACAAGTCACGGTGTGAAACATTGACGCTGTATGGCAAGCGATCTCAATAATATGCACAGCTCTGAAAATACAACGATGGTGAAGTGTAATGCTCACCATCATCGACGTGTTTAACAAATGGCCTGGGTGAGGACGCTTCCATTAAAAGACGGGGAGATCGTGATGGACACCTTTCAGAACATTTTTAAACAAAGTGGCCGTAAATCTCTGAGTTTACAGACGGAAAAGGGGACAGAGTTCACAGCACGTCTAGTCCCAAAATTTCTCAAGCAAGAAGGCATGCATTACTACACCACTCATAATCTGGACGTGAAGGCAAAGCATCGTGAACGATTCATTAGAATTCTGAAAGTGGCGCATGTGGTGCTACTTTATTAAATATACACATATCGTATGTAGATATCCTCCAAGATCTCGTTGACGGTTTCAACGGCTCAAAAACATTACAGTATCAAGATGACGCCTGCCGACGTTTCAGAAACCAATTGCTTCAAGTCAGAGAAAATCTGTATGGCAAACGGGTCCAAACTCGAATATTAAGCCAAAAGTTAAAGTCGGTGAACGGTGCGTATTGGCAAATCCAAAATGCTGTTTGAAAAGGTTACGAAATAAATTGTAAGAAGAAATTTTCAAAGTCAACAGTGCGTGTTCCGACAACCATCTCCACAGGCTGACCGATCTTGACTATGAGGATTAGAGGAACGTATTACGAACCCGAATTTGCACTGTACATCTTCCAAAACTTTTAAAGTTGTTAAATATACTACGTGTCAAGGGTAAAGGTGGCAGAAAGAAAGTGTACGTGCAGAGGAAATGTTACCCACCAAGTTTTATTCTTGGATTCCTGCCAGTTAAGACAGCGCCCTACCTGAAGGACTAGTTTTACATCACTTTGCCGAGCTACAGCTCTATGGGATAATTCCCAAAAATACCCTCGTGAATTTCACCACGCGACTACCCTAACCATCTTTCACTCGAATGCCAGTGGGAAGTCACTCTCGAGAATTCCAATATCCATTTTCATTCCCACCGTAGATGAGGGCCAAATATTTATGGTACACCTGGGTGGACGCTAAGGCGTGGGACAAATATTCAAGGATCACATCCCTCCTGAAAACTACAGTACTATCCATAATTGATCAGTGCCCTAAACGAAGTAAAAGCGTTTGAAGGGGATTCCAGAGTCGTATTAAAGTACACAAACCTCAACAAAAAAGTAGACATTGTTTCTTCTTCAACAAATATACAGTTGCTGACTCTATCAAGTCAACTAAGTCCACAGATCGGTTTCGATCGTAAGACTAATCTGATCAGTGATCATACTCTAAAAATCGCTGTATTACACTAACATTTACTAGGTTGCCTCACAAATGTATATCTACATGGATATCGTCGATCTCCGCCCATGGGTGACATTGTGGCACACTTTTACGTATCGTTGGTATCAACAACACAAACTATTTCTACGGCATACATAAGACAGTTAGATATGATTTATTTGCTACGTTTTGTACTTAGAAGAGAAATTGAAAACCTGGAAATCCATCAAAGAACAGACACTGCTCAACATAAATGTCCCTATCAAAGATACTACGTCAACCAGGCTGGAACAGGAATATCTTTGATCTACCACAGTGTACCTATCAATGGGGCGCGAGATAGGAAGTTTTTTCAGCGGCCTTTTCAAGAGTTTTACCGTTGCTGAGAAACAGTGCTAAAACCATTGTAAAATAGGCAATTAATACGGTAACATGCTCTCGACTTCGCCAATCAGCGTCTTCCTTTCATAGGAGCTTGCGGTGGTGTGTCGGTGAGGCTGGAACAAACCTGAAACGCAAAGCGGAGCAGAAGATCGACACACTTATGACTGACACCAGGCTATAAAGGGCATCGTAAGAAGCACGAACGTCAGTCTTCTGAAAGTTGCCTGACGTAAAAAGGTCAAAAAAGGAAGCGGTAGATATTTTCAGTTGAAATTCATTTCTACACCCCCAGTCCTGCGAGTGTGCAGAAGTGAACTCGATCTATTTTCTGACCCACCCACCCAAACTGGTCTTGAAATGGGCAATGGCTCCTGTACAAAACTGTATCTTCCCTCACAGATGGATTCGCTCATCGAATTTACCGTTACCGGTCAAGGCGATTACTATATGATCTTTCACAAACTATTTTCTATCTCAGAGAGGCCATAATGAAACCCAGGTGGAACTTTCTTTGAGATTGATCAAATCGCTCTCGTCAACAACTTGGTTGCATTCGCTATTCACACAGATGATGTGTTTTTTAAAAAAAATTAGCCTCACCACCCAACAATAGTATGCTTATAGATCATATATTGAGACACTGCTCAATTGCTCAATTACAACAGTGACGCCAAAAGAACCCATATGACTTGCTATTTGTTGTTTTGACAGACAGCCCCGGAAACTTTGAGGAAGCAATGCCGGCAACAAGGGATTTAGACAGTTATGGTTCTCCACTTCGTATAAAGTCAATCTGCATTTATACTCAAAAACACTTCCCGCGTGTTTCATAGCACATATAAATTCAAAACATCACTTCAGACGTTTGCGGTCATTAATGTCTCATGAACCTTCTCTATGTGCCCAGAACATTCCGATGAAAACTTTCCTAACCCTATTCTCACCGCTAAATCATACAGGCAACGACGCTAAATGGTGAGATATTACAACACATTTTCAAGACTGTAGGTTCCTGCCGCTCCTCAGAGGCTACGTACAATCAGTGTGCGCCTATGATAGGGGCGTCCCAATGGCGTACCGGCCATAACCGTGACAGTCGTCGAAGTGATCAAACATCATTGAAGGCAAGACATTTCCACCAGCAAAGCAAAGCGCTGAAGCCGCTGGCCATCACCAGTATTTTCAATACTTTGTTTCCACTGGACGTGCTACGCTAAGTGAGTCATCGTTGGAATGATTGTCAAGAACAACTTTACGCTCTATAGTTCAGCTAGAAAAATTGGAGGGAACTGTGCGTGTTTAACTGTACAGAGTGGCAAGAACTGGGCAACTACAAGTCGGTCATATAAAAGTTTGTCCGCAACAAGCAACCTCCTCAGAATATTAAGTCTGACTAATCATGAAATTTCTCTGAGAACATGTGCGGTGACCGTATAGTTGTCATCAACTAGAAACAAACCCCTGGACTCAAACGTGTCTCCATCTACACCTAGCTTGGTGCGTCTTTGTGATGTGTGGGACCTCATTGACGTCACCATCGACCATCGGTATATGTGGTCGACACCCGTCGCACGCTATTGCAACGATTTGATCCACCCACCGTTCGTGGATGTATTCAACACGCTAAAAGAATCAGAGGATGTCATCGATCTCAACAGCCTACGGTGGAAACGCACTTCAGAAACTTTATATTATCGTGTTACCTACTTTACAGGTCAATTGGTCGGCTTGGAATATTATATTCTAGATTGTGAACTAAAAAAATTACTAACCATCTAAGAGACACTGTAGAAAATGTATGAACAAATATATGCGCCATTCCTGTAAATGTATATAATAAATATTATGTATGATGTCTTTGAAACCTTTAATATATATGTCTGTAAAATATTTAATGTTTAATAAATATATGTTTTGTAATATCGTGTTTATTCACTCAAAACTGTCTGTCCCTTACACGTAGGTTAACCAGTACAAGTTTTGACTTGTCGAACCAGCAAACTGGCAACAAACATGAACAGTGTCAATGACCTCACGGTCCCAATCTAGTCCTGTCTCTACTTGTCTTGTCAAGCCACCAAACTGGTGCCAGAATCAGGGAAAACCCATTACCACATAGAAGGGGAGGGTTGCGACATCATTCAAGGTCGTGATCTATTCCTGTCTCTACTTATCTTGTAGAGCCGCCAAACTTGAACCCAGGTATGAGTCATAAGGGTTACGACTGTAAAGACGTCATCGGAAAACCCATTGCTGGGGGGGTTGTCAGGGTCAATGATCTCATTACTAGCTCACAGTTTCAAGGTCACAATCTATACCTCTCTCAACTTGTCTTGTCGAGACCCCAAACTGGCACCAGGTTTGGTCATCAGGGTTGTGACAGTGAGATGACGTGATCTTGAAAACCCATCGCCAGGGAGGGTTGTCAAGGGTAATGACCTCATTACTAGCTCATGGTTTCAAGGTCAGATCTATTCTTGTCTCGACTCGTCTTGTCAGGCTACCAAACTGGGCCAGCTATAGGGAAAACCAATTTCCACATAGATGGGGAATTTTGCGAACCATTCAAAGGTCTGAGCTATTCCTGTATTTTTGAGCCACCAAATTGCACCAGTCATCAGGAAAACCATTTCCACATAGAAGGTGAGGGGTGGACATCATTCAAGGTCATGAATTATTTTGTCTTGTCGATCACCGAACTGGTGCCAGTCATCAGAGCAAAACATTACACATAGATGGGGAGGTTTGCAATAACATTCAAGGTCGTGAACTATTCCTGACTTGTCGAGACACCAAACTGGAGACAGTCATCAGAAAACCCATTGCCACATAGAAGGGGAGGGTTTTAACATCATTCAATGTCACAATCTATTCCTGTCTTGTCGAGCCGCCAAACTGGCCCATGTATCAGGGAAAATCCATTGTCACATAAAACCAGAAATAAACCTTTTCGACATTGAAGGAGGACAAAAGGTCGCTAACCCCATGTCATCGTCGAAATAATCAGAGGGGAAATGCAGGTCAGACGAAATATACTGGATCCAGTATGAGTCACCAGGTAAAACCCAGGGAGGAGTGTTGGACATAGTATGCAATGATAAGTCCACACTTGGGTCAAGCTCAAGGTCAATTGACATACGCATACTAGCTACTAACGGAGTGTTTCAAGTTTATTATATGAAAGATAATTTTTATTTTATTTTATTTATTGAGGTATTTAACGCCACTTTTGAACTCACTGATTATATCAATATACGAGAATTTATGAGTGAGAGAGAAAGGCTTACTAATTTAGCCGGGAAAATATCTTCACATAACTTCCAGGGTTTTTTTAACGTCACAATCACATGGGACTGAAGCTTTACTTCCTTCCAAAGGAAGTTCAATAAGTTGTGTTGCGGACTTTTTTCACTCAATACAAATCCGTCAAACCTTGTCTGGGTTTGAACCCACAAACATTGGGACTTGAGGCAACCACTTTACCCTAAAACCAATGAGGCAGACTGTTAGGTAATGTTGGATGATAGTTTTTAATAGTGTTTATTTCTGACCAAGCAAAACTCTTTCGCGCCCTAACAAGTGTGCATTAAGAATAAGCAATGAACATTAAATTGTGTTAGTGTTATGAAAGGTTTGGAATTAAATATCTAGTATGACAAAAGATTTATAAATCTATCTACTTTTAAAATACTAATTAAAACATAAGACTTTCAAGATGAACGTGATTTGTAGGTAATCAGGAGGGAATTGTTAACATTAAATAATAAGTTTACTACCTTCCGTTTTAGTTTTGTGAACATTTTAAATTCTTATCAATTATATATTTCTTAGAAAGGGTATCTTACTAATCATCGGAATATTCACTAATGGGATATATATAGGAAGGCATATTTGAGAGAAAATACACCTTCATTTGTTCAAAGTGAAGTTGAGAAGTCATGTAACAGGAAAATATCAGTACACCCGGTCAGGATTTGAACCTGACTACCTCATCATCAGCAAATCAAATAATATGAGATTTCGTGTTCTCATACTTTACCAACATCATGGGTTTAATCGGCTAATTACAACATATTAGGATTCTCGTAGGAATAACAGTAGCAAACAGTTATAAAAGTTACTAAAACTTATTTCATCATACGTATTTGAAAGAAGGTACGGGGAAGGGAATGGAAAACATAATACAGGAAAGGAAAACCATATGTATTTTCAATGAAAAGAGGAACACAGTTCACACTTCACATCTCTGCCAGTGGACAAAGAGGTAATGGCTGCCTCTTAAAAATAATCATAGTTACCGCCCTATCAACATCATCCGGAAGCAATATAAAGTGTGAGATGTGTTCTTCTTTTCTTTTAAAAGCCATATTGTGTTTGTTCCCTTTTGAATGTTTTCCAGCCACCTTTCCTCAATCTTATATCAAAAACGGATCATTAAGTATCTCATGTATGTATATAGAAATGTATATATATAAATAATATTACTCTATAATATTATTAATATATAATATATATAAAATAATATTACTCTTATATAAACTATATTTATTTATAAGTCAATATATTTAATTCTAATCCAGTAAATAACCTTTTTTTCTCATCGTCAAAGATAACAGTAAAATTAAAATATACAGCATAAGCTTGGCAGAATAAATTCATTGGGCAATATTGTAACCCTAACCGTCACTTACGATTAATATTATTTGATTGTTCTTTTGTATTTTTGCGCCAGGCAAGGTGGCATTGCCCCACAATGCCTGCTGATGGATCTCTTCACGCCGGCATAAAAAAAAAGCTCCTTTAGAGATCACCTGCTGTGTAGCTTGAACACATACAAAGATCAACCATGATGTGTGTGCGCAGATACAAGAACATCACGGGCATGTTGATGTTCTTGACCCCGTAAAAGAAATAACATCTCGTTTCGTCCGCAAGCCAACATTTTTGTTTCTTTTAAACAAACAGGACGACATTAAAATGTGATCTTTATTGCATTTCATTCACTGCTCCTTTACTTTATTCCATAGATGACGCAGCAAGATTTATGGCATTTCATGCAATCATTGTTCTCGTTTGCAACGAGACTGGAGGATTAAGGTCCGAAATGTTTCTCAACACCTTGAAATTGCAAACACTAGGTTTGAAAAATCATTTCAATATTGAACGAATAGCGAATGAAAGCTCATCTTGAAACTTATACAGCAAGGTCTTCATTGAAAGACCTTGTGTACCTATTTCATTGGTTTACCAATGGATGTTTGAGTTTGCAAGAACATCTCAACTACTTCTTACATAACTTAAATGATTATAAAAAATATCATTATTCAGTAATAAACTCACATTCAATATCAATATAATCCGGCCTTCATTTGAGAATTTCACAACCAATACTAGATTCATAAACATAATCCTCTTAAACATTTCATCCGTAAAATATTTTACATTCCCAACATATTTTAGAACATGCAAGCAACCATATAATATGAAAATATGTATATGTATATAAATATATTTAGAATGCATATATATAACTAATAAACCTTCTTATCTTGTAACTAAATTGAAATACAATCTATTTAATCAATTAAATATACTAAGGTTATGTTGTCAAATGAGTTTCAGAAACATATCTTAGCTTTGTAATTTTACTTAATATTAGGAAGTATTTTCAAAATATTTTATGATTTGGTTACTCAATATTTGGGGAAACAATAATACTGGAAAGAACTCGATGAAGAAAATAGGGAATAGAAAAATTTGAGTCAATCTTCACAAAAGGCTTCTGAGTGTGATTGATAGCTGAGGCAATTTTTATGTACTTTATCAATGATTTTGCCATACGCTAGCGATGAGGAGTTAAGCAACTTTTTTTCGTATTGATAACTTTTTTTTATATATTTCCAGCTTTATATAGAGCCGGTTGTAATGATAATGATATTATAATAAAACCTAAAAATTATTTGAACTACAAGTATTTTAAATACACTTACAATCTCACTATATGTAATGCATAGTTGTCGCAGCTTTCCCATGGTTATACGTATATTAACATACTAATAATCGTACTCCGCTAATTTTTATTAATATTGGATAGGCTGGAATTTTACTAGTCTCTGAAAAATAAGTCCCAAATTGTGATCCTATGGGGGAGTGTTTCTTTCTTCCCCAATATTCGTTGTTCAAAATATCAAACTAAAATGACCGGTATTGTTCCTGGATATAGTTTTACCTATTATTTATTAATATTTTCTTATCACCGCGTCTTACTAACCATTAGGGCTATACGTCAACGTACTAATTATTCTAATTTGTTAGGAATTAGGAAGATTGTGGAGGGAAGGTGGAAAGCCATTATGCATAAACACCCTCAATACATCAAACAGGGATCAAACCTCGATCCCCCCATCATCGGCAGTCTAAACTACTGTGAAAGTTAGGCCATAGACCATGCGACCACCAAAGTGGGTGTCTACTTATTATTTGTGTTATGTGTATGTACTCTATTATGACAGGGCATTTGATGCTGTAAACATTGTGTAAACGCGTATGTTTCGAACGGGTAGTAAGATGCGTGCTAAAATAAACGTTGGATTGTGGCCTCTTAAACAAAGTGGAATTTAATATAATCACAATAACTTTTAATTATATCTGAGTTTTATTGCAAATCCTATAATTTGGCCAAGCGATAAAGCTTATTTTGTGATTTTTTAACTTGAGATATAATGGCTAGTTTCTTATTTTGAACTATTTTAAGTAAGTAATGGTGTTTATCAGCGCTTGGAATGGATGTATTTATTTTATGTACTAAACGCTTGTATTTATTTAATCTAAAATGAATCTGTTTAAATGTCTTTAAAAGGGAGTCGATACAATGGTACTAAAAGGAGACATCCAGGGATAGTTCACATCTTCTGGCGGGAGGAGGGCGATGGGGTGAGGAGGGGGATGGGGGTAGGAGGGGAGAACAATTTCACGTTGGGGATATCTTAGCGTGATAAAGATACTAATTATGCAACGATTTTCCAAACCAAATTTGGGATGATAAGCACGCTCCTCATTATTATTAAGTCATCCTCATACGTAATATATTTAAGTACAGATTTTCAACATCATGTGGTCATGTTATTGTAATAATGTTTATTTTAATTTTCAATCCCACTAAGTAAAACTGATACTGTTATGTTATAAAACTTTTATGTATTTATTCTTGAGGCGATTGCCAAAAATAGAAATTTATCTCTCTTGAAAATGTGTTTATGATCAAAATATTTTGTCAACTCTAGAAGTCTTGAATATTCCTCATGGTCTAGGAGCTAGGTAAATGCAGTTGGCTTTGAGAGATACAGAGGATTTTTTTTTTTAGATGCCCTCTACGATCCTTAGTAGCGAGACTAATTGGTCACAAGATCTCCCCTATGGTAAATTTTGAGAAATAAATGTCATCTATATATTTTCAAAATACGTTGTTTAAAAATAGTTCTATTCATGATTTGTCGTGTGGGGTACCATATTTTATATTATTAACTATTTTTTTATACATTTAAAAGGTCAAATATGTCACGAAAGCAAAACAAATATTTTTAAACAAATTGTATTTATTTATTTTTATAACCACGTTTTACTCAAAAAAATGGACATTTGTTCGAGCAAATTTCTTGCACCAAACATGGAGGTAAAAAGAGCGCTGGGTAATGGCTTAGAAAGGATTATATATTCTAGAGTTTCGCTATGATTGATATAAACATGGTCTAAAAGATCCAATTTTTTATTGAATTTTAAAATATCAATCCCTATATAGCACTGGAGATAAGTACGTTTAAAATTCAAACATGATGTGGGACAAAGATGAGAAAATCTCAGTTTTTAATAAGGTGATAACGGCCTAATTTTCGAACAGCACAAAGTGAGCATTGAGTATTAATCAAGTATATCATCAACAACATAGTCAGCATTACCGTACTTATATACTCAACAAGAAGATTAATCACCAATTTGACCAGACGTTTTCCTGGTGAAGCGGCATCTATAAGGGGCATTTGCTTTGTCACAATATTGATAGTGGAATCACAACCTGTTAGCTATGTGCAGTCATTTAAGTACTACAAAATGTGCCTTTATTATAAACTTAACCATAGTGGAACCATGCAAGCTAAGATCGATATATTCCAAGGTAAACGAAAGGCGCATCAGAGTAACAGTTAAATAAAACCTTCAAATGTTGCTATTGTTATTTTCTATGTATCTTTTTATTTAAACACGGTTACTCTAAATTGAAGATATTGTAATGAATTCTAATGGTTAAATAATATTTTGAAACAAGGTAATTATGAAATAATAAATTAGTGAGTAGGAGACAATCTTGACGTAAGAATTGTTGGCCTTACAATTATTTCCGTCCCCTGGGTTGCATCTGAAATAATTTGGTATTTCTTGTTAAAACTTGATATTAATTTGTTTTATGATGATATAAGACAAAAACATACTTTTTTAATTGATTCTAGTGTCAAAATTAATAACCGCTTTCTGATGATAAGGGCCCGGATTTTTATAATCTAAAAATTCTCAAAAATTAACTATTAAATGAACTAAAAATTCTAAAATAATATAAAAATGATCAAAATTTATCTATTAAATGAACTAAAAATTCTAAAATAATCTAAAAATATTAACATAAATTCGTATTAAGTACAAACGACTAAATCAAACACGTGCTTTGCAAAGTAAATTTAAAGATACTTTGGGAATGAAAGCCTTTAAAAACTAAACTCTCACATTCTGCTAAATAAAATATTAATTTACAAATATCTGCTTTAGAAGTAATAGCTATCCCCTCCCAACGCAATCCTTACAATCCTAGTTGCAGTTTCTCTACATAAATGTGTATTTTATAACCAGACAAAGAGGATACAAAACTAATGGCCTACATTATCTTCTCACACAGACAACTGTGTGTTTAAAATTTTATACATCTGTAAAATATCGATATTATTTAAAAATATACTTTTTAAACATGAATTCCTTAAAATGTATAAAAATAATGCATACAATTGATTCAAAAATTCCTAACAATGAATCTAAAAGGATGTAAGCCAAGAAAATATGTTCTAAAATCCCAAAATGACATAAAATGACCAAAAAATGATATATGAAATCACATTTCTACAACCAGGAGATCATGAACAAAGTTTACGTACTTATTAGTATTGCATATGATGAAACGATAAAAAATGACATGTCATCAAAATCTAAACCCTGATGATGACAGATTTTTGAAGATTAAAACAATAATGGGAGAATGGCTAAAAACATGTTGTTCAAAGTTGACATATTATGGGTGCTTTACACAGTAAATAGCACTATATACTTGTTTTTCAAATATGGATGGCCAGTGCTTTATCTTTCCTGATCAAGTGGTCACAAGTTGCCATTTAAAATACCGTATAAATTGTCTAAGTGTCAAAGAATGACTGAAGGTGAGTCCTTTGTATCTTTAAAGCCTTAAAAATATCTGAGGACTTGAAAATTTGTATATAGTTGAGATTTATTAAACAAAAAAACCTATAAAGATATAGTCGGAGTAAAATAAGGATTTAAATTTTTTTAAATAAACTTTGATTCAATTTTATTGTAAAAAATTATTATACATAAAATATGCAAATTATTATGGAATTTCCATCTTTTATTCAAACAATTGGTTTCTTATCAGGCATTTTTCTTGAAATCGGATAATCATCATGAGTTTTCAAAACTTATATTTTAACGAATAATAATCATGACTGTTCATAATTACCACATTAACATAAAATTGTCTAATCATTATGAGTTTTAAAATTTCCATCTAATGAATCATAATCATGACTGTTCATATCTCTATTCCTTTATGAAATAGGCTTATCATTATGAGTACTCAAAAATGTTCATCTAATTACTAATGATCATTAATATTGATAAATACCATCCTTTATGAAATTATATGATCATTATGAATTTTCAAAAATTCAATATATTATGTGAACTTACCAATAATCACTAGCGTTCATCATGTGTTACGTTTTAGTTAATCATGCTGACTGTTCATTTTAAAAGTGATAACGTGTCACATAACAATCTGGTAAAGAGCAACCTGCCATTTTAGTGATAAGATAACGCTTTAAATAGGTAATCTTTCTTGTACATTATACGTATTACTTTGTCAAGACCCACAGGACCATATACACACTCTATTTTAAGTCAAATAATGTAAGTAAAATCCAAAATTGATTTGTCCCAACTGTTCTCAGTTTTGTTTGAATTAAATATATCTTAATTAGACATTACTTCACACCTTAGACATGCCAATTATTGAAAAGTTGTAAAAAATACCATTGTAATTTATAGTTTGTATAATGTTGCACTTTAAATAGTTTTTAAAGGGTTTATTAATGATCACTATAATATATATTTTTAGAGTTAATTTGTTATCACTAATATTTATTCAGGAAATCTATATTCTCTTGTTGGATATTTTTCATAGCTGAAACAGAAATCTGCCTTATATTTTTAACCATGTTAGTAAAACATTTATGTATACATACATACATACATACATACATACATACATACATACATACATACATACTAACTATACATACATACATACATACATACATACATACATACATACATAATATACATACATACATACATACATACATACATATATACATACACTAACATACTACATCATACATACATACATACATACATACATACATACATACATACTATACAACATACATACATACATACATACATACATACATAATATACATACATACATACATACATACATACATCATCTACATACATACATACATACATACATACATACATACATATTCACCATACATACATACATACATACATACTACATACATAATACATAATACATACATTACATTACATACATACATAATCATAATACATACATACATACAATACATAATAATACATTATACATTTTACATACTTTTATAGCATATGAACCAAAGTAGTTAATTATATATTAAAATAAATTTGTAATAAGTTTAATATTTTGAGTGAAAGTTTGTGGTTTTCTTAAATAATTAATACTTACAAATCTGAGAGCATGAAATAACACTTATTATATTGTTAGTATGTAAAAAAACATGTAGCTCTTTTTTAAGCCTTACAAAGTATAAAAATATCTTACTAATTTCTATAGAGGTGACAAACATTTAAATGTAAAATTCAGCTTTGTTAAAAAACATATTTTCAATTTAAAATAAAAATTATTGTAATCGTGGAAATTTTTGACCTCGAGATTATACTGAATCTTAACGTTTTATGTTGTTCCTAACGAAAATAAGTGGGTCATACAATTCAGTTCGTCCCCAAGCCTGTATGTTTGTCTTTTCCTGGGGCTAGAGCCGAAAAAATCAGATAGATTTAGTTTAGGCTTTATATTTGAATACTATTTGGTCATTCTTTAGTAGCTATATTTATTTTGACTATAAACCTTATTTTAGGGTAGTTTACAAATGACTGATTTTATATCATTCAAAAATATTCTTAGAGTTTCAAACTATTTTATAGAAATGGATTACTGGGGAATGTTTTATATTACTAATAACACTACATGATTGTGTTTTGGGTAACAATTCATCTAAGGGTATTTAAATGATGACTGATTTATGGAAATTCAAAATAGGCCCAAACTATTTGTTTTAATATGGTTATATTGGGAATGATTGAAGTGACAGTTAACATTACATACTTTTTTCTTGTGAAAATGTTTTTTTTAAAAGATCGTTTACTAAAGACGGCTGTTAGATAAACTTGATTTTAATTTTGCTAGAAATTGGTAAATCTCTTTAATGTATTGGTTCTAATATTTTCAACTAGGAAATGTTTTACATGATGACAAACAATTATTTGTTTTTAATTTTTACAAAAAAAAAGGGTAGTTTAGTAATGAGAGATTTTCTTTTGTTGGAACAATTTTGTTTAAAATTAGAGATAAGTTGAATCATATAAATTTATGAATATGAATCTTTAATCCAAATCTTAAAGTGTATTTCTAGTTTCGAACATAAATTCGAAATCTTGCACTTTAAAAACGAATTGAAAAAAATTATTTAAAAAATATCACTGAGTCTTACTACCTATTCAAGCTATGAGCATATATTATAGTTATTCTACTAGGGTACCTACCAGCCTTTGCGTGGAACGAGACTGGGAATGCATTTAGGCAAAAAAAACTACTCTCATTAACATACAACCGGGATTCAACTCCGATCTCCCCATCATTGGCATGCAGTCTAGATGAAAGTGACACCTTTTAGCCGTTTTGTCACTTCAAGTTGGTATTTAAATTTGAATTTATTAAAAATAGTTTTAAGGATTTTTGCCACTGAAAAATTATGCTATTTTGTTTGTCGTGTCTGTAACTTCATAAGAAACAAAGAGAACGAATATTAAGTCAATTAGTTTGAAGCAATCTTGTATTTTTATTGTAATTTTGTTATCCTCCAAACTACACAAGACTCTTAATTTCTTTTACTATTGATCTTAGAATTGTTTTATCAGGTCAAAGTCTTATATTGTATTCGATATAATTTTGGGGGGATATTTACGAGTCTCAAATCTCTCGAATTTCATAGATTCTACGAATAAAGATTCAAGCTTCCCATAACTATTTAAAATGCACATGTTACACCCCACTAATGAAACTGCCCATTTAACCGATTGGGCCTAATTTCTGTCAATTTTGTGAACTGGTCTTGTTTATTGACCATTTAACAAACTGGTCAAAAACTGCAATGACTCTAGCCCATTTCATGAACTGGAAAGTATTGTTCTATCTGTTACAAATTAATTATAATTCTTTTTCAGATATTGTATGATAGATATTATTATAATCCAACCCAACCTAACTTAACCTAACATTACATTCTAAAACGATTACATGTTTGGACGAAACCTGTTATTAGCTTGTCCATATCACGAACCGGACAGAAACGCATCTAGTTCAAGAATTGGGTACGGCTTGGAGATTACCAGTCCATGAACTAGCCCATCCACGAACTGGTCAGCTCTAAGCGCTACCCAATCCATGAAATGGACGAGCTCTTAGACGGTCCATGAAATGAATTTGCGAAGAAGCCAGGACACAGATAAGGCAGAAATTTTCCCAATTCATGAAGTGGCCAGTTTCACTTTGGGACCTAACACATACATGAGGAGTATTTATTATTTTTAATAAGACTATATTTTTCTGAGGAAACATATTTTTGACAATGTTGCTCCAATATAATACTCTACTACTATAATATTAAGTAATATCTCTGTCAATGTGCCATGTGCTAAACATCTATTCTACCCTTTCACTCATGAACCACCATAGAGATTGAGCTGAAACTTTACATGGGTAGATCTCAAAGGTTCATTAACATATAAGGTCAATTAAAACCACTTTCACCACTTAACACAAACAACAAAGATTAACTGATACCACCCCAAATCCCCACCTCATTCCACCTCCAGACATATCTCCTGAGCCATGGGGCTGGGGCTAGGGAATCGCCTTTCGGATGAATTGGGACTGGGGTACCCATAGATTCCATACTTAAAAATCCCCCCCCCCCCTCAAGCTGCCACTAACATCCTCCAGACGAATCTCAGTAACTTAAAAACCACATCTTAATTGATCTTAATTTCACATGGGTATAACTCACATTTTAGGTTAATATGTCGGCTAGTTACAATTACTTATACCACTTAACCTAAAACAAAAGACCATCTACCTCTCCTCATACTTATCTCCGGAACTGCTGGGACTAGTGAGTCACCCTTTTATTGGGGGAGGGGGGGGTACCCACGGGTGCTAGACTTCGAACACCCACAACCCCACCCCTCACCGCACCCATACGTGTCACCAAGACCACTGAGGAGAGGGGGTAACCTAGATTTAACAATTTACTTTTAATATTTAGCCAACCATAAAAATGTTTATTCATTTGTAAAACAAGAAACTGATACATACTAATTACTGCCACACAACACTAAATATACTATATGAGAAAGTTTTTACGCTAATGTCAAACAATTTATTTGACATAAAAAAGATATAAAAATATAAATTCAATCCTTACATATACTATTTGTAAGTTTGATAAATTAGTATTTATTATTTACTATAAATAGCTAATTTTAATCAATTGGGATGACAGCTTGTCCTTAAATAAAATCACACATATGTTATTTACAGATTGTCCGTGGACCAGCGAGTAGTAATGTGGGCGGCCGTATCTGTGGCAGTTGCTGTAGGCATAGCAACAATCCTCGCGGTGCTCTACACTATCTTGACATGGAACTACAGCTACTGGAAGAAAAAGGGGGTTCCTCATATTCCACCAACCCTACCGAACGGCAATGTCAAGGAATTAATTCAACAGAAGCTGCCGGTATCTCTTATGTACGAGAAGCTATATAAAGAACTTCAAGGACACAGGTTTGGGGGTGTATATCGAGGATTTACCC
Source organism: Timema cristinae (assembly GCA_039000515.1). Lineage (NCBI taxonomy): Eukaryota > Metazoa > Arthropoda > Insecta > Phasmatodea > Timematidae > Timema > Timema cristinae. Next base: position 38,695,566 of record JBCFYV010011172.1, on the reverse strand, counting down.
CTGTTTTACTTCTTAGAGAACCTGAACTCATTAAGAATTTCCTCACCAAGGACTTTATGCACTTCCACGATCGTAACCAACCGGTGGACGAGAAGAAAGACCCTCTCGGTCTCAACCTCTTCTCCTTACATGGCCCACTTTGGAGGAAGCTCCGCATGAAACTCACACCAACCTTCACTTCGGAAAGATGAAAATGATGTACAGCTTGATCACCGATTGCGCCAAGGAGATGGTGGATTTTCTACATGAACCTGCAAATAAGGGGAATCCATTGATATTAAAGAATGGATTGGACACTTTTCGACGGATATAATAGGATCTTGTGCTTTCGGCACGCAATTTAATTCTTTTAAAGATCCTAATTCTGGATTTCGTATGTTTGGCCGTTCGATTTCACCGTCATCAAATACAGAAGGACACAAACATCACATATTTCAAACGTGTTTTCCTATACTAAAGGTCATGAGCGAATTCTATTCGTTGTTATCATTGAAAAAAAAACCTTACTTTGGAGATATGTTTATTAAAATGGTGATGGAGGTTATTGAATATCGTGAGAAGAATGGAATTGAAAGAAAAGATTTTCTACAAATGCTCATTAAACTAAAGAATAAAGGTAGAGTTGAGTCTGATGCATTGGCCAGCAAAGACGATGACCATTTAAAGAACCTGGACCAGTTTGTCACCAAAGGCAATGATGGTGATATAGGTGAGTTTTTTGCTACGCATGAAGCTGGTAGTGTATCCTAGATCATGGGTTGAATAGTTATAGACCATTTTCAAAAAGATTTCAAAGAGATCCATTTAAAAAAGGGGCTATACACTTTCTCCACAAACCAATGCAGTTACATTTAATCTAAATTATAACTCACTCATCCTTATTTTATTAGTGTAAACATATAGTTAAGCCAGATAGTTATTTATACGAGATACAGATAAAAACAGTGTTACTTCTTTAATAAAACACGTTATATAAACATTGCATTAATAAATATATGTGTATTCAAATTCTGTCATGCCTAAGCCTAGATTGAGTCTTTCTGTAATTACAACGAATATATAAAACAAAAGCCAAATATTCATAAGATATCAGCATGATCCTACACATGCCAATGGCAGAGGGAACTGAGACTTAAGATCCTCAAAGCAATGAATATTCACTGAGCAGAAGGTCTGCGTCTGAATCTGGGACCGAATACGATGAGCTTGTTCTTCTTCTTATTCTTTTTCCATGCTAATAATATACATTTGTTTTCTCTTAGATAACTTTCACATCCCTATCCCTCAGATAAGTTGTTAATAAAGATTAGGAAAATACCAACATCTCTATCACTTAAATAGGTTGTTAATAAGGGTTGTGGCAAAATATGCTTGTAGAAACAAGTATTAGATGCACAACCAACTACTAGACAAATGACTTTTTTTCCACGGAACATATTAACTAGATTTTTTTTTTTTTTTTTTACAGAAATGACAGATACTCTTCTGGTGGCTCATGTTTCGTGTTCTTCTTGGCTGGGTATGAAACATCATCATCTGTTGTCAGTTTCTGTCTTCACGAGTTGGCTTTGAATCCGGATATTCAGAGCCGTCTAAGAGAGGAAGTAGACGATGCTATAGAGGGAAATGATGGAAAACTTACTTATGATGTAATACAAAGCATGAAATATATGGATCAAATTATTTATGGTGAGTAGAGTATTATACAAGTTAAGAATGGAAGTAAATAATAATTCAGCAATGTTTTATCTCCTAGCTTCTGGCAAATTTTATGTTCTTAGTTTATTTGGTGCTCATCTAACTATAGCATATATTATTCATATTAGAAATCAGTGGTTAAGTTTACATATAGGTTAAAAGGTGGCAATATTTAAATTACAATTACTATAATTCATGTACTTTATTAAATTCAGAATTTTAGGGGCGATTTTGTTGTTTATGGCGGTAATTATTTAAATTTAGAAATCAAATAATAAACTGCTTCTTAAAAATAGGATAATTAACACCATAGGTACATCTTAAGTTATCTATATTAGACCTCGCGTATTTTGTTGATCTCATTTGGGTGATGAAAGGGGGTATGGTATTGCTAATGGCCAGTTCTTACCCCCTTGAGTGTGCCACTAAATATCAACTGAAATGTCGAAGCTTACAAACATGGTTTTTACTCTGGTACACATAAGTAATTTGTAAACTAATACTAATGTTTAGTTTTAAATATAATCTTAGAGCTGCACTAAATAAGTACATTTTTTAATCAATCAACCATCCTTACTTAACAGTAATCTTCTATGTAATCTATATATAGTTCCGTAAGGATTTTAATACTCAATTGGATATTGTGGAGCTTGTAAAACTTGCAGTGGTGTAAAATGGCTCATTTAACAGATTTAATTATCAGGGGAGGAGTTATATTAAAAGTTTCCCCCTAACTTTCACACAATTACCTAAGAATATGCTCTAATATAACCCCCGTGGAAAAAATAACGTCAGAGGCTCACCTATTTATGAGTGACAACTAGTGTATTCTATATCCACACACATGATGTATTTCTTTCTTAAAACAGAAACCTTACGCAAGTATCCATCAGTGTCTAACTTGGAACGACTGTGCACAAAGGAATATGTAATTCCCCATACGGACGTCACTGTAGAAAAAGGCACGCTTGTAATGATCCCGGTCTATGCCCTTCATCATGACCCTGATTATTTCCCCGACCCCGAGAAGTTTGATCCTGAAAGGTTCAACCAGGATAACAAGAACTCCTTCCCACAATACGCTTACCTGCCTTTTGGAGAAGGGCCCAGGATATGTATTGGTAAGTTTACAACTTGATATCGACTTTTTTTTTTTTCGCAACCTCTTACCAGAAGTAGGAGTTGTACGCCTTTAACTAGACTGATAGTGTAGAACTGAAGAAGGTGTAAGCTGTATGAAACTTACCCGCATAAGTATGGTGATAGAAGCCATTCAAGGAAAACCTCAGTTTTCCCGACCAGTATTGGAGCCCACATATTCCTGTCACTGGCAAACCAGAACAGATTAGTTTAAGATTCCATGCTTGAACCGATTAATTACATTCCACCCCCAAGAAAAATATATAATTCAATATATGTTTTTGTACATGTTTAGTGAGTTTAAATATTTAGGAAAAATGTTTACCAGCAATAACAATATTAGAGTGTAAATTAGGAAGAATACAGTTTGAAAATGCATGCTATTACTCGTTCATTAATTTGTTAGACTCACTCCTGTTATAATGAATGTAAACTCAGAATACACAAACCAATAATTTTACCGTTTGTTATCTAGGGTGTGAAACGTGGTCCTTACCTTACATAACGAAAACAAGTTTATGCTGTTCAAAAACAATGTACTTAGGAAGGTATTTGGTACAAAAACGGATGAGAGTAATGGAGAGTAAAGGAGGTTTTATAATGATGAGTTACATAACTTGTACTCATAACAAGACATTGCTAGAGTAATAAATCTGGCAGGCTACGGTGAACGGGACATGCAGAGCAAATGAATAATTTAGAACTATTTCAGGACATTGACTGGAAAACCTTCTGCGAAAAATAGTAATGGGAAGATCTTAGCGTGGGGGAATAATAACATTAGAATTGACCTGAATGAGATAGTAAGTAATGAGATGGACTGGATAGAACTAGCTCACGATAGGGATACGTGACTTACGTTTGTAAGTGCAATAATGGACTTTTAAGCTCAATGCCGTAGTGAATAAATGTATGCTTGTTTTTGCTTTAGTATTAACACGTAAGCTTATATTGTACTCTTCCACTATTGAAATATTTATTAACCTTATTAGTGGGTGAACGGTGTTAGACACTTCTCTCACAATAGAATGAGTTTCTGGTGACAGGCATGTCAAGGTCCGAATCTTGGCCGAGTATACTAAGTGTTTTTTCCTAAATGTATTTATATTTCATTCCATGCAAATGTCAGTACATTTCTTTTAACAATATCTTATACGAGTAGTAAAACGCGGTGCCAAAATAAGATTCACGAATGTAAAAGAAAATATAAAATGGCAAAATTAATTTTACTGAAATAAAACATTGTTACATAAAATGTTGGTATTTAGTATATTTACCAGAGCTTTGATTATTAAAGCAATAACGCAAGAAATCTTCTTAAATAAACAAAAGTGTATAAAGTAAACAATATTGTTTCACTGAACAACAACATTTTTGAACATTTATATTTATTACGCTGCTAAGTAATAGAATGTAACATTGTAGAAAGGCAAGTTGAGGACAGTCAGCACTAGTATTGGGCTGTGAAATAATGTCTTGCAGCAGTAGCCCCATGTCTTCTTTGGTGCTGACTGACAGCTTACAGCTGACTTATGACAGTCAACATTTAGGTATATACCTAAATTTTGACTGTCAGAAGTGACAGCTGCTAAACACATGTTTTTGCAGATCATATGGTTCGGTGTAGGGATACATAATTTGGTCTGGTAACTTTTCAAAGTTTTTAGCTGTCAGCTGTGAGCTGTCAGTCAGCACCAAAGAAGCCATGGGGCTACTGTATATTGTCAAAGCTCCTCCCAGAGCACTGTCACAACAGGTTCTTTACAGACTAGAGGATCTGTGACCGCTTGTCACAGTTAGCAAGGAATGTTTCAATTGATAATTGAATGCTTCGTTTGTTTCTCTGAGATTCAATCGGACGAGAATGTGATAATACGTAGCAGGTTCAGTACCAAAGCAGTAATAGATCACTTTACTCCACTATTTAAGCTGTTTTTCCCATCCCTAATCAATAATGATACCCAGATAATTTGGCAATTGAAGAAAACAAACAACTATAATTTACTATAATATGTCAATGTGATAAATTCAGGTTAAAATTACACATAGTTTGACACCAAATTCTTAGTCATGCACTGAAAATACTTCACACTTACAGAGACAACAAGAATTGCTGAATTCAGAAATTGATCCCGGTAGCACTTCAGTAGATTAATTTTAAATATGAAAGTTTCTTTTCATCTCTTGCTATTAATTTTTCTTGCTAATGTGTTGTTGTTTTTTGTATCTTGCAGGTATGAGATTTGGTCTCATGCAGGTCAAAGTGGGATTGGCAACCCTCTTGTCCAAATATGAATTCAGTATAAGTGAGAAGAGCACTGTTCCCTTGATCTTGGAACCCGCAGCTATGCTGACTACTGCCAAGGGTAGTGTCTGGCTCAAAATATCACCCCGAAGCTCTTAAACTACCACTGAAATTATTATTTTTTATTTATTTATTTTCTCAACGCGTATCACTACTCGTTTGTATTATACGCAAACATATTAATGAAGACAATATGGTAGAGATAAGGCAGGTTGTTTTGGCGAATATAGGAAATGGACCTCAATTCTTGTAGAGGAAGATGTGTAAACCATTTACAGAGAGAAAAACCTCAGTACACCATATTAGGATTTGGACCCCAAACCTTGCTTGAGCAAAGTAAATATCATCTTCCCTCCCGTCCTTCAGTTGAATTTACAGATGCATATACTGTATTGTATATTTCATAGTAACGACTGTGTATACTACTTCTGCACCAAATGTAGCTTTCTTAACTTGACATTATGAACTTAGCATATAAACTGCATCATATTAGAGTAATGTAAGGTAAGATTATTTCCTTACAACGTAAACGAAGTGTACAGGTGTATCCCTCGAGATAATAGTAATGTATTTAGGTATTACCAAAGATAACAACTTGTGACTAGAATGCTTTTTTCCATATGAAATTATATTTATAATAAAATTAATTTATCATGATCTTGGTAATCTGAGCTTTCGTCAGTCCAGAAGACACGTAAAACCAAATCCACTCAAGGTCACAATAGTGTTTTATATTTATCTTAACAAGTTAACCAGCTGTTGCTGGTCTGTTTTGCTAGTGCTGATGTTTCTACATTAATTTGTGGTACAATATTGTTGAAGAAAAGAAAACATAAAACATGTAAAAATAATGTACTGTACATAAAAACCAAAATAATCACATTTGTTGAACAAAACTTTGTCAAATATTCAAATAAATATTTTACCAATGATGCGTCACTTAGTTATAATAATAAATTAATGTTTTGTTTTTAACAAAATATATGAGTAATATATAATGGCCACGTGCTGATATAATCAGTCGGTTCAGAAAGTGAACGTTAAATACCTAAAATAAATACAAATACATTTAAAAAAATAGGTAAATTCATTACACGTTGTAATAAACCTATAAAATCTAGAACTAATAATGATAAAAGAAGAATATAATTAAATCAGCGCTTTTTTAAATGTATAATCAACCTTTTTTCTAAATTAATATCTGAAGTAATTAGTTGTAATATTTAGTTACAAAAAATAAAATATATTTAGTGTGGTAGTTATTTTAAGTTTCATACTAATTTATAATGTTCTAAACCGTAAGATAACCTCATGCTTGGTGGGTGCCAATCTTAATATTATGCATTACAATAAAATATAAAATGATAAATAAAATATTTCTAAATTCTGTTTCTATCAACGCTAATAGCCGAAGATGAGGATAGTTTAGTAAATCTTCATATAACCCCTCTATAAGACCAAACCAATAAACTTTTAGAGAAATATCATTTAAAACCACTTATTAGACAATGCTTCACTTTTTCATACAGTTTTTAAACTTAATAAAATAATCTGTAAAGTTCTTACTAATACTTTAATGAATTAAATTCACTCTGTTTTCATCAAAGAGCGCCGTTAAATGACTTTATATAATAGCCCAGTAAAAAACTTATAAATCTGTGTATTTTAATAAACACTTAATTAGTTACTAATCAAAATAATTTGAAAGTATGAATTACACAGAAATTCATATTAATATAATGAAAAGTTTGTCTTTCTTCGTGAGCATTGCTTGACATCTATCGCATGTAAAGGGATGACATTTTATAATTAGTAGCTCCTTTGCACAAACATGTGGATCTAAAAGCTGGAATTTTACATTTTTTATCAGATTGTTTAACTTTATTAAAAACTGGGTCTGAAGAAATAAAATGAAGTGATATTTTCATGTCTGTTTGAAGCAAAGAAAAACGTTGCCCGGGTATTTATGCTAGTAAATAATAAATATAACTTTAAATGTGGAGATTATTACGGTAAAAATTAAATATTTATAATAATAAAAATATTAATATCGATTTAACTCTGGGTTTAGTTTAAAATCCCCACTTAGATAAGGCCATTTAATGTGACTAAGGCCAATCAGTGGTCGATTAACTATGACGTGGTTCGATAGTACATCGAGGAATAGCCCTTGATATCGATGACATTACAATCAATTACCAATTACCAATACTTCCGCTATTAGCAAATATCGCTTCAGCAAGCCACGTGGTTAACTTAAGCATGATGGCCATCGATGTTACTCCTTCTACCTTTTCTGTTTTTAATTTGAAAAGTGCTCGTGAACTATGGATTATTTTTTCCATAGATTAAAATAAAGTTGGTAAGTTTAAACCACGACAATAGTGTGTTAGTTTGACATTAGTGCAAGTATTCTGAAAATTGAAAAATGACACCTGTACACGGGAATAGAACCGGGACCTTTGGCTTTGTATGCCAATGCTCTAGCCACTGAGCTATCCAGGAATCGTCCCGTACTAAGAGTCATTCTTCACTCATATTTTAAGGCAGAGTCTATGATGGACGTTCGGAAATCGTCGGCTACAAATTTGTGATTTTATTAAGATCACGAGCTAGCAGATAACGCAGCCACCTTCGACTCGGTAGTTGACTTATTGCTGCCTCTTTCAATTTTCAAATATGATATCAAGATGGAGTAATCCTCACTAAAAAGCATAAATAATAGCTTTGCCTATTTGATTCTTAAGTTAGTGTGTCAAATCACCCTATAATGTTTGTAAACGCCAAAATAATACATATTGAAAAATAAGGTTTTATTATTAAATAAATATTATTTACTAAGTAAATTCACAACTTGTATACCTCTCATCTTTCTCAAATTTCATTATGAGGTATTTAACGTACACTTTCCAAACCGACTGGCTGTTAAAAGCACACGATCTATATGATCTAAGCTTACTTATATCTAGAACAGACACAACATTCACCCCCAGGCCATTAATTCATCACTGTGAAAGAGTAAATTCACATTTGACCAATGATAAATTTTTTAGCCATTCTAGAAATCGAACCCGGGATCTTTAGCTCAGTAGATAGACATACTACTGACTGAGCTAAGGTGTCAAACAAGTCTTATTTCAAATTATATTACTCATGTACAGTGCATGTGTATATTTCAAGATAGCATCTGTTCACATGTGTACATCCTAATATAGAGCACATGTGCTGTGCATGACCAACTACAAATATAAAACTTGTGTGCATGTGTATTTTCCAAGAAAACCTTGTTTTCCTGTATATATATCTTAAGCCAAAGTTTATTTACATAAAAAGTGTATCTGACATTATAAAGCACGTATAAATGAGTATATCCCTATGTTGGATACGTGTATATCCTAATATTTATGTCCCTCTTCCCCTTAAAGAATAGAGTATGGTCTCAGACAAACAAGGTAAAGTAGTTCCTACGCTTATGGAATCGTGAGCACAGAGGTTGAGTTGTGTACCAATTGTGCCTATCAAAAAGTAAATCATAGTCCTATGGCACACATACTCTTCACATATCTCACCTGTTATTTCATCAAAGAACACCCTACCCTAAAAAAAACTATCTATGAACATTGATGGTCAGTGCTTGAATCCATTACGAAACGGACCAATAGCACCCTTTTTAAGGTCAGTAATACAAAGTAATATTCATATTATAAAATAACCAATTCATTTGATAGAAAAAAAAATTTATTTCATAAAATATAGGCCTATTACTCCTATATGAAACTTGAGTCTGTCTTTAATGAAAGATCTGTTATGACATTAAATCACATTTCTTTAAAATAATGTACTGTGCAGTTAGTTGTATTGCTATTATTTGGCTATACTGCCAATGATGAGGAGATCGAGGTTTGAATCTGGTCGGATGTACTGAGGGTGTTTTTTTTTTCAAAAATTGTTTTCCACTCTCCCTCCATGCAAATGTGGGTTAACTTTCTCCTCTAAATATAACCTTCCTAATCCATAAAGCTTTTAGCTTAATTAGTACATAAGTGTACAACCCGAACGTATATTAAGATGCGGGGCAAAACATAATTATTAGGTGTTCTGTCTTATGACGGGTCTATTCCTTTTGTAAGTGGACTTAGACCGTTGATGTGCTTTGTCGTCCACCTCCTCCTTCAGTTACCAGAATTTCCTTTTATCTTCGATTCATCCAATATTTGAATCCTCCCTCTTCCTAAGCTTCTCTATTCCTCAACTTTTCTTTCTATGACGTCACTCAGAAAAAAGTTCCTTCTAAGTATGTGTCTGATACAGTTTGGTCTGCTTTGTACCGAAGAGCCACTTACAAAATGGTTCTATTTTCGCTCACTATTTGAGAATTATAAATTTTCAGCTATTTGCTATAAAAATTTGAAACTAAAAAGCCGAAAGGAATCATATTAAAAATCCAAGCCAATGGACCAAAATGTTTAATCACCAAAGTTGATCTATTTATTAATAATAAACACTTCAAAAACTACACAAGTGTAGAGCATATAAAAAAACATTCTGTTCATAGCATACAATAGCGTTTTTAACTGCTTAATATGTTTCGAATTTCGCCAATTTTCTTTGATAAAACTCTAGCGCTTGTTTTGTTATATAAATGTTTATAAAAGATTTATAAAATATATGATTTTATGAGAAATCAATATTTCATCATAGCTATTTTAAAAAGGTCTTTTAGAAGAGAAATAGGGCATCCCTAGACAGGATGTAAAATTATTTAAAATAAACTAAAACATTTTCATTCTTCCCAAGTCAAGGAGCGGAATACATATAGGATTCTTGTTATATGGTGGGATGCAGGGAATGCGATTAAAGGTCAGTATGCTTGCAGTTTTTATAGCAAAACTTTTTTTTAATAAATAAAAAATGTATTCTATACAAACATAGAGTTTAGTTTCCTTCACCTGGTGATACTAACAATTTGTTGAATATTTGTCATGAGCCTAGTGGCATTATCTAAAAACCTTTTTAATGAGTAGAAAGAGCTTTCATGAAATTCCAGGACACCCTTGAAAATATTCCACAACTGTTGAGGTCATCCTGCGAATAAAATTAAACTCTATTTTTATAAAAGAAATTATTTATTTATTTATTTTGAAAAAAAAAAGTTTTACTACAAAAACTGCAAAGACAATGAATGACCTTTTCTTTCGTTTCCTGTACTCCCACATAAAGGAACATTTAGAAAATACTATTTTATTTATGTGGTCAATATTGATAACATTTTATTATAACTTATTATTAGTATAGTTTCATAGGTGTTTATATTGATCAAAAATGACAGTTGCAGTTCACATGACTGAGCGAATAAATGTATGAACATTGGTTTAGTATACTTTATAACTGTTAAAAAAGTTCCTACCTATCAAACTCAGCTTGAACTACTAAAAAAATTCATTTTGTAAGTCTATATTGATTGGGTTTAAGGGTTGGCTTAAAGATATATTGTTTACTAACTAAACCCCAATTTTTTTCTAGCGCTCTTAAGTGGTTAAGTAGTCTAAGAAATAAAGCTTAAAATAGACTATATATGGAAATATTGAAGTTCTAATCTTTGGCAGGGGGTAAAGTGGTCTCCTCATACCTACCATTTTGTTAAGTCATTAATAATCAAGATGTTGAACGTGCTAACCATAAAAATAACAATATAAAATTAAAAGATGGTGATAAAATATCAATTTTTTTTAAAATTATTAACCATTTAATATTTTTGATAATTTTTAATTATATTAATCAAAACAAAATGGAAAATAATATTTGGTCTGGCAAAATATATATATTTTTTTTTGCTCCCGTCTTACTACCCATTCGGACTATACGCTTAATTACTAATTACTCTAATAGGTTAGGAATTGGGAAGTTTGATTATAGAGGAATTGAACCCACATTTGGGTGGAGGGAGAGTGGAAAACCATCTAGTAAAAACCACTCCAAGCTCACCCGACCGATATTCGAACCTCAATCTCCCCGTCCTCAGCAGTTTAGCTCAACCCGAAACTAGCGCGTTAGCTAACTACTCCACCTAGATGGGTCGACGTATAATTATATTAACTAATTACACTAATGTATTAGGGATGAGAAAGGTTGAATTTAGAAGTAGTTTATCTCCATTCGCGTAGATGGAGAGTGTGAAAACCATATAGGCCTAGTTAAAACCACCCTCCATACACTCGATGAAGATTCGAACCACGAACTCACCACCATCGACAGTCTACAAAAGGAATCAAATGAACGGAATTGCCACTATGTGATCTTCAAATATAAATGGTTATCTTAATGAGTTTATTTATTTTGATAAACAAATATTAATTATTAGTGTTTGAAGACCACGTGGTAACAGTTTCATTCAACTGATACCTTTTTGCGAAACAATATGTCACCACGCTTCGAAAAGAAAACAGATATATGTTATGAAGGATAGAAGCTACTACATACAACACGTGAAGAAAAAAAAAAAAAACTAGCCATGACGAACTGGATCAACTCATTACATCACTGGTAAAGAAGAAAGGAAGAAAATAACGGAGTAGTAGAGAAGAGTAAACCAAGGGCACGCATTCACATACATACATACACACGAGGTACGTTATGTAGGCTAACCTACAGCTTAACTACTCATCTGAGAGCGTCAATGATGCGAAACCAGTCCATGTGCGTACAACTGGGTGATCTGTTACCTCGCTTCCCCCCCCCCCCTCCCAGCTCCCCCCCCCCCCCCCCCTGTACCCTCGCCTCCTCTTCCCACACCACAGGTTTACTAGAGTGAATAACATCTCCCCTCTTCTTTTTTTTCTTTTTAATTGGAAGGAGAGAGTGAACTGTAACTTAAAAAAATATTAATCAAATAAGTAAAAACAACTTATCTGAGAAACAATATATTTTTTTTTTAATTTTTCAAATATTTAATTATGAATATAAAAAAAATTCTAAAAATTTATTGAAATTAATTTATTTTTTTAGAAATTTAAATCTTCCATAAGTAATAATTTTTTATTACTTTACTGCTGGGTCTTAAAATAAAATAGTGAAAATAAAATTACAAAAGTAAACGAAAATTTAGGACAATTTTACCTACCCTATCTAATTTTATAATGGATTTTAAAATAACCCGAACTGCCAGTCAAGCAGTAAAAATTGTTTAATCATAATGTAGTGGAGTGTTGGAAACACTAGGGTTGGTTTTCCACGTGTGATTTATACCTGAGATTTTTCCAAATCCTCTTAACCTTAATGCAGATGCACTTCCTATAAAACTAACCTTTTCATCCCTTGACTATTTATTAAGCCTTATTCATTAAGGTGGGTTAGTAGGAGGTTTGTTTTAAGGCGCTATGTTTGTAATTTTTTGAGCAAATAGATTGGCAAAATAAATCTAATATGGCTCCTGTAAAAACATAAGTGTTTAATTTTCTTCACATGGGTTCTTGAATATCTGTCAATGGTGTCTTGGAATTTGATGAAAGTTTTTCCATTTAATTTAAATATTTTCTTGTCTAATGCCATTATGCTAATGATAGATATTCAACAACTGTAGTAGAACATTTTTTTTAGTTTATTTTTTTTTGCACCGCATCTTATTATCCGTTCGGTTTATAAGTTTATGTACTAATTATGCTAATAGTTTTAGGCATTAGTAAGTTTATTTTTAGAGGAAACGTACACTCATTTGCGTGGAGGGAGAGTGGTAAACCATTTTAGAAGAAAAACCTTCTCAGTACACCTGACCAAGATTCAAACCTCAGCTCTCCCCGTCATCGGCAGTCTAGTCTACTGCAAGAGTAGTACCTTAGACCACGCGGCCACCGAAGCGCGTGTGAATAAAATTAAGCTCTTATGTTTCCGCTCGAACAATAATTGAATTATTTTGCCAACAAAATTATTTGCGATGAAAACTGAAAAAAAAAAAATAAATAAAATTTATTGCGTCTTTTCTCACCCCACCTTAATATCCATACTGTCCAATAATTGTACAAAGGATAATAAAGAATTTACATTATATTTTAAATAACTTAACATCGGGTTTATGATAAACAATGTTAACTGTTTTTATAAGGCTCGTAGTACAAGTTAAGTTAAATCAGCACCAGGTAACCCCCTCAAATCTTACTTCAAATAATAAGTATATTTTTTGTTTTTGCTACCTGTTTAAGTTGGAATTTAATCCCAGCATGAATTAAGCCAACAAAGTCGTTTGTAAATAGCTTGGTGATATTTTACACCGAGTCTCTTTAATTCACTTGGTCTAACCTTATATCATCATTAATGAGATAGGAATTAAAAAGTAATAATTCATTTGAATAGTACCCACATTTGGGTGGAGATAAAATATGAAACATTTTGGGGTAAAACCTTAAACATAACCAGCTGTGATTTGAACCCTGACCTCTATTCGTCTAGTAAATATTATGCAAGTGTTCATCTGCCTATCGTTGCAGGTAAGTGCGCTTAAGTGATGGTCCCTAAATCTAAGTGTCTCTGGTTCGATGTCTTACGTCTGATTTCAAACTTAAGTAGGTAATTCTGGAGATTGTCCCAAACGTTAACAAACTATGAGTGTTATAGTGACGGAAAATATACACCAATTAAAATAAAATAAGATTTTTTTTTCATTTATTTAAGGTATTTAAAGTATGCCTTCTGAACCGACAAATTATATCAGCATATGACTAATAAACTAACATAAAAGCTATAGCTTATACAACATCGAATCCCCTGCCGTTAATTCATCACTGTGAAAGGGGATACCACATTTCACTAATGATACATTTTTCTGTCATACCAATAATCGAACCCGGGACCCTTAGATTATTAGACAGAGAATCAATTGACCACATATAAGAGTAATATAATTTAATAGGCAGGGTTGGCAGCATGGATATTGTGCTCAACTCTTAGTTGGTTGGTTGTAATTCAACTCCTACAGGCTGCACAGAGAATATTTTTTCCCTTTGCACGTTGTGTGAGTTCAAACTTTCCTTAGCCCGAATGCTGGGTAATTTCCTATTAATTACCTTACTCATACAATACCAAACATCCTTTTACGACGTTATGTGAATATTTAACAATAGGGACAACTATTCTAGCGAACATCGAAACACCCGTTCCTCTACTGACTTAACGACTTCTAAATTGCGGCCGGGATTTGAACAAAAACCTCTCAGATATATATTCTTTTAAGTCTGGACTACATCATTCATAGCCCAGTAGCGAAAGGATTAGCCAGTAATAATGTAACGTTGCTCAGAAGACTCCAGACTATACTAATCGCACATCTTTTCGTGTAAGTTTTTCCATGTGCTGACTAGATGAGATAATGGTGATAGTGAGTATGAGAATGTGGGTTCAATGGAAACACTTAAACCTAACTTAAGCGCAACTTAAGCCTAGTCAACCAAAATCTGGTGACAGTTGGGGTGATTCCCCTTTCAGGAAAAATACCCAAGATACCAGCTGAAAATTGAACCTGGGACCCCTTGGCTCGTAGTCAGGTGCACTGACCACTATACTAGGAAGCCGGTTTCCGAGAGATCTGAAAAACATATACTGTATATAATCAGGGCCTAAAATATGGTGCATACAGTTGAGGTTATTTAGATGACACATATAGTAATAATAATAATAATGATAATGAATTTGAAGAGTCTTTTATGAGGACAAGGTTATATTAGAACTGGACTTATACACCAAGCTAGCCTAGATTGGCAACATCAAATATAAAATGTTCATAATTTTTGTAAACTATCATTTGGTAAGAATCTACTACCGTTCATAGGACTTGATTATATAAAAAGTGAATTAAGTCGGAAAATTACATCTGGACCATTTAATTGAACCTGTGACCTTTGCCTTAGTGCTCCAATTCACCCCTACTGAGCTATCGTCTGTCCCTGAGAACGGATTAATTCTTGATAGCTCATTGGTAGAGCAATAGAGTTCTAATTCAAATGCCCCGGATTAGATTTATGTCTCCGTGTAGTATTTTTTTAACTAGATTTAAACATAACACTCAACCAAAGTGTGATCCCTACTGGGTTAAGAGTGTGAAGTTCAATTAATTCATGGGGTGGCATAAAGATGCACCTTTGGTCAAATTTGGGCTCCCTCTTTCACAGAATGTGCTTGACGGCCAGGGTAATGTATTTTTGTGTCTGGGAAGATTGGGTTTAGAACTCTGGACAAGTGTAATGAGGTGGTTTTCCCCTGAGCATTTTCTCACTCTCCCATCACGCAAATGTAGGTACTTTTCAAATTTTATATTTTATTATTTAAATTCGAATAGCCCGAACAGGTAGTAAGAAGCGATTCAAAAAATAATAATAATAATAATAATGGATATACTTGTTCGGTCACCGCATATTCTAAGGGCTCACTATATTATTATTATTATTATTATTATTATATTATCACCGCGTCTTACTACCCGTTCGGGTTATACGCACTTACGCTAATGTGTAATGGTAGGGTGATTGTGAGATGAAATGAAGGACCTACAGTTTAACGTGGAATCCGAACCACGGTAGAGACCTGGCTCACTATAAATGGACTAGATTTCCGATGTTGGGAAGATTAGGATTCAAATCCCGGTTAGCTGTGTTGAAGGTGGTGTTTCCTAAACGTTTTTCCCATTCTAACTTCAAGCAAACGCAAGTACATTTACTCTAAATTCAGTCTGTCTCATCCCTAGCTCATTTATTAGTACATATGCCTGAACAGGTAGTGAGACGTGGTGTTAAAATACAAAAAATGGAGTTAAGGTGATCTCGGTTGCCTCTCCACAAGACCGACGCGACGCGCCTTGGGGTTGAAGAAGAGAGAAAAGGAGAAAGGGGGGGGGGGGGGGGGGAGGATACCTTGAGTGAGAGCACAGATTACGTTCTAATCTAGAACCAGCCAATATGGACATGTCCCGGCCCCTCCCCATTCACGCAACGTTATGTTGAGACGACTCGGTTTGCAAGTATATAAGAACCCTCCGGTCATCTTGGAGAGATATTATCATCCTTTATCTTCCTCACAGTTGATACACGTCGCTCTACAAGCAACTATCTCCTCGCGTATCCATATAGAGTGACATGATTAAGGTGAGTTATGAACCAGGGACTGTTTACAAGTCGTCACAGGTCATAGTAGCTTTATATATACGTTTTGAAGTTAGTAACGTAAAAAAGGGAGCAAATAATCAGAATAGTTTTTTTTGTGAAATTTTGTAAAAAGGAAAGAGTCGGTAACATGGCGGCCTAAGGGTAAGGTGTCAGAATTCTGTGCTGGCAGCCGGGTTCAATCCTCGGTCACGGCACAGATTTATCTGATAAACCAAGCCCTTCCTTCACCTCTGACAAGACATCTTGTGAATGTGGGGAATGCCAGGCCTCCACCGTGGTTCGGATTCCACGTTAAACTGTAGGTCCTTCATTTCATCTCACAATCACCCCACCATTACATATTAGCGTAAGTACGTATAACCCAAACGGATAGTAAGACGCGGTGCTAATAATAATAAAAAGGAAAGAATTGATTAAAAATAAGGTGACCTGGTGGTCTAGGGGTAAGGTGTCAGACTTCTGTGCTGGCAGCCGGGGTTCAATCCTCGCTCCCGGCACAGATTTATCTGATTTCTAAACCCTTCCTTCACCTCTGATAAGACATCTTGTGAATGTGGGGAATGCCAGGCCGCCACCGTGGTTCGGATTCCACGTTAAACTGTAGGTCCTTCATTTCCTCTCACACTCACCCTACCATTACACATTAGCGTAATTGCGTATAACCCGAACGGGTAGTAAGACACGGTGCTAATAATAATAATAATAATTAAAAATATATGTGAAACACAGCTCACCAGTTCAGTTTTAAAATATCCGCAAGAGAGTTTGTGGCAAAGCGGCTAAAAACATTGATTATAAAATGAGCTGTATGGAAATGGCACAAACACCCTTTTAATGTTTCCACTTCAATTATTGTATCCAACCTTACTTTTTATTTTCATATATAGGATGACACATACAGAACAATCTATTTCAATTAAAGAACATTTTTTTGACAGATAGAAAAGTTACTAAATGTACTTTCACGTATTCATAATGTTAAGTCATGTGATCAGCAGTGATCACTTTTGATAGCTATTATTAATATTTATAAAATAGATCCAATAATATATTAAAATTATATTTGTATTGACCTTGAAAAATATGTTTGAAATTTCTAGATTGCCGAACTGCACAAACTAACAATTAATTCCACGTGGGCCTTTTGTGAAATATATTTATTTTTACTGAGCTAAGGTTACAGTTTATGATAACAGCATGGCCTAGATTTTTTAACACTTATTAAATTAGGGTTTTCCCCTTTAATATACTGAGTTGAAGGATGGGCGAGCGACAGACCGATGTGCCAATTATAGAGCTAAGCTAGTTTTTCAGTCAGTTTCTGTTATCACTTGTTTCAGAACGTGCACATTAAGTGACCGTGTGAAAATAAAATTGAAGGGTTATGAATTTTTTGAAGGTAAGGCTGAGAAGGATAGTTTATAAAAATGCACCAATATTTGCGGGGAATGAGAGTGAAAAATCACGGTGTAAAATTAAGAGTAATATGAAAAATAACCATATGTGCATCCAATTTAGATAAGATCCTTGACCTCCCCGTCATCAACAATCCAATTGATGGAGAGACTGAATCTGACGCTTTAGACCATGTGACCAACGGTTCAGTTACTATTTGGTTAGGAAAATTAATTGTTTGTATATAATCTTAAAGGAATATATTTAGTAATCAATGTAAAGGTCTCCTATAGTTTAAAAGTAGCACGAGGATTGAAGATAGTATCTACAGATAATTGGGTGGTTTTTGTTAGTTTAGTGAAAAAGTATTAGCAACTAGATTTAAAATTTCTTACCTTTATTCCCTTGACAAGGAGGTTTTTATAACTATATTTTTTTAAATATCTTTTATTGTAATCCTTATTATAAAATTATGCAAATTTATCATCTTCCGTTTAGCTTATTAATCTACTCTTTTGCTTGTATTTTTTTGCAGTACATCTTATTACTCGATGGAGATATACACATATCTTCCATAAATAGCGTGGAGATGAGGACGTTATAATTTATTAGAAATAAGCCCTTGTTTGCGTGTAAAAACATGGCAAAACATTAAGGAATAACCTACCATTAGTGCATCCAGACGGTATTAGAGTCCCAACCTCCTCACTAACTGGAAAATCAGTCTATTTCAAAGCTGACATCTTAGGCTAATAGATGCTGATACATGATTAAAAAAATAATCATTATAACGTTTTACGACCTATTCGGGTTACAAGCATAATATGTACTAGTTACGCCAATGTGTTAGGGATGAGTAAGGTCAAATTAAATTATGGTAGATATACCCCCATTTGTGTGTAGAAAGAGTGTAAAACTAATTAGGAAAAAAACACCCTCAGTACACTCGACTGGGGTTCGAACTTTAATATCCCCGTCCACTGAAGTGGATGTTACTATTTTGTTTGAGAACATAAAAGATAAACATTATTAGATAAACGATATTATATTTTTCCAATTTGTACATAAAATGGTCAGGATGTTTGGGTTCGTGACGATTAACTCATATATACGTGACTAGCCCCCTTTCCCATAAAAAATATTGTAAAGAATCCTGTAAAACAAAGTTTCAAATCATCCATCATGTCAATATAAATACAAAACATTTTTTACTTATTTTTTTTGAAAATACAGTCCTACCATAACTGTATAGCCCCCTCCCTCTTTTTATCCTCCCTCTTATTTTCATCTCATTCCTCTTTCCTCACCCATAGCCCCCCCCCCCCCCCGTTCCCCTTCACCAACACCACTTTCCCTTCAACATCGTTTTTTTTCCCCAACGACTATATAATATACTATCGCCATTTTTATAAGTAATAAATTAAATTTTCAAAATAAAATATAGCCTATGTTACTCGCTGATAATGTAGATTTATATTCGTGAAAGAATTTTTAAAATCGGTCCAGTAGTTTTTAAGTTTATCCATTACAAACAAAAAAACAAAAAAATCTTTATAATATAACCACACACACACACACACACACACACACAACTGACCCGTGTCTAATTATTGTTTCTCAGGCGGCGTTATTCCTTGCGGTGCTAGTGGCCTGCGCAGTCGCGGAGCCTCCCGTGGATCGCCAGTACCTCCCTCCCGGAAGCCAGGAGGGCGACTACTCCTCCCCCTCCAGCCAGTACGGCGTGCCGTCAATCAACTCCGGGAGCTACTCCAATGATGATGGTCTCTCCGCCGAGTACGGCGTACCTTTTGACTCGCCCAGAAACTATGACAGCTCCAACTCCCTATCCAGCGAGTATGGCGTCCCTTCCTCTTCTTCCGGCTCTCCTTCTGCCCAGTACAACGCCCCCGCTCCTTTCACCAGGAACTCTGGCTCCTCATCGTCAACTTCTTCTTCAGGAAGATTCAGTGGCATAAGCAGGCCTTCTCTCAATACGCTGCACCTTCTGCTGCTTCCAGTAGGTTCGGGGGTGCTTCTTCTGCTTCTAGCCGATTTGGAGGCGCTCGTGCCCCTTCAAACAACTACGGAGCCCCTTCTGCCTCCTCCAACCGTCTTAGCGGCGCTTCTTTCGGAGGCTCTGGCCGATTTGGAGGTTCCGGATCACCTTCAAACACTTATGGTGCTCCTTCAGCTTCAGCCAGCCGGTTTGGAGGCTCGTCATCCACCACTTCTGGAAGTTTCAGCGGCGCATCTGCTCCATCTTCCCAATATAGTGCTCCCTCCACGGGATCCAGTCGTTTCGGGGGATCTGTAGCTCCAGCTAGTGGTCAGTTTGGTGGTTTCAGCTCTCCATCTGCTCAGTACGGCGCTCCCTCTGTCTCCGCTGGAGGTCTGACCGGTTCCCGCACCCCGTCGGTGCAGTATGGCACCCCCAGCTCAGCGTATGGTGCACCCCTTGGTGGATACAACGCCAATTCTCTTCAGGAAGATCCTCTTGCGGTACGTAGTTTCTCACAATCTAGACTGGCCGATTGTTTACGGATCATTACTTAATTTAACATAGAAGTATAAATATTACTAGTATACTATATTATAGAGAGTTATATTTATATTTTGCCATGCCCCCTTTTTAAATGAAGTCTAATCAGCCTGAACAAGTAGTCACATGGTCAATGACATACAAGTCCAAGCTTTCTACTTTAATATTTGTATAAAATATCATTGTTGTTGATATATTCAATGAGATGTGACAGTTGCAGTTCACATGACGTATACATATTTAAAATTGTTTTATTAAGAATTATAATTGTTAAAATAATTCATTCTTTCTAAATCATATTGTTTTTTATCAAACGCCCAAAGATTCTGTTCCCAAATTCCAGGAGCCCGCCAATTACAACTTTAACTTCGAGGTCCAAGACGCCGAGTCCGGTGCTGAGTTCGGTCAGGAGGAGACGCGCCAGGATGAGAGCGCCAAAGGCTCGTACCACGTCCTTCTGCCCGACGGCAGGACGCTGATAGTCGAGTACATGGCCGACGAGGAAGGGTACAAACCTACCATCCGTTACGAGGAGCCTGCGGCTGGATACTCCAGGGGAGGTTCGAACCAAGGACCTTACCCTGCCTCTCAGAGAGGTCAAGGGGGTGCTTACTAAGGGAGCGAGACGAAGTGTACTTAACGCGATTCGAAACAAGTCGACATATCTTATATTAGTATTCTCAAATACATGGATATCTTGATATGATGTCAAACTAAAGTCCGGTCATGGTAAACTTTACCTTTTCTGGCATTAGAAAAGTTGTTAAAACATTAACATATTCATTATTCTACCTAATAGGTTTTGTCGGGCTTAACCAGTGATTACATCTCTTGTTGAAGTATATCTACAAATTTATGAACTGATAGCTCAGAACTGCTATTAAAAGCCTTTCAACTTTTAGAAAAGGACAAGGCTACCTTACACCAAATATAGATTTAATACAAAATATTATAGTGAAGCTATTTCATATAATTAATTCCAAATATAGCTAATGATGATGAGATACGAACCCAAGATACCCAGGACTCTGCCTCTACTTAGAAGAGCATAGTTTCATTGACCCGAATTGAGTCGTACCACCATTGAAATAACCTTTTAGAATTGTATAATAAAATCTATACACGGAAGCCAAATTTGGCTAAAGCTCCCTATGTCTTAGCTGTTCAAATTGACAAAATATATCATGTCCAAGATCTCCATGCATTCAGAGAAGACAACTTATTTATATATTGTAATTCTTTTGTACATATATTTCCTACTTCTATTTCTTTATAATAAAAGTTAAGTGAACGACTAAGACTCTTGTGCTTTACTACAACACCCTACCCATTAAATAATATTATTTAAATAAGTTTATGGCCTATAAAAAGTGGTTCACTAGTTTATCGATGAATCATAAAATACTACTTAAATAAACGTTTCACATATAAATTATGAAACGTACTTTTGCTATAAAATAATATTGTATGAAATATGTTTATAGTTATTATAATACTTTGACTCTTATAATGATATTTATTAGATTATGAAGGAAACTAAAGGTTATGGCTAAGAACCCATTTTAGAGTGCTATTTTGTTAGGAAGACGTTTATAGAAAGTAATGAACACATTTTGTTGATGCCAAAACTTTTTATTTTATTTATTTATTGAGCACCGCTCTTACATCTGTTTGGGTTATATATCTATGCAACAATTACGTTAATGGGCTAGTGCTGAGTAAGGTTTAATTTAGGGGATATATACCTGCATTTTTGTTAAGAGAGAGAGAGAGAAAAGGAAAAACAGTTTGGAAAACCAACCTCAGTACAACTAACCGGGATTCTAGCCTGGATCTCCCAGTTATCGCAGTCAGGTTTATCATGAGAGGGACGTCTTACACCAAGAGGCCACCATTTAGGGTTGCAACATTTAAATATTGCACTATACTGTGCTATTTAATTTAATAATTATATACCCAAACTAACAGCTGCAGATCACATGATTTGACATTATATATATTTTTTTTAATTTATTTATTTAGCACCGCGTCTTACTACCCGTTCGGTTATACGCTTTAAGTACTAATTACGCTAATGGATTAGAAAATCGTAAGGTTGAATTAGAGGAAGTGAACACGCATTTGCGTGGAGGCAGAGTGGAAAACCATTTAGGAAAAACCACCCCCAGTTCACCCAACCGAGATTCGAACCTCGATCTCCCCGTCCTCAGCAGTCGAGCTCAACATTACTAGCGCCATTATATATATTGTTTTAGTAAATTTGGTAACTATAAAAATCTTATTTTCATGAGTGAATTTATAGACTAGTCTGCCAATGTTAGGGAGATCTCGATTTTTCCAAAATGGTTTTCCCCTCTTCCTCACCCAAAGGCGAGTACACTTTCTATAACTCCACCTTCCTCATCCCTGACTCACTAGTGTAATTAGTACACATATTTGTATAACCTGAAATGGTGTTAAGATGTGTGTGAATCAAAAGGAAGGGGTAGGCCATGTAAGACGTGGTTACATATGGTAGACGCATGTGTGAAAAAAAGAACATCAATAGCTTTAAGAATAAAAGAGCATACATGATTCAGTGTATTTATGAAGAAATTTTAATTAATCAAGAAATCATTAATTATATTAATTTGGAAATAATACTACCCTATTAGGACACTTTACACAAATCAAAGTGTAGCATTAAGGAATGTCAGAAACAGTAACAACATGGTGCATTATTTGAATATTACATGTAAAGTAAAATGTCATACGTAATAAACATACATATTGATAGTAAGTTGTAATGGTACAAAAATTTAAATGTTAAAGTCAAGGAATAAAATTATAAGAATAGCTAATCATACATTATGGAAAAATAAAGTTTCATAGAATTGGATAGTTTAATTTTTATATTTGATAAATATAGTTTCGTCGTTTTAAAAGTATTATTTTTGATAAGTAATCCCATGCTCCTAGGTGTCAAGATGGTTGAAGACCAGCTGTTGATTTATTTCTACATATTTTGGTATATGAATAACATCTTCAGGATACTTAGACAAAATAAAGGAAGATTAGATTTAATAATATATATATATATATATATATTACCATGAGAGGGATGTCTACAAAATACCTCTATATATAATATTTGGTAAAGAAACGTAGGAAATAATAATTGAATGAAAATATTAAAAACGTCAATAGAATTAGAATAGTATAAATATAAATTTGAATGACTTCCTACTTTAATTTTAAATGTAAATTTGAATGACTTCTTACAAACCAAAATTTAAATACTTTAAAAACTTTAAATAGATAGATCATTATGTTAATTATGTTTAGAAAAATTAAGAAATTTATTTGTCTATTTTTCAAGCGCGTGAATAAAAGAAGACAAGTAAGGAATTTATGGTACATTGGCTATTTAATGCTGAGAAAGGAGCCGTTACTAGAAATAATGAGTGACACTGACAGCTTAATTATACACCTGACGCTATTTTAATTATAGTTGTTACTTGAACAAGATGTTGACTTTTTCCGCATAGTTTTATTAATTAACTTAATTTCTCAAGTTGATATTAAAGGATTGAATCAATATTAAAATTTATTTTAGTTGTTTTAAAATGCCAAAATTATTTACTATACACATTTATTTTTATGATATGCAGTGTAGTATGTATCCATAAAAGAAATACAGTGAATCGCATATTTTGTAAACAATTGTATTGCAAATTCTTCTTATATGGGATTTTATTATTAACTAGGTCGGTCTTAAAACTAAGATCATTTTAAGATTAACACATATATTGGTTTGCAAGAAAAGACAGAAAAAATCAATCAATTTATATATCAACATGTATACAACATATTTTGCAGTGCGCTATTTAAAATAAATAATTTGTTAAGTATTTTTCATAATATTCAAAAGGCATTGATTTCTAAACACTACTATTAAATACAAATGTATATTTTTTTATGTCAGTGTTCTGCCCAAATCGTTTTCGCGTGACACCAATTGGCTCGCGTGCCTCAAGTTTGCCATCTTTTCCCTACTACAGATTATTTGTAATTGCAATAATATAAGGCACATAAATATTATAAGTAAAATATTCTTAATGTGGGATTGAAGAGAATTTTTAAGGTCAGCATGTATATAATTTTTATAGCTAAAAATGTGTCCAAAATAAATAAAACATTGCTTCACTAGATACGTTTAGTTTAATTTTATACATTCTAAAAAAATGAACACTTCTTGAATATTTGTCGAATGTCATCTGAACAGAAACTTTTTTAAATGAATACAAAAAATCATGTTCAAATTCCACGATGGCCATGACAATAATGATAATGTTGTTGATACTGGTCTAATCAGACTGATCATGGGGGTCAAGGTTTCGGATCTTTGGCAAGTACATTTGTATTTTTATTTTTCCTAAATACCTTCTCACTTTCCACCCCAACAATGCGGCTACACTTTAACTAAAATTCTACCTTCCTTGTCCCTACTCGATAATTGTAAATATGTGTATATCCCGGATAGGTATTAAGATGTTATCCACGGATAAAACAACCGATGGCATTTAAAATCATAATCCGCTGGCGGGTGTTAATTACTATTTCACGGGATGTGATAAGACTGATAACTAACTAGATCTTAAAGTAGAAAACTTTTTTCCTTGGACAATAATGCGCTGCAAATACTACCTCTATTGTCTGTTGGTCAGAGGTCCTGCCTACAGATCCAGTGGTCCCAGGTTCGATCCCCGGCGCATACAAAATGTACCTGTGAATCAGTGGGCTTGGAACAATCTCAAATTTCAACCTCATGAGAGAACAAATGATTAGCTACTTGATTAGAGAATTAGCAGCTGCGGTTTAGAAAATTTAAACTAAAGACTTAAGGTCTCGTTGTGCTGACCACATGTCACCCTCTATCAGTAAACGGTGGCACTTTCATCATTAACGACAGCAGCTGTCAGTCGGTGTAGCTCGCTTGTGGGATCACCTCATAGAAGCTTTTTTTTATACTTAACCAGCCCACTATAAACTTTATTACAATCAAGTTTTCATTGGAAGACCCTATTGGAAAATAAAAACATAATTCTTAATGCCAAAATCGATACTATTTTAATATAAATTATTATTAAGTTTATTGTAATTTAATAGGTAGAGTCAGTAATGAATGAGTGCTGAAGGAGCGTGGGTTGAAGGGGAATCCAATAGGTCAATGTGAAAGAATCGTCTTAAATTGGTTTGGCATGTTTAGAGAAGGAGTGTGGATCGAGGGATGAAGCAAATATATGAAGGTAGAGTGTGTGGATCAAAAGGAAGTGGTAGGCCATGTAAGACGTGGCTAAATTTTATAGATGAATGTGTGAAAAAGAGAAACATTAAGAGTCTTAAGAATAAAATAGCATGCATGACTCGGTGTATGGATGTTGTTGAAGCAAAGGGAGTATGCAAGGATAGGGAAGTGTGGAGGAAGTGGGTGAGGATGTATTAAGCACGAAGCTATTTTTTGAGCTATTTTCAAGGGTTCTCGAACGTTGTCCGACATAGAACATAAAAACGAAAATACATGTAGCGCCCAGAAGGACTGATTATATGGTAACAGTGGGTACAGGGGTGGGAAAAGAATAAGAAGAAACGTCCTATCACTCATAAAGGGGTCGACTGGGACCTAAAAAAATACAGGAATACAGAAGTGGTAGGAGGGGAAAGAAACTGTAAAGATAAGAACCAGAAATGGATAAAACAAAAAGGAAAATAGAGTTTAAAACTACCCCAGTCGAGCGAGCCATCGGGGTCTGGCTGGGTAAATGATATGTATGTTTGTATGTATGTATGTATGTATGTATGTGTAATAGGTATTGATAGCATCTAACAAAAGTGACAGATGCAGATAACATGAATTGACGTATGAATGCGTGAAAGTAAATCCAGTAATTCATCTAGCTGCCAGTCATTCCTATGAAAATTGGACTGTATTATCTCATTGTGTGTCATCCGAGCCAGATCGGCTGTCCGGTACAGGTCTATTAACACTGTCAGTCA
Organism: Timema cristinae; assembly: GCA_039000515.1. Taxonomy (NCBI): domain Eukaryota; kingdom Metazoa; phylum Arthropoda; class Insecta; order Phasmatodea; family Timematidae; genus Timema; species Timema cristinae. The sequence goes on along the minus strand of JBCFYV010011172.1, from coordinate 38,669,306 downwards.
AAGTCAAATGTCTGTTATGAACCTTGTTTCCTCAATACAATTGTGCAGACAACAATCCCCCTGCTCTAGTGGCCAATGAAGAAACTTAACACGTGAGGAAAAACAATAAGCTTTTGTTTTATTTAAATATTTTAATATCATAAAAGTAGATAAGAGCCCAAATAAATATAAGTAATAGTGATCCACGGTTAGTTTTCAAGGTTAAAATATGATTTATTTAATTTTATTTAATGGGATATTTATTACAGACTTTTGGTGCAACTGATTAATTGAGAACATAACTTTCAAAATAGTTAAAATACAATAGATAAACAACATTCGTACCTACGGACGTTAATTTACCAGTGAATAGTAAGGTGAGAAAGTATAGCTACAAGATCACTTATTTTAATTTGTTGGCCGTTGCCATGGTGAATATCGAACTAAGTACTTCCATACCATTTTTAATCATTGCCCAAGGACCGACAGACATGGGGACAGAGATAATCGTAAAATTGACTTATTTGAGTTCGTGTCCACGAAAAACCTAAATATTAATCATTATCAAGAGATCAATTTTTTCACGATCACAATACTTTCTCTTGATATGAGAAAGTAAAAAATAATGTATGTGCATATGTGTTTTATGGATATATAAAACTCGTAGTGAGACATTGTGCATGTTAATAAATTGACCTTTATGGTCTGGGAGTAAAGTGATTGCTTCAGGATCCGATGTTGGTGGATTCAAACCCAGGATCGACGGTGATAAAAATCCGTAGCACAACTTCCTTCGGAAGGTAGATAGAGTCGTCGGTCCCATGTTAAGTATGGCATGTAAAATAACCCTGGAAAGTATGTAAAAATATCTTTACCGGCAAAATTGGTAGTCCCTTTCGCTCTTGCTCATAGAAATTCTCATGTGCTGATATAATCAGCCTGTTCAGAAAGAGCAGGTTAAATATATAAAATAAAAAAAAATAAAATGAATGTTAAAAAAGTAATGAGTTTATATTTTAAATAGTAAATAGTTGAAGAAAAAAAACCAAACCAAGTAGCTTGAGATATTTTTACATTTGTAGCAACATGTTTTTCGAAGTGGTAGGGAACACGTCACCGCGCTCATTGAGCATGTGAAAACAGGTGTGTTCACATTCTCACACATGGCCGAGTAAAGTGCTCCATACTTAAATGTTAACTTGACTCTATTGAATGGGAGGAATAAGCTGCTAAAATGTTTTGTCACTGAAGGTGTTACATTTCCATTTTCACTTCGAAGTTTGTCCTTGGGCGGGGGTCTAAGCAGACGTAGGAGAAAAAACTAATTTGAAACATCCTCTAACCATTTGATATATGTATTTATATAATACGTACGACAACATGGTTAGTAACTATTTCATGTAATGGATTCACATCGGTGGACACGCAGACTAAATGTTGGATTCATATGCTTTTTGTTTGACGCGTTAACGAGAGATCGGGAATCAAATTTACCGAAGCAAGTTTCTCATAAATGGTTTCCCCTCCTATCTCCACGCCAATGAAGGTACGCCTCCTCTCAGTTATTACTTTCCTCACCCGTAGCCTACTTACGTAATTAATATCCGTATAACCCGCGTAGGTGTCTGCATGGTCTAACGGGCTACTCTTGTGATAGACTAGACTGCCGATGAAGGAGAGAGCAGTGTTCGAACATCGGCCGGGTGTACTGAGAGTGAATTTCCTTAAATGATTTTCCCATCTTCCTCCACACATACACAGTATTCAACTTTCCTAATCCCGAACACATTAGCGTAATAAATTAAGACATAATTATGTGTACAACCTAACGGACAGTAAGACGTGGTGCTTTTTATATATATATAATATATATTTATATATAATTTATATTTGTATATTTATATATATATATATATATTCCAGTTAATTAGTGATATGCGGTGAAAATATGAAACTGTTTAAAGACTGGTAGGATAATTTAGAGTGAATACATTAGCATTAGCGTGGAGGGATGATATAAAAACCACAGGATTGAATCATATAGCTAATGGAAAACTATATTCTAATGGAATCGGCCAAGAATCGAACCACGAACCTATTTGTCAGTCAGCTGTCCATCTATTTTAGGCTTAACGCCTTAGACTGCTCAGTTCTCCCTCAGCTATTAGAAAATTAAAATCTACACACTCGTGGAATGTTGTAGGAAGACGTTTATTTATTTTTTAAGTAAACTTTTACTCTACCAGAAGTTGCATTAATTTGCGACGGATTTTAATTGTTTTTTTATTACTTTTTATGTGTTTTTTTAATGTTCAGTTGTTAGAATGAACGTATTACAGGTGGTGCGCTTATTTTGTCAGAAATACACAAGACAAGAGGAGATATTATATAAACACATAACTGGTAACTTGAAAATAAATATCTACTTATGCAAGATTACAGCCACAAAAAAAAACTGGGAAATAAAACAATTGTTAAGGATCGCAGAATCTTCTACTGTGACACATGGCCACCGTGTAACGAATATACTTTGTATGCAATTTTTGTACATTATATGAATGGTTTTGATTTACTATTTATTTTGAGTTTCACCAGTTTCTTTATAACTAGCTTCAGATATATATAGTGATAGACTTAAATAATATCACATGCCTCGGTAGCGTAGTTGGCTAACGCGCTTGTCATGATGAGCTCGACTGTTGAGGACGGGGAGATCGAGGTTTGAATCTCGGTCGGGTGAACTGGGGTGGTTTTTCCTAAATGGTTTTCCACTCTCCCTCCACGCAAATGCGGGTTCACTTCCTCTAATTCAACCTTCCCAAATCCTAATCCATTAGCGTAATTAGTACTTAAAGCGTGTAACCCGAACGGGTAGTAAGACGCGGTGTTAAATATATATTAAAATATTGTTTGCGTATAACCCGAACGAGTAGTAAGACGCGGAGCTAATAATAGTTTAAATAATATCCTAAAAGTGTTTTGGATTCAAATGAATATATTAAAATATTGATTTAGGGCTTTAAATATAATAAAAACTGTACAGGATTTTCCCATTCCGCTTACACGCGTTTTTACACCTATAACTTTTGATTAAAACAACATTTCCAGGCCACCATTCCCTATCTCATTTTGCTTTTATTGTACTCCTCCATTATCCCTCAAAGTTTGACTTATCAACAAGAAAACACTATATATATTTGTGTCTGTAATACATCACTCGTAGCCTAGTTTAATAGTAAGATTAGCCAATATTAAGGTGAAATGGAAGGGTACGTGAAAAACGGCCAGTGTTTTTGCAGTTTTTATTGAAAACTTTTTTTTGGCCAAAATAAATAAAATATTTCTTCAGTACAAACATAAATTCTAATTTTATTCACATGGTGATATCAATAGTTATTGAATATCTGTCATGAGCATGGCTGAATTATCTAACAAACTTTTTAAATTAAAAGAAAAAGTTGTCATTAAATTTCAAGACACCCTTGAAAAATATTAAAAATATGTTTAGGTCACCATGCGAAGAAAATTAAATTCTATATTTGCACTGGATCAATATTTTATTTATTTTGTCAAAAAAAAATTATTTTTTTTCATAAGAACTACAAAGACACTGGCTTTTTCTCGCGTCCCCTTTCCATTCCACCTTTATATAACTTTGCCAAGGGGACACCAGAATGTACTAATTGTACATCATTTCAAAGAAGACCCTTTCCATATCCAGGTGAGATGAGGATAAAGGGTCAGTTTCATAGTCAAATTTAGTACGCCTCAAGTGCGGCGTTACACTAAGTACATGACGACACCTACCTAAACCAGAATGGAATGGGCCAGTTTCCTATGCGAGAACGGCCCATTCCATTCTGGTTTAGGTAGGTGTCGTCATGTACTTAGTGTAACGCCGCACTTGAGACGTACTAAATTTGACTATGAAACTGGCCCTAGTGTTGTTGACTATGAAGGTGTGGAACCAGTGGAAACAAACCTCACTTAAGTCTAACTAACTAAATCCTGGTGACTGTTGGCAAAAAATACCCATGATACTAACTAACTAGGAATCGAACAAGGAATTCCTAGGCTAGTAGCCATAAGCCACTATACCACGGGGTCAGTTAAAAGTATTAGTAAACACTTAATACTTAGCTAAGGATTACTGTATTAGCGGAATTTCGTAGCTTATTGAAAGAAAAAACAATATGTAAAACTATTAAGTTTTTTGTCTCGTGGTTGTGGAAACAAGAGATATTATAGTAAATTAAATAATAAACTAAAAGTACTATATTCACACTAATATCTTCTTATAACTGGGAACCCAATTAAATAGATGTTTTTAGAGCTATGAGAAAGAGCCTAACAAAATATCAGTTTTAAAATTAAACGTTTTTATTTTACTAACATAGATTTATGAACACAAACGAAGACGGTCTTTATGGCGTCATCAAACGCCTTTATTTTCAATGGTTCACCATCCTAATTTTTTTAAGAGAAGGCCACCTCTTCGAAGCTCTAATTTGTGAAGCCTTTTTACGTTAACTACAGACGTCTGTTCACAAAAAATAAACATTCATATTGTTATTATCATAGGTTTGTGCCTTAATCACATAAATGGTTAAAAGAAAATCATAATTTAAAAAAATAGTTGTTTGTTGTAAAAGTTTTGACTGTTAAAAGTGTCAACAACTCAAAATATGATATGGTCTTGCAGATCATATGGTTTGGTGAATGGATACATGAAAAGAGATCTGGTGAATTTTGCTGTATGTCACTTACCTACCTAGGCTCCGACCGTAAATGGGGTATAAAAGTATAGGAGTATTTTTTTATTTATTTTTGCTAATAACCTTTTTTTTTTTGGGGGGGGGGGGGGGCAGGAGATGGGGTATAAAAACTACTATTTAATTTAACTCAATATATTTTCCATCCCACCTTTTAAAAAAATTCTAAACGTACTACTGACAGAACCGTTGAACTTATTGTAACGGATGACCGTGTAGGTCGTGGGCCGTTCACAAATCACCTTGTGAACACCGAGTTATTTTAGGGAATTGGGAGTACGTTGCTGATAAGACAAGATTAAAAACGCACACTGAGTATCCAAGATTTTGGACATTGAAAATAAAAAAGCACATACATTTATTAAACTGTAGTTAAACATGTCACTAATTTAAACAAAAAAGAGTCGTTATCAAATTGGTTGATTAATAATCTAATAAGAACACATAAAACAGAATTAAATTAAATAAATAAATTAATAACTATAAAATATATAATAACTATTCAAATATTTAAAGTAGTCACAAAAATGGTCATTATCAACACAATTTAAAGTAACAATCAATGTCTACAAAGGTGACCTGGTGGTCTAGGGGTAAGGTGTCAGACTTCTATGCTGGCGGCCGGGGTTCAATCCTCGGTCCCGGCAAAGATTTATCTGATTGCCAAACCCTTCCTTCACCTCTGACAAGACATCTTGTGAATGTGGGGAAAGCCAGGTCGCCACCGTGGTTCGGATTCCACGCTAAACTGTAGGTCCTTCATTTCATCTCACAATCACCCTACCATTACACATTAGCGTAAGTGCGTATAACCCGAACGGGTAGTAAGACGCGGTGCTAATAATAATAATAATAATAATAATGTCTACAAGTAACTACTGGTTCCTACGCATGATATTCTGTGTTGAGTAAGTTGACCCTCTCTACACGAATTTTGCTCACTAGATACGCCTACCCTCCAATTCTATACTACTGAATTCGGAGAAAATGAGCTAAGATTTTTCTATATGCGTCACTTTCCTCTTATTACACTCTTCCCTGCCCCCTCTAATCCTCACAGCTGTGAGACTGGCTACCTGCTAAATCAGAATGGAAAAACAGATATAGAGCACGCATACAAATTACAAGCGTTCCAAACCCACACTGATAGCAGTCGGACACTTATCTCTTTACAATATTATAGGCCTATACTCAAATAACACGATAGGAAATGGAAAATAGTCTATAAGTTTAGTTACATTTTTAAAATTATTTCCGTACTTTATTATTAGAAAGCTATTTAACGATGGTATTACTTGGGAGAGAATGGGCTACGATATATTCTATTTATCCTTTCCTTCAAGGTCACCTGCTAGTCGGGATGAAAGAGAAGATTAGAAGCAAAAGCTCAGTGACTGTCAGAGATACATTTTTACAAAAAATGAAAAACACTCGCGATCCTCTTTTATAGAATTTCATTAATGATATTTAAAAAACAACAGTTGCATTTTATTAGGCTGGCAGCTTCTAGGTAACTCGATTCAGTGGCCAAATGGTCTAAGGAGTGGTTCTCAAATTGTGATACCCACGAGCAACTCTCAGGTGGAAATTGGCAAAATATCAAGAGAACCAAAATTAATATATCGGGAAGTTTTCGAGACGACTGAAGGAAATTTTCTCCCTTAATTACATGACATTTTGGGAAATTTTTATGTTGGGAGGAAATTTAACTTTAATTCATGAACAAGAGGTATAATATAAAAACAAATATAGAACCCACTGGTTTAAGGCATCACTGGATTGCTGATGACGAGGAGATATAAATTCAAATCCAGGTTTCATATACTTAGGGTGGTTTCCCCTAATTGGTTTCCCACTCTCCTACCAAGCAAGTTCCGGTAAATTACTTCTAAAATTATTCTTTCTTCATTAAAGTGATACTTTTTTTTAACACCCTGTCTTACTACCCGTTCGGATTATACGCTTAAGTACTAATTACGCTAATGTGTTGGGAATTGGGAAGGTTAAATATAGAGGAAGTGAACTCACATTTTCGTGGAGGGGGAGTGAAAAACCAGAGTATTAATTAAATATGCATGTTACCTTAACAGGTAGTAAGATGTGGTGATATATATTTGTATGTGTAATTTACATTCACTGACCGAGATAAGATTTTGGATTAATTTATTTTTTCATTTGTGCCACCATAAAGCTGAGTATGTAAAATTTTGGACCTTTCAGTTACCGCATTTAAATCCAGTGGAAGCAATTTCACCTTAGGTCTTTTGGAAGTTTTACAAAATACCTTATGTTAGCCGTCACAATGGAAATAAGGTTTAGATTAAAAGTATTCGGTAAATAGTTAAGGTAGAGGGAGTATATGAGATAGTAGAGGAAGCAAGGACGAGAAGGTATGAAAGATAATAATGGAGATAAAGTATGTAAGGAAAATACTGCAAAGGAGATCATAGATAGATGGTAGGAGCAGATAAAAGCAGTGTGCATGAGAGAAGAAAATAATGAAGGCGATTAAAGGAGGAAGAATGATGGAAGGATGGAGCAGTATGGGGGCATTTTACTAAAGTGACCCGGACACAGAATATAAATATTTGATGATGATGATATTATTATATAATTATGACATAACTATATTATTTTTTAACACAAATGTCATTTGAAATAATGTTAGGTTAATGAAGTAAGCCTATAGTCAGGAATCGCGTCGAGAATAATATAAAATTGAATACTTTTTTTGGTACCGTGTCGTACTACCCGTCCAGGCTATACGCCTATGTACTTATTACATTAATGTGTTAAAAATTAGAAAGGTTTAATTTAGAGAAAATGCGCCTGCATTTGCGTAGATGAAAGTGGGAAAAATCACCCTCAGTGCACCCGACCGAGATCGAGCCCTGATCTCCCAGTCTTCGGCAGTCTAGTCCAACACGAGAGTAGCGAGTTAGACTATGTAGCCACCGAAGTGGGTTTTAATACCATTGGCGTGATTGGCTAACGCGCTAGTCATGTTGAGCTCGACTAGTGAGGACGGGGAGATCGAGGTTCGAATCTCGGTTAGGTGAACTGGGGGTGGTTTTCCCTAAATGGTTTTCCACTATCCCTCCACGCAAATACGGGTTCACTTCCTCTAATTTAACCATACCAATTCCTAATCCATTAGCGTAATTAGTACTTAAAGCGTATAACCCGAACGGGTAGTAAGACGCGGTGCTAAATAATAATTAATAATATATAACACCAGTTTATTACAAAGGTTCGAATGTTCAGAAATCCCTTTAAAAGGGATGAAGACTTTTTTATCATGGTCATATTCAAGGATCATGATATCGACTCTTACCCGGCAGGTCGTGATTCAATACCAACCAAGTGGACCAAGTTGTATTAGTAGGTTTCAAATTCTTTAATTACATTATTTCAATATTCATAATCGAATTATCTATTTATTTTGCTATATATCTTAAAGTTCATTCAGGCTACACAAAAATGTGACTAACTTCTTAAAGCAGGATCAGGAAGGTGGATTTTAAGGAGACGAGAGAGTTAGAAAATCACAATGTGTGAGCTGGTATAGTAATGTTATGAATAAAATATCAGATTCAATTTTTAATAACATAGCTTGAATTAAATAATATAAATAAGTTTAGACCAAACTAATTTTAGACTAAGATAAATGGTACGATGCACAATACGAAGTTATGAGTGAAAGTAAAAATGAAATTCGAAAGTATAGCCAAAAGTATTTTAAAAACTATCACAAACACAAAATATATCTAAATATTTGTGTTTTTTTGTGACTGATAAATCGAGCCGTCCACAAATTACTTACGTTGCATAAAATCCGAACGAGTACTAGGGAGAAGTGACAAAACTTAATCAGCTCATTAGGGTGACCTGGTGGTCTAAGGGTAAGGTGTCAGACTTCTGTGCTGGCGGCCGGGTTCAATCCTCGGTCCCGGCAAATATTTATCTGATTACCAAACCCTTCCTTCACCTCTGACAAGACATCTTATGAATGTGTGGAATGTCAGGCCTCCACCGTGGTTCGGATTCCACGTTAAACTGTAGGTCTTTCATTTCATCTCACAATCACCCTACCATTACACATTAGCGTAAGTGCGTATAACCCGAACGGGTAGTAAGACGCGGTGCTAAATAATAATAATATATAATAATAATAATAATCAGCTCATTAAACCTAGAGTGCTATGTCAAATACCTCACACAACAACCTTCAGTTAGATCTGCATAGAACAATAATAATAAATATTTAGCACCGCATCTTACTACCCGTTCGGGTTATACGCGTAGAACATAACAAAGCTATAGTTTTACTGGTAGTTCTTTATGGGTGTAAAAAATGGTACCTCACTTAACATGACATAAAGAAAGTGAAATCGTTAGAAAACATGATGCTTAAGAGGGTGTTTGATCCAAAAAAGGGATAAATATACTGGGGAGTGAAGGAGGTTACAAAATAATGAGGTACATACCCTGTAATTATAGCACTACATTGTTAGGATAATAAAGTTTGTAGATTACGGTGGGAAGGACATGCAACGCGAATGGAAGAATCTAGAACCGTATTCAGGCTATTGACTGGCAAACCCAATTGAAAGAGACCATTAGGATTATCTAGAGGCAGATGAGAGGAAATCATTAGAATTGACCTGAGGGAGATGGGGTGTAATTAGATGAACTATTTGAACTAGCTCAATATAAGAATAGGGGGCGTACTTTCGTAAGTGTGGCAATGAGCTTTTTAGTTACTATGCCATATAATAAGTAATATATGTAAAGATCCAAATTCATAAAACAGCCGAAAAAATGATAAGAATATTCAGAAAATTTAAAAATGACCCCTAGACATGGGAATAGAACCCGGGAACCTTTGGCTTATTACACCAATACTTTACCACTAATCTATCCAGAAGAATGTGAGTAAGAAACTACTCCCGACACGGAACGATTCCTGAATAGCTCAGTGGGTGACATTGGCGCATTAAGCCAAAAGTCCCGGGTTCGATTCCCGTGTCCATATGTCCTTTTTTTTAATTTTCAGAATTTAATATCTAGATTGAGAATTCCTCACTAAAAAGCATAAATAATAGTTTCGGCTATTTGGTTCTTAAATAATGATATGAATGTTTGACGTTGTTAGTTTTATTTCAACACTGAGATTCTCTAAGCCTTACCTATAAACCTGGATATAATATTAGTTAAAACGAATTAGTCTCTCCTACACTACATCTCAATTTTATGACATCATACTGTCTAAAGTCACAGACCTTCAGATACAGATAGCAAAAAAAGAAAGCTAGTTTATAGTCTGGTTTTTTTACGCAGATACCTAATGAGGAATCCTGCGCCTAAAGACACTCGTGAAAATGTGTGGACGTATCTTCTGAGGTCAGTCCTTTCAACAACAGCAATCACGAGTAACGAGAATGCCCGCACTCCGGTAGTCAAGGCCGCGACGAGTAATGGGGTCCATCTTGAATGACGGGAGTCGAGGCTGAGATTATGAACTAAACTGGAGCATCTCATTTCACAACCACGCCTGTGTATCATTATATAAAAACTATATACCACCGCTGTTGAGAACTCCGAAACTGACCCTGTAGGCGTGGAACGTTCTAAAGAGGGTAGGATGAAACAAATGAAAGTAAGGATCACTCGTTAACACGTGACCAAATCACTGAACAGGTCGAGTATCTGGATTGGTTTAACTCGCTTACAAGTCCCCCCTTCCTTAAACTGCTTGTTTTGATATCAATCAATTTTATTTTTTGCTCGCTTGACCCGTCCATTGTGGTCCATCAAGGATGGTCTTGTAAAATGTGTATTTTTTATACGAGGGACTGTTCCTAGTTTGAATGGTATATAAACTTGAGAGATGGTCATCCATTTACTCACTCATTCATCTTCCAAGCTCACCGCAACAAGTAGCTTGCAATTCACAACATGGCTAAGGTATATTTCATAGCTATATAACTATTATATAGTATAATTTAACCAATTATCGATATTCTTAAAATAATATAACAACTATAAATAACATATATTTTTGAATCAAATTTTGGATAAAAATGAAAATCTCACATTCCTACAGGACATCAACATTTTTAACAAAGGTCCTATTTTTCAACAATAATGCTATTTAATGTGTGTATTTTAAATGTATAGGAATATATTAAATAAAAACCAAATAAAATAATTTGGTAACAAAAAATGTTTATTTCTCATTAAAATAAGAATAAAATTTAATTCAAATAGGAATTAAAGGGGGCTAATATTTGTTTTACTTAATTTTGAAAAATAAATTAGGAATAAATAAATTGATAAAATGAAATGTTAAAATAAAAATTACAATAAATAACCATCAAAATAAGGTAGAGAATTAACCAATTATTCAGTGATTTGAAACTACCCTTAGATTGTCAGTTATTATTGGTATTTTTTTTCTGAACGAACTATTTTTAAACAAGAGATATAATGAATCAAATAGCCGAAGCTGTTATTTATGCTTTTTGTGAGGATTACTCCATCTAGATATCATGTTCTGAATAGATATAATACCAAAACTTTTTTTATATAAAACCAGCCGGAACATATTAAGTAAAGTATTTTGTCTGCACTCATATTATAAAAAAATTGGATCTTATACAAATATATAATTCTATTATAATTATTTAATTTATAAATAAAACTATTATTATAATAAAGGAATAACTCTTATTTAAATTAGGTAGATCTTTAACATTGTAGTGCCATTGATTAATTTTATTTTACATTAAAAAAACTATCCAATTTAAAAATTTAATTATTTGTTAATCGTCACTTACTCTCATTTTTATAATGATCTATAGTAACGATTCGCTCTTTGATATTACTATATTGGGTATATAACTTTTTATAGCACTGTATCTTACTACCCGTTAGGGCTATGGGTTCATTTACAAAATTACGATAATGGGTTAGTGATGAAGAGAGTTAAATTTAGTGGAAGTGTGCCCACTTTTGTGTGGAGACGGTGAGAAAGCATTTAAGAAAATCCACCTAGATACACACAACTGGGATCAAACCACAATCTCCCCATCATCGTAAAGCTAGTATTTTGAGAAAGTAGCACCTTAGACCATGCGGCCACCAAAGCAGAGAGGTAGTTTATTTAAGACTATTAAAGTAATGAAATTAAAAAAATATATCTTATTATATACACAAAAATGTTTTAATTAGAAAAATTCCTAGATAATATTTGTTTTTTATCTATTACAGTAATTTTTTTTATTATTTTCAAGTTTTGATTTCTTGCACACAAATACAAGTGTTGACATAAATTTAACAAATAGATACCTACCAAAGTGCAAAATGGCAAATCATTAATACAAGACATCCATGATATAATAATAGACACGCAGACAGTATGAAATGTTTACTCTTATAAATTCTTTATGAGTCATAACAGTAGTATTGCTCCGTAAAACACAGGTAAACCAATATTTACAAAAGTTTGTTGATTTAACTAATGTTGGATTGTATCTTGTATTTATTTAAATAGGTTCTATGTGTAATGAAAATAATTTTAGCTACATAATTTATTAGTTGTCAAAGGCCAAGAAACTATTTTCAAAATAATGAGCCATCCTATGACCAACCATATGAATAAACAGTTAAAAACGAACATCAGTGTGTTATCGTGTTTCCTCCAGATGCTGTTGATTCTCTCTCTGGCTGCTGCCGCTGTCCTCGCCGAGCCTCCAGTCAACTCCTATCTTCCTCCAGGACAAGGACGCTCTCAGTTATCGTCACAGTACGGAGCTCCCTCCTCTTCCAGCAGGTTCAACTCAGGCTCTTCCCTTTCAACCAGAAACGGAGCCACCTCCGGGCGATTTGGTGGTGGAAACAGCGCTTCTAGTCGATTCAACAGCGTCGACACTCTATCAACAAGCTACGGAGCTCCTTCGATGAGCTCTAGCCGTCTTGGTGGCTCTAGCTCCATATCCACTCAGTACGGTGCTCCTTCAGGTGCTTCAAGCCGATTCAACGCTCCTTCTACTCAGTACGGTGCTCCTTCAGGTGCTTCAAGCCGATTCAACGCTCCTTCTACCCAGTACGGTGCTCCTTCAGGTGCTTCGAGCCGATTCAACGCTCCATCTACCCAGTACGGTGCTCCTTCAGGTGCTTCGAGCCGATTCAACGCTCCTTCTACTCAGTACGGTGCTCCTTCAGGTGCTTCGAGCCGATTCAACGCTCCTTCTACTCAGTACGGTGCTCCTTCAGGTGCTTCGAGCCGATTCAACGCTCCTTCTACTCAGTACGGTGCTCCTTCAGGAGCTTCAAGCCGATTCAACGCTCCTTCTACTCAGTACAATGCTCCTTCATCTGCTTCAAGCCGATTCAACGCTCCTTCTACTCAGTACAATGCTCCATCAGGTGCTTCGAGCCGATTCAACGCTCCTTCTACCCAGTACGGTGCTCCTTCAGTGGCTTCAAGCCGATTCAACGCCCCTTCAAACACTTACGGTGCACCTTCTGCTTTCTCTGGGAACACCCCTTCTGCTGAGTACGGTGTCCCTAATGCCGTATACAGGAGAGCTCAAGAAGACTCTCTAGCCGTGAGTATTGTGCTAATTATCTGTTTGCAAAGAATAAACTAATTACGAAGCCATACATGTAATATACCATAGCTCGTAAGTTGTATTAATATTAATAATAACACATAGATGGATAATGTATATTCAGGACCTTCAAAGCTCTGCTTGTGATCTAATACCTTCCAATCTTAGTATTCAATTACTCACCATCCTCTATGATCTATTTTAATGTAATCAGTCCATGTAGTTTTATGAATATTTAAAGTCCCCCTTATACAATGGAACGTGCTTTCACAAAATTATAGAGATGGATATAATCGACTTAACATATATTTTATTTCAGGAGCCCGCTAACTACGAGTTCAACTACGAGGTGCAGGACTCCGAGAGCGGTGCCGAGTTCGGTCACGAGGAGGCCCGTCAGGATGAGAGCGCTCAGGGCTCATACCGCGTCTTGCTGCCTGACGGCCGTCTGCAGATCGTCGAATACCAGGCTGACGAGGAAGGTTACAAGCCTGAGATCAGATACGAGGAGACTGCGTACTCTAGGGACAGTCAGGGACCCTATCCCGCTTCCAGGGCCGGACAGGGACCTTACTAATGCTCAGGCTACCTCATCATACGACGCCAACCATAGTTTGAATTCATTTAAAAATATTCAAACTTAAGACGTTATAATGTACACTTAGTTTACCCAGAAGAGAACATAGCCTTACCTTGATGGAGTACACACTATGGTTCTATGTTATAAGATACGCCATAGAGAAACCATGCAAGGTATTCTTGCTCTCTTTGTTGGTCAACAAAGTGTACAAACTTGAATGATACGAATAATTGATTATGTATACGAATATATACTATTTCTATATTTATTAATATTTCCCTTGATTTTTTCTTTACTAAAAATAGTATTTTGCGTATAACATAGCGACTGATTTCATGGTTTATTTCTTTGACTATGCCTGAGGAGGAATTTTAGACAGGTTGCTCATTATCTTTCGTTTGCTATACGTAAATTGTAGTTTTTGTGTCCAATTATATATATATATATATAATTTTGTATTTTAATATATATGTTTTCATATGTGCCATGAATAAAAGTATTTTTATAGAAATATATTTTTATTTTTATTATAATTATGTTCACCATCAGAATCTTAGGATTAAAAAAAACCATTTAATTTATATCAAAACAGTCTTTAAACGACCTAAACTACCTAATTATTATATCACTTGATATACAATAAGACAATAAACTACACTATAAATGAGTAAACTAACTTTAACCATTAATATATATACAAATTCAAAGAAACCAGTTTCTTTCTACCCGACCTTACTTCTAATACAGGAATAATAATTAATATTAATAATAATAATAATAATAACGCTTACATGCAAACTAATCTAAAACTATATTAGAATGCAGAGTATTTTACTACTAGGCATGAGATTTATTTAATGTGATCATGTCTAGAATACTTGCCCACCTAGTCCACTGACTAATATTACGTACATCGACTACTGCATGAGCGCCATTATATTAGTTTTCTTATTATTCTTATATTTGTATCACAACGTCTTAATACGTGTTACGGTTATAAGTATATAATGTTAATTACTCTAATGGGATCGGAATGAGAAAGGAAGTATTTTAAAGGTAGTTTACCCCCATTGGCATGGAAGGACAGCGAGAAATAATTAATTAAAAACCACCCTCAGTTGACCCAGCCGGTATTTGAACCCTTATCTACCCAGATTTACCAAAAAACAATAAATAAAATTTTAAATGATATCGTCATTCCTATATAATTATGAGGCTATTATTTATTTTAAAGCATAGCTAAACATGATAGTAAATATTTGTCTTGCCATTAGATTTGTTAACCGTATTCAAATTTGGATGGCAGAGCAACTATAGAAATAAAACCTGCTTTATTTAAAAAAGGCCTTTACTATTTAATTAATCTTAGGTAAATATTTTTTCTTTACTATACCCTTATGGCTTACAGGACGTAAAAACTAAAAACTCTAGTGCACATTCTATCACTCATTCAAGATAAATTTAATTAATCAATTACCATTAGAAACTTATTCTTCCTGTTACTTATTAGAAGTTTAGCATATTGTAATTGTTTTTATATTTTTGTAGAAAACTAGAGGAAAAAAGAAAACATTATGAATATAGGCGTGTTTTATATTATTATTATTATTATTATTATTATTATCACCGGATCTTACTAACCGTTCGGGTTATACGCTCTTACGCTAATGTGTAATGGTAGGGTGATTGATGATAAAATGGAGGACCCTCAGTTTAACGTGGGGTCCGAACCACTGGGAGGCCTGGTATTCCACATATTCACAAGTTGTGATTAATACACGTCTTGTCAGAGGTGAAGGAAGGGGTTGGTAATCAGATAAATCTGTGCCGGGACCGAGGATCGAACCCCGGACCTAAGCACAGAATTGTTTTAACGATTGGCCTGCTATTGCTATGTTTGATTAGAGAGTTCTCTCGGTTCTGGCATCGAGTGTTTATGACCAAAACGATACCAATCCTTGGTTTGGTAATGCTTTCTCTTGACCAAACTAATTTGATTGGTTTCGAAAGGTGAACTAAGAATTGCGTACCTATTTCAAAAAATATTACCCCTTATGGTAGATTTAAAGGCGTATAACTTTATAGTCAATGTATTTTAACAAGTAAAATATAACAGTTTTTATAAGCTATAAATAGACCCTACTACTACTAATAATATAATAATAACACTAAAAATAATATTAGTGATTAAAACAACCAGCTCGGTGGCCGCATAGTCTAGCTAGCTACTCTCGTGTTAGACTAGACTGCCAAAAACGGGTAGATTGGGGTTCGATCCCAGTCGTGTACACTGAGGGTAGTTTTCCTAAATGGATTTCCACCCTTCCTCCTCACAAAGGGTGATATAATTCCTATATATTAAACCATCCTAATCCCTAACACATTAGTATAATTAATACATGGGCGTATTAACCTAAACGGGTAGTAAGATATGATGCAAAAAATATTGTTGGATTCAAATTCAAAGAGACGTTAATACAGCTGATAGTCCCCCACACCCTCCCAGAAAACAGTCCTTGGATCCACCCTAAATTAGGTATAGCCTAGCCTTCCACAAGAAGAATAGGATTTTGTTATGAAGAAAAATTGATAAAATACAAATAAAGTGATTTTTGTTCAATACATACTAATCTTCACACTATTATAATCAATGCCAAACAAAATACTCATCAGAAATTTGGGATAATAAAGAGTATCTCCCATAGTTAGGTCATATTTAGGGCTAGTTTCATTTACTGATTAATTAGCTTTAAGTGCGACGCTATACTAAATACAGGATGACACCTTTTTTGATCAAAATGGAATGGACTAGTTTCATAATTAGTCTTGGATTAGAATTGAACCGCACTAGAAGCGTACTAAATTTGATTATGAAACCTGCCTTTAGAGGGAATATAATTGAGTAAGTATTCATTTCCATTGCACAGTAGCCAGCCCCGTGGTGAAGTGGTCAATGCACCTGGCTATGACTCTAGGGGTCCCAGGTTTAATTCCCGGCTGTCACCTTGGTTATTTTTCTCGAAAGGGGAGCCACCCCAACAATCACCATGGTTTGATTAATTAGGCTTAATTTAGGGGTAATTGTTTTCACATAATCCTGACACTCATACTCACCATCTCCATCACTTCATCTCATCAGAATGGAAAGAGCCTCCTCACAAAGGATGTGCGATTATTACACTCAGACGTCCCATGGGCAACGGTACATTAGTACTGACTAATCTTTCCACTACTGGGCTACGAATGATATATTTATATTATTATTATTATTATTATTATTATTATTAAGCATCACGTCTTACTACCCGTTCGGGTTATACGCTTTAAGTACTAATCACGCTATTGGATTAGGAATTGTGAAGGTTGAGTTAGAGGAAGTGAACTCGCATTTGCGTGGAGGGAGAATGGAAAACCATTTAGGAAAAACCACCCCTAGTTCACCCGACCGAGATTCGAACCTTGATCTCCTCGTCCTCAGCAGTCGAGCTCAACACGACTAGCGCGTTAGCCAACTACGCCACCGAGGCGGGTTACGAATGATATAGCCCAGATGCGCAATCTTACTATTAGAGTTGCACAGTTTCATTTACAGCTATATGTATATATATGTACATATACGTATATTTAAATGTGTATACATATTCTAGTAGCAAAGTGAAATCAATATCCAATACCAATAAAGATATAATTTTATTTGATAAATTTAAATGTATATATAATCTACAATCGGTATTTAATAAATCCTCTATTACAAATATTATATAAAGTTATCTTAATGGGAAACTGGTGTAAGCCTGAATTTGGACTATAATCTATTATATACATAACCCTCAGAGTTTTCCCCCCAGTTGTAGTGGAGCTTCTCTGGCCCAAGTTATTGGCACCCAACCGTATAATTAACTCTATACAATACAGCTCTAAAAGTTTAAATTAATTATCCCCTAAATGCAGCTGTTTTTTTTTTTTTTTTGAAATTTTTTCCCTGCATCCTTCAGTTGCTATTTCTTCTTTTATGTATAAATAGCTTAAACTTACATTTTAAAACTATAATGTTGGCATTTGTAATTTTTCATCCTTGAAAATGTATGTAATTAGTCTCTATTAAACTAAACCTTAAACCTCAGAGTTTTCAGATTGACAAAACTGTTATGTCTTACTGCAGCAGTTTCTATACAGGTTTAGCATTAGTTCTCCAAATGTGTATCCTATGAATTAATAAGTTTTAAGTAACGGTCTGTCTTTGTGCTCAATTTGTTTTTGTACCTCGTCCTTCTGAAAGTCCACTCTATCCGAGAACGTAGGCTACACTTAGTTTACTTTAAAAGCTAGAAATATTACCTTACTTATTTCGACTACGGGGCATCATAAACAAGGTTTATCGATTCTTATGTGGGAAGCAACTAGTTTGTGAATAGTTGACCTCAAAACAACACAAACGTCCTTATAAATATATGGCCTATGATGGATGGTTCCCGAGATAAGGCCTTCCAAGTATTTGCTGGAATTGTTAATAACCCTACTTGATACACCCCTGTTCGTATAACTGCTGTCCTGCCTGTACACCAGCAGTGATACGTCACCTACAAGCGGTGTAACAGGTGTTTATCAAGTGGGGCTATTAACAATTTCAGCACAAGTTTGGAAGGCCTTGTATTTCGGGAACCATCGAATATATGCCATAGAAACATATGGCTTTTTGTATTATTTTGAGGTACAAATAACTATCCATACTAGAGCTACTGCCCACATAAATCGATACATCCTGTATGATTGGGATATATTGGATCCCATTAAGGTAAAATTTTACATTAAACAGAGTATATATTAAAAAGTAGGAATGAATAGTTTCGATTTTAAAGGAAATTACACTCGAATTTTCGTGGATTTGAATAAAAAAACCTTTTAAAATAGCATCCTTCAATATAACCGGCCGGAATTCGAATCAAAACAGTTCATTTATCAGTTTGCACTTTGTAGTAAAAACTCATAAGAACCATAAATTAGAGACCACATGTTTCATGGATGGTTAAAACTAAATAGAATATTCTTTTTCGTGTAACGTAAGATTTATCTCATGTCAAGAAATCCATTATCAGTCGTAGCTACCAGACCAAGTATCTGGTGCAATATTTAACAAAACAGGTTGATACAGCAACGCTTCGTGTCGGCGCACCTAAACTCTATGCTCATCTCACACTTCATACACACAAGAGACTTCTAGTTCTACTCTTGAGAAAAAGAAATAGATCGTGTCTTAGATTGAACCTACTTCACAACCAAATTTTCAGTTCGTGATTCATCAATTAGGTTTAACATAATGTTGCTCTGGCGAGGAATGTGCGTGCTGTATATACATCGTGACTATCCTTGGAAACAAACTTATTTTAAAATATCTGGAAGAGATTGTTCGATAGTATACGTTATTTAGTTTTATAAAATATAAGTAATTATAAATATAGATTTCAAAGCATGTAAAACTCGTAATGTACAAAACACTGTTTTTACTGGTTTATCTCTAAGCGTATGAATAATGGTGTCTAGTCTTACATTACAACAATACAAATTTAGATTGTTCGGAAACAATGTGCTCTTAAGGATTATATTTGGTCCAAATAGAATATATAAATGGTGAAAGTAGGAGTTTACGTAATGACGAATTACATACCCTGTACATATCACAAGATTTTGTTACGATAGTCAAATCTCACGGGTTTCGGTTCGAAGGACATGCAGTGCAAACTGGCAAACCCAATGGGAAGAGACCATTGGGAAGACCTAAACGCAAAATGGAGGATAACATTATAATGGATCTAAAAGAGATGAGGTGGACTGGATAGAACTAGCTCAAGATAGGGATAAGTGGCGTACTTATTTAAGTGTGGAAATAAACTTTTGGTGTCCTAATGCCATAGAGTAAGTTAATAATAGAAAACAGATTTTTTTAAAGTAACTTATGTCTACGTATAATATTTTGGTTGCTTAATAATATTCATATAACATTATTGATTTAAATAATTTAATCTAAACGATATTTGTGTAAATTCTGTATGTCCAACTAACCGTACTAGTGGTCACACAGTCTTAGTACTCATTCTTGGACTTTGACTATGACTGAGGATCAAATCCCTGTTAGATGCATTTAAGGTAGTTTTTCAAAATGTGATGTTTCATTCCTCCACTCTCTATTCTAATGAGGGGATACCTCTTCTCAGTTAGGCTCCTCATTCTTATCACTTAGATTAAGTTCTTATTTGCATTAATAGCCGAGTGAATGGAGGTTCTGTTTTAACTTTCTCATTTGGTGTTTCGTCTGTCCATATTTCCGGAACTTTTATACGCGATTGTTGTCAAAAATTAGTCGATCAATTTTAATTAAAATTGGCCGAGATACATTTGAACAAAGGCCACACGATGCTTTTATATTGTTTATAAATATGGTTTTCCGTTTCAATATGAAGCTATCACAAGAAGTGTTTTGTTAAATATCTCAACTCAATTGTTTTGAATTTATAATCCCGAGCAATTGATCGAATATTTTGGAAATGTGTTTTTAAATGTTGACATGGTTGTGAGATTGACGTCTTAAATTACGTGTATATTGGTTAAATTTTAAGAATGTAATACATTACTGAATATAGTATTAATTTCATTCGTTTTCTGTCAAAGTGGAAAAAAAAAATACCCATTTAAAATCCAAGGAATAAATTATAGGAGATATTACTTGTGAAAATAATATTTAACTGAAAAATAAGCCTATGCCAAATTCCAGAATTGCCATTGTTTATTTTCAGGATTGTTGAATGAAAGGTATTTTATTCCAAATTATGAGCTTCTATTCTCTTTCCAGGTGTACCATGAAGGACAAATTTAATATGATTTCTTCTCACACCACTTTCTCATATACTAAGCTGTTAAAGACTGGTGGATCAAAGGTGCCTCCAGTGGAAGGGGAGAGGGACAAGGTTTGAATCCCTTTCCATGAGTTTTAAAAATATATCACCAATACTTTGTAAAGATTTTCTGAATAAATCACATTTGATTAAAATAGCTTATTGTTCAGAAATTTAGGCAGATTTCACACGTATATTCTTAGATTTATTTAAATTGTATTTCAAGTGGCTATTACATCGATTGATAGAGACTCTTTGCACTCCAAAGCACTCTTAATTTCCCGGCTATCTGTAATGAAATTAAATGTTTGTGTCAAACTAGAATAGGAACACGAAGCTATCATATAAGGCGAGTAACACTTTAACTTTCTCGACCACTGTCAACAACGTTTCTTTGTATCACACGGACATATCCGCATTATTAGGCGAGTTTACTAAATTATTATTAGCACCGCGTCTTACTGCCCGCTCGGGTTATACGCACTTAAGCTAATGTGTAATGGTAGGGTGATTGTGAGATGAAATGGAGGACCTACAATTTAACGTGGAATCCGAACCACGGTGGAGGCCTGGCATCCCCCACATTCACAAGATGTCTTGTCAGAAATGAAGGAAGGGTTTGGTAATCAGATAAATAGTTTACTAAACGTCAAGCTAAATATATTCTAGGTTGTAAGGTGGACGGGAGGTTCTAGACTCGAATCTCGGCAGTGTTTGCTGAGGAGATTTTTTATTTATGATTTCAAAATCCCCCCCCTCCCCCAATCAGTTCAAATGTTGGTACATTTAATCCAATTTATACCTTCCTTACATATACCAAACAAACGAGGTTATCTCGTATGAGTAATAAGGCGTGGTTCATAAAAACCACTCAAGACCCACCTACGATCTCCCGCTTTCGTGGATCGGACAAATGATGCGATCAGCCTTTTCGGTGGCCGCACGATCTAAGGCGCCTTTCTCGCAATAGACAAGACTTCCGCTGACGAGAAGATCGATTTTCTAGTCCCGGTCGGGTGTACTAAGGGTGGTTTTTCAAAAATTGTTACCCGCCTCGGTGGCATAGTTGGCTAACGCGCTTGTCGTGTTGAGCTCGACTGCTGAGGACGGGGAGATCGAGGTTCGAATCTCGGTCGGGTGAACTGGGGGTGGTTTTTCCTAAATGGTTTTCCACTCTTCCTCCACGCAAATGCGGGTTCACTTCCTCTAATTAAACCTTACCAATTTCTAATACATTAGCGTAATTAGTACTTAAAGCGTATAACCCGAACGGGTAGTAAGACGCGGTGCTAAATATTATTATTACTATTCAAAAATTGTTTTTCACTTTTCCTCCAAGCAAATGCGGCTACACTTCCTATAAATATAATATGTATAATCCCTAGAAACCATTGGCGCAATTAATACATAAGCGTATAGCCCGAACGTGTAGTGAAACACAGTGGTAAAAAAAGAAGTGATGCGGTCAGTTGTGTCGTACAACGCATGCGCAAACCTCCTCATCTCACGATGCGCTCGAACAAATGAAGCATAACAGGTCGCCCACGAGCCACATAACTAGTACATTATTAACGTTACGAAACTTGATGGACGTTAGGTTGAGGAATGATTAGTGAGGCTATTATTCTTGTAGCTTGAGGAGTGCATACTATCTGCATTAGACCTGTCTGAGGATGAGCGGGGCTGATCGACGGGCTAAGGAGGGCAGGGGGGAAGTTGATGTTCTCGTTCTAGTTTCAAGAGTGTTTACATCAATTAGGAAGGATGTTTTAAGATATATATAAAAGCTGTGAAAACTTTGATTATGATCATTCCAAATACTACTTTAGTTCAGTGTTAAGCAGGGAGAACACCAAGATGGTCAAGGTAATATAATTATATACTGTCCAATTTTTAATATAAGGGACACCTACTTCGATGGACGTATAGTCTGAGGCACTACTTTCGCAGTAGACTAGACTGGCGATGACGGGGTTTGAATCTCTATCGGGTGTACTGAGGGTGATTTTGATCAAAATGATTGTCTAATCTGTCTTCACGCAAATGCCGGTACAATTTCCTTAAATATAATATCATTTATACCTAAAATCATGAGCGTAATTAATAAATAAACGTATGGCCCTAAAGGATACTAAGACACGATGCTAAAAGATTTTAAGGGAAACAATTTACATGACCCGCCTCGGTGGCGTAGTTGACTAAGGCGCTAGTCGTGTTGAGCACGACTGCTGATGACGGGGAGATCGAGGTTCGAATCTCGGTTGGGTGAACTTGGGTGGTTTTTCCTAAATAGTTTTCCACTCTCCCTCCACGCAAATGTGGATTCACTTCCTCTAATTCAACCTTCCCTAATTCCTAATCCATTACCGTAATTAGTACGTAAAGCGTATAACCCTAACAGGTAGTAAGACGTGGTGCCAAATAAAAATAGATTTACATGAATTTTTTGGTCCAATTTTTGAACGATGAGATTCTAACCTAAATATCTGGCAGGGACATCGCAGCTTCATATTGGTAAAATAAGCTCCATCAATTTCGAAATGTGTTTTATCCTAAATGGGCGTATAGTCCGAACGGGTAGTAAGGCTTGGTACTAAAAATAATTTAAAAATTATAAAACTACTTACAGTATTAGTCATACGTATTTAGGTTAAAACAAAATTGATTTTTGTTTTAATATGACACAAAATGTACACATTAGTTGCTAATAACGGGATGGAATTTACACAAGAGCTTGGGGTGGTAAAATATTCGTCGTAGAACATACTTCAAACCGTATAGTGATGCCATCTTTGACTAAATTTATTTTCTCATAGAAAGATATACATTAAATATTGAGATCTTTTGCAGAAATTTAACTTAACACGTTTAATACCAAATTGAATCGTTTTATAAATAATTAGTTTGCTTTAAGATCTAGAAGAAAAAAATCTTGAGATGAAAATATAGTTTTTAGAGAGAGTGGAAAGATGAAGTATTTGTTTAAAGTTTATCATCAAAATAGTTTAGAAATAATAATAAAAGGAACTATTCATAAGTTGTAAATTTTTACTAAGATATTTTACAACCAATTTCTGAAGCAACGGATTTTATTATCCCATGACTTACAAAATTACTTAATCGTAGACCCGATATTAAACAAGGTTCCCAAATAAACTTTTAAAGACTAGGTTTTGAAAGTAAAGATTTTGAAATGGATTTTAATGAATGTTGTGACTTGGCATTTAAAATTAATATTGATTAAATTAGTTGTGAATCTAATACTTTGTGTTTGTTTTATTTAGAATCACAAGCAATATTGCTTGATAGAAAAAAAAATAAAGTACTGCATATAGACTGAAAAATTAATTTTACTCTTATATATTTTAAAAGAGAGCGAGATTATTACATTTAGTTCAACCAAAGGATAAATTTAATCAAATGATTTTAGGTCGACACGAATATTGTGCTGCTATGTTTCAAAAGTATCTAAGAGACATGCAAATACATTTTTTATTAATATTAGCGAAGTAATCAGTTTCTAATTATAAAATATGTAAAAATTAGGTCTGAGACGATGCCGATAACTGGTCCAATCTATCGGTTTAAATTGGCACAATCGGCTATGGATAGTCTTTTTTTATCATACCGATCTTTTACGCCAATAATTCAAAATATATTGATATATTTTAAAGTCTCAGGTAATGAAATTATAATTCATATTTCAAACCAATTATTTAAATACAGTCACTTTCATGTAAACACAAATTCTTTAATTCTGCCTTAGATATTTTATTTTATAATAAACATCCAAACCAAAATTCTAAACAAAATAAACCATTCAATTTTATTTCCCTTAAGGCTTATATAAATATGAAATACTTGATAACTATATTAGAGATAAACATTTCCTCGGGTAACAAAGTTAAACACTAGCAAAAACAATAAAAGGTGGACCATTAATATTTTTATGGTGTGGATTTACAAAAAAATTAAAATACATACAATTATGGATACAAGGTACGTAGTTCTAATGAATTACAAGTTTTGTACTAAGCTAATATGAAATATTATCTAGATATTTCAGTACGAGCCGAGGCCTGTTCATGGTCACAGCGTTTTGCTTTCTATTTAAATAATTTTCGTTTTGGATTTGAGTTATCTAGATTTTATATATCCCCTAATTTTTGCATTGGCTGAATTAACTAAAATATATTTTATTTGCGTAACCGAACCTTATTCACACAGCTAAAACAAGGAACACGTCCCAGATAACGTATCATTATTGTGTTATTGTGTACTCTAGGGGCTAGCTGCACAGAACCGGGTTCAATATTCATGTGTTTTTCTTTTCTTCATGATGCGTGACTTTTGCTGCATGCCAATCACTGAGCTCTCCAAGATCCACTCGATCTATCGCTCACTGAGTGCTCCCAGTTCTTAGAGCGCGTTCAAGCGTAATTTTGAAGTACCTTAACCGCTGGTGTAAATAGTTGTTTTGTTATTTTGTCATTTGACCGATAATTAACATAGTGATAATTTAATTGAGAATTAATAATATAACAAACACCAAAGACAACATTTTTCACTGCCAGGGAATATTTTTATTTGTACTTCTATGAAAAATATCTAGAAATGCCTTTTGTTGCATATTTCTGTTTTGGTGGTTATCCTAAAACGTATTAAAGTGGAAAAATCTGATAATTTTTGTTTTTTAGTAGTGTTACTGTACACTTTTGTAATATTGCAAAAAAAAACAAACTAAATTGGCATCGGTTACCAGTAATATTGGCAACCCGGCACAAACCTAGTAAAAATACTTTACTTTATTTCTAAAATGAGTTTGTTTTATCGATTTCAGATTCTCTTATTGCTGGCAGCATCCGTCATTGGGGCAGTGGTTGCTGAGTACCCTCTGGGAAGAGAATATCTCCCCCCAATAAACTCGGAGTTCGCAAGAGCCCGCTCCTCCCTCTCCGGGGGTTACAACGCCCCTAACTCTAGAAATGGAGCTCCTTCTTCTTTCGGAAGGTACAACGGAGGTCTTTCCAACCAATACTCCACACCTTCCCTCGCATCCAGGAGATTCAACAACCTCCCAACCCGCTACGGCACTCCGTCAGACACCTCTAGCCGTTTTGGTTCAAATTCGAATCAATACCCCACCGTTTCTAGACGCTTCAACGCTATTCCTGCTGAATACAAAGCTCCGTTCAATCGATTTAATGCCCCGTCTTCTCAGTATGACATTTCTGTCACCTCTAATCGATTCACAAGCCCTTCAACTCAATATGGTGTGCCTTCCTTAGCTTCTAACCGGGTCAACGCCCCTTATAACAACTATAGAGTTCCTTCATCCAGGGGTCTAGGTAGCCCATTTACAAGTTATGACACCCCTTTTGAAGGGTACAGAGCTCTTGACCAAGAAGATCCTCTTGCAGTAAGTATACCTATATTATATTCTAAACTTATGAGCAAAAGCGTAGAAAGTTAATTTTTCAAGAGGGTTAGAAGGGTCCGTTAAAAATGTTACCATAACTTTAGACAATAAGAGTTTGTATGGGAATATAACAAATCCAGGAGTTCTCGACACCCGGAACTCCTATTTCTACGCCCTTGTTTATGAAGGTTAAACATTTGAAAATTGATAAATTTTAGTCTGACTACAAATCATTGTAATTACAGCACTGTTAATAAATAAAGGACCACATTTTAATTGATTTAATTTAGATTTTAATTGGTCAAAGTTTTAGTTAAGCAGAGAGTAAACACTATTTCGTGATTTATTTCAGGAACCCGCCAACTACGAATTCAACTATGAGGTACAGGATGCTGAGAGCGGCGTCGAGTTCGGTCACGAGGAGACGCGTCGAGATGAGAGCGCTCAGGGCTCGTACCGCGTCTTGCTGCCTGACGGCCGTCTGCAGATCGTCGAATACCAGGCTGACGAGGAAGGTTACAAGCCTGAGATCAGATACGAGGAGACCACGTACTCTAGGGACAGTCAGGGACCCTACCCCGCTTCAAGGGCCGGACAGGGACCTTACTAAAGAACAAACAACAGATGAGCTCTGAATACTAATGACCGTACAAAGCTTTAACAAACACGGCGATTAATATTATGAAATATATCTTATTATTGTGTTACATGTAGGGTAACTCATTTTATTTATGTATTTTGTAGATGCTTCATAAAAAAATCTCCGTAATAAATTGTTATAACTTACACCAATAATAGTATTTTAATGTGAAAGCACTATTTTTACCCATAAATAATAATAATAATAATAATAATAATAATAACTAGAATAAGAGATGAACATAAAAGAGGATATCAAAAGTCAGAAAAAATCAATACTAGTATTAAACCAAATGCAATTATTTAAAAACCATAATTCATCAATATGATGTCACAAATACGTGAAACGTCCCAAAGAAATGTGTCTGCAGGTCAGTTTATGATTTACTAAATTAGAAAGATACTACAGTAATATGGGCTTTCAAAATACTTATCCTTACCCGAACACCTATTCCCTACCTTCTCCCAAACACACACATCATTATATATTGATCATCTTGAGGCAATCGATTAAAATTGCGAGGATTAATGCCTATCAATATCTTGTATTCATTTAATTTATATTATTGGTCAGTTACATTCTGAATAGTTCACGGCTCCAACTACAACCAAGCAAATAAATAAATATAAAACCATTTTAATCTTAAAATATAGACTTTTACTGAACAAGAGTAAAATTTGTAAACGAAATAATATACATTGTTACAGAAACACTCCACCAAAGAGCATATAAGTAATTACATACAATGTTATACAAAGATTGAGAAAGAGGAGCATCTCTGTACACTTAAGAGCTTAAGAATTAATTTCATATTCCAATGTTTTCCATAAAAAATATATAATTATTTCATATCTCAAATAGTTGTAAGTATGTGATTAAAATTGGAAATTTCCACTTCTCTAAGCTGTCATTAAAGTCATTTTCTTGGCAAATCAAGACCTGCCATTTTGTTTGTAAATTTAAACAGTGACTATCTACAGAATTTAACTAAAATCTTTCATGTGGATTTTAGGTAAATCTTATTTTTCTCTTTTTTACTTTCAGTAAACTAACTTTCAATTTATGGTTAGATATCTAAATCCAAAACCCCCACGGAGGATATTATGAAAACCCTAGATATCAAAATACAGCAGGAGTGGTAAAATGGTTTCAGCCCTAGTCCGAGATACAGATAAAATACATCACAAAAAAAACTTTTTAAGTTTGAGTTGCTCATGAAACGTCGATATTTATCAAAATCTCTAGATTGATTATTTTATGATCACAATATTTATCTTTTTGGGGGGGGGGTAAATAGAAAGTAAATAGAATGTATAGTTTATTCCAATACGTGAAGTTGTCCACTACCAACGTTCCAACACTACGGGCTCCCCTGTCTGAGTAAAGACGTTACAAAAGATTGACATAACGTTGACGTCTGACGTTTACAGACTCGTAGACATCGAACGTCGCATCAAAGTAATCTTAGCGTGAATATCAAAAGCGTTAATTACATTTATCGTTCCATGTACTATGTGCAAATATTGGTCATCTTTCTGGAGTAGATACTACGATGGGTTGAGATTGATGTTGGACATTGTATCCTAAGATTATAAACCATGTCAAAACAACGTTGTTTCGAATAAGCATAGTTTACATGGTGTTAACTGTATATACTATTGAGATTTTAAGTTACGTATCTGATTAGAGTGTAAAACCAACCACATCACTACAATGGGGCTGTGAAATATTATCGAGTTTACAGGTGTCGAAATCTAGACGCTGAACCATAATAATTGTAGATAATATCACATTAACTAATGAATATAACTAAAAGGTCATATTCATACATATCGCTGTTGTTTCCGCAATGTTGTAAATAATTTTTATCCCGAATTGGTGAGCACTTAACAATGTTTAAGGTCTAATTCCCCAACGAGGGAAGGTTGGGTTTTGTATCCCAATTGAGTGTAATATTAATATTGCTTTTCCTAAATGTTTACCCACTAAACCTCCACGAAAACGTGGGTGAACTTACTATAAAGTTAATCATTTTCATCCCCACCCTATAAGTGTGAATACGGGGTGACCAAAGACAGGTGCTAATTAAAATAAAGTTGTTTAATCGTCTGATATAGGTAGGGTTAAAGGTCGAGTTAGTTGATTACAAACATGCATCTATACCAAAAGGCATGGCTTTAATAGTACCGCGTAGTTATATTTTTAATTATTAAAAACATATTAAAAACATTTTATTATGTTTATACAGAAGCCTTTTAATTTGTAGTTATCTGCTTTGATAGATCATACCAATTCTGACAAAAAAATAATATTTATAGAATAAGATATTTTATTAGAACTAAAATTGCACAAAATTTTCTTTTGAGTTTTGGTCTATTTTTGAGGAAATATCTTTTTTTATATTATCAAATTTGTATTAATTTCAATAGAGCACACTTATAAAAATATTCTAAACGAATCCTAAAAGGTGTATTTACTTTATGAACTGTAGAATGTTTCTATATTTACAAAAAACGTATATACCTACGGAAAACAAAAGGTAAACCTATTTTACGCGTTGTGAATAAAAGATGCATTTAAATTGAGGTAAAATTTTGTTTTCATGTATGTATAGTATTTTCTTTGATAATATATGTATATTTAAGTGGGTTGTAATATAAACCCCCACAGTTAAACTAATTGTATTGGAACTGATCAGTGAAAATTGAGTTAGAATAGAGTACACTTATTTTGGACTATGCTTCATCGTATTGGTATGAATGTAAACTTTGTTTAACCTAATAGGTAGCAAACTAACATTGTATGATTCCAGTGTCTTAGATTATAGTATATTATTATTATTAGTACCGCGTCTTAGTACCCCTTCGGATTATACGCACATACGCTAATGTGTAATGGTAGGGTGATTTTGAGATGAAATGGAGGACCTACAGTTTAACGTGGGATCCGAATCACGGTGGAGGCCTGGCATTCCCCACATTCACAAGATGTCTTGTCAGAGGTGAAGGAAGGGTTTGGTAATCAGATAAATCTTTGCCGGACCGAGGAGATTATAGTATAGACCCATAGTGTATTCTATAAATTAAGGATTTCTATATTTAAGTGTAGGTAGAGTTTAAATATCATTAATGTTTCGAGGGAAAAAATATTATATAGGTTTTGTAAAAGTCCCATTCAACCATAATCTTACACTATTTAGCATATTATCAAACATTAACTCGAACAATCAGTAACACGCGGCTATCTTAAATGTTTCGTTTATTTTGTAAAGAATAGACCCAAACGATATTTGATTAAACAGAAGATAAGATACCAACCACACTTGGGCAGCGATGCACATTCAACGTTATAAGATAAGCTTTGCTTCATCTTATACAAAATTAAATTACACAAACGTTAAATTTCTACAAATTGAATACAGTAACGTCACTATCCTACTTCTGACAAAACGGTGTAAGGTCCCTGGTTTTATCTGGGTTCCCGGTAGCCAACCCTACTACTACAGCACTACCGGGGCACCGTAGGGACTTACATGGTTAGGATGGACCCCGAGCGGTAAGAGCTGGGGTGGATGGTTCGTGGGGAATGAGACTGGCGAGTTAGTCCAATAAGATATATTTATTACTCTAGTCAGATACTAAACTACTACATGAGTCACCGGATAGACCTCTCGTGACGAGGGAGCAGGCACAATAACTGTCTCGCAACCTTTCTGTAGACCCGCGATTGACCCTCCGGAGGGGTGTACCACCAGATCACATTTTATTTCGTCATTTCGTCAGACGTGCTAAATACCGCCACACATGTACTCAGCATGGCTTACAACATTCAACAATCGTGTGTTATTCTCACACACAAAACTTGCTGATCTCGATGTTCACCAGCCAGGAAGGTCCATCGGTCGCACCGTGCTCTCTCGTCAACAGGATGCAAGCTATATGAGCTATCTGCTATTCTCAACAGGATGGCAACCCAATACTCTTGAATTCCAAGGAAATGTACCAGCGTGGGTTAACCTCCTGCCAGAATAAGCCTTAAAATAAGTATGCTTTTACAATACAATAATATATCACAATGTATTAGATTACAGCTTCATTCGGACTTTAATTTAGGTGTCATTATGGATCTGAAGCAAATGCATTCAAAGAAATTTGTTGTATTTCGTTTGTAACCAAACTTCCAGTTTTCCCAAGCTTATACATACTATATACCGACTAAAATAAATTAAAACTTAATTAAAACAAAGGTGTTTAGTATTTATTTCTTTATATTTTATTATTTATTATAACCTTCATTATTTTTTACTTAATTAAATATTTCTTATATTCATTCATTATTAATTTATATAACTATCACATTTTTGGTCTACCGCCCTTTCTTTCATTAATTATGTTTTATAGGGTGGTACAATTGTTTTTCTCGTGTTTTTACGCGCGTTTCCCTGTTAGTCCGCAAAGTGTTTCTCTAAATGATGGACGTGTGTCAACACCACGGCTCACAGTTCTCGTAGCTATAATTCAGTATCACTTATTTTAATAACCGTATTTCTCTAACATAATTATGTGTGTGTGAAGTGAACACCAAATAAAGACGTGTGGTTGGTTCTTCAAGCTCATCTCATCACAAACCCAGGTAGGCCTACTTGGGTTACTGCTCCACCGGATCTTCAGCACCAGGTAGGATCTACTTATGTCTACGATGTCTATCTACGCACACATTAAAATAATCAACTCTCCATCTCAATCAAACTTAAAACAAAAGGTGACCTGTTGGTCTAAGGGTAAGGTATCAAACTTCTGTGCTGGGGTTCAATCCTCGATCCCGGCACGGATTTATCTGATTGCCAAACCCTTCCTTCATCTCTGACAAGACGTGTATTAATCACAACTTGTGAATGTGGGGAATGTCAGGCCTCCACCGTGGTTCGGATCCCACGTTAAACTGTAGGTCCTCCATTTCATCTCACAATCACCCTACCATTACATATTACCGTAAAGTTCGTATAATACGAATATAAGACGCCACTAATAATGATAACAATAATAATAATTCAAACAAAATAAAAAAAATACAGCATATATGTTTTTCGAGTCCAGATATTGGAGAATCCGTGTGAGAGGGTATGTTGTGGTAATCATCGCCTCCCTGCACCGAAATTGGTCAAAAATAATGAAGAAATACCTTACTGTTATAAAGAGTGGCTGACCTTTATATGTAGCTAACATCTCTTATATGATCTAACCAATAATCTTTCAAGTCAGCTCTGATGTGCAACCAAGCAAGACCAACCTTATATGACGAAAAAAATAGGCTGTTTGAAAACCAGGTGATAAGGAAGATCTTAGGCCCAAAAATAGATGATTCTGCTGGGGAGTGGAGGAGGTTACATAATGACGAGTAAAAAAACTTTGAGCTCATTACAATACGTTGTTAAGATAATCAAGTTTCGTAGATTATGGTGGGAAGTACACGCAACGTGAATGTGAGATTCTAGAACCATGTTCAGGTTTTTGACTGGCAAACCCAATTGAAAGAGACCTTTTGGAAGATCTAGACGCAGTAGATAGAATAAAATTTGAGTGGACCTGAAAGAAATAGGGTGTAATGAAATGGACTCAATAGAACTATCTCAAGATAGGAATGTATGACTTTTTTTAAAAAAAGTGAGGCAGTGCAATTTTGAATTTATATTTCCATAGAGCAAGTAAATATTGTCACAGTAACTTACTGTTTAAGCCTTTCTTTTTAATAAAACAGAAAAAATTGTTGGTCAAAATTTTTTTTTTACTACATTACTATTTTTACTATCAGAATTAATTAAAATTATTTTGATAAATAAGCAATATTATTATACTTTAAGTGATTATTTATTAATTCTTTATTAATAAAAAATTATTAAATCTTTACTTTCCTGAGCATTACGAAAAAACCGATCACTCCAGACACACCCCTGGATCCACCAGTAAAGCCAAAGTTACTTATAAATTGTTAGATATTATTCTTAGTAATTTGGACGTACAAAATTGTATCTAACGATATTTCAATTAAATTTATGCCATATCCATTGATAGCAATTTAGGATAATTTGTGTGTATTTTGTAAAAGTGGATCGATAACAATTCAGGTTTATATTATTTGGTAAATTTTAGAGAAAATGTGAGAGTTGAAAAGGACGCTATATCAAGTATAAATAGATTTTAAAATATAATATGATTCAGTTAAAAGAAATAAGTCAAATGTAAATAGAGTTAATTTTTATATAACATAAAACTTGACAAGCCAGGTAATGTTGTTTACATTTACCCTGTTTTCAAGAAAAGTAAAACTCAGACAGAATACAAAGAACAATAGCGTGACAAATTGTTATTTATGGTTTTCAAACAAGGTATCTTATCGGACATGGCATTAATAAATTAAATGTGTAGAAAGTTAAATTTTAGAAAAATAACTTGTCCAAAAAGCGATGGTGATAATTTAGAGTGGAGTAGGTTAAATTATGATGAGTTACATATCCTATACTTATCATCAGATAGTAATTGACTGGTAAACCTAATGTAAAGAAACCTTTGGGAATACAAAGAGTCAGATGGGAGTGTAACGTTAAAATGAACCTGTAAGTGAAAGGGTGTAATGGGGTTTACTAAATGGATCCATCTCAAGCAGGGATGTATGCCTAAGGCGTACTTTTGTAAATGTCACAAGGGACTTTCGATTTCCTAATGCCATAGAGATCGAGTAAGCAGTTTAAATAGTGTGGCATCTATAGTTTTTATTAATGTAAATAATGAGAATCAGTTACAGATGGTATTAAGCTCATAGGTACATAACTGAAGATATTCCCATTTATTGTAAAATAATTGTGGTTGAATTTCAAGGGTTAATCGTGAAACATGTTTGTAACTCAATAAATAAAATGGATGGACTATCCCACGACAACTACTGTGACACACCCAGCTGAGTTTAATTAATTTAGTCCACCCTGTAAATATTAAATATTTATAATATATAAATTTTATTATATAGTCCACAGATAAATTTTAGCTAAGTTAAAAGAAGAACCACATGGATCGGTCAAACAAAGCTGAAGTTACTTTATATTTGTGTTTACAATTCAAATAGACATTTTTTCAACAAATTTAAAATAAAATTGATGTACTGTACGTAAAACACCGGTGTAGTATACTGACTTTGTTGTTAGTACAATATGTATACTATGTGAGTAAAAACTTCCTAAATTTAAAAAAACAAATATTTTTTTAGTACTCTAAATGTAAATGCAAAATGGAAACAAATTTTTAAAGTTAGTATGAATATTTTAATAAGAGGTGCTTTTTGTTTTATGTACAAAAGGTAAGAATAATGATTTATGAAAAAAAAATCTTTTAAATGGCTAAACTAACTTAGTTTTTCCACTTCAATATTTAAAGAACAGTAAAAAATCAATATCTTTATTTGAAAATGTGTCACATTTATAACTAAAAAACTGGAATTATTTTTACTTTCTCTCAACCACTGGAGAGGAAGTATTGTGATTGTCATTGTAATCTAAATAAAAATTTTGATAAACTTTGACCTTTTATGACCCCCTTAAACCGAATAATTGGTTTTCACTTTACCTTATGTATGTGTATATTAATCTTGGCCTAGAGCCTAAACCATTTTACGGATTTGGTTAAAACTTTTAATCTGTGGTTTTAATAAGAATCCTCCGAGGAATTTTGGAATTAGATATCTAACAATAAAGTTAGGGTAGTTTACTGAAAGGGAAAAATATGTAAAGTAAATTTTCTAAAAATCAGCTCTAACGATTTTGATTATATTTGTATCTAGACACCTTTTAACACTAAAAGTAAAATGACAGTTTTAATTTCCGTAGAAATGACCTTTAGGTTACTTGACATAATATTGTAAACTTAGAATTTGTATCATAACTATGAAACTTTCAGATAAGAAATAAATTATTATTGTAAAGTTGTATTGATATAAATTAAATTAAAATATTTTAATCTAAAACATATTTTTATAAAACAAAAAGTTTTTGAGCTTTAGGCATGTATATAAATATATAATACAATTCTTTGAAAATTAAATTTTATTTTTGCTTTATGATTGACATAGATGGTTAACCTTTCTCTATGTTTATTTAACAGTGTACATTATTCTATTAGTGTCGTTTGTGTCGTGTTTCTGCAACAATATATAGTGTTTCACTTAGCAAAACTTTCGAGAATTTTAGTAAATATTTATATTTTAAGATAAAAGAGAGAGAAATTATGTGGTGTGCACCGTATAATTTATTTCAAATTATTCTACAAGATTATCATAGCAGACTGATTAATACATAAAATTATGGATTTTATAACGAACCTATAAATATATATTTTGGTGAAATCTAACTTTCTTGAAATATTTTTAAGCTACTTTCTTGTTTTTGGACTAATTTTCTTATCGCCTTGTCTTACTATCCGTTTGAGCTATGCACTTTTAAAATAAATAAGCTGGTGGGTTAGGGATGAGGAATGTTGAATTAAGACGAAGTTTACCAGCATTAGCTCGGAGGGAGAGTGGGAAAACAATTATAAAAAATTCTTAAGTACACAGGAACATGATAAAACCACGATCACCCCGTCCCCGCCAGTACATCATATTGCGAGAATGAAGATTTAGACTATGCGGCTACCGGCGAAGGTCACTTCTTTATAAATTTAATTTATTTGAAAAACACATTTCTCTAGTGTATGAACAGTGTAGTCGATGTTAATAGTATTTAAAAAATTTAAACTAATATGATGTATTTAATCGTTTCTACTTATTTAAGTAATGAGTGATGAAACTATATTTCACATGCAAGTATTTCAAGTGCAAAAGGGTTTTCAATAGACATTTTTTTTTATCGTACATGTTGTATATTGATCAAGGAGATTATTAAATATAATATATGAATATATACATCGCAGGTTGTTGTTTTAAAAGTATTTCCCACTCTCCATCCACGCAAAAAAAGAGTCAATTTATGGCCATCTATATATATAGATCATCCCTAATATATTAGTGTAAATAATTGAAAATCTCGAACGGGTATTAAGATGATCTTCACAGATAATAAAATTAATCTATTGACCACGTTCTAATTGTAGGATACCAGGAGACGCGACCCGTGAGCTGTTACCTATGCACGCAAAGCTTACAAGACTTTTTTGTTAAAATGTTTACTCGAATTCATATTTGAAAAATGTAAAATGACACCTGGTTACGTATATTGGAAACAGTATCCTTGTTGTACTAAGCTTAGGGTCCTAAATTCGATTCCCGTGTGTCATTTTCCAAATTTACTATAGTGATGTTTGCTGCGGCTATATCCGTAACTAAAGACAGTTTACACCTTCTAAGCTTAATAATATTTGTAAGTTGTATTATTGTGTACGTGGTTGATTAAATGTTCTAGTGTGGTATACTCTACTAGTACAGTCCTTTTGGACCTTGATTGCCATGTCTGTAACCAACCCTAGCTACAAGTAATATACAACCAATAAAAACCAACGCAGAAGGTAAGTTTAAGATATTTATTGCCAACATTTACCTGAATGGTTAGAATTACGTTAAGGTAAAAATATTCCTATATTTACAGGTTGAAATCTACCACGCCACGAAGAGTCAATAGTCAGTCGTGGTAGCCGCTCCCCTAATTGGAGCAAATGTATGAATATATCTTCTAATGGAGGCCGGTCCTTTCAACAACAGCCATCACGAGTAACGAGAATGCCCGCACTCCGGTAGTCAAGGCCGCGACGAGTAATGGGGTCCATCTTGAATGACGGGAGTCGAGGCTGAGATTATGAACTAAACTGGAGCATCTCATTTCACAACCACGCCTGTGTATCATTATATAAAAACTATATACACCGCTGTTGAGAACTCCGAAACTGGACCCTGTAGGCGTGGAACGTTCTAAAGAGGGTAGGATGAAATAAATGAAAGTAAGGATCACTCGTTAACACGTGACCAATTCACTGAACAGGTCGAGTATCTGGATTGGTTTAACTCGCTTACAACTCACCCCTTCCTTAAACCGCTTGTTTTGATATCAATCAATTTTATTTTTTGCTCGTTTGACCCGTCCATTGTGGTCCATCAAGGATGGTCTTGTAAAATTTTATTTTTTATAACGAGGGACTGTTCCTAGTTTGAATGGTATATAAACTTGAGAGATGGTCATCCATTTACTCACTCATTCATCTTCCGAGCTCAACGGAACAAGTAGCTTGCAATTCACAACATGACTAAGGTATATTTAGTATCTATATAACTATTATATACAATAATTTAATCAATCATTATTTATATTCATAACATAATACAATATCTATAATTAACATATATATTTTTGAATTAAATTTTTAAATTAAAGTGAAAATCTCACAATCCTAGAGGACAACAACATTTTCAACAAAGATCTTATTTCGTAGCAATAACGGTATTTAATGTGATGTAATTTATAAGTATAATGTTTTGCTGTATATTTAAATTTATAGGAATAGAGAAAATGAAAACCAACTAAACTAATTTGTATTAAAAAACTTAATATACTTTGAAACAAAATATATATTTAATTCAAACCAATAAGATTTTAAGAGGAGTAATAATAGTTTAATTAAGTTTTGAAATATAAATTATTAAATTAATATAATGAACTGTCAAAAACAAATATTAAAATATCTAAACATAAACATAAGGTAAAGAATTAGTCAATTATTCAGTGATTGGAATTTAACCTTTGTTGGACAGTCCCTAATTGGTATTCCTTCTAAACGAACTATTTTAAAATAATAGATATAAACCTAAAGCCAAAACAATTTTTGTATAGAAAATTAGCTGTAACAAATTGAAGTTAAACTGTTTTTCTTCACTCATATAATAACTTAAATTGACAAGGGTGTATTTCTATTATAGTTCTGTTATTTATAAATTTAGTTATTATTTAAAAAAAACAATAACTCTTATTTACGTAGGTGTTTTTATAATAAGGTTATGCATATTGATATATTTTTTATTTTATAAAACTATTTTATTAAATTATTATGTAATGAGTTGTGAATGGTCTTTTACTGTCAAATATGATACATAAATAGATTTTTTAAATATTTATAGAAGTGATTCGCTCTTCATTATACTCACTTAGGTAAATAACCTTTTTTTAACACTGCGTCTTACTACTCGTATGTTTATGTACTAATTACGCTAGTGGGTTAGAGGCGAGGGAAGGTTAAACTTAGAGGAAGTGAACACACATTAGTATGGAGAGAAAGTGGGAAACCAATTGAGAAAAATCATCATCAGTATACCCTAACGGGATTTAACAACGATCTCCCCATCATCTGAAGTCCAGTATATTGTTAAAAAAAAAGCACTTCAAACCATACGGACACAAAGTTAACAAGTAGTTAATCTAAGGATTTTAAAGTAACGAAGGCAACAAAATATATCTTATTATATATATATATATATTATTTTATATATATATAATATAATTTTTAAAAATAAAATTTCTAGATAATATTAGTTTTTATCAATTAATGTAAAAACTAATTATGTTCAAATCGGGATTTATTGTACAGTAATAGAAGTGTTGCCATTGAGTTAACAAACAGATTGCTACCGTAGTCTAAAATGGCTAGTCATTAATACAAAACAACCATGACATAATAATGCACGTGAACAGTAATAGTGATTTACTTGTATACAAGTTGTTAAAATAGTATTGCTTTGTGTCCTACAAGGAAATAAATATTTACTAAAGTTTGTTGAGTTAACCTTTTGTTAAATTTGGCTTTGTATTTCTTTAAATAGGTTCAAAATATGATAAAAACCATTTTAGGTACATAATTTATTAGTTATCTTATTGAAAAGAAGTTGATCTTTAGGCTTGAGTCAAAGTCCAAGAAACTATTTCCAAATTATCAGCCACATTGTCACCAACCATATGAATAAACGATTCAAAACGAACATTAGTAGTGTTATCGTGTATCCTCCAGATGCTGTTGATTCTCTTTCTGGCTGCTGCCGCTGTCCTGGGCCCAGCCTCCAGTCAACTCCTATCTTCCTCCAGGACAAGGACGCTCTCAGCCATCGTCACAGTACGGAGCTCCCTCCTCTTCCAGCAGGTTCAACTCAGGCTCTTCCCTTTCAACCAGAAACGGAGCCACCTCCAGGCGATTTGGTGGTGGAAACAGCGCTTCTAGTCGATTCAACAGCGTCGAAACTCTATCAACCAGCTACGGAGCTCCTTCGATGAGCTCTAGCCGTCTTGGTGGCTCTAGCTCCATCTCTACCCAGTACGGTGCTCCTTCGGGGTTTCGAGCCGATTCAACGCTCCTTCTACTCAGTACGGTGCTCCTTCAGGAGCTTCAAGCCCATTCAATGCTCCGTCTACTCAGTACAATGCTCCTTCAGGAGCTTCAAGCCGATTCAACGCTCCTTCTACTCAGTACGGTGCTCCATCAGGAGCTTCAAGCCGATTCAACGCTCCTTCAACTCGATACAGCTCACCCTCAGGTGTTTCAAGCCGATTCAACGCTCCTTCTACTCAGTACGGTGCTCTTCGGGCTTCAAGCCGATTCAACGCTCCTCTATCAGTACGAGCCTTCAGGAGCTTCAAGCCGATTCAATGCTCCTTCTACTCAGTACGGTGCTCCTTCTGGGGCTTCAAGCCAATTCAACGTTCTCTCAAACACTTACGGTGCACCTTCTGCTTTCTCCAGGAACACCCCTTCTGCTGAGTACGGTGTCCCTAATGCCGGATACAGGGGAGCTCAAGTGGACTCTTTAGCCGTGAGTATTATGCTAATTTTTTTTATGCATAGAATAAACTAATTACGGAGCCATACATGTAATATATCCCAACTTGTACGTTGTGTTGCTATTACGAATAGCACATAGATATAGAATATATATTCAGGATCTTGAAAGCTTTACTTCTGATCTAATACCTGCCATTCTGATTATTCAAATAATCATCATCCTCTACGCTCATATTTTAATGTAACCAGTTAATGGAGTTTTTATGAATATTTGAAGTCGCCCTTGCACAATTGAATGTGTGTTCCCACGATAATAGAGATGGATATTATCAGTTTAATGTTTATTTTGTTTCAGGAGCCTGCCAACTACGAGTTCAACTACGAGGTGCAGGACTCTGAGAGTGGCGCCGAGTTCGGTCACGAGGAGACCCGTCAGGATGAGAGCGCTCAGGGTTCATACCGCGTCTTGCTCCCTGACGGCCGTCTGCAAATCGTCGAATACCAGGCTGACGAGGAAGGTTACAAGCCTGAGATCAGATACGAGGAGACTGCGTACTCTAGGGACAGTCAGGGACCCTACCCCGCTTCCAGGGCTGGACAGGGACCTTACTAAGTCTCAGGCTACCTCATCATACGACGCCCACCTTAGATTGAATTAATTTAAAAGTATTCAAATTTAAGACGTTATAACGTACACTTAGTTTACTCAGAAAAGGTTGTATGTAGTCTTACCTTAATGGATTACACACTATGGTTCTCTGTTATAGGATACGCCATAGAGAAACCATGGAAGGTATGCTTGCTTTCTTTGTTGGTTAACAAAGTGTACAAACAAACTCTAATGATATGAATAATGGATTATAAAGTGGTAGATATAATATTTCTTTATTTACAAATATTTCCTATTATTCCTTTCTTTAGTAAGGATAATCTTTTGCCTCTAATATAATGAATGATCTCGCTGTTCCATTCTTTGACTACAACTTTCCTAGAATTGAAACAGGTTCTTCATTATTTATCATTAGCTATACGATACGTAGATTATAGTTTATATGTCCAATTATATATGTATTTAATATGGTATTTTAATGTATATATTTTCATATGTGCCATGAATAAAAGTATTTTTTTTATAAAAGTTTATGTTTTTTTTAGATCTCGTTCACCATCAGAATCTTAGTATTTTAAAAAAGGCATTTAAGTTAAATCTAAACTGTCTTGAAACGATCTAAGCTTTTTATTATTACTAGCACCGCGTCTTACTACCCGTTCGGGTTATACGCACTTACGCTAATGTGTAATGGTAGGGTGATTGTGAGATGAAATGGAGGACCTACAGTTTAACGTGGAATCCGAACCACGGTGGAGGCCTAACATTCCCCACATTCACAAGATGTCTTGTCAGAGGTGAAGGAAGGGTTTGGTAATCAGATAAATCTTTGCCGGGACCGAGGATCGAACCCCGGCCGCCAGCACAGAAGTCTAACACCTTACCCTAGACCACCAGGTCACCAATAAGCTTTTTTATTAAATATTTTATTTGATAAATAATAAACCACTGAACTACACTATAAACGAATAAACTAACTTTACCCTTTAATATTTATACACCCTCAAGGAAACCAGTTTTTTTCTACGCAACATTTCTTCCCATACAGGTATAATAATAAAAAATAATAAAGCATAAATGCAAACTATTCTAAAAATATATTAGATAATACTATAAGCCATAAGGTGTATATAATATGATCATGATTGTATATTATACTTGCCCTAGGTTTCAACGTTTACCCGCGT
Source organism: Timema cristinae (assembly GCA_039000515.1). Lineage (NCBI taxonomy): Eukaryota > Metazoa > Arthropoda > Insecta > Phasmatodea > Timematidae > Timema > Timema cristinae. Next base: position 38,627,817 of record JBCFYV010011172.1, on the reverse strand, counting down.
CTTTCATCTGAATTATTTATACTTGTATACGAATAATTTACGTAAAACAGCTTATGTATGTACGCTATTATTTTTGTGTTCTTATTATCTGTATATTTTTATCACAATGTCTTACAAACTGTTAAGGTTACTCGTATGTATATTAATTACTCTATTAGAATAGGGATGTTAATGGAAGGATTTTATAGTTAATCTACCTACATTTGTATGGAAGAAAGAGTAAAAAAATCCATTTAGTAATAATCACCTTAAATATGGTGGAGCGAGAGAACCCAAAATTGCATTAGAGGAAAAGAGTACCCATCAATAGTTGTGTATTAGGCCCACCAACATTTCACCGATAATTTTTTACTTTTGAAATTGTCTTCAGTCTACGGACCAGGCCTAAAGTTTGAAACTTTTGCTAAGATCTGCTATTTTAACAACAAAAAGATCTTACGAGTTTAATTTCATAAACAGTTCTTGGGTTGTGATAAATTTTGCAAATTTTGATCAAAATATCAGATTTTTTGCAAATTTTTGTAATAAGTTTAAAGATTGTACAATTTTCAACTATCCTAATCCGAAGTCTGGTAAAGCTCCGAATATTGTCAAAGCAATTTTAAAATATACATCTGAAAATAATATTACATTGTCAGAATTAGCTAGCATTGGTTGCGATGGTGCCCCACAAACACCGGCAAATATAATGGCTCTATACGCGCTTTGTAAGAAAAACTTGGGAGACCCTTGCAATGGGTTATTTGCCAGTTGCAAATAAATTAATTTTTATTAAGGCATCTATTTGAAAAACTGGATGGAGCAATAACTGGATCAAGTGGATTTGTAGGGCCTATTGGCATATTTTGAAGTCTGTAAAATTTGGGCCTATTGAATTCAGTATAGATGATATTATCCCTGATAATATAAAAAATTTAAGTGCAGACCAACAGTATCTTTATGATATTTGTAAGGTAGTTTCAAATGGCAAATGCCCTAGTGATTTAGAAAATAGAGTCCAGGAAAACATTCTAAAGCTTGATGGGCGACGACAGTGAATATAATCTTGAGATTGCACAGAGCTACTACAACGCCATTAGACACATTAAGAGAGTTAGAAATTTTTGTTTTGTTTACGCTCCTTGTTGGTTCACCTTCAAATGCAACCTCAATATAGAAAATGGTGTTCCTAACCTATGGAAAGCAATTGAATGTTCTTCGTGCTTGAGCAATGATAATAAAAAAATTGTACATACATGTCTCCAGGATAATGGATGATTTTCTCACCCAAAGAATCTACTCATTGCAATGCTTGTATCATTCACTAATATCAGACACCCAAAAGCAATATAATTATTAATAAAGTTGAGACAGAACACAATAAACGGCAAGAAAATAGATATGTTGGTTTTGAGGAATAATTCTAATATATTATCACCACCCGAAAACAGCTTAGTAATTCTAGGTCACGGAGATTTTTTTTTACAAAGACAAGAATTTCAAAATACTAGGACAATATGCTAAGACTCTGATATTTTGACAAAAATATGCAAATTTAATATTTAAAAACTAGCGGTAGGGAAAATTTGATGTTTTTTTAAGGTCTTTCTCAAGCATTTTATCACCACCCTGTTTATCAAATTTAACTCATAGTCATTTTTAAATATACTTAACAAAATTTAACAAAAATTTCAAACTTTAGGCCCTATTTGAAGAATGAAGATAAGTTCTAAAAAAAAAAAATTCGTAAAAATCTTAATCTATTGATTGATACCCGTTTTTGCTAATGCAATTTTGGTTTTTTCGCTCTATCCTAACCGTCAGTATACCCAACCGGGATATTAACCCTGTTCTCCTCAAATCTTGTACAAATAAATTTGAATTGTAAATTTAAATTGTATGGTTTTTTACTATAGGTAAGGCTATTCTTTACTCTCCAAAATAGCTAAAATTAATAGTTAATACTTGTCTTACCATTATTTAAATTAGGATGGTAGAGTAACTATAAAAATAAAACCTGCTTTTTTATAAAAAAAAGCCCTTAAATATTAAATTCATTTAAATTAAATATTTTTTATTTACTATACCCTTATGGCTTATAAACTAAAATTACTAGTGTGGATTTTACCACATTTTTTTTACGCAAAATTGTCTGTATTTCACAATATTTATTTAAGATAAAATTAATTCATTATTATGTACCATTAGAAATATATTTTCCTGGTTACCTATTAGAGGTATAGCTTATTTTGATTGTTTTCATATATTTGTAGAGTATTTAGAGGATAAAAGCAAATATCGTGGATATAGGTGTGTTTTCACAATTGAACTGGTATTGCAATTTATGATCAGAGATTTTTAGCGTTTCTGGCATCGAGTGTTTATGACCAAAACGATACCAATTCTCGGTTTGGTAATGCTTTCTCTTGACCAAACTAATTTGATTGGTTTCGAACAGTGAACTAAGAATTGCGTGCCTATTTCAAAAATAATGACCCCTTATGGTAGATTTGAACAAGTATAATTTTGTATTTAATGGATTTTAATAGTAATAATTCAGTTTTTATAAACTAGCAATAAACCCTATTAATAATATTACTAATCATATTCATAATTAAAAACCCGCCCCGATGGCTGCATAGTCTAACTTGCTACACTCATGTTAGAATAAGCTACCGAAGACGGAGAGATCAGGGTTCGATCCCGGTCAGATGCACTGAAAGTGGTTTCTCTAAATGTTTTTTCACTCTCTCTCCACACAATTTAGGGGGAAATTCTTCTACATTAAACCAGCCTAATAACCAACACATTAGTGAAATCAGTACATAGATATTTAACCCAAAAGGGTACTAATATAAAGTGCTAAAATTTATTATTAATAAACTTTAATACAAAGACTCTTTAAGAATGCCAAACATCTCCCACAGCCTCCCCCGACAACAGGCCTTGAATCCACCTTAATATAGGAATAATTTAGCATTCCACAAGTAGAATAGGATTTTTTTGGGAGTAACAATTTATTAAAAAACCAAATAAAATAATTTTTGTTCAATATTTATCACCTTTTAATATGTCATCGGTACTAATTTATAGGGTATCATAAATGATCGCTTCATATTATATGACTCTACGTATATATTTTATATAACGTAGGTTAAGTACCTTTTGTAACTGTCAGATACTAATATTCCTAATACTATAATCTTGCCAAAAAAATGTATTTACATTCTTAACTCGTATGATTAGTAACGTAAATATAATTTAAGCCGTAAGTCATAAGGAAGTATTATTATAAGCTTCTAGTAACTTTTCTGATTAACTTTATAAAAATAAATCAAATAAGACATATTTCTATAATGTAGATTTAAGTTACTTTAAATAAACGTAGGGTGCTGAAATTCGGCTTCCTATAAATATCAGCGTTTATGTATTACTTAATTTATAAATATACATGGTTAATTATACAAAACATTTTTAAGTCACGCTAGCAACGATGCATCCACACGGGTGAGCTTGTGAATAAGGGTGTCAGTCTCATAATGTCTGATTTTCCGGTTGACGACAGGATGTACGACAGTGAATATAATCTTGAGATTGCACAGAGCTACTACAACGCCATTAGACACATTAAGAGAGTTAGAAATTTTTGTTTTGTTTACGCTCCTTGTTGGTTCACCTTCAAATGCAACCTCAATATAGAAAATGGTGTTCCTAACCTATGGAAAGCAATTGAATGTTCTTCGTGCTTGAGCAATGATAATAAAAAAATTGTACATACATGTCTCCAGGATAATGGATGATTTTCTCACCCAAAGAATCTACTCATTGCAATGCTTGTATCATTCACTAATATCAGACACCCAAAAGCAATATAATTATTAATAAAGTTGAGACAGAACACAATAAACGGCAAGAAAATAGATATGTTGGTTTTGAGGAATAATTCTAATATATTATCACCACCCGAAAACAGCTTAGTAATTCTAGGTCACGGAGATTTTTTTTTACAAAGACAAGAATTTCAAAATACTAGGACAATATGCTAAGACTCTGATATTTTGACAAAAATATGCAAATTTAATATTTAAAAACTAGCGGTAGGGAAAATTTGATGTTTTTTTAAGGTCTTTCTCAAGCATTTTATCACCACCCTGTTTATCAAATTTAACTCATAGTCATTTTTAAATATACTTAACAAAATTTAACAAAAATTTCAAACTTTAGGCCCTATTTGAAGAATGAAGATAAGTTCTAAAAAAAAAAAATTCGTAAAAATCTTAATCTATTGATTGATACCCGTTTTTGCTAATGCAATTTTGGTTTTTTCGCTCTATCCTAACCGTCAGTATACCCAACCGGGATATTAACCCTGTTCTCCTCAAATCTTGTACAAATAAATTTGAATTGTAAATTTAAATTGTATGGTTTTTACTATAGGTAAGGCTATTCTTTACTCTCCAAAATAGCTAAAATTAATAGTTAATACTTGTCTTACCATTATTTAAATTAGGATGGTAGAGTAACTATAAAAATAAAACCTGCTTTTTTATAAAAAAAAAGCCCTTAAATATTAAATTCATTTAAATTAAATATTTTTTATTTACTATACCCTTATGGCTTATATAAACTAAAATTACTAGTGTGGATTTTACCCATTTTTTTTACGCAAAATTGTCTGTATTTCACAATATTTATTTAAGATAAAATTAATTCATTATTATGTACCATTAGAAATATATTTTCCTGGTTACCTATTAGAGGTATAGCTTATTTTGATTGTTTTCATTATATTTGTAGAGTATTTAGAGGATAAAAGCAAATATCGTGGATATAGGTGTGTTTTCACAATTGAACTGGTATTGCAATTTATGATCAGAGATTTTTAGCGTTTCTGGCATCGAGTGTTTATGACCAAAACGATACCAATTCTCGGTTTGGTAATGCTTTCTCTTGACCAAACTAATTTGATTGGTTTCGAACAGTGAACTAAGAATTGCGTGCCTATTTCAAAAATAATGACCCCTTATGGTAGATTTGAACAAGTATAATTTTGTATTTAATGGATTTTAATAGTAATAATTCAGTTTTTATAACTAGCAATAAACCCTATTAATAATATTACTAATCATATTCATAATTAAAAACCCGCCCCGATGGCTGCATAGTCTAACTTGCTACACTCATGTTAGAATAAGCTACCGAAGACGGAGAGATCAGGGTTCGATCCCGGTCAGATGCACTGAAAGTGGTTTCTCTAAATGTTTTTTCACTCTCTCTCCACACAATTTAGGGGGAAATTCTTCTACATTAAACCAGCCTAATAACCAACACATTAGTGAAATTCAGTACATAGATATTTAACCCAAAAGGGTACTAATATAAAGTGCTAAAATTTATTATTAATAAACTTTAATACAAAGACTCTTTAAGAATGCCAACATCTCCCACAGCCTCCCCCGACAACAGGCCTTGAATCCACCTTAATATAGGAATAATTTAGCATTCCACAAGTAGAATAGGATTTTTTGGGAGTAACAATTTATTAAAAAACCAAATAAAATAATTTTTGTTCAATATTTATCACCTTTTAATATGTCATCGGTACTAATTTATAGGGTATCATAAATGATCGCTTCATATTATATGACTCTACGTATATATTTTATATAACGTAGGTTAAGTACCTTTTGTAACTGTCAGATACTAATATTCCTAATACTATAATCTTGCCAAAAAAATGTATTTACATTCTTAACTCGTATGATTAGTAACGTAAATATAATTTAAGCCGTAAGTCATAAGGAAGTATTATTATAAGCTTCTAGTAACTTTTCTGATTAACTTTATAAAAATAAATCAAATAAGACATATTTCTATAATGTAGATTTAAGTTACTTTAAATAAACGTAGGGTGCTGAAATTCGGCTTCCTATAAATATCAGCGTTTATGTATTACTTAATTTATAAATATACATGGTTAATTATACAAAACATTTTTAAGTCACGCTAGCAACGATGCATCCACACGGGTGAGCTTGTGAATAAGGTGTCAGTCTCATAATGTCTGATTTTCCGGTTGACGACAGGAAAATATAGTTTATAATCCCATCTTGGTATACTAATTAATTATTCAAGGAACACCCAATAAACAATAACAAAAGGATCTAATTCTAAATGAAAAGATATAATTGATATGAAATATAAGGAAAAATTAAAGATAGAAAAAAATAATTAGCAAAATACATACTGAGATTATAAGAGTTTGAATAGTTATATATATAATAACAAGTCTGAATAAATATATATTACATTATATAGAAGAAAAGATACTGAATAACCTACCGTATTTAACTTGTTCTTATTCTACTTGATTTCACATACCTTAATAAGAATTACAAGTTAAAGGTTTTTTGCTAAAGGTTTCCTTTATTCTATTCAGTATCTTTTCTTCTATATAATGTAATATATATTTATTCAGACTTGTTATTATATATAACTATTCAAACTCTTATAATCTCGGTATGTCTTTTGCTAATTACAATTTGTTTTCTATCTTTAATTTGTCCTTATATTTCATATCAATTATATCTTTTCATTTAGAATAAGATCCTTTTGTTACTGTTTATTGGGTGTTCCTTGAATAATTAATTAGTATTATTATAACTCTAATTACTAAATCACTATGAACGTAACTAATACCATCTGGGTATGTTGAGAGTGACATTTTACAAAATGGTTTCCTAACCTCTCTATATGCAAATTCAGAGAGCACAACATCTAAAATATTAGCTTTCTCACCCCTATGTTATTATTACTATAGATAATCAGATAATTACGCCATGTGATGGATGAAATAGAAGTTTTTTATGGGTGATAGAGTATAGTGCTGTTTTGGTCAATTCTGTCCCATCGTTTTAAGCAATTATGTAAATTGTGTTCTACCCTAACCATCCCTAAGATACATTTTCATTCAATTCATTTTTTCATTTATTTGAGGTATTTATTGTGCAATTTTTTAATTGACTGATTATATCAGCACATTACTCATAAACTAACATTAATCTAGAACAGACATAACATCCAGCCCATATTTCTCCAAAGATAAATTGTTTGTCCATGCCAGGTATCAAACCAAGGACCCTTATCTAAGTAGACAGAAACGCTATGGACTGAGATAGAGTGATCGACCCTAAGATAAAGAATCAATAATAACATATTTTAACATGTGAAATATAATAATGAAAACAACTTCGTTGTATTTCTGACATGTATTTCAACATGAAACATTTTACGACTCTATTAAAGAATTCAAACCTTCAAAATATAATAGTTTGAATAACGTATTACATAAACGATTATATATCTGGTTACACTTTATTGTGCTTTAATAAAACATATAATTTATTTTTTTAAGATTTAAAGTAAATGTATCTATAGGGCTACTTGGCGAGACAATAACACACATATTTCTCTACAATTATACTCGGTAATTTTTACGACCAAAGAACTTTTTTTTTTCATTGTTTCACTCAATTTATTTTAGGGTTTCTTCGTACACGATTTTACGTTTCACTATCTACGTTTTCCCACACTAGCACAAATGTGTAAATAAAGGAGTGCAATGTATATACAAAACTATTCAGTTTTGAGTCACCTACTTCAGTTGCCGCATTATTTAAGTCACTACACATTTCAGTAGACGGAGAGATTAAAGTTTGGATCTAGGTTGGTGTATTGAGGGTGTTTTTCCATAAATGATTTTTCACTCTCCTTCCAAGAAAACTCTGGTACACTTTCCAAAATATAATATTCCTCGTACCTAAACCATGAGCGAGAAATATACATAAACACATGGCCCAAACCGGTAGTAAGACACGGCGCTAAGAAAAGAAATTTTTGGGAAACATCTTACATAAATTTGTAGTGCAATTCTTGAATGATGAAAATTTGTCCCAGGTGTTTAGCGGGAACATTACATCCCCATATTAGTAAAAAGAAGCCTTCATCAATTTGGAATGTTTTTTTGTTTGCCTAGTCGCTCCCCTAACTAGAGCTAATGTATGAATATATCTTCTAATGGAGGCCGGTCCTTTCAACACAGCATCACGAGTAACGAGAATGCCCGCACTCCTGTAGTCAAGGCCGCGACGAGTAATGGGTCCATCTTGAATGACGAGGAGTCGAGGCTGAGAGTTATGAACTAAACTGGAGCATCTCATTTCACAACCACGCCTGTGTATCATTATATAAAAACTATATACCACCGCTGTTGAGAACTCCGAAACTGACCCTGTAGGCGTGGAACGTTCTAAAGAGGGTAGGATGAAATAAATGAAAGTAAGGATCACTCGTTAACACGTGACCAAATCACTGAACAGGTCGAGTATCTGGATTGGTTTAACTCGCTTACAACTCCCCCCTTCCTTAAACCGCTTGTTTTGATATTAATCAATTTTATTTTTTGCTCGTTTGACCCACCATTGTGGTCCATCAAGGTTTGATCTTGTAAATTGTGTATTTTTTTATACGAGGGACTGTTCCTAGTTTGAATGGTATATAAACTTGAGAGATGGTCAACCATTTACTCACTCATTCATCTTCCGAGCTCAAGGGAACAAGTAGCTTGCAATTCACAACATGGCTAAGGTAGATTTAATAGCTATATAATTATCATATACAATAATTTAATCAATCATTATTTATATTCATAAATAATATAATCGCTATAATTAACATATATATTTTTGAATCAAATTTTTAAATTAAAGTGAAATCTCACAATCCTACAGGACAACCACATTTTTAACAAATATCTTGTTTCGTAGCAATAACAGTATTTAATGTGATGTATTTAATAATAATGATTGTGTTGTTGCATCTTTAAATCCATAGGATTAGATAAAATGAAAACTAATTAAACTAATTTGTATTTAAAAAAAAACTTAATTTACTTTTAAATAGAATATATATTTAATTCAAACCAATAATAGTTTAAGGGGTCCTATATATAGTTTTACCTTAGTTTTGAAATATAAACTATAAATTATTAAATTATAAAATGAACTGTCAAAAGAAAATATTAAAATATATAAACATAAACATAAGGTAAAGAACTAGCCAATTATTCAGTGAATGTAATTTAATCTTAGTTGGACAGTCCCTTATTGGAATTCCTTATGAACGAACTATTTTAAAATAATAGATATAAACCTAAAGCCAAAACAAATTTGTGTAGAAAACTTGCTGTAACAAATTGAAGTAAAGTGTTTTTCTGTACTCATATTATAACAAAAATTGACTAGGATGTATTTCTATTATAGTTCTGTTATTTATAAATGTAGTTATTATATTTTAATTAAAGAATAACTCTTGATTATAGAAAGTGTTTTTTTAACATCGGTAGTGGCCATTGTTATATTTTTATATATTTATAAACTATTCAATTAAATTATTATGTAATAAGTTGTGAATAAACTTTTACTGCTAAATATTATACATAAATATATTTTTTATATATTTATAGAAGTGATTCGCTCTTTATTATACTCAATTAGATCAATAACTTTTTTTTAACACTGCGTCTTATTAATCGTAAGTGTTATTTTTTATGTACTAATTACGCTAGTGGGTTAGAGATGAGGAAGGTTAAACTTAAAGGAATGAATCCACATTTGTCTAGAGATAAAGTGGAAAATCACTTGAGAAAAACCATCATCAGTAACCTTACCAGGATTGAACAACTTCTCCCCATAATCTTATGTTTAGTATATTGTGAAAAAAGTGACGTAACCATGCGCGCACCAAAAAATAAGATTTTAGTTTGAGAATATTTAAGTAACGAAAGCAACCAACTATTTCTATTATATATATACAATTTTTTTAATTGAAAAATTTCTAGATAATATTAGATCTTATCAATTAGAGTAAAAACAAATTATTTTTAAGCTGTGATTTCTTGTACAGTAATACAAGTGTTACCATTAATATAACAAATAGATATCTACCGGAGTCCAAAATGGCAACTCATTAATACAAGACATACATGATATAATAATAGACACGCGGACAGTATGAAAGGTTTACTCTTATAAATTATTTATGAGTCATAACAGTAGTTTAGCTCGGTAACCTACAGGGAAACTAATATTTACAAAAGTTTGTTGATTTAACTAATGTTAGATTGTATCTTGTATTTATTTAAATAGGTTCTAAAAGTAATGTAAGCCATTTTAAGTACATAATTTATTAGTTGTCTTAGTTGTAAAATAATGGGATCTTAAGGCTTGAGTCAAAGTCCAAGAAACTATTTCCAAATTATCAGCCACATTGTCACCAAAAATATGAATAAACGGTTCAAAACGAACATCAGTGTGTCATCGTGTTTCCTCCAGATGCTGTTGATTCTCTCTCTGGCTGCTGCCGCTGTCCTCGCCGAGCCTCCAGTCAACTCCTATCTTCCTCCAGGACAAGGACGTTCTCAGCCATCGTCACAGTACGGAGCTCCCTCCTCTTCCAGCAGGTTCAACTCAGGCTCTTCCCTTTCAACCAGAAACGGAGCCACCTCCGGGCGATTTGGTGGTGGAAACAGCGCTTCTAGTCGATTCAACAGCGTCGACACTCTGTCCACAAGCTACGGAGCACCTTCGATGAGCTCTAGCAGTCTTGGTGGCTCTAACTCCATCTCCACTCAGTACGGTGCTCCTTCAGGAGCTTCAAGCCGATTCAACGCTCCTTCTACCCAGTACGTGTTCCTTCAGGTGCTTCAAGCCGATTCAACGCTCCTTCTACTCAGTACGGTGCTCCTTCGGGGCTTCAAGCCGATTCAACGCTCCTTCTACTCAGTACGGTGCTCCTTCGGGTGCTTCAAGCCGATTCAACGCTCCTTCTACTCAGTACGGTGCTCCTTCAGGTGCTTTTAGCCGATTCAACGCTCCTTCTACTCAGTACGGTGCTCCTCAGGTGCTTCAAGCCGATTCAACGCTCCTTCTACTCAGTACGGTGCTCCTTCGGGGCTTCAAGCCGATTCAACGCTCCTTCTACTCAGTACAATGCTCCTTCATATGCTTCAAGCCGATTCAGTGCTCCTTCTACTCAGTACGGTGCTCCTTCAGGTGCTTCGAGCCGATTCAACGCTCCTTCTACCCAGTACGGTGTTCCTTCAGGTGCTTCAAGCCAATTCAACGCCCCTTCAAACACTTACGGTGCACCTTCTGCATTCTCCAGGGACACCCCTTCTGCTGAATATGGTGTCCCTAATGCCGGATACAGGAGAGCTCAAGAAGACTCTCTAGCCGTGAGTATTGTGCTAATTATCTGTTTGCAAAGAATAAACTAATTTCGAAGCCATACATGTAATATATCATAGCTCGTTAGTTGTATTAATATTAATAATGACACATAGATGGATAATGTATATTCAGGACCTTCAAAACTTTGCTTGTGATCTAATACCTTCCAATCTTAGTATTCAAATACTCATCATCCTCTATGATCTATTTTAATGTAATCAGTCCATGTAGTTTTATGAATATTTAAAGTCCCCCTTGTACAATGGAACGTGCTTTCAAAAAATTATAGAGATGGATATAATCGACTTAACATATATTTTATTTCAGGAGCCCGCTAACTACGAGTTCAACTACGAGGTGCAGGACTCCGAGAGCGGCGCCGAGTTCGGTCACGAGGAGATCCGTCAGGATGAGAGCGCTCAGGGCTCATACCGCGTCTTGCTGCCTGACGGCCGTCTGCAGATCGTCGAATACCAGGCTGACGAGGAAGGTTACAAGCCTGAGATCAGATACGAGGAGACGGCGTACTCTAGGGACAGTCAGGGACCCTACCCCGCTTCCAGGGCTGGACAGGGACCTTACTAAGTCTCAGGCTACCTCATCATACGACGCCCAATTTAGATTGAATTATTTTAAAAGTATTCAAACTTGAGACGTCATAATGTACACCTTGTCTACACATAAAAGCTTGTAGCCTTACCTTGATGGATTACACACTATGGTTCTATGTTATAAGAAACGCCATAAAGAAACCATCAAGGTAAGCTTGCTTGCTTCTCGTTGGTAAACAAAACGTACAGGCTTGAATTATATGAATAATGGATTACTAAACGGTATACATAATATGTCCTTATTTATTAATATTTTCTATCTTTTCTTTCTTTATTAGTAATAATATTTTGCCTATAACATAATGAATGATCTCACTGTAATTTTCTTTGACTTCACCTTTGGTGTAATTGAAACAGGTTCTTCATTATATCTCAGTATCTGTACGATACGTAAATTGTACTTTGTGTGTCCAATTATATGTATATATTTTTTTTTATTGTATTTTAATGTATATATTTTCATGTGTGCCATGAATAAAAGTATTTTTTTAAATAAAAAGTGTATGTTTGCTAAATTTCTTCCACCATCAAAATCTTAGTGTTTTAAAAAAATACATCTAAGCTAAATCAAAACGGTTTTGAATCGATTTAAACTAGCTGTTAAATATGTTATTTTATAAATAATAAGTCACTAAACTAAACTATAAAGGAGCAAACTAACTTTAAACATTAATATTTATACACGCTCAAGAAAACCAGTTTCTTTCTACTCAACATTACTTCCCATACAGGTATTATGATAATAATCAAGCATAAATACAGACTATTCTAAAAATATATTAGAAGACAGAGTAATTTAATACGAGGTATGAAATTTAAATAAAGTGATCATGATTGTCTATAATACTTGCTCTAGGTTTTATCGTGTATCCGCGGCTTTCACCCAATTCACTGACTAATTTATACTTTTATACGCATGATTTACGTAAATCGTGTAATCTATGTACGCTATTATTTTAGTGTTCCTATTATATGTGTATTTTTTCATCACAACTTCTTACTAACTGTTATGGTTTTACGTATATATATATAATTACTCTTATAGGGTAGGCATAAGTAAGGAAAGATTTTAGAGTTAATCTACCCACATTTTGCATGGAAAGGAGAGTGAAAAACCATTTAGTAATAACCACCCTCAGTAGACCCAACTGGGATTTGAACTCTGATCTCCTTATATCTTGCACAAATAAATTGTAATTTTAAATTGAAATCTTATCGTTTTTCCTATAGGTGAGGCTGTTCTTTACTTTCCAAAACTGCATAAAATGATTGTCAATATTTGCCTAGTGGATAAAGATGTTAATCATATTTAAATTTTGATGGTAGAACAAATATATCAAATAAAACTGGCTTTATTTAAAAAAGCTCTTTGATAGTTTATCAATTTCAATTAGATATTTTTTTTTACTCCACTCTTATGGTTTAGAGGTAAAATCTAATAACTATAGTGCATATTTTATCACTCTTTTTTGACGCAATATTGTCTGTATTTCACATTCTTTATTCAAGATAAAATTAATTCATCTATTACGTACCATAATAGATATATTTTTCTGATTACTTATTACTTATTAGAGATGTAGCTTATTTTGATTGGTTTCATATATTTGTAGAGTATTTAGAGGATATAAACAAATATCGTGGATATAGGTGTTTTTTTTACAATTGACCTGCTAACGCTATTTATTATCAGAGATTTTTAGCATTTTTGGCATCGAATGTTCATGACCGAGACATACCAATCCTCAGTTTGGTAAAGATTTCTCTTGACCAAACTAATTTTCTTGGTTCGAAAATTGAACTAAGAATTGTGGGCTTATTTTTAAAAAAAATATTAGATTAGATTTAAAAGAGTATAACTTTGTAGTCAATAGATTTTAACAGTTAATATATATCAGTTTTTATAAGCTAGTAATAGACACTAATACTAATATTATCAATCATATTAATATTTTAAACCCGTCCCGATTACTGCATAATACAAGGTGGACCACGGAAAAGTAGACCGCTTCCTATAATCAGCAGGTGCCTCACTCTGAATTGGAGGTTAATCCCCTTCAACCTATAATATAACAATGAAAACAACTTCGTTGAATTTCTAACATGTATTTCAACATGAACACATTTTACGACTCTAGTATAGAATTCAAACCTTCAAAATATAATAATTTTAGTAACGTATCACAGAAACTATTATTTACCCAAAACTGACCAAACTCAATGCATTTTATGCAGCCGAGACTCATTAACTTAATGACAGTTCTATGAATGCATTGGAAATTAGTGCCAAGACCATAGAGAGCTTTCCAATGTTCTTCGCTACTAAGCTCGGACCAGAGAGTTACGTTAGTAAATAAACAGAACTTAAACCATAAAACATAGCTATCATTAATATAAAAATTTCATTTAAAGATGAAATAAAGACAAAAGAGCAAACTATTTAAGAACTAAAGATTAAATAGTTTTACATGTCAGGCGCGTGACCAAAGTGGCTATTGGCGGCCTTTATATGAATCAATCCATCTTCTGTAGCAAATATGACTAGGTCTGAAAGCCATGTTTTTATAAGATGAACATAAATGAGTAAAGAAAAAGCCAGATTATTTTTTTAAACTATTACAACCAAATGCAGTTATTTATAAACCAAAAATCATCAATCATATGTCACAATTCGTTTAAACGACTTAAAGAAATGTATGTGCATGGTAATTATGATTACTAAATTAGAAAGTTAGGAATGTAAAATGGGCTTCCAAAATGCCTCGCCTTACCCCCACTCTTACCCCTGCCTCCTCCCAGACACCACACACACACAGACATTCTACTAAAATTGCGTGGGTTAATGTCTAGCAACATCTCTTATTTATTTAATTTACATAATCAGTTAATTTCTGAATAATTTATTGTTCTATCTGCAACTAAGCAAATAAATCAAATAAAACTAAATGGTATGGTATTTAACATAAATGTACAAGTTAATATAAATCATTTGTAATTGGTAATGTAGCTTGCCGTGTAAACATAATTAAAATAAAGGGCCTAGAGCCAGTTCGTCTCCTCGCGACCGAGTGCGATCCCTGGCCCACCACCCTCACGCTCATATAGTCACCACAGCGGCGGAAGCGGAAGATGGAAGGCCCGGGAGTGCAGCCAGTGGTGAGAAGGCGCTAGGCCTTTATTACCTCATTACAGTTTACATATTTATAGAGTGTTATTTTACAGATACAAGCATGGGAATCTCTTTTTAAGATGTTTTCAGTCCATCTACCTACTTTTCTTCGTCTGCTTCGACCCCTGGGTGGTGTGAAGGGTGCTGGGTGATCCCTGTATACCACTGTTGTTGCTGTATCCATGGTGGTGGAATAACCCTCGACGCTATATGCCAGGGTCTCCTGAAGCGTCCCCCGCTGTGTTGATGGTGATGGGCCATCCTCTATTGAGGGCTATGCATAGTATATTGACGCAGTGGACAAAACCATCCCTCTGAGGTTATCGGAGAGAGTGTGGTATCCGGAAGCTATGTTCTATAGATCCGCTGTCTGATCTCTCTCTCTTTCTATCGGGAGCTCCGAGTACTTAGCATTGAGGGCGAGGCAAAGTTGTAATGCCGTGGCTTCATCGACTTCCAATGATTGCACCGGGTCGATGGCTAGTGAAGCCTAGGCTGCCAGTGTGGGGAGAATTCCGTGCGCAACACCGGTTCCAAGAGGATGAAGTATAGCCTCTTGTCTGATCTCGGAATCTGGTGCAGCCGCGATCCCAGGAGCCGCCGGTACGTGGGCCGCCACGGCTCCTGCTTCTAGTCTGTCGAGTCGAGTACTTGTAGCTTGTAGTCTCCCTTTGAATTTCGTGTAGGACAGCGAGGACGTTATTGAGCTCTTAGTCATCTTCAGCTTGCTGTTGTTGACGCGGTATAATGGTTTCTGTGGAAAGGTCTGGGACACTGGAGGCCTCTGTGTTAGATGAATTGGATAACTCGAATGCGATTCTTCGACGTATCGATAGTGTGTTGAGTCTATGGTGACACTCTCTATAGGGAGGATGCTGTGACGGCATCCTCCCCTGCGAATATCTGGCCAAGTGTCTCGTTGGGATGTTCTGTGTCAGTCACTCTTTTCTTATTTTCTTATTTTATTTCTTATTTTAATCCTAAAATAGGTAAATTTACTAAAAATGCTTAAAATCTGTAGACGAAATAATATATACTGTTGCATAAACACTCCACCAAAGAGCATATAAGTAATCAAATTTAATGTTATATAAACATTGAGAAAAGAGGATCATCTCTGTAAATCGAAGAGCATAAGAATCTTTTTCATATTTCAAAGAACTCCTTAAAAATTATATATCTGCCTATTACTCAGAAATTATTGGTTTTATAAAAATATTTTACAAATTAACATATTTTTATTTTTCATACTCATACTTTTTATACTTCATCTTCACAAAGATAAGTTATTTCGTATCTCAAATAGTTGTGATATATATGATTAAAATTGGAAAATTCCACTTCTCTAATGTGTCTTTAAAGTAATCTTTACGAAAAATCAAGACCTTCCATTTAGTTTGTAATGTTAAAATGTAATATCCATCACATATTATTAAAATCTTTAAAGCTGATTTTAAAATTTTGCCCTTTATTAAACTAATCTTAATATTAAATTCAAACAAACACACAAACAGACGGCATTGCAAATACTCCTTTTTTATGGTTTGGGGCGTCGTCATGAGACGTCGACATACATCAACATTTCAGGTTAGATTTTCTTTTGCGGTCGCAATACTTTACCTTTAGTGTTCGAAAAGCTAGAATATTTATATATATATATATATATATATAATATATATATATATTGCATATAGCTTGAAAATTATTGGTTTTATAAAAATTTGTTGTGAATAAAATATTTGTATTATAATTATATCTACATAAATGTAGTGATAAGTAATTTCATATCTCAGATAGTTTTCGGAAATATGATTTAAAAAAATGATAATTTACGCGTCAGACCGGAGCCTTTAAAGTTATTTTGCCAAAATAATGATAGTAATAATTTTGTTTGGAATGTTTAAAATGTTTAGAAATGAAATTTAATCAAAATCGTTTGAGCCGATTTTGAGAAAATAGACTTTTTCTCTTTTTTCCCTTCAGTACACTAACCTTAATTTTAGGCTGGATATCAAATTCAAAAAAAACAACCTTGGGGCAACCCTAATTAAAACCCTCTATACCAAGTTTTAGCCGATCAGTAAAATAGTTTAGGCTCTAGTTGGAGGTACAGACAGACAGACGGAAATTCAAAAACCACTTCTTTGTATTTGGGGGGTAATGAAACGTCGAGATTCATCAAAATCTCTAGTTAGATTTTTTTGAAAATCACAATACTTTCTCTACCCTAAGATAGCGAGAAAGAAATATATAATGTGAAGCCTCTTTGTATCCACGAGTATTATGCCAAATGTTTGACGTAGATTGCTATGTCCCTCAGACATGGGCTGTTATGTAATATTGTTAATATTATTTCTACGTCCATCAGACATGTTGTCATTAGTCATAGTGACTAATCTTACTTTGTATGTTCATCAGACATAACTGGTTTTACTAGAATGTTTCCTTTAGTCAGAATGACTAATATTATTTTTACGTCCATCAGACATGTTTTCTTTATTCTGAGAGACTAACATTAAGTCCCATATCCTTTGACATGGTTTATTTTGTCAGATAGTCTGGATACCATTTTCCTTATGCCCATCAGACTTAGTTTAAGTACAAGGGCTGTATGCTCTATATATGTGTAGGTCCAGGTGTTCAAGTTAATCCTAACTCAAAAAATTCATTTTTCTTTTCTGAGTCCTTAAGACGTGGTAATATTCATGACTCCCTAAACGGCATGTTCACTTTTATAATTTCCGTATGGTTACAAGCAGGTAATCTAACAAAGAAACAAAGAATTCACTTTCCACATTACTGTTTAATCCAGCATTAAAACTTGCAATTAGAATGATGCAAGAGAATAGTGAAGGCTTAAAATTCAGCGGTAAAATTCGACTATACTTAGATGATTTAGATGTGATTTAGATAATAGCAAGAAAACTGTTGTAAGAAGTTCAGACATTTTATTTAAGTACAGCAAAGAAATTGGTTTAGAAGTGAACGCTGAGAAGAATAAGTATGTACTTTGAACGCAAATTGAGGACAATGATTTAGAGATTACATGAGCATCATATAATATGGTTGGATTAAAGACTTCAAATATTTAGAGTGTAAATTAGCACATAATAAAATCAGTAAATACGTGTTATTATTCGATCAGTAAGTAATGTTGTCAACATATCGCCTGTTTTCAAGAAAAGTAACAGAATATACAGTACAATAGTGTTAACGGTTGTTCTTTATGGTTTTCAAACAAGGTATATTATCGAAATGTCATTATAAATTCAATGTGTATAAAATTAAATTTTAAGAAAATATTTGGTCCAAGGATCGATGGTGATAATTTAGAGAGGAGGACGTTAAATTATGATGAGTTACTTACCTGTACTCAACATTAGAAGTATTTGACTGGTAAACCAATAAGATGAAATAATTGTGAATACCTAGAAGCAGTGGGAATGTAACGTTAAAATGAACCTGAAGTGATAGGGTGAATGAGGTGGACTAAATGGATCCATCTCAAGATGGCATACTTTTGTAAGTGCCACTATGGACTTTCGAGTTCCTAATACCATATAGAGTGAGTAATTGATTTAAATGTTGTGGCATCTATAGTTTAGCTTTCAAAAAAAAAAATGTTAGTAATGGGCATAAGGTACAGAGGATATGAAGCTCGTAAGTAGATAACTGAAGTTATTCCCATTTATTGTAAAATATTTGTGGTTGAATTTCATGGCCTAATCGTGACATAGATTTGGATCTCAATCAATAAAATGAGTGTACTGTCAAACAACAATTACTATTACACACGCAAACTGGTTTAACTTAGGCCATCCTCTAAATTGGCTAGATATTAATATTATATAGATGCTATTTTTTAGATAGTCCACAGGCTAAATATTAGCTATGCTAAATAAAAGAAGCATAGGCATTAACAAAGCTGAAAGTTACTTTATATTTGTGTTTACATTTCAAATCGATATCCTTTTCAACATATTTAAAATAAAATTAATATACTGTATGTATCGAAGCATCTGTACTGACATTGTTGTAAGTCCCATATGTATACTCCATGGGTATAAACTGCCTAAATTTTAGTAAACAAATAACTTCGTTTGGTACTTAAAATGGAAATGGCACATGATATTTTAAAGTTACACGAATATATTATTTAGAGGTGCTTTTTGTATTTTGCACATAAGGCTAGTATTGTAATTTATGACCAGAAAAAAAGAGTGTATTTAATAAAAGGATAATATAGTTTAGTTTTTCTACCCTCATTTTTAAATAATTATAAAGAGTAGTGAAAAATCAGTATTTTCTTTATTATAAAATATGTCATGTTCATAACTCAAAAACTAGACTCGTTTTTACTTTATCTCGACCATTCGGACAGAAAGTATTGTGATTTTCAAAAGAATCGAATTAAAGATTTTGATAAATGTCGACTTTTCATGACCCGCTGAAACCGTATATTTGGTTTTCACTTTACCGTCTGTTTGTATCTCGGGCTAAAGCCTAAACCATTTTAGGGATTGGGTTAAAACTTTGAATTTGTGGCTTTCATAAGATTCCTCCGAGGAATTTTGGAATTAGATATTTAACCAAAAAATTAAGGGTAGTTTACTGAATGGAAAAAAGATAAAAGTCAATTTTCTATAAATCTACTCTATATTTTTTTTTTCATACAATACTTTGAGAATGAAATTTATTGTTATGGTCTTCGGTGGACAGAGATGGTTATACAGTATTTTCACAATGTTTATGTAACAGTATACATTATTTCTTGAGGTTCGCTTGTGTAGAGTTTTTGCAACAATGTTTGTTGTTTAGTTCCATAAATCTTCCGAGATTCTTAGTAAGTGTTTCTATTTTAAGATAAAAAGAGAGAGAAATTATGTGGTGTGCACCGTATAATTTATTTCAAACTATTCTACAAGATTATCTTAGCAGACTGATTAATACATACAATTATGCATTTTATAATGAACCTATAAATATATCTTTTCGTGAAATATAACATCCTTGTATTATTTTTTAAGACATTTCCTTTTTTTTTTTACTTGATTTCTTAGCACCATGTCTTACTACCCATTCGAGTTGTACACGTTTGTACTAATTACGCTAATGAGTTATAGATGAGGAATATCGAATTAAGATGAAGTTTACAACCATTAGCATGGAGGGAGAGTGAGAAACTATTTATGAAAAACCCTTAGTATTCACGACCGTGATCGATCTACAATCACCTCATAAATGGCCGTTTAGTCTAATGAAAATGATGCCTTAGACCATGCGGCCACCAACGCGGGCCACTTTTTTTTAATTCAATAATTTTGAATCACATATTCCTCTAGTGTATGAAAAGTATAATATATATTAATAGTGTATTTTAAAATTAAAACAAACTTTATGTATTTAATCTCTTCTACTTATTTAAGTAATGAGTAGTGAAAATATATTTCACATTCAAGTATTTCAAGTGCAAAAGTGTATCAATTACACTTTTTTTTTATCGTACATGTAGTATACTGATCAAGGAGATTTTAAATATATATATAGCAAGTGTTGTTTTCAAATTATTTCCCACTCTCCATCCAAGCAAACAAGAATACATTCACGCTCAGCTATATATATATATATATAATCTTTAATATAATAGTGTAAATATTTTAAAGTCTCAAACGGATATTAATATAATCTTAAAAGATAATAAAATTAATTTCTCGATCACGTTCTCATTTTAAGCTACCAGAAGTCGCGTCCCGTGAGTTGTTACATAGGCACGCAAGGCTTGAAAATATTTTGTGGTTAAATTGTTTACTCTAATTCATATTTGAAAATTTTGAAAATGACACCTGGTTAAGTATATTGAACCCAGGATCCTTGTTGTATTAAGTTTAGGGTCTTAAATTCGATTCCCGTGTCCATGTGTCATTTTCACAATTTACGATAGTGAGGTTTGATGCGGCTATATCCGAAACTAAAGACAGTTTACACCTTCTAAGCTTCATGAAATTTGTAAGTTGTATTATTGTGTACGTGATTGATTAAATGTTCTAGTGTCGGCTACGCTTTAATAGTACAGTCCTGTTAGACCTTGGTTTCCATGTCTGTAACCCAACCCTAGCTACAAGTAATATACAACCAATAAAAACCAACGAAGAAGGTAAGTTTAAGATATTTATCGCCAACATTTACCTGAATAGTTAGAAATATTCCTATATTTACAGGTTGCAATCTACCATGCCACAACTATTCAATAGTCCGTTGTGATAGCCGCTCCCCTAATTGGAACAAATGTATGAATATATCTTCTAATGGAGGCCGGTCCTTTCAACAACAGCAATCACGAGTAACGAGAATGCCCGCACTCCGGTAGTCAAGGCCGCGACGAGTAATGGGGTCCATCTTGAATGACGGGAGTCGAGGCTGAGATTATGAACTAAACTGGAGCATCTCATTTCACAACCACGCCTGTGTATCATTATATAAAAACTATATACCACCGCTGTTGAGAACTCCGAAACTGACCCTGTAGGCGTGGAACGTTCTAAAGAGGGTAGGATGAAATAAATGAAAGTAAGGATCACTCGTTAACACTGACCAAATCACTGAACAGGTCGAGTATCTGGATTGGTTTAACTCGCTTACAACTCCCCCCTTCCTTAAACGCTTGTTTTGATATCAATCAATTTTATTTTTTGCTCGTTTGACCCATCCATTGTGGTCCATCAAGGATGATCTTGTAAAATGTGTATTTTTTATACGAGGGACTGTTCCTAGTTTGAATGGTATATAAACTTGAGAGATGGTCAACCATTTACTCACTCATTCATCTTCCGAGCTCAACGCAACAAGTAGCTTGCAATTCACAACATGTCGAAGGTAGATTTAGTATCTTAATAACTATTATATACAATAATTTAATCCATTATCTATTCACAGCTCATTAGAGATTAATTATAATAGGCCTATATTAAACTAAATTTAAAAACAAAATTGAAACTTGATAAGACTGGGGATCAAATATTATTTAAGTATATTTATAATTAAAATAATTGGTGGTTCTTATGTAATAGTCTTAAGGTATAAACAAAAGGTTCTAACATTAAATTGATTTAATTTAGATGTTAGAATCAATTATAAAATCTATTATAAAATATTTAGTTAGGTCAGATTTTTTTTTAATACAACGATACTCGCTTCGGTTTAAAGGCATCACTTTCGCAAAACTGAACTGACGATGAGAAGAGATCAAGGTTAGATTCCTGGTTGCGTGTACTTAAGGTGGTTTTGCCTAAATGGTTTCTCATTCGACCTCTACCAAATTAAAGTACATTTCCTCTAAATTCAAACCTCTTATCACCAAACATTTTAGTGTAATTTGTACATATGCATACAACCAGACCGGGTAGTAAGCTTCTGTACTAAAGTAACTATTGTTACGATGGCTATTCACTTTTTATAAAACCTAGGGAAGGACGAAAGGCGCACAAGCACAGTTATTACTTATATTACTTCATATTTAGAAAACATTAATCCCTTATGTAAATTATGTTTAGCTCACAAATTGCGGTATTCAGATTGCCCACTATAACAATCCTAATCTTAGCTAGTATTTGGATTTACATTATCTTGTTTGGATACTACATAAATTTTTATTCTGGTGAGAAAGTTTTATTTCAACATTTAAAATAATATTAAGACGCCATTTTCTAATGAGAACCCAAGAAAATTTATTAATATATTTTCACTTCTGATTAACACGTTGTTAATTGACTAATGTGCTAACATTTGTCAGTGTTAATGCTCTATATTCCATCAAAGAGGCTAGGTAGGGTTCTGCACTAGTGTACTGGAATATGTTGTCAGATAAATTTTTAAAACAATTTTATTCCAAGGGAATCTTAGTGAAGTCCTTACCACCCCCCTATCTTCTATGGGATCTTGGATAAGAAAGATTAAGTCATTAATTATATTGTGTTAGGTTAATGATTTTACCACCTAAATATAATGAGAGATATAAGTCACGCACCCTATCAATAATTTTAAATTTTACTTTAAGATTAATTCAGGAGAATTTCTTTAAAATTTAACATAATAATACTGCTTTATTGTATTATGTATAATTTGATGAGAAACTAAAACAGCAAATTATAAAAATAAATCAATTAGTTCCTAATGAAAGTGAAAAATAAAAATGGACATATTTATTTATAATAATCTTTTTACTTATATTAATTCACTCACGTAGTCGAATTTTTGAAATATGCATTTAAATAAATAAAGCGCCCCTGATAAAATTTTTTTTACGTAGTTTCTAAAGGGAAATTAAACCACACACTGATGAAAATTACAGTGGAGAAAAAATGTTAATTCATAAATAGCCCAGAAAAGGATATATAGTTAAAACAAATTATTTAAAATAAAATCTGTCAAAATAAAATAAAACTGTTTTGGAAATTTATCTGAGATTAAATATTTATATTGTAAGTTATTAAAGCTTCAAGTTAAACTTTATGAGATTAGTTTACCTCACAGAACACCATAGTTAAAAACTAACAAGTCATTATATGACCAACGATATGAATAAACGGTTCAAAACGAACATCAGTGTGTCATCGTGTTTCCTCCAGATGCTGTTGATTCTCTCTCTGGCTGCTGCCGCTGTCCTGGCCGAGCCTCCAGTCAACTCCTATCTTCCTCCAGGACAAGGACGCTCTCAGCCATCGTCACAGTACGGAGCTCCTCCTCTTCCAGCAGGTTCAACTCAGGCTCTGCCCTTTCAACCAGAAACGGAGCCACCTCCGGGCGATTTGGTGGTGGAAACAGCGCTTCTAGTCGATTCAACAGCGTCGACACTCTGTCCACAAGCTACGGAGCACCTTCGATGAGCTCTAGCCGTCTTGGTGGCTCTAGCTCCATCTCTACCAGTACGGTGCTCCTTCGGGTGCTTCAAGCCGATTCAACGCTCCTTCTACTCAGTACGGTGCTCCTTCGGGTGCTTCAAGCCGATTCAACGCTCCTTCTACTCAGTACGGTGCTCCTTCAGGTGCTTCGAGCCGATTCAACGCTCCTTCTACTCAGTACGGTGCTCCTTCGGGTGCTTCAAGCCGATTCAACGCTCCTTCTACTCAGTACGGTGCTCCTTCGGGGGCTTCAAGCCGATTCAACGCTCCTTCTACTCAGTACGGTGCGCCTTCGGGGCTTCAAGCCGATTCAACGCTCCTTCTACTCAGTACGGTGCTCCTTCAGGTGCTTCAAGCCAATTCAACGATCTCTCGAACACTTACGGTGCACCTTCAGCATTCTCCAGGAACGCACCTTCTGCTGAGTACGGTGTCCCTAATGCCGGATACAGGAGAGCTCAAGAAGACTCTCTAGCCGTGAGTATTATTGTCTCACTCTTAATTTCTCAATATTAATTTTTCAATACACTTGTATTTAGTGGAAATGCATTTGATATAATAGTAGACGTATATTTTCCTATTATTAAGAATAGCAGTCGGAATTATAATTCGATATTGGTACCTTTGACATTATGACCGTAGTATTATAAGACTATTACTTATTTTATCCTTCCTTGTAAAGGACCATCGTCAAACACAATTTAATGCAAGTGTTTAAATTGTGTTTTAAATTTTGAAGGCAAGTAAACCCTTTTCAAGCAAACTTTTTTCACACTTACAAAGAAAACAATTAACTTGACCTTGTTTTATTTTCAGGAGCCTGCTAACTACGAATTCAATTATGAGGTGCAGGACTCCGAGAGCGGCGCCGAGTTTGGTCACGAGGAGACCCGTCAGGATGAGAGCGCTCAGGGCTCATACCGCGTCCTGCTGCCTGACGGCCGCCTGCAGATTGTAGAGTACCGGGCTGACGAGGAAGGTTACAAGCCTGAGATCAGATACGAGGAGACGGCGTACTCTAGGGACAGTCAGGGACCATATCCCGCTTCCAGGGCCGGACAGGGGCCTTACTAAGTCTCAGGCTACCTCATCATACGATGCCCACCTTAGTTTGAGTTTATTTAAATGTATTCAAACTTAAGATGTCATTTGTACACCTTTGAAAGATTTGAATTAGTGATTTATTGTTTAGGATGTGTTTTATAAATATATATAATATAATATTTTTATGTATATTAATTTGACATAGTAATAAAGCATACATATTTTATATGAAATACAATTAATTATTTTATTTGTCCCCCTCTTTTGTTTCTCACACCCTGTGCGGCAAAAATCGCCCACAGGGTAAAGTTTATTTTATTTTCCCTCCAGGGCTACGTATGAAATATCTGCGTAGCCCTGGCGGAGTACTAATGTTTTTCTCTGACCGACCCCGGCGGCTCACCCGACCGGGGCCAATCCTCCTCCGCTACTCATCTCCTATTCCTGTGTTTCTCTTTCTCCCTCCTTTGTTTCTGCCTCCGCTCCCTCTCTTTCCTGTGTACTTCATGTATTTATTTTACGGTCCTGGCGACCCCACATGAGCTATGGGGTGGGTTTTTTGTATAATTTTCCCACCCCCAACCAATTGATAGCAAATTTCAGCCCGCCAGGGCGCCATTGTTTTTTCACGTTGAGTTTTGTGTTGTACGTCTATGTCGTGTCCGTTTTCGAGAGCCCTTCGGGGCTGGTGTTAACTGTCTGTCCTCTATGTTTCACGTGTTTTATTAATGTATATATCATATTTATGTGTTACAAAAATAAAATAACTCTTACAAACAAACAAACAACAAACAAACAATTAATTATTTAATCAATATTTATTCTAACACAACTTTTGTTTATTTAAATGAGCTTTTCACTGACTCATTAGCTATGCTAAAATTGTTACTAATTATTTCAATTTGATGTAAGTAATTTGGTCATGCTTGTTTGTATATATTACCTGTATATGTGCCATGAATAAAAATATTTTTGTACAAATATATATTTTATATTTATTAGTATAACATACACCATCATAATTGATAATTATATAAATATTTGGTCTAATACTTATAAAGATTGAATACCTACAAACTCAAATGGATCTTTTGTATCCAAAAAGAATGTTATTAAAAATAAAATGTACAACACATTCGTACAAACTTACCTAGGTAGTGTATAGTAATTGTTTTGAATATAAATTCAAAATCTATTGTTAATTTAATTCGAATATTATTTATAATAAATTAAAGGTATTAGCTTGTTTATTAAGTAAAATTGAACTATTATTAAAGGATTGTGATTTAAATAAATAACAAACATCAATAAAAAATACCCTATAGTTTAGTGTTAAATCAAAGTTTAAAAAATTGCTTGAGGTATTACCCATCTCACCTAACGAATAACTTCTAGCTTACCTAGTTAATATATTTTGTACTAGACGTCTTAATAACCCGTCTCATCCCACGGATAACACCTAGCTCACGTAGGTAATACAGCTCGAAGCAGAAGTATTGATATCCACTCCCATTCCTCGGGTAACACTTAACTTAGGTAACCTAGGGCTTATTAATAGCCCCTCTCATTCCATGGATAACACCTAACTTAGGTAGGTAATACAGTTTTTACCAGACGTCTTAACAACCCATTTCACCCCACTAATAACACCTATATTATGTAGGTCATACAGTTCGTACCAGGCGTCTATGTATCCCGTCTAATTCCAAGGATAGCACCTGGCCTAGGTAGGTAATACACTTTTTACCACACGTCTTGATAACCTATTTCATCCCACGGATAATACCTAGCTTATGTAGGCAATACAGCTCAAATTAGACGCTATTATAGTACATTCAGCCCTAATCGATAAAACCTGCTTATGTAGGTAATGCGGCTAGTACCGTACGTCATAATAGCATGTCTCATCCCACGAATAATACTTAGCTAGGTAGTATAAATAATACAGCTCTAACTAGACATACACTCGCAGGGTAGTTTTTCTGAACATTGTAACTAAGGTTAGTGAAACCATTCTACCCTAAAATATAAAACAAAATTGAAATTATTTTTAAAAGAACAACTATTTCAGTAATCCAAAATTTGTTTTTGTAATAATTAAGAACACAGAAAATTGCATTTCGATGCGATTTATGATTATAGAGTGATCGTGAATCTAATATACTGATTAATCGGCCGTAAATAGGCTATTATGGATAAAAAAACTACAGGTTTCAGTTAAGCCAAGTATTCACATAATCTTAAAGAAAATTCAATACTCATCAATTTTTCCTCTACTGTTTATTTCACAAAAATAAATTGTTCTTCTTTTACGTTGAATATTCACCAACAAATTATTCTGCCTTTTATTTTATGTTTAAAGTATTATTCTATGAGGAACCTAGTTTCACAATGATGACTTGTGTGTAAGTTTGGGCGTGCTTTACAGAAAGCTATATAGTGATATTTTTTATCAAGGGTTTTTCTTACCCTCATTTTTGGAGCAGCCTAGGAAGCTCTTTAAGTAAAACAACCCTTAGCAAAACCAGCTGGTATTTGAACTACAACCACCCAGTCACCTATAAACTAGACAAAATGAGTCCGACATAAAACCCACATGCTCGCTATTGTTGATGATGAACATTGTTAAACTATATTAACAATATTTTGTTTTAGTACCCTATACGTTATGATTATAATTTAAAATAATCCACTTGTAAACTGCCACTGACCACACAAGCAAAGGTGTCTAGTTGATATGGATTAACTCATAGCAGTCTTCCCATGGTTTAAAATGTCAGGCTCAAATACATTATGCTTAGGGGGTCCATGTTCGAATATCGGAAAGGTGGATTAGAATTGGTTCCCTACATGTTAATTATCACTGTGATTTCCCCATATTTTGTAAACGCTGATGTAGGTGAGGTGAGTTGTTACTACTGCCCTTACGTTAATAAATTAATAATCACTATTGAAGTGTATTAATTGAAAAAATACTATTATGTAAAATTTTAAATTTACACAAATAGATAAAATTGTAATATGGTAAAATATATCGATGTAAAAAAATATTTTTAAATATATGTTTTTTTTTAAAACATTCTTTGATATTAACAAGTTTTTGTGTAGCACAAGCTGAAAATTGTTTATCGGTAGAATACGCGATCATAAAACCTACTAAATTATTTTATTCGAATTTATACAAGTTCTATATTGTTTAAAAAAATACTTCCCACGACGTTGGGTGAAACATGGAGCCATGCTTTCAAAACCATCAAACACGAATGGAAATATGAAAGCTTAACTAACTACTTTCTCCTGGTAGATTTGAAAAAAAAAAAATGAAATCTGGCCAAGGGAATAAAATCTGTGGCCAGATATTTTTTTTAAATTTACGAACATAACTACTTTCAGAACTAGTCTGGAATTTATATTTGAATATAAGGATGGGTCCCTCTAGAATTGAGTAAAATTTAGAAGAGAAAATGGGATAGCTAAATTTGATTACTTGTTGATTATACTATAGGTAAAAGCTTAAAACAATAATTGATATAGAGACGAAAACTTTAATTACAATAATATACTTTTATTTTAAAATAATTATAAATAATTAATAATCTACAATGTATATACATTAATATTCATATCAAGATGTAAAACGCAGCGTTTTTTTAATTTGTACCATCACTTTTATCAGGGTGTGCTTATAACGAGGTAATTGCTGGCCCTTTAGTAAGGTCCCTGACTGTCCCTAGAGTACGCCGTCTCCTCGTATCTGATCTCAGGCTTGTAACCTTCCTCGTCAGCCTGGTACTCTACAATCTGCAGACGGCCGTCGGGCAGCAGGACTCGGTACGAGCCTTGTTCGCTCTCATCTCGACGCGTCTCCTCGTGACCGAACTCCACACCACTCTCAGTATCCTGCACCTCATAGTTGAACTCGTAGTTGGCGGGTTCCTGGAACAAAATAAGAGTTACATTGATTAGTTTTCCTGTTAAAACAGAAAAAAATTTAAATCCTATATTAAGTGCCATTTCTAAATGAATTCTTAGTATATCCTGGAAGGTTGTCTTAAGAGAGGTTTACTAAAAAAAATGTATTTTCACGTGGTTTTATAGGAGGATTATTAGAAATTTAATATTACAATACTTCTCCTCCCCAAGCCTTTCATATTACTTTTATCATAATCTCTCTGTTTATAGATATATCTATTTTTACCATACTCCACATCTTACTACCCATCCGGCCTTTCATTTACTTACATTAATAAGGTATAGTCACTGTAGTTCAAAAAATACAGGTTGAATATTTAAACTAAAATATATCAGGTACTCACTGACAAAGGGTCTTGCTGGGCCCTGTACCCTCCAACTGGGACCCTATATTGGAAGGCAGGTGCACCAAAAGCCCTTGAGAGGTCTGAAGGAATACCATAGGTGTTGGAGAGGGCGTTGAATCCGTTAGAAGCTAAGGAAGGTGCACCGTATTGAGTTGAAGGGGCGGCAAATCTGTTAGAGGCAGCCGGAGCGCTATACTGTGAAGAGGGGGCGTTAAATCCGTTTGAGAAAGCGTCGTACTCGTTAGAAGGAGAGCTATATTCGGTAGAAAGAGTGTTGAAGGAGCTGGTATCAATGAGGCCACCAACTTGGATCGAAGGTGCGACAATTCGACTAGAGGCGGATGATGGAGCGCTGTAACGGGTTGAGAGATTGTTGAACCTCCTGGAAGTGAGGGAAGGTGTGGAGTATCGGCCGGAAAGACCACTGTTGAACCTTCCAAAGGAAGAAGGAGCTCCGTATCTGGTGAAAGGGGCGTTGTAACTTCCGGAAATGGAGGAGTGGGCTATTGTGACCCCAGTGTTTGACGGGGGGAGGTACTCCTTTCCAACTGGATCCTCAGCGACAACAGCCACGATAGCGGCTGCTGCCAGCACAAGTATCACCTAAAAATTATTTTAAAAATTAGAGTCTACCAACACTTACGTCTAGCAAAATCCGAACTAAATAAACCTTACATTAATTGTGCTATATAAGTAATGACCTATGTCTACAACCAATTGATTATCATTTAATTTAAACATAACTATGTTATTAAAATAGGTTTTAGCTATTTTTAAAAGAATAAAAAATATAGGTGAACGTCGGCATGAATTCCACTAAAACCTATAGGGTTTTCACTATATTTCTAGAAAATAGGCCCTTTGATACATTTTACGATAATTGAACTAACTCTTTTAATAAAATTAACTATCCCGCCAACATTAATTATTATTGTATTATATGCACATTTTATTAATAGCCCAACCCAAGTTTTAATACCCAAAATAAAATAAAACTTCATAAACTTTAAATCTACCATGATTGTATTATCTATTTTATTAAATTAATAAGTTAATAAGACCAAAATATCATAGTACGTAATTTGATACAAATGTTACAATTCTACAAGCGTAAGAACTTCTCAAAATACTTTAATTACTCTCAATTATATTAAGAGGGTTTTTGAGATGCATACCTTAACCATCTCGGACAATAGAGACCTGTTTTAACTACTAAACCGAATGAAACCAATAGTCGGAATGATCGAACCTGAAACGATTACCGAGTATTTATACATCGGTACATTGCATCACCCGAAAACCACCAATTTAATTAAAACAAAAGAAACAAAATGATCTATGCTAAAAGGCCTCCATTCAATGATTGGTATCGGTCTCCACTTAATTACACAGATTGGCGCGAACAAGATATTCTCCTTGTTTTAGAAACTAGAACATATTTTACACATGTTCAGGCTGTACTTATCAATATTTCGTAATGTTGCTGGACTAGTTTAGTGCTGGAGAGCAGTCATCACGTTCTCTTGGATGAGAGAGCATCATCTGGGAGGGGCTGGAAGCTCATTTCACCCACAGAAGGCAATGTTCATGTCCACTTACCTGATTTAGGTAATATTTTTTTATCTAAATGCTTTAAACAAGTATGTGACCGTTAAAAAAAACTGCCTGTCTCACTTTCACTATTTTTTTTTAATCATTTTACTAGCAATCTAGACTCATAAATTTACACTAACTGGCTATAAATGAGTAAGGTATAATTTAAAATAAAATCACACCGATTTGTGAATAGATAGGCTAAACTGAAAAACAATCTACAAAAACCAACCTAGTGAAGGGTGACCTGGTGGTCTAGGGGTAAGCTGTCGGACCTCTGTCCGTGGTTCAATCCTAGGTCCCGGCACAGATTTATCGGATTACCAAACCCTTCCCTCACCTCTGACAAGACGTGTATTAATCACAACTTGTGAATGTGAGGAATGCCAGTCCTCCACCGTGGTTCGGATCCCACGTTAAACTGTAGGTCCTCCATTTCATCTCACAATCACCATACCATTGCACATTAGCGTAAGTACGTAGTAAGACGCGGTGCTAATAATAACAACCTAGTGTACCGATCCGATTCGAATTTCAAGCTCCTTGTTAAGGGCAAACGGACTATATAAGTTTACACCCTTGTCCACGTGCTCACTGAAGCAGGTTTTCCACGTATTTGAAATCTATTTTTAAGTTGGTATTGACGAGGAATTTTGACATACCTGTGACTTTGATAAAAAAATGTTGTTAGCTCTTGTTGAATTTTTAAATAATATTCTTTAGTTTGTTTGACATCATTGTCCACTATAAACTTGACATATCTTTATATTTGATTAAAGATATGTATAATCTTCTCTCTTCCTCTCCAAGTTAAATTCAACCCTCTTGGGTAAAACGTTTATAGTTCAAAGTTTTAATAACTTGCAGCACAGTGTCCCTTTTTGTCTCTTTATTGGGAACTTAAACATTCCAGCTTTATTATCATTTTAAAAACCGACGCCAAAAGAAGACCAAAACTATAAAACCTATCGTCCACTTCAATTCTTAAAAAAAAAAACAATAAACAAACCAAAAAACAAAACATCTTTCTAAATACACACCAAAGAGGTGATACAATTTAGAGCTAGGAATATTGCTAGAATAGTGACGTATGGATGAGAGCTGTAGCAAAAGGAAATGGCAAAGTGAAATACTTTAATGAATCGTAAGACCAAACTATATGTATATTATATATAAAATAAATGATAAATATTATGATAGAATTTTATCATAATATTTATCATTTATTAGTATTACTTGTAGCTAAAAAAAGATGATTTCTTACCTTACATGACGAAAAGAAATTTAGGGTGTTCGAAAACAAGGTGCCTAGGAATATAAGTGGTCCTAAAAGGGGTGAAGATACTGAGGAGTGGAAGAGGTTACGTGTTGATGAATTACATAACCTGTATTCATCACAAGACATTGGTAAGGTGGGCAGGAAATGCAGAGCAAATGGAATAATCTAGACCCGTGTTCAGGGTATTGACTGATAACCCTAATGGGAAGAGAACATTGGGAAGACCTAGACGCAGATGCTTAGAATGTACCTGAAAGAGTTGAGATGGACTGAATGAAACTAGCTCAAGGTAGTGATAGGTAGAATACGTAAGTGCCGCAAAGAACTTAAAGTTCTTATTTCCATAAGTAAACAAATAATTATGTGAACCCTTATCTTAATTTTAATAGACGAAATCTAAATGAATAACCACTGTAAAAAAAGTTTAATCCACACATGTTGGAGTGTGGACAATGGTTTCACTTTCATATTGTTTTAATTGCCCAGTGATGGAGAGGTTTTATTTATAACCCCAGCCTTGTATACCTAAATATGTTTTACTTAAAAGTTTTCGTCCTCTCTCTTCCCACAAACACAAATGCACTGCCATTAGAATTCCTAATTTCCAATACGCCAGATCATTAGCGTAAATATGCGTAGCAAGGATAGGGAAGTGTGGAGAAAGTTGGTAGGATTGGATTAGGTATGGAGATTTTTTATCTGTGTGCACAGGTTATTGCCTACCACGTAAGGGAACGGCGTGATTAGGTATGTATGTGTGCGTGGCTCTCTCCATAAAATGAGTTTTTTGGTATTTTAACCGTAATAAAAATTGGAAAAAAGGTTTAGTTAAAACCTTTATTTGTATACTAATTTTAATTTATATATAAAAAATATACACATCTACATTATTAATCATATCACAGTATAAAACACTGTGTATGCTTATGGCTATTTACAATCTCTTGGTTGAAGGTGCACATTTAACAAGTTAAATTCTGGCGCCTTAATAAGGTCCTTGTCCGGCCCTGGAAGCGGATAGGGTCCCTGACTGTCTCTAGAGTACGCAGTCTCCTCGTATCTGATCTCAGGCTTGTAACCTTCCTCATCAGCCCGATATTCGACGATCTGCAGACGGCCGTCAGGCAGCAAGACGCGGTATGAGCCCTGAGCGCTCTCATCTCGACGCGTCTCCTCGTGACCGAATTCGACGCCGCTCTCGGAGTCCTGCACCTCGTAGTTGAACTCGTAGTTGGCGGGTTCCTGAAATTAAATAAGTACTTAGTTTAGTTGTATTCAGTGTTAAAACATAAAAACTGTTAAATCGTTAATTGACATAGCATATAGAATTATTCTTTGACAGGTTGAATCTTGAGTGTTTTTTTAAAATGAGTTTCCATCTTCTTTTTTAAAAGTGGAAATTTATTTTTGAAATTCTATCTATCTTAGATCAAGAGCCAATTTCATAGTCATATTGAGTACGCTTCAAGTGTAGCACTACACTAAATGCAAGACAACGCCTACCTAAACGAGAATGGAATGGACCAGTTTCATATGAGATAATGGCTCATTATATTAGAGTTTGGGTAGGTGTCGTAATTTATTAATTGTGGTGCCACACTTGAAGTTTACTCAATCTTACTATGAAACTGGCCCTAAGTGTCTAAGAAAAATATTTGTTTTAAGTTATATTTTTAAGTTAATCTATTTCCTGTCTTACTGGCCTTCTGAGGCTTCCCACGTATTTATACATTCAACGGTATTACCCTGCCTTCACCCCCCCCCCCCTCCAAAGAAAAAACAGACAAAAGAAGAAAAGTTCCCTTGTGCTTGTGTTATCAGTGTGCGTTTAGCGTATAAAATAAAAGGTACTCACAGACAAAGGGTCTTGTTGGGCCCTGTACCCTCCAAATGGGGCACCATATTGTGTAGAAGGTCCACCCAGGCCCCTGGAGAAGGCTGAAGGTGCACCATAAGTGTTGGATAGAGCGTTGAATCGGCTAGAAGCTACAGAAGTGCACCGTATTGAGTTGAAGGGGCGGAAATCGGTTAGAGGCGGCGGGGGCACCGTACTGAGAAGAGGGAGCGTTGAATCCGTTGGAGAAAGAGTCGTATTCGTTAGAAGGAACGCCATATTCAGTTGAAGGAGCGTTGAAACGGCTGGTAGTAATGGGGGCTCTGTATTGGTTTGAAGGGATATCAAATCGGCTAGGGGCAGCCGATGGAGCACCATATTGGTTGGACGGGACACCAAATCGGCTAGCGGCGGCTGATGGGGCACTGTAACGGCTTGAGAGACCGTTGATTCTCCTGGAAGCGAGGGAAGGTGTGGAGTATCGGCCGGAAAGACCTCCGTTGGACCTTCCAAAGGAAGAAGGAGCTCCGTATCTGGTGGAAGGAGCGTTGTAACGTCCAGAGAGGGAGGAACGGCCTATTGCGACCCCGGTGTTTGACGGGGGTAGGTACTCCCTTCCAATTGGAGCCTCGGCGACCACAGCCACGATAGCGGCTGCTGCCAGTACAAGAATCACCTAAACAAAGGTTTAAAAAATAAAATATGTCACCTAAACTTACATCTTGTAAAGTCAGAAATTAGTAAAAAACCTTTCATAACTGTGTATGTGATTGGATGTGTCTATCACAAGTTAACAAAACTCTTGTTTTAATATATATTCGGTATTAAATATTTTCCTTTTTAAAATAATAATTATATTATTATAATTACAGCTGTATAGTGTTGCATGAATTCCACCAGGACCATTATGTGTTTATTTTCTTATAAAAAACTTGTAGGTTATATTATATTTAAATTATATAACCTTAACTAATACCGCGTGCTAAAATCACTAATAAAAAACCCATTGCAGCTCATAAGTGTTCAAAAACACCATGATTATATTATTTAAATAAAAATAAAATTAAACCTTTTTTAAAAAACAAATCTAATATAAGTATTACAATAGAGGTGTAAAGTATTTTAAGCTGATTATAATTAATTGTTGTTGTTCATAGAGCTTATTAATTGATTAATTTATTTCGATATAAACTATTTTGAGTAACGTACCTTAACCATTTCGTACAATCCAGACTTGTTTTAACTACTGACCGAATGAAACCAGTAGTCGGAATGATAGAACCTGAAACAAGTAGCGAGTATTTATACATAACGGTGCATCATCCAAGAAAAAGAAAAAGCCCGCAAGAATATCCTTGCATAAAAAACCTCCACGCAATGATTGGCATTGAGCCCTACCCCACTTAATTACACAGTTCATCGCAAACGAGATGTTCTTCTTGTTTTAGGAACTAGACCATCATTTGCCCACGTCCAAGCTGCATTTATCAATGTTTCGTAATGTTGCTGGACTTGTTTCGTGCTACAAGGTGGTATTCACGATCTTTTGGTTGAGAGAAACGCAAGAGAAATGTACTTAGAACGGGCTGGGAGCAAATAGATAAATCAACGATTCAGCCCCAGAAGGCAATTTTCAGGTACACTTGTCTGAATTGACAATTTTATTTATTTTTCTTGGCACCGCCTCTTACTACCTGTTCGGTTTCTATGCTTATATACTAATTACACTAATTGGTTATGGATGAGTACGTTTGAATTGAGAGGAAGTGTACCCACATTTGCGTGAAGAGAGAGATTGGGAAACCCTTTAGAAAAAACCACCATCAGTATCTCCAACCGGGATCAAACCCGTGTCGCCCCTTCTTCGGCAGACTAATCTATTGCAAGAGTGATGCCTTAGACTAAGGATTGATAACCTATGGCCTTGAGGCCACATGTGGCCTTTTGAGTTTTCTCATTGAGGTATTTTCGAATATTCCGTCAGCTATGTATCTTCATCGTTTATAAAATACACATTCTAAAGCTAATATTGTATTACTTCAATATAATAAATGAAGTGTTTTACTAACTGTTGAAATTTTTAGTTTATAGAAATTTTTTCTTGCGTGATTTTCTCTTAGACTTTATAATATTATTGCATGCTGATACATATACTCTTACAGTTTACATCTACAGTATAATTTAAAAATGGACCTAAATGCAAAGAGAACAACTCGAGAAAAATCGAAAAAAATTCTGTTAAATTAGTCTACATATGAATTTCAATTCCAAAATATTTTTTTACGCTTATATGTTATTCTTTAAAAAAGTGTGTAGCAAGAATTCGTTATTCACCATGAAAATTTTACAGTACTATTTTAACAAATGTATCAATTATAATATATAGAAAGTGATTCAATGATTTCAAATCATTATAGTTCACGAGTTATCGGTCTAAGGGTAAAATGTCAGACTTCTGAGTTAGGAGTCCGGGGTTCAAATCCCGGTACCAACACAGCTTTATCTGATTACTAAACCCTTCCTTCTCCTCTGGCAAATTTGTGCTTTCACGCTTTGTGAATATGTGGAGTTCCAGGTCCCCACCTGGACTCGAAACCCACGTTAAAGTGTAGGTCCCCCCCACACCCCCCCTCTGCTTAGCACCATCCTAAATCTAAAAATAATACGCAGGGATATATCTCTATCAAAGTAAAACTACAAAAACCTTCTATGGGTCTGAAACGTGATCTTTTATCTTACACGACAAGAAAAATTTAGGATGTTTGAAAGCATGGTGCTTGGGGATCTATTTGGTATAAAAAGGAATAAGAAAACTTAGGGGTGGAAAAGCTCACATATTTGTGAGTTACATACCCTGTATTCATCATAAGACATTGTTAGGATAGTCAAGTCTCGTAGATTACGGTGGGCAGGACATCCGGTTCGAATAGGAAATTCTATAACCTTGTTCAGAGTATTGACTAACAAACCCAATAGAAAGAGATCATTGGGGAGAGCAAGATGTAGATTGGAGGATAACATTAGAGTTGACCTGAAAGAGATAGGTGGAAATGAGGAGTACTGGAGATAGGGATGGGTTTGTAAATGGGACAATTAACTTTCAAGTTACAAGTGCCATAATCGAAGAAGGAAAGAATCCTAACTCTTATTTTGACGTTATTAAGATACTTAGTTTATATATAATGGACTCATAAACACAAGCAACAAGTGTTTAAATTACTATGCGGTGTTATACTGATTTTATCTTCAAATCAACATGCTATTGAAAGTGAGTGAACTATACCTGACTTATCGCTATAACGCTTTATATTATCGTGACCAAAATTAAATTGAACAACCATAAATTTCAACTCAATCACATTAATAATACTATGTTATATTTGGTTAGTTTGTTAACAAAGAAACTAATATTATGTTATCGTATTAAAGATAGCTAGAGTGAACTATATACGCATTGTTTGTTCATTAATTATTTTTTAATAGTTAATAATTTAGTTTAAAATACTTGCATGAATATTTATTTACAAAGTTACAACCATATTTGAAAATAATTACTAAAAATCTAGTCTTAAAAGAAACATGGTGTTTAATTTAGTTCTCTTTATTTACCGTGCATCACTACATGTTCAGGATTTACGCATATCTGATAGTCACTCTAATGGGGTGGGGATGAGGAAGTAAATATTTTGGGGGTAATATACGCGCATTTGCGTGGAAGGAGAGTGTGAAACAATTTAGGAAAAACCTAAATGTATAAGCTCTTTCACACTTGCTCGTAGTATATCAGTATACAAAGACACTGAAAATCACTGCAATTTCTGAACCTCCCTAGTAAATTTGCTTTCTACCAGATGGTGCGGATAGTAATAACCAACTGAGGGACTGAGTGCACGCCCTGCTCTGGATGGATGGGAACCGCATCAAGCCCAACTTTTGGTTAAAGACTCGTCGATCAATCAAACTGGCCAGACACGCTCCAGTTAAATCCCAAGGATTAATCAAACGAAACTCGATCATTTGTGGGAAAGTCGAGCCACGTTTTAAACTTGACAAGGGATCAGAGCCGATGGATCTACTCCATATAAAGGTTGTAAGATTATACTTGCCATCGAACGAATAAAGTCGTATGTTTAAGTTTTTTGTTTTTTGTTTTTAAAAAAAAGCTATCAGACGAGGAAAACCTTTGTAAAATAATTTTTTAAGATAATAAGTATCTTATCCCAAAAAAACCTATTTTTCTTCTTTTATAACAAAGCTGATAGTGGCATCTTTTTAAATATGTATGAGACTAGGAATAGCTTACAACGTATGTGGCGATAGCCAAGACAAATTGAACTCACCATCGATAAACATTTGATAGCTCCATGAACCCACTTTGGTTGGCCAATTAACATAAGGAATCACTTTCGGTGTATGTATATATTTAATATATATATATATAATAATATAATTATAAATCCTTAGCGTGTGATACTAGTGTTTGTTGACTAGAAATTTCCAGTCTTCTACTGACAGCGGCAGATATGTGAGCATCTTCTACATCCCAATGGGATGATGTGATAATAATTATGGTGATTATGTGGTGACAGTAGAAGTTATAAACCTAGCATAAACCTAATTGAACAAGTCATCGCAGCCATAGGAAACATTCCCGGTTCGATGAAAGAAAATACCTGTAGCATACAGGGAATTGAACCCAATACCTCTAAGGAATGCTGACCCTTAGATCAAGAGGCTTTATGATGGACTGCTAGGGACAGGGGAAAAGGAGACCTAATACCAGAAGGGTAAGTTGTTGGTGAGATTTTTTAAATTGTTTGCCACTATAGTTCCACGCCAATATGCGTGCACTTCCTTTTAAGTTCAACCTTCCTCATGCATAATACATTAGCATAAGTTGTACATATGCGTATAGCCCGAACGGTGAGTAACACACGGTGCTAAAAAATATCAAATCGAATAGCTGCAAAGGATTAAAATTGAGCGTGTATTACCAGCTTTTACTCACCTTAGTGACGTAGTTAGCTAACGCGATGGTTTCGTGTTGAGCTTGACTGCCGAAGACGAGGGAGGATATTGAGGTTCGAATCTCGCTCTGGTGAACTGGGGGTGTTTTTTCCCTAAATGGTTTTCCACTCTCCTTCCACACAAATGCGGGTTCACTTCCTTATATTCTACCTACCCAATCCCCAGCCCATTAGTCTAATTAGTACTTAAGCTTATAGCCCAAACGGATAGTAAGGCGCGGTGATAAGTATTATTGACAGCTTTACTCATCTAATTGTTAATTTTGATTCTCTCTCCCTCTCTCTCCCTTACTAAACCCAATATCCCCTGAGGGAA
Organism: Timema cristinae; assembly: GCA_039000515.1. Classification (NCBI taxonomy): domain Eukaryota; kingdom Metazoa; phylum Arthropoda; class Insecta; order Phasmatodea; family Timematidae; genus Timema; species Timema cristinae. The sequence goes on along the minus strand of JBCFYV010011172.1, from coordinate 38,588,461 downwards.
CTGCAGGTCTATTGGAGAAAAGCTTTATCTTCGATCTCTCTCTCCTCTCAGTTAACGGTTGCCAAATCTCCTCGCTCTCAGTTATGTCTGAAGGTAACCTCAACTAACCAGCGTTGCGAAAATTGTATTTTATTTGAGAGGAGATTAACCACACTTAAACAAGAAGATGACAAAGCTGTTTCCTAATAGTGAGCACGCAGTTCCCTCAGCGATGATATCCAGTGTAATCATCACACCCAAAAATTCAACCAGTTTAGATCACCCTACTTCCTAGCAGTTATTCGTAAGGAGCCATCCTTAAATTGTATAGGAGGTTTGGGGTAGGAGGGTTTCATTATTATCTTAGTTTTATTACAAGGAGAGGGCGGCAAAAAATCCACTTAACTACCGTAAGGTTTTTTTTTTCAAAGCTTTTGGAGAGACTATATTAAAAGAAGATTTTTGTCCAAAATAATTATTTTATTTTATTTTATTTTATTATCAATCCTTAATTATGTATACAAATAGTTAAACGGTTAAAAATACCTAATTCACCCAATCATAAAAAATAGCGTAAAATAGAGGGATCAAGAGGAAGGGGACTGAAAATATTACGATCCTTTATGTGGGGGGAGGAAGGGGGTTGAATTTTTTTTAATCCTTAAATAACCACTTCTTTACATAACAACAAGGATTAAATTTGGTTTATGGAATCTTTAACGTATCCAGCGAAGTTTTTAAATTTAAACTGATCTAAATAAAATTAATCTTACCTCCCCTTCCCACGTGCAAGGAGATGACCTAATTTCAACACAAAAGGGAATAAAACAAGTGTTTATAAGAGGTTTTTGGCTGAAGCTCAATGACTCAATACTCTCACACTATCGATACCTTGAAGATGTTTAACACTACAAATAAAAATGTTTTAAATTTAACTTGAAATAATATATGTCATGATATTCACCAGCTCTAACACATTATCTATCTCAGTTGCTAACGCATCCACCTTTTGAACTAAGGGTCCCGGGTTTGATTGCCAGTATGGCAGAAAAAATGTATTATTAGTGAAACACAGTGATGAATTAATGATTGATGGTTGATGTGTATGTTATATGATTAAGTTAAGTCACGGGCTGATATAATAAGTAGGCTCATAAAGATCATGTTGTATACCTATCTCAGATATTTAAGAACATAGTTTAACCAGGGCTGTGTTTTTGGTGGCACTGAGTAGAAGAAGGTCGCGCAAGTTGATCCTATTTTTATTCGTTTTATTATTATGTCAACATATAGTCGATACTGATTTAGTATAAGGGAGAGAATGAGTAAACTACAGCCCGCGGGCCAAATAAGGCCTGCCGGTGAGTTAAATCTACCGGTGGGATAAATAATTTCAATGTGTTGCGCTGTGAAGGCTTTTTTTTTAAAAAAAAAACACAACAAAACTGGATTTTTACAAAACCGTGACAAAATCAACATTTACAAACTTAGTAAATCAACCAAGAAATACATGATATTGTTTGCTTCCTCATATTCATGTGAACAATTTTTTTCGACCATGAAACTTAGAAAAAGTAATATTAGAAACTGACTTACTGATGAGAATGTCGTCTCTCTTGAAAATCACTTCCTCACAGTTTAATACAGATTATGAGAAGATGCTGGAAGCTCATTAACAGTTTCACTTAGTCCACACCCTATCATATAAATCGTCTGAACTAATTTAAAAACATAATAAGCCACTCTGCATTTTCAATACATTTAAACTAGTTCGTCTCACTCCTTATGTGTGTCTATAATTATTTTTAACGAATAATTTTGAAGAAAAGTTAATGAATAAAAACCTTTGGCCCACTAGTTATTTTTTTCATAAGCCCACCTGTAATTAATTTTGCACATCCCTAGTATAAGGGATGAGGATGAGAAAATATTTAGAGTAAAAACAAACCCAGTATCATGTAAAGTAGATAGATAGGCCTACACCGTAGTGATTATTATATATAACAAGTAAAAAATAAACAACCCACTTAACCTAAATGTGTTGTTGTTTTCCTGACCACGTAGATATTCTGACCACCAGTGCAGGTGACATAAAACAAACACTCTTCTTTAAACAAATGAGTTAAGATGATCTAACCACTTCGATGGCCACATGATCTAAGGCGTCACTCTGGTGTTAGACTTAACTGCCAGTGACAGGGAAATAGGGGTTCAAATTCCGGTCAGTGTACTGAGGGTGGTTTTTCCAAAATGGTTATTCACTCTCCCTCCACTCAAATACCGATACAATTCCTTCAAATTTAACCGTCCTCATCCTTAACTCACTAGCGTAACTAGTTATATGTGTATAAACCGAATTGGTAGTAAGATGCGATGATTAAAGGTGTGATCCTGACCATCCTTTTGGTCTAGTAGTCAGCGTCCCCGGCCTGGGTTCGATTCCATGTGATGCCATAGGTATATTTCCCGAAAGGGTAACTATTCAATTACCATGATCGATTTAATTTGGTTTAAGTTGAGCTTAAGATTTTCACTTGCTATACATTCATAATCACTATTATCACGTCATCCGATTGCGGGTATGACGTGTAGACAACTTCAGAAATACCCTGGTCAATGTTCTGTTCCATGGTGCGGCTAAAAGTCTACTTACTCGTCGACTGAACTAGAAAATGCATTTCTCAAGGTCAAATAAAATGTCAAACGCTAAAAAAAAATTATACTTGGACGTGGGACGAAAAAATTCAGCATTGGTGGGTTTGATTTAAATTAATTAATTTAGATCCCAATATAAATACATTTTTATAAATTCGCTTAGCATTAGACTTAAAAATTATATGATTTTCATCTTAAATGATACCACCACCATTTGTTTGGATCTAATTATGTCTAGCCCTATAATTACATTAATGTTTTAGTTAGGGTGAACCTGGTGGTCTAGGGGTAAGTGTCAGACTTATGTGCTGGCAGCCGGGGTTCAATCCTCGGTCCCGGCACAGATTTATCTGATTACCAAACCCTTCCTTCACCTCTGACAATACATCTTGTGAATGTGGGAAATGCCAGGCCTCCACCGTGTTCGGATTCCACGTTAAACTGTAGGTCCTTCATTTCATTTCACAATCACCCTACCATTACACATTAGCGTAAGTGCGTTAACCCGAATGGGTAGTAAGACGCGGTGCTTTAATTATAATAATAATAATAATAATAATAATAATAATAATAATAATGTTTTAGTTCAAAAATTATAAATGAATTACTAATAAAACATTTAATATCCCTTGCCATTGATAGTGCGGGAGTTACTGATAAAACATTTACTATCCCTTGCCATTGGTAGTGTGGAACATAGACGTCAAACTTGTCTTGATGGAGAGGTTGCAGTATGAATCCCGGACAGATTCATTAAAGTATTTGCTCCTAAATGATTTCCCACTCTCCCTCCAATAATATCCGGGTGAATTTTATTTATATTCTAACCTATTCATCCCTACTCGATTAGCTTAGTTAAATTCATATATATGAGTGAGCTAATAAAAAAATGTGATTGAGTGATCATATAGGTACGGCTAATCCAGTGGCGGCTCGTGTATAAGCACTACGAAACTGCAGCACCCCTATTTCCACTCGATATTATCGATAACATTTAATATAATGAGTCTTTTTTTCTTTAATTATGTCTTTATTTTTTTTAGTACAATACATATTCCTTAAGCTTAATTTCAGTACTTCAGTAACCATCCCCCAGTTTATGAAAAATATACAAAAAAACTTTGTATGGAACTGTGCGCTTCACAGTGCCATTGAAGTGGTGTTTGACTGTTGTGCGCATGCGCACATAGGAGGGGGAGGGGTAGGAAGGCGGGACTTCCAGGTGGAGAGAGCACTGTTGCTCTCGCAGTGCCACCTCTGGCGTGAATTGTTGAAGGAAGTTTTTTTTTACTCAGCGTGTGTTGTGCTTAAAAACCGTGTACCATATTCTTGAATGTGATAAAGTGTAGAAGAGTGTAAAATTAGATTATTATTCTGCTTCCAGCTATTCTATTTGATTCATATTTTTCAGTTCTTTTATTTAACAGAAAACTTTAACCATGGCCTTGCATCCCCAAGAAATAAGTTCTGTGACTGTAACTAAGGAAGTGTGTGACTATATAGGTGTTGATATAATGGACAAATATTCTTCCACTAAACACTTAGTAGCTGCTAAATTGTTCAACAAGAATTGCTTTACTAGATTTAAGAATGAACATCCCAAAAAAGAGATAGTACTGACCACTGAAGCTTATCCCATGATTGACAAAGAAAAGCTTGAAACTGAACTAAAATTATTCTATTGTAGGACTGATATTCATGAATATTGCAAATTGATTAATTTGCTGAAATTTATCTTGGAAAATAATCTAGATGAATTTTTTAGTGAAATTACTGAAATTGATAAAAATCCTCTTGACAATTCCATGACTACATCAGAGGCAGAGCGCTGCTTTTCAAAATTGAAAAGAATAAAAACTTTTTAAGAAGCACTATGAATTCGGAAAGACTAAATACCTTGCAGTACTTCAATGGAGAAAAATTTCCTCAATTTTCATCCAGAGACAAGTAGAAAATTATTGAACATTTTGCGCAAGTTAAAACAAGAAGAATGGATTTTATTTTTAAATGAATAGATCAATCTTGAACTGTAACAATTTAAGCTAAAGCAATTAAAAAGATTTTTTTTTCGATAAGATTTTATCAAGTTCCTGAATAAATTTTCTTTTATACATGTTTTTTCCTTTTACACAATTTTAGAACAAAGACTAAAAAAAATTCTGGAGTAGCCCCCCACTAATTTTAGCTACGAGCTGCCACTGGGCTTATCACTTATTTATCAACCTTATTTATCAACCAGTTAAGACCAAATATTTGGTTGTAGCGAATTCGAGACAAAAGATTTCAGGTGAGGTTGGCCATCTCCCGCCATAGAATACATCGGGGATATTGCCATAGTTACAGTCATAATCTCCTGTTTAAAAGTATAATACGACTGAGATTCGATTAAGTAGGGTTAAATCTATTACATTAAGAACTATATTTGTAAACATGATTTGAATCGAATAATTGAAATAGTTTTTAACTATAGGTATCAATAATTTAACTTAAATTATAGCTCTATCATAAACAAAAAAAGGTAAAATTGGGAAGGAATCGGGGAGGTAGTCAAAATTGGTTTTTAGTTGTTGATGTTGTTGAAGAATTTTAAATATAGTAGCTAAAATTTAAACAAATATCTAATTAAATTTTTATTTTTTTATTTTTTTAGTTTATATATAAATAATATACAATATATCCACATTATATTCATATCACAGTATAAAACACTGCGTTTAAAAAAACTATGTACAATCACGTGTATCAAGGTGTGCATTCCACGAGGTAATTGCTGGCCCCTTAGTAAGGTCCCTGTCCGGCCCTGGAAGCGGATATGGTCCCTGACTGTCCCTAGAGTACGCCGTCTCCTCGTATCTGATCTCAGGCTTGTAACCTTCCTCGTCAGCCTGGTATTCGACGATCTGCAGACGGCCGTCAGGCAGCAGGACTCGGTATGAACCCCGAGCGCTCTCATCCTGACGGGTCTCCTCGTGACCGAACTCAGCACCACTATCGGAGTCCTGCACCTCGTAGTTGAACTCGTAGTTGGCAGGTTCCTGAAAGTAAACAAGAGCTAGTTTATAAATCTAAATTTATGTTGGAGATGAAATAGGAATAATATATTAAATAAATGCATCGCTTCTAAAAGTACTCCACATAGCCCTTTTTTGAGGCTGGTGCTTGTGATGTATATATGTATAGAGTAACTGCTTTACGCATGTATCTGTTCATTGTGTTACAAAAAATAAAACGCCCAAAAACAAACAAAAGTACTCCACATACATATTTAGGGAAAATTTTAAATTTTTATTAACTTGGATTGTTTAATGGCAATTTCCAAACCAACTGATAAAATCAGCACACAATCTAGAAACGAACTTAATTCTAGAAAAGACACATCAACCATCTATTCTTAACCATCAAATATTAAATGCTTTAGAGGAAACAATTATTATTATATTAGCACGCTCTACTACCTTCGTTACGCAAGGAAACTATAATTCACTTATATATTTGTTGTCATTCTGAACATCTACTCTGTAACTCTTAGCCTTGAAAACAAACGCACGGACACCTAAACTAAGCTGTCAAACTAATAGGAAAGATAATATACTCACGGCCAGGGAGTCTTCTTGAGCTCTGTATCCTCCGAAGGGGGCACCATATTGAGTTGCGGGGACACCAATATTTCTGGAGAAGGCTGAAGGTGCACCATAAGTGTTAGAGGGGGCATTGAACCGGTTAGATGCTACGGAAGGTGCACCGTATTGAGTTGAAGGGGCGGCAAATCGGCTTAGAGGCGGCGGGGGCACCGTACTGAGAAGAGGGAGCGTTGAATCCGTTGGAGAAAGAGTCGTATTCGTTAGAAGGAACGCCATATTCAGTTGAAGGAGCGTTGAAACGGCTGGTAGCAATGGGGGCTCTGTATTGGTTTGAAGGGAGATCAAATCGGCTAGGGGCGGCCGATGGAGCACCATATTGGTTGGAAGGGACACCAAATCGGCTAGCGGTGGCTGATGGGGCACTGTAACGGTTTGAGAGACCGTTGATTCTCCTGGAAGCGAGGGAAGGTGTGGAGTATCGGCCGGAAAGACCTCCGTTGGACCTTCCAAAGGAAGAAGGAGCTCCGTATCTGGTGGAAGGAGCGTTGTAACGTCCAGAGAGGGAGGAACGGCCTAATGCAACCCCGGTGTTTGACGGGGGTAGGTACTCCCTTCCAATTGGAGCCTCGGCGACCACAGCCACGATAGCGGTAGCCACCAGCATTAAGATCATCTGGAATTTTACAATCATACAATATCAATACATAAGCCTATATATTTATCACCGCGTCTTACTACCTGTTCAGGTTATATACATATATGATAACTACTCTAAAGGGGTAGGGATGAGGAAAGAATCCCATAGAGGTAATTTACACACATTTGCATGAAATAAGAGTGGGAAACCACTTAGGAAAAACCACCCACAGTAGATATTATCGGGGTTTGAAGTCCGATCTCCTCGTCATCATCAGGCTTATTTAACACTATATTGACATCTTAGACCATTCGGCCACTGAAGTGGGTAAAGTTACATATAAATACTCCATATTTTCCCTGTTTAACTTTCTTGTGTTATGTAAAAATGGTTATTTGGATTGAATCCGAATATCTCTATTTAAAATATAAATTATAAAGCAGGTAAACATTGTAGCAATTAGTGCTTTATTTCATTACTAACCCCTACTAGAGTTGTTCTGGGACCATAAGTTAAAATTTGGAAAAAATCTGTTGCTATAACTTTTTTTTTTCTAAAAGTGCACCAGACGTAGTTTGTAGAGTAGCATTAAAATTGACCTAAAATAAATAGGGTGTAAATAGGTGAGCTAGATATAACTAGTTCAAGATAGGGATAGTTCACTTACTTTTGTAAGTGCTGCAATGAACATTAGAGCTCGTAACGGCATAGAGTAAGTTAGTCACTCATTATTTATCCTATCTCGTAGTATATATCGTGTGTTTAATTATGTATAGACCCTAATTATATTACCTAATTAACAAAGGCGCCCCAATCCTGGAAACCATATACAAACCTACAATAAATGTATAGTTTATATATTTATGTTCCTTCAGTTTCTCATTTTTTAGCTAGATGGAGAACATTTTAGAAATATTTTTTTAAATTTAAATAAATATCTTAGTAACTCTTATTATTGGTATTATGAATTTATTCGTGATTCCAGACTATACAATTATTCAACTGAATGTTACCTAAACTAAATACAAATATTATAAAAGCGTGCCCAAAGGGATATAAAAAAATTAATATATTTAGTACTATTTACAACTCAATTCTGCATTATTGTTTATATTTATTTTGTTTCTGAGACTCGTGTTGACTGAAGCAAGAGTTTGGCATTGTCACAATATTCCAAATTTGGTGTGGAATTTCAAAATTGCTTACCTCAATATAAATTCATTGACTACCTTAGCCAAACCTAGTTTTACCCAGAGGCGGATTTACAGAAGGGCTGAGGGGGTTACATTCCAGGGCGGCCAAATCAGAAGGGTGGCAAATTAAATTGTAAAAAGAAATTGAAATAAAAGCCAGCAGCTGAAGAATAGCTGAGCAATGAAAAATTAGTTTAGCGTGTTTTTGTTGATCTTCACTATCAGATTAGAGCTCAAGGGTATAATTATATTATGCCATAAGTCCCTTATTAATTATCCCTATAATTCATATACCATTTTTCTATATAGTGTTTATTCTATAGTTTACACAAGGCAGGGGTCTGAGTGGTTGGGGGGGTTGACTGAGAGTGGGGAGTATGAAGGGGTTTTCGGGTTGGGGGTATAGGGGAGTGGAAATATCTGTGTAGCCCCTAGGCGGCAATAATATAAATAAATCCACCACTAGAGTTTACCTAATATAAAATAGCCAGAATAAGTAATTATAATAATGTAATGTAATGTATTTTTAATAATGGTACGAGAGTCATTTTGTCCATGCCTGCTGGAATACTTGCTATCATTAGCTTGTCATTATTAAAATAAATAATCTATTTGAGTGAGAGACATGTTCTTCATTTAAACATAATACTTTTTTATGAATTAAATGCATTAACTGTAATTTTATTAATAGTAATTAATAGATGTATGTGACAACTATAAAAATACTTTTAGGTTCAGATTGTTTTATAAAACTCACCTTCACCATCTTCAAATCTATAAATGTATATTGTTATCTGAACGAAATGTTGAGCTCGAATGATTTTCAGTCCGTATTTTTCAGCTTTTATATTCTGTGAAGCATCTCTAGGGAAAATAATGATGACCATGATTCTTATAGAGAGAAAAAAAAAGTAGTTTAAAAACCTTATGGCAATGGTTGTTGGCATACTAATTAACTCCATTAGATAGGGGTCACTGTTACCAAGAAGCGCTTTCAATCTTGTAGATGAATCACTAATCATCCATCAGGTTTTCGTAACATTATTGAACTAGTTTCGTACCAACACCCCTTACCCCTCTCAATACCCCTTTCACCCTTCTTCTAGATTCATACAGACTAGAGGATGATAATATACTCGGAGGGGCGTAGGCCCAGAGTTGCTGTGTTATAATAATAATAATTCATAACAGTAGCCTTCACTCTAACGTTCAATGTGCTCCTTTTTTTTTCAGATAGAATAATATGAAGAAATAAAAAAAAAAGATACAGTTGCATCATCTTCGCCTCATAACTAACACCGCATTAGCGCCTCAGGAGAGGTGTGGCTGATAGAAGATGAGATGCGATACATTCACCTGGCTTCGGGCGATCTTAAAGATTGTGCCGGTTGTCTGGAAAACTATTCAAGTCTCAGGAAGTTAACTAGATCCTTGAATATATTTGTCTGGCAAAGATAAATTTGAAATCACAACGTGTGGACTAAGGGTGGATAGCTAAGAATATTTTTACCGTGCTTCGAAGATTTATTAGTTTCAACTTGTATTAGCTATGACAGCTACACAAACTTGGCCCCTTCCTCCACCCTCAATAATCCCCCCCTCCAACCCCCCAAAAAATTCAACAGCTAAAACCAACCTTCATTTTGTCATTTTGTGGTGCTATTTTCGCTGGAGCTAATGTTTACATGCAAAATATACTCTGAAAAATGTATTATTGTATGTTAAAGTTATACGTATATACACTAATAACTCTAATGAGCTAAGGAAGAGGAAGGTTTAACTTAGAATAAGTGTACACATATTTTCGTGGAGGTAATGTCCAAGTGGAAAACCATTTTGGAAAAATATCCCTCATTACACCTGACCAGGATTCGAAATTACAATATTCCTGTCAACGGTATTCTAGTCTAGTCAAATACGAGAGGGGCGCCTTAGACCATACATCCACCGAAGCAGGTGAAATGTAATTTCTTATTTTGATAATAATTAGCTGTATAAGCTTGGAAAAAAAATGTAAAGTAAAGTAAATAAAATTTTCTAATTATATTTGGTGTATATCATTTCATAAATATACATAAAGTCTTATCTGCATAAATCACCAATAAAAATATTAGGCCTATAGCTTTGAAAAGGCTTAGATTATATTTTCAATACTACCCTCGGTTTTGATTTGGATCGAAAAAATGGACTTCCTAAACACCGAGTAGGCAGATTTGTAGTTATTTTATGTATTGTAAATAAATTTAATATAAGTAAGCCGGGTTGAAATTCGAATTTTATATACACTTAAATCTTTCATGTTCTTGTTTTTTAAACTGTAAAACTAAAAAGGAGGGTTACTTTAAATTTTATAATAGGAAAAGGAATTTTAACATATTAGTCTAACATTTAACTTGCTAATGTTCAAAAGTAGCCAGGGAGTCAAACCAAAGCCGAAAACCGAACTAAAACTGATAACATTATTATTATTATTATTAGCACCGCGTCTTACTACCCGTTCGGGTTATACACACTTACGCTAATGTGTAATGGTAGGGTGATTGTGAGATGAAATGAAGGACCTACAGTTTAACGTGGAATCCGAACCACGGTGGAGGCCTGGCATTACCCACATTCACAAGATGTCTTGTCAGAGGTGAAGGAAGGGTTTGGTAATCAGACAAATCTGTGCCGGGACCGAGGATTGAACCCCGGCCGCCAGTATAGAAGTCTGACACCTTACCCCTAGACCACCAGGTCACCGAAACTGATAACAGAAATTAACAGTTATTTTAAAGGAACCAGAACAGCAATCCAAAAAGTGAATAGCTTAAGAACCTTAACTGGAAATTGATACATATGTTTAGATTAATAAAGGTTTCTTATAAGTTTTTAAAGGTTCTTACGTTTTATAAAAAAAAATCATAATTGCATATTATAGTATTCTTTCTAAAACTTAATTTTATTTTTAATATAAATTGTTCCCTCTTATATGAATTTAAAAATAAAGTTAAACTATTTTCAAAAATTATAAAATAAAATTCCAGGGCACCAGCCCACAATCAAACCAAACTAAACGATCGGCCTCCATCTATTGGTGAATATAGTGCCAACTTTTGCGGAGCTGATAGAGGGTGTCATGTGATCGGCACGATGAATCCTTCAGCCGTTAATCTCACTTTTTCTAAACCGGAGCCACTACTTAATTCAAATAGCTCCTTATAAAATGTCCTCAAGAGGCTGAGTTTGACTCCATTCCAGACCCATTGATTCACATAAAATTCTGAAAGAAGTGCCGGGGATTGAACCTAGTACCTCTGTATATGTATCCAGAAACTTTATCAATAGACTCCAGAGGCCATTTTTTATTATTATTTTTATAGTTCTGACAAAAAAAATCTCTTGCTAAAATGGAACTCCGAATTTTGAATAAATTGGTCACAGTTATCAAATTCCTGAATTATTTGTAATTTTTACATAAATAACTCTCTATATAGTAAATTATTTATTTAATATTATGTTGTTTTTACAAATATTTTAATGGAACTAAAACTAGTAAATAAAATTTCTAAGAACCGGAACATAGCTAAGAACCGAAAAGAACAGAAACTTTTATTTTTCTAGATATGAACCCAGCACATGAAACTTTAAAATTTTGTTTGAAGAACCGGAACAGGAAATAGAACCTACAATTAATTTGGTTCGACTCCCTACTATCAACAGGGTGTAAAATTTTGTGATAGGGTCCATGAAGTTATAGACATGCTCTAGTTCAGATAAATATTAGGCCTACATATTTATATGGAAGGAAAACAACGGAAAACAATTAAGTTTATATGAAAGGTAAAGTTTGGGGGTTGAATTATTATATTGATTATAAACATGAGCCATATATAGATATTTTTTTTACTTCCATTACTGTTTGTGGTCTGTGGCTTAGGTCAGTTTTTTATTCAAGTCATATACTTTTCCACCACCGGCTGCTAGGCTTGTTATAGCTTCATATGCCTTATAATCTATCAGACTAGGACAACCACAACATCCAATCTCCGTCCGTCAATTTATCAATGTGAAATGGTAAGCCCACAATTACATCAATGATAAATGTTCGGTCATGCCAGGAATTGAGCCTGGGACCCTTACCTCAGTAGGCAGACATGCTACCGACTGAGCTAAGGTGTCAGAATCGCATCTCGATTATATTCGAATAAATTTAAAAATGTCACATACTGCTTTAAAATATGAGTGAAGAATGACCCTGACCAGGAAAGACCCTGGTTAGCTCAATGGTAGAACGCTGGAACGCCGAGGTAAATATCCCAGGTTCGATTCCCGTGTCCAGGTGTCATTTTACAATTTATTTGATTACTTAGCTATGTTATTATACTACCATTAAATTGGTCGACCTGTTGGTCTAATGGTGAGCAAACTTGGCTTCTAATCTAGGAGCCCCTAAGGAGAAATTGTTCCTATGGTCTCCATGGTCTGGGTAATTAAGTTTAAATTAATTAAGACCTCTACTAGCTCCAAAAATCATCATTATTATCATCACATCAACTCATCAGTCTGAAGTAATTGCACCTGCGTGGTGTCCCAAACTCAGCAGATGTCGCTAGAAGATCAGGAATGTATAAACGACAAACTTTGGTGACATACGCTAAGAAAAAATAAAGTTTTCATCATCCCAAACTCAAGATGTGTATTACGTATTTAATTTGTAGTAATACCATAAAGTGTTTTCTTTTATTACTGCGTCTTCCTACCTGTTCACGTTATACACTACTCTAATGGGATAGGGATAAGGGATGGAAGTATTTTAGACATAATCTACCCGCATTTTTGTGGAAAGAGAGTGGAAAATCATCTAATAAGAAACAATCTCAGTTGAGCCAATTGGGATTTTAACCCTGTTTTCCCCGTAATCAGCAGCCCAGTAGCCTAACACGAGAGTGACGCCTTAGACAATTCAGCCACTGAAACGAGTCATGAAGTGTTGATGACTTAGTTGTTTCTTTAAATATTGCACAGTCATTTTGATACAATTTTTATGTAAATTCAAATAATACTCTACTTCTCATATTTATTAACTGGGTTTCTTAGTGAAAGTAGGTATGAGGGCCGTGGGATTGATATTACTTCCATCAAATAATCTACGTCACACAAAGCGTAAAATACAAAGTGATCGACAAACATGAGTTCAATATAAGAGACGTTGTGATCACCCTCAAACATTTATATAAGAAAGAACAAAGGAATTTTAGACAGCCTTGACAAAATATTATATGTCACTATAATTTTCTTAAATTTTAATCAGAGTGTTTTTCTTCTTCTTAAATTAATAAGAAACTTTCAATGACACGTTTGAAAAATTTTCAACTATAGTTGTCTGTTTCATGGGTCTAATCATCTACGGTAAAGTACGCTCTTAGGTTGCAAATAGAAGATACGGCCTTCAGATATGAACGGTGGCTGCGAATATATTGAATAAGCAGTCGCGGACAGCCTATAAGGGTGATCCTCCAGTTTGGGGACTGGGCGTGGGCAAGATGAGCTCTCGTCTTTAAAAGAAACCATCAAGAAACACTCGAAAGTTTGCCATAGCTGTTTAAAGTTGATTCAAAATATAAATAACTTTTAAAAAGCTTATTATATGTTTGCTTATTAAATCTGTCTATGTGCATATGTCACTTCAAATTTTGAATTTTTTGAAAGAATTTGAACAAATTTTATTATTAATAATATTATTATTTATTAATCTTTGATAGTCTAAAATTATTTTATATTACGTAAAAAATAAAATTGCAGATTTTAAAGATATGTAAAATGATACAAATAGTATTTTACAATGGTCTAATAAAAATTACATTTATTTTTATAGATTAAAAAGCAAATCCATATATTAAAAAAAAAACTTTTTCCCTTGTAAATTGGTCAAGGATAACATAGTGTGCTCCCTTTTTACTAATAGTTTAGTTGATCTCCTAGGCAATAAACTCTACTTTCACTCTTATTTGACCATGTACTATCTCACTCATTGAAATTAATTGGATCTATTAAGTATATGAACTAATCATTCACTGAAGTTAAACCTGTACTATTCCTTAGTTATATATAAGCTCTAATGTTATAATAAAAATATATAAAAAATTGTTCAACATATTTTCCACTTCATTTAGTGTTGATGATGAGGACTTGCTGAGCAATGTGCAAATGGAGAGTATTATTGCGTTGCAGTGTAGTACAGATTTAAAAGAAAAATATATGAATGAAGATTTTTTTGACATTTTACTCAAAATATGTTGAATAAAAACCATTTCCAAATCTCCGAACTCATACTCTGCCTACAGCATTACTCTTTGGCAGTACCTACAGCTGTGAACCACTTTTCTCAGTGATGAACATTGTGAAGTCAAAATTAGGAACCTACTGACTAAAACCCATTTAGAAAGTTCCCTTCGAGTTAGTACATATGGCATTAAAGCCAATATTGAAAAATTAGCTAAGAAAAAGCAGTGTCTTATTAAAATTTGACCCGAAATAATTTTTAACAATCCCTTTTTATATGGGTAAAAATTTATTTTCTATGGAATGAACATAGTTTTAAACTTTAACTAAACTTTAACTTTCACATTTTTACTATGAATTAAATTTAAAGTTATTTTAAAATTATGGCAAAATTACATTGGGTACAACTGTACAAACATGAAGTTGGAATATTAGGTTATGTGTGACATGTTTTATGTAAGGTGTGGTCCGCAACATTTTAACTTGGGGAAAAGTGGCCATTGATTCAAAAAACGGTTGAAGAGCACTGCTCTGTAGCATTAAGAACTATAATATTCATTGCTGCAATTAAAAAGTAAGTCTCATATACCTATCTTTAGCTAGTTTTATTCGATCCACCTCACTACACCCTATCCCTATCTTGAGTTAGTTCTATCCAGTGTAGCTCACTACACCCTATCCCTATCTTGAGTTAGTTCTATCCTGTACTCCTACACCCTATCCTATCTTGAGTTAGTTCTATCCAGTGTAGCTCACTACACCCTATCCCTATCTTGAGTTATTTCTATCCATGTAGCTCACTACACCCTATCCCTATCTTGAGTTAGTTCTATCCAGTGTAGCTCACTACACCCTATCCCTATCTTGAGTAGTTCTATCCAGTTAGCTCACTACCCCATCCCTATCTGAGTTAGTCTATCCAGTGTAGCTCACTACACCCTATCCTATCTTGATTATCTATCCAGTCAGCTCACAGACCTATTCCATATCGAGCTTGTCATATTCAGTCTACCTAATTACACCCTAGCTTTTTTCGAGTATATTCTAATGTCCGTTTTGCATCTAGGCTTTTGTGTTTAGTATATTCAATTGTAACATTTGTTGTAATCTTTCTAATGAAAATATAGGCATCCATGTTACTTCTATAATCTCTATAAATCCTAAATGTTTTTTATATAATGTTGTTTTACTATGTAATTTTTCAGTATTTGTCTTGTGGGTGCTGGCCAACATTATATGATAAAGTTAATTGAATAAGACTTTATTATTATCACTAATATTATAATTATAATCATAATCTCGAGCATGAAAGTGTGGAGTAGAACTCCATCAATTTTTAATTGACTCTCTCAAATTGGAAAGTGCTCAACATGAATTTGTCCATGCTTGCTATGATAAATTACTTTTTAACTATTTTTACAATGACTATGATAGAATTTGTAACCTCTTAGGGCTCAACACTATTTTTTCACGAAGATTCCAACAGCGATTGTGACGTTACATGTGGTTGTGGGCAATACTCAAGGTTGTAGACATGGGGGGGGGGGTAAGAGGGGTTCAAGCCCCTCCAAGTTTACAAAAAATAAATTTTAAAAATACTGCTTCATTTACGGTTTTAACAAGACCAAAATAAAGACACAAGGAACTATTGAACTACTCACCACCATTTTGGTGCTTGGGTACATTTTTTAAATATATATATTTATTCTGTGTTTATTCAGGCAAAAAAGCTGGGTAGGCCCATGCCAAGATATCTACAAAGGAAATATGAAGTATTAGCATGGTATTAATGAGTGTAGGTAGAATGATAGAAGGGGTTAGGTATTTGAGATTAAGAAAAATCAAAACCATTCAGCTTGATACTACAGTGGTTCCGAGTAAAAGTAAACTTTGTAAATGAGCTGGCAAAGAAAGAATAATGAGAGGGAGGAATTGGAAAGAGGGGGCTTTCAATCACCAAATTCTTGAGAACAGCATACCTATAGATAAGCACAAACTTTATTTTTGTCGGAAAAGTGACAGATAAAATTATTAGTCACGAATATTCAGTTGGGGTCAAAAAGTGGCGGGCAGATGCAAAAGGCTAGGCGGCAGGCATAGGGTTGGGGACGCCTGGTCTGAAATCTTAGCTCAGTCAGTGACGTCACTGTCTACTAATCTAAGGGTCCTGAGCTCGATTCTTGGTATAGCCGTAAAATTTTATCATTAGTAAAATGTGGGTTTCCCCTTCCAAATTAATGACTAAACGGCCGGGGGCTGGATGTTGTGTCTTTTCCAGATTTAAGTTAGTTTATAAGTAATCTGCTGATATAATAAGTTGATCTAGCAAGTGCACGTTGAGTACCTTAAATAAATGAAATAGAAAGTTGTCTCAATTACTCGCATCTGTACTCATATGGTCTAAGACATCACTAAATTTTAATTTCTTCATTTATATTCCATTACTGTAAATATGCAGATAGCCCAAATGGGTAGTAAGACGTGGTGTATAAACAAATATACATAACTGTGAGCGTGTTTGGCATTACAAAATTTAAGGTGGGAGTGTAAGGGAAACTAGAAAATGTCAGAATTTTTACAGTTTTTGTATCGAAAAAAAAATTGGTCAAAAAAATCAAATATTTCTTCAGTAGAACATAGTAATTAAATTTATTTCACACGGTGACCTCAACATTCCTTGAATTTCTGTCAAGAGTACCCTGTAATTAAATGACAACTTTTTCTTTTTCTCTTTGAAGAAATATATTATATATATTGCCAAAACATTTTTTTCTATAAAAACTGCAAACACACACCTTTTGTCACGTCTCCTATATCCCCATCTTAAGTTGGTAATCAATCATTTTGTATTATGACGCTTATATAGTATGTTTTATTTATTTTATACTTGTAAGTTTAGTGTATATCTATTAATTGGCTTACACTAGTAGTAAACAGTTTATCAAAACAAATAGGCTACGATTATAACAGTTATATAACAACATAATACAACGAACCACATAATATTGTATTGAAACTATCTATTGAAATTCTTTAGGTAATTTAATATAATGTGGTTGGCTAGTGTGATTCTTGTTCTAAAGTTTCCCATGTGTCATGTCTAAGCAAATAGAAAACAGAGATGTCTACAACACTTCAATTAAATATTCCATTCATTCCCTCCTCCATGTAGTTTGAGAGGCAAAAGGAAAGATTTTAAAGACAAGTCAAGTTTGGGCATTTACTTTAGATGATGTAAACTTTTATTATTCGTTCCTCTTTCATGTGCCTTAGTTCAGATTGTAGTCCACCTGCCTTTTAAGGCAGGGACTTTGGATTCAATTCTCAGCATAACCAAAAACATATAATTGAAAGAATGAATGTAGTGCTTATCACAGTCTTATTTTTTCTGCCACATTGTATTGCCAACAGGGTTGTTCACATTTAATCACACTAAAGGGACACGAATGTGTAAGGAAGAGCTTAGAATAAACAAATCCAAATTTGTGTGAAAAGTGAGTGAGAAATTATTTAAGGAAAAAACATAACCCGCATAACTGATTAGGACTAGAGCCTGAACTTCCCAGTTATCAACAGTTCAGACTAGATATTTGAACTGCGCAACCCCCGTTCAGGTTTTTTTTAAGTTGTGCATAAGTCGTGCGCTGATATAATAAATGCTTCCAATATTTATTTATTAAAAAATATTATTCATAATCTGTAGTTAAGATACTATACATCAATTTAAATTTTTAAAAAAAACTAAGGAGGTGAATTTAATAGTCCTGCATAAATACCCGTATGACCTTGACAAGTAAAAATCAGACATACACTTCATTCGGCCAATCTTGCTGGTAAGAGGAAGCTGATCTTTGTCAATATAAGATAGTATTCCATATACAAGACATTAAATATAAAATGTGGAGAGCTAGTCACATTAATTCAACCAAAATTATTAAAAGTAATTTAGTATAAAAGTTTCTGGCAACACAAAACTTAATAACGTTCTCACACGTCCGTCATCGACTGCGCCTTAAATTAATGAATATTGTGTTGCTTTGATCACAAATAAATATTTAATAACTCAGTATTATCTTAATATTTCATATTTCAATGGTTTAATTCATAACATGTTCAGCTGTATTTTATAACACATTATTTTATCGTGTCTTTAAGCTTGAACTAATTATTAGTTTTGATTTACTGTGCTAATTTGTTTAAAAGAAATTTAAGTTTCTAAGAAATTGGAAATTTTAATGTATCAATCATATGATAATCAGAACAAAAATTCATTGGCTTGAAGAATCTCTTAATCAAGATATAGATTATAGCAACACTACTTTAGTGGTTTTCAAGGTTACAAAGGTCATCGATAATGATGGGTACATAAATTGAACGTAGAGATGAAATGTACTCTCACTTCTTACAAACAATAGACAGCTCTAAAACAGTAGAGGTGCATGTCAGATACTGATTAATCAAGATTTTATTTACAAACGTTATAACGATGTAGCCTACCTATCTGTGACGTAACGGAAAGTAAGATAGGATTTCCCTTTTTATTTTGTTTAGGTTTTACTCTGATTTTTTTAATAACATTGAAACCAAAAACTATATATACTAAATGATTCTAAAACTTCTTAAATCGTCACAAACTTATTATTTTTTATCCTTAAGTGTTTTTAAAACTTTTTTTAGTCGTCTAAAATGTATACTATTTGATAAATAGATTTATAGATGCATTAAAAAGTCCCGTGAAAAATATAGGCTATTTATCTAGAACAGGAAATAGGAAAAAGTGTATTTTTTAGTGCAAATAAATGCCATCCAGGTTAAGTTATATTGGTGAATGTTTACATTCGTAAAGGGAAGTGGAAAAGTTTGTCAGCAGATAAATAAGATAAACTATAACTTTCCTCCCACTCTTTTCTTCTCATATATCGCATGTAGAGTGGTAAATTACATAGAATGCTTAAGTGCGTCAATTTAATATATAAGGCTTTAAATTCACCAAGTAGGCTTTGTCGTTAAAAGAAGGTTCAGAGTTAGGCAATTCCTTACATAATCAAGTCTTTAATCGTGTGTGACGTGGAGAGGATATTCGTAAATACATTACTAAAAACTACTCTGAGTACACACTAAGCCAGGATTCTCAAACTACCTCCGTTACTAGCAAAGCAGTGTATAAGAGATTGACGTTGAAGCCACTTACCCACCGATGTGGATTGAACTAAATTGTACATTAATTATTTTGTTTCGCACATTCACTGAGCTATTCCGAGCTTTCTGATGAGACCAAAATCAGTTTCTTTTAGTTATTACTTGCTGTTAAGTTTATACGCATTTGTATTAAGAAAATGTTAAATTACCTGCCTCAGTGGGCATATGGTCTAAGGTGTTACTTTCGCAATAGACTAAATTGATTGGCCAGATAATTGAAGAGTTGGTCACAAGACATACCAAGAACGAAAAGGAAAGTAGAAAGAAGAGCAGAATTGATAACTACTGCAACCAATCTTTAGAATATTGACCATCATAAATTGATAGTTTAATGAGTTAGGGATGAGGAACGTTAAATTTAAAGAACATGTGCCCATATTTGCGTGGTGGTAAGAGTGGAAAACAATTATGACAAAGCCACTTTCAGTACACACGACCGGATTCTAAACCCAATCTCCTGTCATCGGCAGTCAAGTCTATCGCGAGAAGGACACCTCAGATCATGCAGCCACTGATACAGGTTTATTATTACTGTTGCTTTCACAACATAAGAGGTCCATAACCTGGCTGATTAACCGGTATATTAAAATACAAGAGTACACTTTAAACAGATATCGCATAGAGGTGCAGTATTTTTTTTCAATCTTCTCTCAACAACTGACTATTGGGATCATCAAAATAGCTTTTTCAATTTAAAATAATTATTGTTCAATTTTATTGTAATATTTTTTATCGGGTTAAAGAAATGTTACTGGTCTCAATTGGATTGTTTTCTAATGATACCTCGAGAAACCGCACCATGATATGATTAGTGCCTGATTCGAGCGGGCTATACTCCTATGTGCTGTACCTACTAATTACACTAGTTGGTAAGGAAAAGAAAGGTTGAATTTAGAATAGGTGTACCCGTATTTGCGTGAAGAGAGTGGAAAACAATTAAGTAAATTACCATCCCCATTACATCTGACCATTATTCAAACCCCGATCTTTCTGTTATCAGCAGTCAAGTCTATTGCGAGAGTGATGCCTTTATATACGATACGGTTACCGAAGCGGTATGTATTAACTACCTTAATTACCTGTTATCTAGGGGTTAGGCAAGTGCTTAATATTATACAACGCACTGTATGACATTGCTATACATTTTAAGCAAAATCATTTTACCTATTTTCAAAATAATTCAAATTTTTAAAAATCACTCAGTTAACAACACTTTGTCTAAATTTTACCCAAAACCAAGTATACGCGGATTATTTATCATGTCAAACATTCCAAAGATACCCATTTAGAAACAAATCACTGCCGTTACTTTAAAAATATCATCCAGTTTAAAAAAAATCAGTCATCAGTAAACTACTAACAAATTAATGTTTAACCCCAAAAAAATTAGGTATTTGCTGTTATTTGTCATGTCAAAAACTCCCAAGATACCCATTTAAAACTAAATCGTTAGAGTCATTCGTAAAATACTTCAATTTTTTTTTAAATCAGTCAACAGTAAACCCTTAAACAAATGTTTCCCAAAAAATGAATTATATAGTGTTATTTGGCATGTCAAACTAATCCTAGATATGCATTTTAAACAAAATCATTAAAGTAGTTTTCGAAAAATTTGCAATTAAAAGAAATTTCTCGTCAGTAAACTACTATTAATTTGTAGGTAAAAATAAAACAATGTTTTGGTACATCCCCTAATAAATAAATATTTTATCCAGCTCTGTTGTGCAGGAGAGTTACATGTCTTGCATCAAAATCATTATCATTATTTTTTTAGAGAAAATTGAGAATTACAGTCTTATTTGAATAGGAATACACTATTTGGACAGTTATAAAATATTACTAAAACAATATTGTTAAACCTGATATCATGTAATCTGAGACCATAAGATTTTGATTTGTAATTTTTACTACGCACCGCTTGTCGCTTTCACTCGGTTATTGATTCTTAGAAACAAATGAGAAAAAACTGTAAAATGATCAATGATTTTCAACAATTTATTTTACGTTAATAGATTAAAACAAAAAAATTAAAAGACAAAAATAGATACTACCAAGAATTTTTGGGGGTTCATAGTCATTTAGAGGGACATAGTTATTTCTAATAAATTAAAACACACACGTTTGGACATATAATGTGAGACTCAACAAACTGTTAAGAGGAATTAACTACAATAAGTATTCTCTAAAATACATTTTGATGCTACTTGTTTGAATGCATTAACTATAGGAAAGGTCGAGGAATTTCAAAAGCAATAACAAAAAGTTTATTTGGATATTGGGTATTAACCGTACAAAAATAAAGTTACTTTATATTTTATGCATATTTTATTGTTTAATAAAATGTTTTTCCATAAAAATCGTGGCTACTCACATAAATATACACAGTAGTAAAACAAAACCGGTTTCATTATAATAATCTAGATGGTGGTACAGTTAACAATGTTGCCATATTGGTGATTTTAAGAGGCTCGATGTGTGGGTACCATCTCAAGTCACACATTCTTTAAATTTTCCTTCTTCATTTGTAGGGTCTGCTTCCTTCATCCCCTTTCTATAATGGTTCGCAGATGAGGGTTTTACCCTGGAGGGAAGCTGGTTTACCTCCTCCATACACATTCACACTTTCTCTTCTCCATACACAAAACGCTAACATTGTGTTTTCCGTTCACATAACTGATTGTGATTTTCAAAAATACTTTTATTGCTTATTATTTTAAATATACAAACAGCTTAAAATATTTATTTATTTTCTACATTCATTTATGCAGATCTTTTAGGTCATTTTCATTTGTAACACAAATAAATTGGGTTATACAATATTTCCAAAAATTACATAAGCTAACTAAAATATTTACGATACAAATTAGAACAATATTTTAGAAATATAGTTATGTATTCACGTCCTGTAGGTATAAAACTCATTTAATGAAAGCGAAATCCTTTCATATAGAGAGTCTCATATCGAGCCATTCCATTACGTCTTGCGTAGGCAATATCAATCTTAAATTTATTTATTCATTTGCGTAAAGAGATTTACTAATATCTCATTCATTTCTGAGTAGGAAACAGTCAATCATTCTCATCTCGTGAGTATTTCTAATGACAGGGATTTATATGTTCGAACCCAGGCACGTTTAAATTGAAGTGGTATTTTATAAATAGTTATACCAATATCCCTCCATTCCATTGTTGAATGGAGGAATGGTTTGGTATACACTTTCCATGAATTATATTTCGCTCATTCCTATAATATCAGGATGGATAGTAAGGCATTTAACACCAAGAGCGCTTCTAAAGAGTTTAAGGTTAAGAAAATAATTCAATTAGCTGCCTGAGGGGAAAGGGTGTGATGATTAGGAAATATATATTGCTATTTATAATATTCAATGAATCATAATGTGTGTTTAAAATCTTGGCGGTGGGCTAAAATATTTTAAAATAATTGTATCTCTTTTTTTAATTATTTTTTTAAGTGATAGAAAGTTCTCTTAAAAAAAATAGAAATGAAATAATTATACATTAGACAGAGGTAGAACCAGGGTATCCTAACCCCCTGTGACGTGATGTATATCAGTATGGTCCCAACCCACGCCTTGTCCCTGGGAACCCCCCTCTGTTGGAACCCTCGTATCTGACGGTGGGCCTGTACCCCTGCCCATCAGCCTCGTACTCTACCACCTGCAGGCGGCCGTCAGGAAGCAGCACGTGGTACGACCCCCGCGCCACCTCGCCCGTGCGAGACTCCTGGTGGCCGAACTCGTTACCAGAGGGCCCATCCAGAACTTGGTAGGAGAACTCGTAGTTGGCTTCCTCCTGAATAAAAACACACGTAGATTATATGATTTGCATTGTAGTAAGGATCATTTAACGTACTCAGATTGTATGAACTGACGGCTTACGGATTAAATTATATAAGTGAAAGTCTGACAACTGAGTTCTGTCGGTGGTGTGTCTGTCTTCTGATCTGCGGGCCCTTGGTTCAATTACTAATGTGGCTAAAGAGTTTATAATTGGTGAAATGTGCGTTTCCTTTATTACAATGATGAATTATATGGGTGTTGTATATGTTCTAGTTTTTGTAGGTCAATTCAGAAAGTTCCCGGCAAATACAAAAAAAAAAATGGTACAGTGAACCACACATTCTCCCGGTTTTAACTTAAAATATACATTTACTAAGAACTCGTAATATTTGTGACGCAAAATAATGGGTCTAAACATTTTTTTAGAAACACTACACCAAAGCTCATAAATGAAACAATATAAGAGTTACTTACTCTATAAGGCATTAGGAACTAGGAATATTATTACTGAAAAATTGAGAAAAGATAATCTTATTTGTTAACTAAATAGCATAAGAAACCAATTCATTTTCAAAGACCAAAAAATATGTATATTTGCTTTTAGCTCAGAAGTCATTGGTTTTATAAATATATATTTCAAATAAAAGATTTTTATCTTTAATAATACTTTTTTGGTTTCATTGGGTCATGAAACGTTGAAATTTATCAAAACCTCTGGTTCGTTTTTTGACGATCTCCGAGGTGTCTAGAGAAATAATATAAGTGAAAAATTACAATATATAGTCAATTCATCGTAGGAATGTTGGTAACTGACAGCTATCAGAGTGTTTTTTTATGAAAGTTTAGGCTGCAAAAGTGACAACAAATCAATATATTATATGGTCTTCCATATCATATGGTTTAGTTAATGGATAAATAAGAATAGATACGGTAACTTTTTCTAGCTGTCAGTTACCACCAACTCCTACAGTGAATGGACTATAGACACCGGATTAGAACAGGGGTCCTTTGACTTTGAACACCAATTCACTACCAGCGATTAATCCTGGCTCGTCTCACCTATAGGGTCATTTTTCACTATTTGTTATATTGAGGATATTTGTGTTGGCTGATGAAGATCGATCACTCCATAATAATTACAGCCACGATTACTTTAATGTGGCGTAAATCTCGCCAAGAAATTATTGTTTGATTAATGTAGATAACACACTTATACGTGATGATTGTCCATGTGTTCAGTCCTTGAACTGGAAATCTAATGTCAATGTGAATAGTGGCCCTGGATACAAGATGAAACACGTTGTCTTGGCGGTAGAGAATTGGCGTGCTAAGAAAGAGGTCCCGCCCGGGTTTGAGTCCCGTGTCCAGGTTTTAAGCTTTTTCATTTTTTAATCTCTGTCCACAACTTGAGAGAGAGGTATTGTGATCGTCGAATAAAATATAGCTTGAGAATTATGATTAGTGCCGATTAAATTGCCTCCCGAAATAATAAAAAATATAGCTTGAAATTATGATTAGTGCCGATTAATTGCCTCCCGAAATAAAATAAAAAATTGTGATGTTGTGTCTTTGTCTTGGTTTAGAGCCTAAACCGTTTTACCGATCGGGATGAAACTGGGTATATATAGGGTTTTAATAAGGTCCCCCTTTTTTTTCTTTTTCTTTTTTGTAATTAGATATCCAACCCTAAAATTAGGGCTAAAAAAAGAATAAATTTGATTTTATCAAAATACGCTCTAACGATATAAGTTAGGGTGTTTTTTTTTTGTGCCTAGATACTATGTAATATTACAACAAAAAAAAGGCAATTCTCATTTTTCCATGAATATGTCTTTGAAACGAGAATATCCTATTTTGATAATATATCTGCAATTATTTGATATATGAAATAACTTATCGTTGTATAGTTGTAATACTATGACAATTAAATATTTTTAGTTGAAATATATATTTATATAACCATTAGTTTCAGAGCTATAATATTTGTTTTATTTTTGTGGAATATTAAATTGATTTTAATGCTCTTTGGTGTACATAGTTATTCCTCTTTTCTTAATGTTTCTCTAACAGTGTATATTATTTGGTTTGTTCTCTTCGGTGTAGTGTTTTTACATCAATGTATATTATTTAATTTATATTACGAATTTTTATTAAATCTCTTTATTTTAAAATAAAATAGGTCTGTGCGGTGCACCATTCTATTAATGTTCAATTTGATTCCCGTATCAGAACTGATCAGTGTGTGATACATATGAATTAAACTACAAGATAAGTTTACCTAGACTCACACTGGTGGGCATGTGGTTTGAGCCCCACTGGTTTAACGGTGATAGGGGTGGGGGGAAGGCAGAGGGTTGGAATCCTGGTCTTGTGTACTGCAGGTTTTCCTCCCCAAATGGCTTATTTTTTTCACGCAAATGCAGGTATATTTCCTTTAAGCTATATATTAATTCCTCATCCCTAAAATTTTAGTATAGATTAAATGCATATAGCCTGTTTGGGTAGTAAGACAACGATAAAAAAAATAGTTCAGATAATTCCTGACATTAAACGGCCATTTATTAACTGGATGTAAAGGTGAGCTTGGTGCTTAATAATAAGTATCTTCCCTGGTGCCAGCTTGGATTGAACCATGGTACCTACCTAGCCTTTTAGTCAGCCACTCTTAGCTAGCCAATTACCTATGTTTTAAAATTAACTAGTTTTCTTAGGAAGTGTTTTAAAGTGTATTTATACTCTAGAGCTTCTTAGAGAAGTAAAACATTGTTATAACGGTTGAGGCATTTAGGTTGAGACGCTATCATATTACAAAAAATAAGTATTTTTAGAAAAAATATTATTTTGAACAAAAAAAAAGTTTTTTAGATTAAAGAGAACAGCAATAGCTATTTAGGATTTGGTGATGGTCTTCAATGTTATTAGAAGGTCAGCTTTAATGTTTTAAATTAAAACCTTTAATTTTTTTAAAGTATTTTATTTTGCACAATTAAACAAACAACTTTTTCATGAAACCTTTTTTTATTTGACATCAATTATTTAAGATATTTTATCACCATTATTCTTATAGCCATTTTTATTCAAGGACTTTTCATTGCATTGTGTTATTCTTTATTAGGTTAAATGCAATATTATTAATAATATGTTAAAAATTATGATCATTAGCATGGTGTACTTTTAATGTAATAAAGAATCGTGATTAAAAATTGTTATAAAAAATACTAGCTAAAATATCTTAAAAAATGTATGTAAAACAAAAAAAGTGTCAGACAAAAGTTGTCTATTTTTTGTGCAAAATAAAATGGCGCTAAAAATGTGTAGGTTTTCATTTTAAAAATTGAATTTGACCTTGAAATAACCTTGACGACCTCCACCAAATAAAAAATAGCTAGTGGTGTTTTCTTTCCCCAGAAAAACCAAAAGACTTTGTTAAAAGCATTTTTTTTATAAAATGCTTCATTTTCGGGATATTCCTATGTCTAAGCTTAAATTCCTCACTCGGTATAATTTATAATACTTATAAAAAATCATTTGGTAATGCAAGTATGATAGGCCTACAACTTTGATAAGCAATCAAAGATTTTTTTTATAAAATTATATAGTTTACAAATACTTTATAAACAATCACTTCATAAAATATGTATTAGGCTCATATAAAAAAATTGAGTTCTTAAAATGAAATCAATGATAAACATAAGGGTGTATTATGAACAGAATATTTTCTTATATCTTATATGTAGTCAGCATCACACTTTTTTTTAAAAAGCTTCTCGGTTCATTAATATGATATTGATATGATTCTTAATCTTCAATTTCAAGTTCTGATAACAGGCAAGTGTTAATTCATATTTTACAACGACTACTGTTGTCTACAAACGTTGAAAAAGAAGTGCCGGGATTTAATACAACAATACATCATTCTTCAAAGACGGCCTCAAAACTTTAATAATATGTATTATGAAAGAAATTATTTTCTTGTATTAAAGAAATATGTTAAGTTTATAAAAAAATATTAAAGTGCAATACCAACAGTAAGTCTACTTATTAAACATGTTGATTATAGTGGAAAGGAGTATCAATGTCTAGCCCAAGGTGAAAAGTTAACTTCATTAAAACATAATTACTGTAATCATTTGAAATGGAACACTGCATCATGTGCATGACACGTTATAATTACTTCCTCATTCGCTCTATGATATGTCAATAGCTCAAAAAGGAATATCATCAGGGGAAATTAAAAAATTAGACTAAGATTAGTTTAAAAAAAATACTACATAATAAAATTCCAAGCCGATAACTAATCCATAAATGAATAAAAAAATATAAATTGTAAAAAGAGTGGTTAAACTAGTATCTATTTGATTTTAGCACCGCTCTTACTACCCATTCGGGTTAACGCACTTACGCTAATGTGTAATGGTAGGGTGGTTGTGAGATGAAATGAAGGACCTACAGTTTAACGTGGAATCCGAACCACGGTGGAGGCCTGGCATTCCCCACATTCACAAGATGTCACATATTGTTGAAGATAATCCCAACATTTTAAGATATAGGGTGGCATGTGTTCAGCACGATGAACATTTTGGCTGATTATCTCGTCTTTTTAGACCAGAGCTGCCACTTATTTATTCAAGTAGCTCCTCATTTGTCCCCACAAGCCTGAGTTTAAATCCCATTCCAGACCCATTGCTTCATAGAAAATTCTGGAAGCAAGGATCGATCCAGAACCTCTAGATCTATAGCCAGGAACTCTGATCACTAATATAAATAAAATATTCACACTGATGGTCATACGGTCTAAATGTTAGGCTCCCCTAGCTTGATTTACCAGTCACAGGGAGGTCGGGTTTATAATCCTGGTCTTGGGTACTTAGGATGGTTTTTCACTCCTCCTCAACGCAAATTCTAATACACTTTCTCTAGATTTCCCTTTTATCTTTTATAACACATAACCAGCACCGTGGTATAGTGGTCAGTGCACCTGTTTGAAAAAATTAGGGTCCTGGGTCCGATTTACGACTGCTATCTTGGGTATTTTTTTCCTGAAAGGGGAATATCCCAACGGTCACCAGGGTTTGGTTAAAATTAGGCTTAAGTTAGGTTTTAGTGTTTCCACTGGTTCGCCCACCCTCATACTCACTTATCACAATTAGCTCATCTAATCGAAAATGGAAAGAGCCTCCACGGAAGATGTGTATGATTAGATATGTATATAAATGTGTTGTATATATATATATATACATATGTTTATATATTGAACAGGTAGGGATGGACGATAGAAAAAAAATTACTCACAGCTAGCGAGTCCTCTTGGGTGCCTGTGCGTCTGTACGGCTCCCCCTGTGACGCTCTGGGGATGAAGTACTGCGTCCCAAGGTCGCCGGCCCCATCAGTTTCAAACCTAGAGCTTCTGAAACGATTGGCGCTCACAAGGGTGTTGTAGAGGTTTGGGTGCAATGTGGACCCTTGGTAACGTCCTTGATAGCTTCCGACAGGGGCTAAATACTGTCGCTCCATTGGCTGCTTGGCCCACACAGACACTAGCGCCGAGGCGGTCATCACTAGCACTACCTGTACAAAGCACTGTGTTTATAACTATTATTAATATTATTATTATATATATTATTATTATTATTATTACTGATTTTAAATATTTATGCTTTACTACTCTATTGTTATTTTTAATCATTGTTATTATATTCATTATCACTTTCTATTATTGTGTAACTATTCATCAATGTATATAATTATTTAGCAATGACCGTGTATCTTATTTTCTCAAGTAATTATACATATTTGTAAGGTACGTGTGTACTTTTCAGTGCTGGCCTGTCATAGGTCTCACGACTGCTGGCCAGCACTATAATAAAGGATATTGAAAATTGAAATTGAAATTGAAATTATTAGCAGCAGTAGTTAGTAGTAGTATTAGTAGTAGTTAGTAGTAGTAGTATAGTAGTAATCGGTTTTCGTGATTTCTTCCACGTTATACCACTCATTCGGGAATTATCATTATATTAATTCCGCTAATAGAGTATGAATGAATAAGGTACTTTTTAGAAAAATGCACCTGCATTTGCGTGTAAAGGGAACGTGGAAAACTAATTAGTGAAAAAGACACTTTCGGTACACCCAGCCTGGTTTGAATCGTAACCTCCGCACCACAGGCAAACCAAACTAAATGAATTTGACATTTAGAACAAGTGCCCACCTGCGAGGGTTATTGGTGATAGTAATTGTAATATTTGTATATATTTAATGATTTTTTTTTTCTTTTCCTATAGCTTATCCCTCTCATGTGGAGTCGACAATTTTAATCAAAGGTAAGTCACAAGTATTTGTTTTAGTGGACCTGTTTTACAGTCGGATGGGTGACCTGGTGGTCTAGGGGTAAGGTGTCAGACTTCTATGCTGGCGGCTGGGGTTCAATCCTCGGTCCCGGGAAAGATTTATCTGATTACCAAACCTTTCCTTCACCTCTGACAAGACATCTTGTGAATGTTGGGAATGCCAGGCCACCACCGTGGTTCGGATTCCACGTTAAACTGTAGGTCTTTCATTTCATCTCACAATCACCCTACCATTACACATTAGCGTAAGTGCGTATAACCCGAATGGGTAGTAAGACGCGGTGCTAATAATAATAATAATAATAATAATAATAAATACAGTCGGATGCCCTTCCTGACGTAGCTAACCCCCCAACACTTTACCAGGGAAACAGAGTGAAATAGACGAGCGAACGTGAAAGATCCTACAAATTTTGCCTGAAAGATTTCTCCATATACCCTCCATGGTTATTTTACATGCTACAATCGACATGGAACTAACGGTCATACTTCCACTCGGAAGAAAGTTGTGCTTCGGATTTTTGTAGACTTCAGATGGTTTTGAACCCACGATTACGTGAGGCTTGAATACCAGTTGAGTATTTTTTCTAAATAATTTCTCACTCTAACTAACTAACTAATAAAATACTAGAATAATTCTGGGAAAAAATAAAAAGTCAAATTAGGGGGAAAAAAGTTACAATGCACCCATTTGAAATAACACTTTAGTATTTCAAGTCAATAAGGTATGCTATTCATCTAAACCTTCTGGCATCATATATTTTTATCAGTAATTTTTAGCCATATTGTTTACCACATTACGATAAGTTATTATAAATAAATAGAATATTGTTTTATATTTAGTTGGATTCATGGTATGGAATTATTGAAACTTTTAATGTTGAGGAACCCACTTCGGTGAATGCATGATCTAATGCATCACTTAAGCAATAAGCCAGATTTCCGATGACAGGGAAATCGGTGTTTGAATCCCTGTTGGATGTTATAAAGGAGGTTTTCCAAAAAGTTTTTTACCCTTCTCCTTAACGAATGTGGATACATATCCTTTAAATATAACCTTCCTCATCCCTAAAAACCACTATTGTAATTAGTGGATTAGCGTATAGCCCGAACGGGTAGTAAGACCGTGTGCTAAATAATATATATTGAGGAATAGGATTAAGAATCAAAAAACCCGAAAATACTCGTAATCGATAACAAAAATGTTAACATCTTTAGTATTGTTGTAATAATGTTACAAATATTCATCCGCCTCGGTAGCGTAGTTGGCTAACGCGCTAGTCGTATTGAGCTCAACTGCTGAGGACGGGGAGATCGAGGTTCGAATATCGGTCGGGTGAACTGGGGGTGGTTTTCCCTAAACAATTTTACACTCTCCCTCAACGCAAATGCGAGTTCATTTCCTCTAATTCAACCTTCCCAATTCCTTATCCACTAGCGTAATTAGTACTTAAAGCGTATAACCCGAACAGGTAGTAAGACGCAGTGCTAATATATTATTATTTATTATTATTATTTATTATAACATATTCAAAAAGAAAAAACCCGCAGAGGTGGCCAACAAGTCTACGGCATTTAAATCTGTACTCTATTTGACTGCCGTTGATTGGAAGGTCAGATTATTTAATCCAGGCCTGATACACATGGCGGTGGTATCCACATGTTAATAACACTGCTGTGGTTTTCCCATCCAATCATAACGTTAATATAGGTTCCTCCCTATAAGTTACTCTCTTCAATCTTTTATTAATTACATTAAGTCGTTTATAGCCCTTATGATGAAATTACATATTTAGATAACACGTGGAACTGAGAAACAACCCCATGTCAATTGTATATATTTAAAAAAAAAAAATCTTACCTTCGCCAGTGGACACACGAAGTTAATTTCTGATTACCAAACACTTCCTTCACCTTGATAAGACGTGTATTAATCACATCTTGTGAATGTGTGGAACGCCAGGCTTCTGCCGTGGTTTGGATACCACGATTAAACTGTAGGTCCTTCATCACCCTACCATTACACATTAGCCTATGTGCGTATAATCAGAACGGGTAGTAAGATGCGGTGCTAATACTAACTAAATTTCTAATGCATCTACCCTAGTTTCTTGTTGATGATGGGGGTTAAGGTTCGAAGCCCAGCAAAGTATATTTAAGGAGATTTTTTTGATAAATGTTTCCTATTCTCCCTCCACACAAATCAGAGTAAATTTCACCTAAATTTTAACTTCCTTCTCCCTATAATATAATCGTAATTAAAATTCGTGTAGTCCAGATGAGTGATAAGTCATGGCATCAAATAATTAAAAACGATAAAAAAGTTAGTAAACTTATTTGATAGTGTGTGTAACATTTCAATCAAATATCATCCACCTCGGTGGTTGAATGGTTTACGTTGTCACTATTATTATATATTAGACTTTCAATTATGAAGATATCGGGTTTCTATTCCCGGTTGAGTGTAATGAATATGATTAATCATAAATAGTTTTCTATTCTCTCTCTCTCTCTTGCTGCAAATACGATTACACTACCTCTAAATCAAACCTTATATATTAGGGTAACTACTACCTATGTGTATAAAACAAACGGGTGTTGATACACAATGGAAAAAATATGTCTTAACACATTGTAACACTTCTCTAAAGAAAAGTTATTAATTTTAAAATACGTATTTCACTATGTCAATTGGTAAATTTTCTTGAAATGATACTTTTGTTGGTCCAAAATATAAAAAAAAATAGTATGTTACACTAGTTCCTACCTCATTCATGTTTGGTTCTTCTATCACTCAGCGTACCTTTACTTCGGTAGTAAAAGCAACGGCGACTGTATTTTGAAATGAAGACGTCTTTAGTATTTATATACACCCTCAACTCAACTTCAGCGAGCAATGACCAGACCTACTATGGTAGCAACACGGCTACGTCTAATTGTTCCAGTAAACAAGTGAGAGAGAACCATTTTTTTCCCCCGAAAACTAGTAGGTACTCACAAAAACACACCTACTATTACTCTCACAATCATCGTTCATCAAATGAATTTACGTCACTCATAATCTGCTATGATGAATGCTTTTCTCAATTGGCCTTCCCATAGATTTACTTTATTCACATCACCCCTAAGGCGGTGGTGGTTAAAGTCCTATTAAATAACTTAAAAAAAAAGTTTCGCGATGCCATAATCTAGTTCGTATGAATTTGCACTCAGCTGTGTTCTAGGGTAATCAAATACCATTTTAGGATTGTTCTGCTGCTCGTGGATTGAAATGTATGTATGTATTGTCTCTGGACAATTTATTAGCACAACCCTTAGAAAAAAACTAAAAAAAAATATTACAATTTTACTCTATATATTTTAATATCATACACACTACAAATTCAACAATTTGTCATCAAACCAATATTAAGTTATTGAAATCATGGTTGCCTTAAAAAAGAATATTGCAATTTTATTATTATATATTAATATTTGTTTAGTCCTACCCATGCAATTATATTATTTAAATATTTTAAAATTTTGAACTTCCCTTTGATTTAGTAACTAAATGACATTATTGTATATTATTAGTGATCTTTCCTTTAAAATTTTATCGTTTTAAAAGAGTCCATTTATTTTTATTGGGCTCAAATATGAAGCTACCTGGCCACTCTACTTTAAATAATTTACTATTGGAACAATATTTAAAAGCAACAAGGTTTTTGATTAATAATTTCTTTTATTACAAATTGTTGTATTGGTATGCATATTTTTATTGTATTTCTAAACTTAATAAGGAGTGGTCCAATATTGAAGTTAATAGAGATTTAGTTTTAACTAAATAAATAAACAACAACAGGTTGGTTAGCACTAATGCACCCCTACAAATTTAGCCAACTATAAATGTAATAATATCCACGATCTTATGAAATAGTAGATAGCAATATATATAAATAGATGTTTAAATTAGTACAATTAACATTGAAACTTTGAATTGGTAAAGATGATGGCAATCAAATAGCAAAATATAATGTAATGTAAAAAAAGATATTAGATACACAAATTTAAATGATTTAATTTATATATTTGAAGAAGTGAAGTACAAGTTTAAACTTTTTTAATTATCTAAAAATTGCTTACTGTGTGATACATTTTTTTAGCACAACATCTTACTATCCATTCGGTTGTGATATAGAATGAACTTTAGAATAATAACAAGCTATGTTAGTGGAATGTTATCAATTCTATACTTTGTTGCCTACTTATGGGCGCAATAATGCAAAGCTACAAATTATCTCTAATATTTATATTTTTACTTAAAATTAAATCTTTTTTCAACAGCAATAATGAAATGCATTTGTCATTAAATAAATAATAATTAAGGAAAAAATGTAGTATTTCCCCCTTTTTATGAGGTCGGGACTGTATGTATATTTGTAGCTTTGTACTATTCAGTAGCATTCGCAAGAACATTAATCAAAGGAATCGCATTTTAATATTCACTCCTAAGGGTTCAAAAGAGTAACCTATCAAAATGATATGCTAAAAAATGCTCTAAGATATAAAGTTTGATAAACTGAACATAAGCCATTTCACTTATTCTTTTTTTTATATAGCTATAAGCTACCACCCACCCTTGTTAGCACTTAATATAAGTCATCAACCTCCTCTAGTCTAGTTAGCCTGTGACGGAAAGTTCAAGGCTCTAATACTGGTCAGTGGTCAGGTGTATGTTATGTGTTTTCTTTTCCTCAAGAGGAATGCAGGTCTCCACCATGGTTCGGATTCCACGTTTAAACTGTAGGTCCTTCATTTCATCTCACAATCACCTACCATTACACATTAGCGTAAGTGCGTATAACCCGAACGGGTAGTAAGACGCGGTGCTAATAATAATAATCTTTTCCTCAATAGTTTTCAACTCTTACTCCTAGAAAATTCAGGTGTGTTTTCTTTAAATTATACCTTCCCAAAAGGTTACCTGGTGGTCTAGGAGTAAGGTGTCTGACCTCTGTGCTGGGGGTCTGGGGTTCAATCCTCGGTCCTGGCACAGATTTATCTGATTGCCAAACTTTTTCTTCACCTCTGACAAGACGTGTATTAATCACAACTTGTGAATGTGTGGAATGACAGGCCTCCACCGTGGTTCAGATCCCACGTTAAGCTGTAGGTCCTCCATTTAATCTCACAATAACATTAGTAAGTGCGTATTGCCCGAACGGGTAGTAAGATGCGGTGCTAATAATAATAACTTCCACAAACCTAACCCACTCGTGTGATAAATATGGTGATTCGCTGGATTGGATTGTAAAACAGTGTGATTTAGGTTCGTATGTAGCGAACGCAAGTAAGGGCAGTATTTTAGGATTTTTTATAATATAACATTTTTGGACCAAAATAAATCAAATATTGCTCCAGTAAAAACGTAGAGTTAAATGCTCTTCACGTAATGATATAATCAGTCGTTGAATATATCTTATGAGCATAACGGCATTAGCTCCTTATAAATAACTGTTTACAGCCTGTGAAAAGGGTCAGTTTAGTAAAATGCTTATATTTTCTTCTATTCTTCCACCACTCTCCGTCCTGTAATGTATTTAATTCTTCTCCTCCCACTTGACACTTTCTGTTATCTGCTCCTCCCATCTTTTTCTTGACCTTTCTTGCGGTCTTTTTCCTACATACTTCATTCCCAACATTTGATTTGATAATAAACTTTTTAAATGAAAAAATTTGTCATTAAATTCCAGGACACATTTGACAGATATCCAAGAAATGTTGAAATTATCATGTGAAGAAAATTAAACTAAAATGTGTCTACTAGAGAAATTTTTTATTCATTTTAGCCGAAAAATGTTTTCCTGTAAAAACCAAAAAAAAAAACACTGCCATTAGCTCACATTCCCTGCGGCCACACCTTAAAAATTGTGAGCTACCCAATATGACCCATTTTAGTCTATAAATACATGCATTTCAATTATTTGGTTAATAATTATTATTAATTGAACACTGTGGCTATAAGTGGTTTAATTTCTTAGCTTAAAGGGTACGGTGGAGAGAAACAATTTATATATCTCGTATGTGCACCTTAGCTATCTTGGAAAAGAGATAGGAAAACATCAGTGATAAATTTATTTACTTAGCACCGCGTCATACTACCTGTTCGGGTTATACGCGTAAGAGTTAGGAATTGGGAAGGATGAATTTAGAGGAAATGAACCCTCATTTTCATGCAGGGAGAGTGGAAAACCATTTAGGGAAAACCGTCCCCTGCTCACCCAACCGAAATTTGAACCTTGATCTCCCCGTCCCGGCAGTCTAGCTCAACACAAAACTATTAGACCAGGCGTTAGTTTAAATTAAGTATGCATTTCAAATACGACCAAATTTGACTTCTGATCCATGTTCTGGAGACCCAGGCGAGTATAAAAAGTGATATTATCAATTCCGGGGGTGGTTGACAACCTGTGGGGTAGGGGGCGAATAGCGCATTTGGGGTGGAATTTTTTTTCCACTATAACTTCCGACTCATTCATCGTATCAAGATTAAACAAATCTAATTGCATTTCTTTTAGGTAGGATTATATTTATGGACTTTGTTTTACAGTTTAATTTTATAACTAAAGTAAATCTAAATTAAAAAAGCAAGTAAAATGTAAAATAACTACAATTACTTCCGTGGATGCATCTTGAATATATCATATGTCTCAACTTCCTGAGAAAGTCTTAAATGCTTTTATGCAAGGACATTTTTCAGTAAAACGAAAGAATGGAAAATTTAATTGTGTTGCTAGTGCCTTAGTCTTAAGCAAATTCTTATCCTTTCTTCTAAAGTTATTGGTGGCTGGACAAGAATATCCAGTAATATTCAAGCTACAAACAAATGGCGTCCACAGTAAATCTTCATTGCATAGACACTGTTAGATTACTGTGAGTTGATCTCAGATCTCATTGGTGACATAGACGAACATTCACACCGTGAATGGGGCACAAATATAAGAGTCAGAGATGAAGGGGATACGCAAAAAATTATCACATTCCTTTTTTGAAAATGGTAATCAGTTAAACAAATGGTTTACATAACATTGTGAGTGGCTTAGTAGTAATTGAGAAGAAGTAGCATCATTCTTGCTCAGGGTGAACCATCGGTAAAGAAATGTAGGAACAAAAATTTCTAAACAGAACGTATAGATGACAAAACTAAAAGCTTTTTTCTTTCCTCAGAAACGGATTGCTGTTAAATATTTCGCATACTCAGCAACACAATCCAATAAGAAAAATAATCATAAAAAACTGAGCTTTAAATAAAATAACTATCTACATTATGCTTTTCTTTTAGCTATACAGAGAAACATTAGTACTGCAGAGTTTATGAAGAATGAGTAATACTTTACACCCCCACCTTGGTATTTCATGGTCCTTGGTTTGGCATTCTCAAAAAATAAAATAAAAATTATGAACGAAATTGCGGTAGAGGGCAATTTCACAAGAAACAGTAGTCCAGATACCCACAGAGTAATGAAAACAAAACACTTTTGTCTGTTCCTATCGAATTTCATTTTACAGAAGGCTTAGGTTCCAAAAGGCTGTCCTCTTGTTATTGGTGGGAGTTTTATTGAATGGACCCAAATGCTCTGAGAAAAACAAGAAACAAACATATTTCCAGGGTAACACATTTTGCAAGTTATCACTTGGAGGCTGATTCCAGAATGTTCTTTCATGTTTATGAAGCTGTTCAAAAGAACTATTCGTGGGTTTTTGTTATTGACAGTCCTGACACTGACGTTTTCATACTTAAATTTCGATTTTGTAATCATTTATAACTTTTGGTTGTACTGGCCTTTGTATAATTGCCGCGTTCAGTGAAAATAGAAGATTTCTTGGGTATAACATTGCTTCAGAGTATTATGTGGATGCAATTAATGAAGTTCTGCCAGCGTTACATGATCTGACAGGGTGTGACATAACAAAAAAAAAAAGCTCTAAAATCTGTAAAGAAAACTGTAAATATCGATACTTAAGTCTCTTAAACTTAAATACATTTACAGAAAATCAACTAAAAATACTTTAGTTGTTGTATTTAGAGCTTATCAAGAAGCCTGGACAAACTTGTGATGCTAGTAGACACATTTTAGTTGCCAACCCTAACGTCTTAAATAATACCCTGCACCTCTAATAGTTTTTGACCTCGTAGACTCCGAGTATTAGCTCAACTTCATGTTTGGGAGAATTCATTAAATGCATTTGTTGAGCCATAAGATTTGTTGAGATTTGTCACGCTACAGATTCTGAAGGTAACATACAACACGTTCTAACGAAACAGTAAGTTTAAAAAATCTGCTGTTCCATGCAAGTGTCAAAATTTATGTCCGAAAAGTTCGTGATTTTGTAATTTAAGCAAAACTTGGTTCTGTGCGTACTGTTTCTTTCACGTTAACGGCTGCAAGAACTTCAAAAATAAAAAACTATATTTTGATTAAAAAAATAAAACAGTGGAAAAGCTCATTGCACTTAGCTTTGCATTTTGAGGTAAGTAACATTCTTTTGAGGACTAATAATTATTAAATATTTAACTCTTACTTTTAAAAATGTAACTGAAATGTATTTTGTGGGTTAAATTTTAATTTGTTCAGGCATAAAATAATACTTATTTGGACGACACATTATTCTTCTATAGATTAAGGTCCCGTCATTGTTTAAGTGTTGGTATTAGTAAAATATATAAGTTAACTTAAGTTGCCAACGTTAGCGCCCTACGTAATAGAAACCATTTCAATTTTTTTGATCTTGATATGATGAATGAGCCGGAAGTTATAGTGGAAACAAAAGTCCACCCCAAATGCGTTATTCACCCCCTATCCAGGGGTTGTCAACCACCCCCGGAATTGACAACATCACATTTAATACTCGCCTAGGTCCCCTTAACATGGATCAGAAGTCAAATTTTGTCATACTTGAAATGCATACTCAATGTAAACTGACGCCTCCACTAGCTAACTATACCACCGAGGCGGGTCCCGGTGATAAATAACATGAGGAATATCGCCCCCAGCATTCCAGGCCAAGATTAAAACAAAGATCTTTCTGTCACAGGCAATCAAAACTATTTCGAAAATTACGCTCCAGACCATGTGACCACTATTACGGGTCACTATTAATTTGTCGTAATTTTTTCAAGACACAAATAATGTTGTCTAAATTTTTTGTGTAATTAAGAAACACATACATCAATAACAAAATATTTTGACAGAATTGTGTTTTATTCTTAGAGGTATATTTTGATCTAGGTTATGTCATATTAATTTAAATTATACGGGGTGGGTTTTTTATGTATATTTTCCCAACCCTAGACTACAGAAAGCATCTTCCTGCCCACCATGGCGCCATTGTATATCTATGTGAAGTTTATTATATGTACTATTTCATGTGTGTTTTCGAGAGCGCTTCGGGGATGGTGTCAACTGTTTGTCCCTTTATGTTTCTCGTGTTTTTATTCATGTTTATATATATATATATATATATATGTGTGTGTGTGTGTGTGGGTGTTTAAGTAATAATAAAATAAAACCCTCACAAACAAACAAAACCCACTTAAAAGTCGATTAACAATCGAGAGCCCCTCCGGGGCTTGTGTTCGTCATTTATGTCTTCTATATTCAATGTTTGCTGCATGTAAATACCTGCTCAATGCTACATCAATAAAAACCCTAACAAACAAACAAACAAACCCACTTAAAATTAGCGATATTTAACTTAAATCCTTAGAGACATTTTTTTCTATTTTTTTGTTTTTAGCACCACGTCATAGTACCCGCTTGGGTTATATTCTTATGTACTAATTACACTAATGTGTTAGAGATTAATAAAGTTTAATTTAGAGTAAACGCACCTACATTTTCCTGTAGGGAGTGTAGAAAATAATTTAGGGAAAACCACCCTAGTGCAGAGTGAACCCGACTGGGATTATATAGTCTAACACGATATTAATGCGTTAGAACATGCGACCACCGAAGCGGGCTATGTGTTTTTTGCTTTAGAGTTTAAGCAAAGTTTCCTTAGAAGGTACGCTTATGAATCTAGATTTTTAAATAATCTGACTATGATGAAAACATTAATAAATAACATATGAGATAATAACTTTTCAACTTAGAAATTTAAAAAATTTACACATGGAAGATTTAATCGAACCTGGGACCTATAATTAGTATTTCTATGCTCTTATCTTTGGTAAAAACAGTGTAATGCTTCACTCATTTAATGGCAGCTTTTATTATGGATGTGAGAAATTCGAGCCACTCATTGCTTTCAGAAATATAAAACCTTAAGTGACTAAGTATCGTCGTATCTTTCTTGTTACCAGGTGACCTGGTGGTCTAGTGGCAAGGTGTCGGACTTCTGTGCTGGCGGCCGGGGTTCAATCCTCGGTCCCGGCAAAGATTTATCTGATTACCAAATCCTTCCTTCACCTCTGACAAGACATCTCGTGAATGTGGGGAATGCCAGACCTCCACCGTGGTTCGGATTCCACGTTAAGCTGTAGGTCCTTCATTTCACCTCACAATCACCCTACCACTACACATTAGCGTAAGTGCGTATAACCCGAATGGGTAGTAAGACGCGGTGCTAATAATAATAATAATAATAATTCTTGTTACCAGATTGTAAAAGTTATTTGTTCATGACTTGGTTTATTAAAAAAATCAATTATTATTATTATTAATAATATTATTATTATACCTGCTTTGGTGGAGTAGTTAGCTAACGCGTTAGTTTTGTGTTGAGCTAGACTATCGAGGATGGGGAGATCGAGATTCGAGTCTTGGGAGGGTCGACTAGGGGTGGTTTTTCCTAAATTGTTTTACACTCCCCCTCCATGCAAAATGTGGATTCATTTCCTCTATATTCAGCCTACCCAATTTCTAGCCAATCGGCGTAAATAGTACCTAAGCGTATAACCCTAACGGGTGTGAAGTATGATAATAATAATTATTATTATTATTATTATTATTATTATTATTATTATTATTATCACTATTAAAGTTACAATCGATAAACACTTCTTGGTTTTCTTTACAGTTTTATTAGTCTCTTAGCTCATTCTGAGATCCATCAAAATGACTTAGGAAATGTAATATGTAGTAGACCACAAGGTTTTGTTACCCCTGATTCACTTCTGGACAGTTTAAATAAATTATTTTTTTAATTATTTATTATTATTATTATTATTATTATTATTATTATTATTATTATTATTATTATTAGCACCGCGTCTTACTACCCGTTCAGGTTGTACGCACTTACGCATGTTTAATGGTAGAGTGATTGTAAAATGAAATTAAGGATCTACAGTTTAACGTGGGATACGAACCACGGTGGAGGGTTGGCATTCCTCAAATTCACAAGTTGTGATTAATATACGTATTGTCAGAGGTGAAGGAAGGGTTTGGCAATCAGATAAATCTGTGCCGGGACCGAGGGTTGAACCCGGACCCCAGCACAGAGGTCAGACACCATACTCCAAGACCACTGGGTCACCCTTATAAAGAAATATGTTTACTAGTTATATACAGGTTAATCTTGTTAACCAATTAATAAATATCAAGGTACCAGGATTGTGGGATAAATAGGATTCGTGTGGTCTTATGTTGAGTTAGTTTGTAAGCTATATGCTGTGTATTTAAAAGGTCACGTCAAATATTTAAGTGTAAAAAAAGTTTATTCTCTCGATTATAAAAGACTAAACCAACAAATACGAGTATAGACCCTGTTAAGTAAAATTAGTTACCAAGTTATTGAATACTAAAGTAATTAATTATCACTAACTCCTTCAATAAGAATGACGGTGCAGTTTTTATTATTTTGTTGCCTCTAATTCACTACTCATTATATCTTGTATCTGTGGTGACACCATACTTCGCCTCAGATCGGGTCCATAAATAGTGTTTTTTTATCCTATCTCTACGATTATAAGCCTAACTTCCTCTAAATAACCCATTTCTTCTTTATCCCTAATTTTCAGTCATTACTGACCATTATTTTTTAATGTATCAATAAAACATATAGGCCATAGTTTCCCCACTCACCCATTGACATTTGGAGAGACATCAGTGGTCCTCTGCTGGGTGCACTTGAGGTTGTTTTCCGTAGGTTATTAACCACTAAATATTTTTATTTAGCACCGCGTCTTACTACCCGTTCGTGTTATACGCTTTAATTACTAATTACGCTAATGGATTAGGAATTGGGAAGGTTGAATTAGAGGAAGTGAACCCGCATTTTCGTGGAGGGAGAGTGGAAAACCATTTAGTAAAAACCACCCCCAGTTCCCCCGACCGAGATTCGAACCTCGATCTCCCCGTCCTCAGCAGTCGAGCTCAATACGACAAGCGCGTTAACCAACTACGCCACCGAGGCGTTAACCACTAAAGTTTTCTCATACTCTTTCCATGCTAATGCGGGTGCATCTCCTCTAAGTCAGCCTCCCAATTTCTATCCCTTAGAACAGTGTTTTTAAACCTAGGGTAGGGTACGTGGCATATGTATTAGGGGTACGCGAACATAATTTAATTTTGGCATACAATCGTTTTACTTTAAGGTGACCTAAATTTACCC
The DNA here is from genome assembly GCA_039000515.1 of Timema cristinae. Classification (NCBI taxonomy): domain Eukaryota; kingdom Metazoa; phylum Arthropoda; class Insecta; order Phasmatodea; family Timematidae; genus Timema; species Timema cristinae. The sequence continues at coordinate 38,546,212 of JBCFYV010011172.1, read as the reverse complement.
AATTATATAAATATATTATTTTTTAATAAGTTCAGTATATATATTTTCATTCAAATGTGAATTTTGTGTTCTTAATAATGTTGTATATTTCTTTTAATTCAAAGGCTGCAAATATATATTTTATACAAGGGGTATGTAAAATATTAAAACTAACTATGCTATTAAATATTTTAATCAACTAAAGGCACTTTCTTCCTTATTTAAAAAATTATTATTAAAATGGATTTAATACGATTAGAGAGGATGGTTTTAACTAATATATATATATATATTATATATATATATATATATATATATATATATATATATATGTTTGTATTTTTTTAACTCTCGAGGCACTTAAAAATGTGCAAGTAAGAAGCTTTAAAAAGAAAAGTTGAAAAACACTACCTTATAAGTCGTTAGTAACTTTGGTGTTGAAAGTAGTATTTAAAAAAGATTATAAAATAAATACGTTTCAAAAGTGACTTAAGCGTGGATGACATTTTGCCACCGTCTGTAGACATGCGTACAGGAGACATAATTGACTAGTCTAGTGTGGCAGTGTTACAGATAAAAGTGGGAGTAAGCTTTCCACCTCTCGCCCATTTATTTTTTAATTTTGTATAACCTTTACTCACCTCTTCAAGTGCTTTAAGGTTAAGGTCGCACGATCCACTGATGTTACCGGCTCTTTCATTGTTAACGCCACCCACGCGAAGACAGACAAGTAGACAGGCGAGTTGTAGGGTCTTGAGTAGTTGGTAAAGCACAAGATCTCTTTGAATAGGTGCCGGGTTCAAGGTTTATAGTTCATTGTTCACCAAAACCTTCTTCATTTTAATGTATTTTCTTCAGGGGTTGGGCACCATAACAGTGACAATCTAAAAGTGTACACAAATGATTCAGATTAAAATATAACTCTTTTTATCTATTGCTTCTCACTAACCGTTAGTGATGTACGCATTTCTATAAATCTTGGTACGGTGGTAGCGATGAGTAGGGTAGAATGTATAGGAAATAGACCCGCATTTCTAATGTGAGGAATGTGGCGTACTATTTAGGGGAAAAATTTAAATCATCCGACCGTAATTCTTGTCTCGATTTCCCTTCATCGGCAGCCAAGAGCGACACCTTAGGGCATTCGGCCATAAACGTATAACCCGAATGGGTAGTAAGACACGATGCTAAAATAATAAAATAACACGTGTGGAATGTGTAAAGACCTAACTACATTAGACTTAAAAACAAGTTGAATCTCATTCTTACCTTAAAAAATAGTGTTTTTTTTTACAGATTTAGTTATAAATAGTGTAGTAAAAAATAGGCCTTTGTATGGTTTTCAAACGCGTGTTTTTATATTTGGCTCTAGATGATTTGTAAATGTTTTGGAAATTTATTTTTAAGAAGGCTATTCGAAACGGGTATTTACATCCACCAAGTTGTATGAGTGTTAACGTATAATTCATGAGGAACATTTGCATGATAATGTATCTTATTGTGTGTTAATTTATTATTATTACCTTAGCGTTAAATGACAAAGTGGTGCCGCCATTGTTAAGGATAATTAACTGACAAAAGCTGTATTTAAGTTTAGAAATACTGTAGCTTGCGGAAGAGACCTCTTTTTTTTTTATATAATGTTGCTGTCTCATGACATTATTAATATTATTATTTTCCCTTCTAGGATGAAATCATAGATTCGTATAGATATGGCAGAATATTTTCTTTCTTTAAATAATAACCCACCTCGGTGGCGTAGTTGGCTAACGCGCTAGTCGTGTTGAGCTCAACTGCTGAGAACGGAGAGATTGAGGTTCGAATCTCGATCGGGGGAACTGGGGTGTGTTTTTCCTATATGGTTTTCCACTCTCCCTCCACGCAAATGTGGGTTCACTTCTTCTAATTCATCCTTCCCAATTCCTAATCCATAAGCGTAATTAGTACTTAAAGCGTATAACCCGAACGGTTAGTAAGACGCAGTGCTAAATATAATAATAATAATAATAATTAATAATAATAATAATAATAATAATAATAATAATAATAATAATAATAATAATAATAGGGAACTATTGGAATAAATATATATTATATATTTTGTAACTGAAGCTCACTAATTTCTCGGGTTATATGGTCGGATGTGGCTAGTTTTGTCATTTCAAATTTAATTGAAAAGTTTACATTTAATATGGTTGATACATTATAAGATTAAATAGTATTTTAGTAAAAACGTGGGGCTATTTGGATCTGATATGGCGTTATTTTAATAAAGTATTTATATTTAAATTTCAATCCAACACCTTAGCATAGTCAGTAGCTTGTCTGTCTACTGGGTTACGGGTGCCAGTTCGATTCCCGGTATGACAGAAAAATGTATAATTGGTGAAATAAAGATTTACCCTTTCACAGGGATGAATTAACGGCCAAGGACTGGATGTTGTGAATGTACTAGTCTTAGGTGAGATTATAAAGCATTTTAAGTTGCGACAGGCCTAGCCAGTGGAAAATATATATATTGAATAAAAAACTGACCCAGGCCACAATAGGAAAATACTAATGGATGTAATTTATATTGATATTTCGCCATCAATATAAATACATAACCAACTTTTTCAAATGTTTATAGTATTATTAGATAAAAACAAAATTTTTATTTGAATTTTCCATACTCCATTTTTTTTATTTTTTTTTTCCGAGGGTAGCCTACTTCATGAAACCAGATTTGCAGCTTTGGCGCTGAATTCATTCTCCCTTTCCACTGGATTTTATGTGAAGATAAGGCAGTTTACAAAAACCACATGAAGTATTTTTTTTTTTCTTCTTCTTCTTCATTGTCAGATGGATTGACATCGTCTAGTCTACATCTGAAGTGCGGGTGTGACCAACTTGACTAAGACACTTCTATTTGATTTTTCAAGATCTAGGGATCTCATTCTATTACATTTATTAGTTTCCATTTCACGGTGACCTGGTGGTCTAGGGGTAAGGTGTCGGACTTCTGTGTTGGGGTCCGGGGTCAATCCTCGATCCTGGCACAGATTTATCTGATTAACAAACCCTTCCTTCACCTCTGAAAAGGACATCTTGTGAATGTGAGGAATGCCAGACCTCCACCATGGTTCGGATTCCACGTTAAACTGTAGGTCCTCCATTTCATCTCACAATCACCCTACCATTACACATTAGCGTAAGTGCGTATAACCCGAACGGGAGTAAGACGCGTTGATGATGATAATAATAATAATAGTTCCCATTTCAAACACAACAGCTCTATTTATGTGTACTTTGTCAACCTTTCCTTGACCCGCTTCGGTGGCCGTATCATTTAAAGCGCTACCCTCGCAGTAGAGTAGACTGTTGAGGATAGGGGTATTGACGTTTGAATATCGGCTGGCTGTACTGAGAGTGCTATTTTCCAAAATGGTTTTCCACTTTTCCTCCACGGAAATTCGGGTACACTTCCTCTAAATATAACCTTCTTAATCCCTAAAACCATTAGAGCATAGCCCGAACGGGTAGTAAGACGTGGTGGTAAAAAAAATCTTGTGATGTTAGATGACAGCTACTGTTAATACTTAATTATAAGTTCTTCTTTGTGAACAGCGATTGTAGAATGTTGCATGATTGATGGTTCTGCAGCTTCACATAGAGATTCCGTTTTCGTATTAGGCCTATCCGGATTAAGGATGTATGAAAGAAGTGAATTTTCTTCGAACATTTTATTGCGACTTTAAGGGATATATAGATACAAATATATAGGTTGTTGTGATACTTAAAAATAATTAACTGTTATTACATTCAAAAACACTAGCACTAGACCAAACTATGTCACACCAAACCACCAATTACGCTGTCCAAGATAGCCTGGTAGACTACTGTTACATTTTTTTAGTCCCATAATAGCGTAGGAGGGTTAATAAAAATGAATATTACATATTGAGGTAACTGCAGGTCTTATGAATGAAAAGCTTTATATTTGCTTTCTCTTGGTTTAACTGTTGCTAAATCTACTATATTTCAGTTATGTCAGAAGGTGGTGTGCTTGGGTAAGAAGGAGACCCTGGCTATATCAACAAATAGCGTTGCAAATTTTGTCTTATATTTAAGGGAGAATAATTGACCTCACTATAATAAGAAAATTACAACGCCATTTCCCCATTAGTCACCTTAAAGTTACGTCAGAGATTTTTATTGTAGCTAGCTCTTAGAATAACAGAGCTATCCAGGTTACAACTCAATACAATAACATACTCTCCAAAATAAGATATCAATACCTTTATTACACTATTATAATACTAGAGTTAATATAGGCTACAAAGATTTGGGTGGCACTGAGAAATAGTAATATATGTAAAATTCTTTAAGTTAGTTTAATTTAAAACCTAATTCAAATTTTCAAATTCAACAACGCAAACAAGCGTAATAAATGTAAATTCAATTTTAACAACACAAACATAATAAATATAACTTCTATTTAAAAATGGTTATCACCCAAACATTAATTATGTTTTAAAAAATAAACAAAATAAATAAAAAGTGATTAAAATACCCCCTAAAGCAAACTATTTCACATTATCAAATTACTTTATTGTTTATAGATAGAATGCTCTCAAACTAATTGTTTGCGAGGCCTTGAAGAAAAACTATAAATTAGAAAATTATGTACCCAAAAATCAATCAATTATTAGATGCATATGGATTATTTACATCATTAGAGAAAATACGTAAATTGCATTTATTTTGGTAGTTCAAACTTTTAATACCGGATTTATTTTACACATAAGTTAAGTCAGTTTCGATAATTATGATAACCAATCCCAACAAATATGCCCAGAATAGCTGTGGAGTAACTTGAGTCCTTATTTTGATTCGAATAATCCATTAGCTAAATAACTTCAGCCTGCCATACTCACTACGTATTTGTACTAATTACGTTAACAATTGGGCAGGGATAAGAAAGAGTAGGTTTAGTGAGACATCACCCTCATTACATCCAACTGAAATCGGTTTGCCTTGTCTTCCTGACACAAACAATCCAGTCCAACGCAAGAGGATGCGTTAGATCACCTATGTGTTTCTAAGGCCTCAATTCAAATTTAACAGATCTAAATTTCGAAACTAGTTTTAATGTTAGAAATGGTAAGGACCAGGTTCAAAGTTGTCCAAGGATGGGCGCTCTTCATGATATGGACCTCATAAGGATCGGCCCGCACCTTCTATATGATAAAGGCGTGAAGAAATGAAAATATATATCGAGATGTTGCAAAATATCGTGATCGTCTCGTGAAGGCCTTCTTCTACTCCGTCGTGTCGGTGATCGTGATTTGGGCCAGTCGAACTCTCGGCGAGGGTCCAAGCTCGTAGTCATGTAATTATTACTCTTCACCGCTCGCGTAAAAACTATTTCTGACGAAACGTACGAGGTAGAAGGAGAAGACAACAGAAAAAAAAAACAAGACTTGTTCGCGGTGTGCTTCAAACGTCACGCATCTGCCTAACTTAACAGATGTTAACAACACCATTACAAAACTGAAACACACGTGTACCTGTGTTTGTATATTATAACACCATGTCTCACTACTATTTAGGAATATACGTGCATCATCTAGTTACGCTAAATGTGTTTGCGATGAGGAAGGTTGAATTAAGAAAAAGTGTACTCTTATTTGCGTGGATGCTTGGAAAGAAGAATGGCAAACCATATTACACCTGACTGAGATTCGAACCTAAAACTCACCCTAATTGGAAGTCCGGTGTATTGCGATAGCGATGTCTTACTTAGAATTAGCGTTTTCAAAATTTTGCTCCGAGAAGCCCTGGGACTCCGCCATAGTTATCTCGGACCCCATGAGGCAATTTTATAATATTCTGTATTGGTTTTAAACGCTATAAAATATAATCAATAATAAGGATTGCAATTTTTATTTTCAAATATGAATAAAGGATATTTGCCAAAGGCACGGTCAGAACATGTGATGTTTTCCGTTTGTTTATTACGTGTAAAATGTAACTCTCTTCATTTAATGTTCATTATATTAGTGTAAACAAATTTATGATGGCTACATAATGTTTATTTGTCTGGTGCAAGGACTCCTTGAGAAAAAGTTTGGATTTAAGGGAAGAGAAACCCTCAGCAAGCCCGATTGAAACTTTGACCCTGATATACTCTTAACATAAAACTAAACTAGATTAAGCTGATGCCTCCCTGGTGCTAATGAATCCTTATTTAAATTAGTTAGATTTATTTATTTCCTAGTTGTTTAAGAAACGTTATCGATTTCCATTTAAGATGGGTATATTTTCACTACTCTAAATACGTGTCCTAGCTTGTCACATATAATTTTCCTAGTGGGTTAAGGTTGAGGAAGCTAACAATTAAAGGAAGTGTATGCAAACTCGCGTGGAGGGAGAGTGAGAAAAATCTTAGAACACTCATTCTGAGCACGAGTTTCTATCTCCCCGTTACCGTTGAGCCAGAGACGATTAAACTGGTGACTATTTTTGTTAGTTCACTGGTGTGGGTTTTTAATAATCAATTTGTATCTTAAATATACCTAATAATATTATCATTCTTTGAAGGGCTGATTACTCATGGTTGGTATCATGGATTTGGAGTTCACTACACGTGTGGTATCAGACGTTGATAGTATTTAACTCAAGATTTCTTCCTGATAAAATAAAGACGAACAGATAAATAAATTTGTATTATTTAAATTTATCTTTTGTGACAGGTAAAATATGGACTGACATTATTTATAAACATGATTTGTACTTAATTTTATTCTTAAGTAAACGACCTGAAGTTTTTTTAGTGCGATTTACATCCATCTGAAGCTGGGCATGCACTTGTTTTTTCTGCCGGTTAGTGCTGCCTGCACTATCTGGTGTAATCCCTTGTACTAGGGGTGTTCAGGAAGTGTGGTGGTTCCCCGTTGCCTACCACAATGAATTTCTATGAGCGACTGCAAAAGGGCCTAACAATTTTACCGGAAAGGTATTTTCACGTGGGTTTCAGGGTTATTTTACACGTGACAGTAATCTTAGGACTTATGGCTTTACTTTCCCTACCGAAGGAAGTTGTGCTACGACTTTTTATTATCTCTCAAGAAAAATTCGTCGACCCTGGATGGGATTGAACATCGGGTCCTGAGGTGAGCACTTTACCCTAAGACTACTGAACTCAACAATTTATATTAATATTTAAAAAAACATGTTTTATTTTGAAAATACTCAACATTGGCTTGTTTTACAAATAAAATTCCACACACCCGTAGCTTGAATATTCTACCAAAATGTCGGACACTAATTTCAAAATCAGTGATAAATTAAACATTGACTAGCTAAGAACAACCCGTTGTTGCGAATAATTGCTACCGTCTATCTGGCCTTTGGTTTGATTAAAGCTTTTAAATGTAGAACTTAATTTTATTTGGTTTTCTTAATAATTGTATATTGGGTCAATGTAAATAACATTGTAGTGATAGTCCAGTCCATTGGCAGATATTATTATTATTAGTATCGCGTCTTACTACCCGTTCGGGTTATACGCACTTACGCTCATGTGTAATGGTAGGGTGATTGTGAGAAGAAATGGAGGACCTACAGTTTAAGTGGAATCCGAACCACGGTGGAGTTCTGGTATTCCCCACGTTCAAAGATGTCTTGTAAGAGGTGAAGGAAGGGTTTGGCAATCAGATTAATCTGTGCCGGGACCTAGGAATGAACCCCAGACCCCAGCACAGAAGTCTAACACCTTACCTCTAGACCACCAGCTCACATTGGCAGATATTAAAACAAATAAAACTCGTGACGCTTATACAATGTAATATGTTCTGTGTGTTTACCAAACAATTCATACATTTCTAAGTACACTATAGTCGCGACTGTCCGGTCTAAAGAGATGGCATTACGGGTAAGATAACGGAAAAGCTGGATAGTACAGAATCGAGTGTAGATAATTTTCAGTTATCATATTTTTTAATTCTCATAAAACATTCAAGATGTTTTAATAGAATCTTCTAATTTTCTATTTGCGATGTAAAATAGGAACACAGTCATTGTAGTGGACAATAAAAGTTAAACGAGATTTTTTTTGTTTTTAATATTTATTAGACAATAATTTATTTTTAAAATGGGACATCGGTTATAATGCAAGAACAACAAGTGAAAAAATTGTGTAAAATGGATGACATAATACTATTATTATTATTATTATTATTATTACTATTATTAATCATCACTGCGTCTTAATACCCTTATTAGGCTAAGGTGTAATGGTAGGGTGATTGTGAGATGAAATGGAGAACCTACAGTTTAACGTGGAATCCAAACCACGGTGGAGGCCTGGCATTCCACACATTCACAATTTTTGGTTAATACACGTCTTATCAGAGGTGAAGGAATGGTTTGGTAATCAGATAAATCTGTGCCGGGACCGAGGATTGAACCTCGGACTCCCAACACAGAAGTCTGACACCTTACACTTAGACCACAAGGTCACCTGGATCACATTATAAATTCAGTCAGCATTTTATGGTAGATATCAGCCGGTTTGTTTATTTTAAAACGCACTTGTTAACATCAAGAATCAGGCTGGATAATACGGAGGACTGAATAGTCAAAGTCCGGATAATCGCGACTCTATTTTATTTATATATTTACACTCGTGCCAATGGTCACGCGTTCTAAAGCATCAAACTTGTGATATACTGGACTACAGTGAAAAGGAGATTTAGGTTAGAATTTGTATGGGAAGGAGGGGATGGTTAGAATATTTACCATCGAATCTCGACCACAAAAAGACTGCTGTTTGAATTCCAACGACCGTAAATTTGAAGTTCGCATCTTGACCACAAAGAGGTAAAAGCTTGAAGCTATATGACAAGAATATCGAGGTTTAAATTTCAATAACAAGGAATTCAAGTGACAAAGAGGTTTAAGTTCTAATCTCAATAAAAAATAGGCTGAGCTTCGAATCTCGACACCAATGAGATTGAGGTTCAAATCTAGGCTGGGTGCATCGGTGGGGGTTTTACACATGTGCTCTATCCTTGTAATTATCTCATCGCTTCCCTCACACTAATGCGGGTGTCTTTAATTCACATTACTCTCCTAGACCTAAAACTTTAGATTACATTGATAGGACTTGCTAATAGAATATTTATTTACTCTTATAATATTTCAGCACGGCTGTGAGTTCAGTAACATACAATAATGTCAAGTAAAACAGTTTACATAACTTAAAAGAAACCCCTTTTAATTTCATTGTCGGTATTTGACGTTTAATTTAAATTATTATTATTAGCCCCACGTCTTACTACCCGTTCGGTTTATACGCACTTACGCTAATGTGTAATGGTAGGGTGATTGTGAGATGAAATGAAGGACTTACAGTTTAACGTGTAATCCAAACCATGGTGGAGGCCTGGCATTCCCCGCATTCACAAGATGTATTGTAGGAGGTGAAGGAAGGGTTTGGCAATCAGATAAATCTGTGCCGGGAACGAGGATTGAACCTCGGAGCCCCAGCACAGAAGTCTCACACCTTACTCCTAGACCACCAGGTCACCTTTTAGATTAAATATTGGTTGATAATATCAGATAATGACCTGCAAATAAACATAACTATGGAATATTCATAACATAGTTTTGTAAAATTTCAACCATATACACAATTATTTCTGTTATACCGGGAATTGAACCTGGGGCCACTATTTCAGTAAGCAGATGCGCTACCAACCTAGCTAATGTGATCTTGAGCGTTTAGAGCTGGTGGCATATATACCTGTACAGTGCTGCTACCGCGGTGAAGGGAAGAAGGTAGTATCGGTCTTATTAGGTAAAGTAGCCCCGTGGCTTCTTTGGTGCTGACTGACAGCTCACAGCTGACAGCTGAAAGCTTTGAAAAGTTACCAGACCAAATTATGTGTCCCTACGCTGAACCATATGATCTACAAAAACATGTGTTTAGCAGCTGTCACTTCTGACGGTCAAAATTTAGGTATATACCTAAATGTTGACTTTCAGAAGTCAGCTGTGAGCTGTCAGTCAATACCAAAGAAGCCACGGGGCTACTGTAGTACTACTAGCTTGTAGTTCAAGAAAATGACCCACCAGTTCTGGTAAAAGGTCCAGCAGAAGAACCACTTGAGTATTCAAAAAGGCAGCAAAACTTCAACACATCTTGTCTCATTGGCATGGTTTGTACTTATCTCCGGATAAGTAAATTATTATTATTATTACTATTAGCACCGCGTCTTACTACCCATTCGGGTTATACGCACTTACGCTAATGTGTAATGGTAGGGTGATTGTGAGATGAAATGAAGGACCTACAGTTTAACGTGGAATCTGAACCACGGTGGAGGCCTGGCATTCCCCACATTCACAAGATGTCTTGTCAGAGGTGAAGGAAGGATTTGGTAATCAGATAAATCTTTGCCGGGACCGAGGATTGAACCCCGGCCGCCAGCATAGAAGTCTGACACCTTACCCTAGACCACCAGGTCACCTACCGGATAAGTAAAGTTATATTAAACTGTAACTATGATTATTATGCTATCATGACTCAGTGGAACAGTTATTGATCAGGTATCAATGAGAATTAATTCTTATTTGAGGAAAGTTAAACAGAGTCTTCAGTCTAAATTCCATTGAAATAACCTTATCTGACGGCTATAAAAGTCACTAGATTTCTTTATCACGTATTTATACGTCCCTTCATATGATATACAGCTCCAACTTTTGATACCTACAAAATATCACTTCTAATGAAGTAAAAATACATAATTGTTGGTAACAAAATATTTATGTTTTTATTTTCTAAAACTTTTTTTCTTTCCAAAATGCTACTATACATATTTAGTCAAATTGGGGACTTGTGTGGGAGAACTAATTACAATCACAGTTAAAGCAAACTATCCTTACCATGGCAATTACTTCATGAAAAAACACTGCCTTGGATAAAATAGTTGATTTGTTTTTAACAATAGGTTCAATCACAAAATTAATTATCAGCTTAATCAATACGATACCAATGGAAAGGGTAATTTTACAGGAAGCTCACCCACAATAGCGTGGAAAGAAGATGGGTAAGTCACTATAAATAAGTTCCTCCAACCGAGACACTAGCATTAACCTTCCAGTCATTAGAAAGTCAAGACGACGATTATTCTAACGTCCTAATAGGAACATCTGTCCTACAACAAACCACGTATCCCCAACGTCAGTGACACTCTTGTATTCAACCACCTAGGCGTGCACTGCGTTGGTGCCGTGAGTGACATGTCACCCTCATTATCCACACACAAAATAAGAGGAAAAGTTGTAGTGACAAACAAACGAAGAACATTTTTTTTTAGAAACTACATCTATTGATATTCCAAGGATAGTGATTAATGTAGCTACAAAAGCTACAACACCTTTTGGTCCCATTCATCTAACTAAAGTTGGTTGTGGATACAGAATTTGATAACATTATTAACGAGTTTTAAAAATATATTTCCCTTGAGCCAGTGGTTGACATTTTAATGTATAATGTTTGTTTTTCAAAGAATAGTGTTGTAAGATATAACATTGATTCTTTCTTGTTTTTAATTTATTGTAATTGTTAAAAACAAATTCCTAGTGTGATAGGGTCCCTTGATTCCTCCGGCTTCGTCTTCCAACCAACAGCCTTTGCATGCTTGTGTTCAACCATACGTTATTGTGATATGAGAAAAGGAATAGCTTTTTTTTCTTTATCTTAACTTGTTTGAGAATGAGTCTGGCGTTAGCATCCTTAGGATAAACTATTAGTTCAGTGAACAGTAGACCTCACTACTTCAATTTAAAAAATGCTAAGTACACCATGCTAAGAAATGTGTCATGTTATCTATCTTTTTAACACGATAGGGATATTCTAGTCAGACCCAATATCAACCTATTTTACGAATATAAATTGATAAATGAAGACTTTAACAGAAATTGGTTGACCTGAAGATGTGCAACTGCTATTAAATTACAACATTTTTTTTACCGAAAATCGAGAATGTCATCATCCCCTCTCCCTCTCAGATGCATCTCAGGAACTATCCTCAGTCCTTGAGACCTTACCCGAAAATATTTCTCCCCTCCACAAACCACTCCGGCCTCCCTCCCTTCTCAGACGGATCTCTGAAACCATTGGGGCGAAATTGTAATAAATAGTTTTGTCTATAATGAAGATTTCTCAAACACTTTGTAAATGTGTATAAATGCATCATGTATATATCATAAATTTTCCATTTTTAAATATATATATTAAATAAAGTTTACGTCTTTTTGTATTTTATTCAGGTGATAAAAATATTTATTTTCTTTAGTTTAAACAAAACATTAAGATTTTTTTTTATTTTACCTAAGTATTGCGCAATTTGCACAGGAGCTCACTATTTTTCGCTAATACAATCTCAATATTTCTTTTTGGGTTTCAAGTTGAAAAAATTTCTGTAATTTCTCTTTGTTTTTAAAGTTGAGATTTTTTCCTTGGTGTTAAAGTTTGCCAGAAAAATAAATACTTGAGTTAATCTACTGAACAAAAAATCTTGTGAGTGACTTTCAAATTGAAATAGATAAGCAGATTGAAAAACTATGTATACGCATTGTTCTTTCTAGGTTTAAAGATTATTCCTGTAAAGTTTTTGTTAAAATAGATCCTTGCTCTTGTCAGTTTTCGTGGAACAAACAGACCGACCCATTTTTGAGAAGCCACCAACTTAAAACGGATAAACCAAAAGAAAAACCATGTTTATTAAATATATTTGCCCTTCCCTTGCCAAATGGCATCAAAATTTGTCAACTCATTTGATTGTTATCACGTAACCAGGATGTGGACATGCAGACTAAATGCCAAATGCTCAAGTTAAACTGAACCTCGCTTCACTTTGTCAAGTAAACTGAACTATAAACTTTAAAGCTTAAGGTATCTTGATAACTTTCGATAGATTTAAATAATTGGATAAAATATCCAGAAATAAGAATTCAACGAAGTTTTTCCATCTCATATATCTATCGCTGTTATAGCAATGGTTGTTTCCGACGTTAGAAATTTTTTACTTTTAGATCGTAATAAAAAAAATTAATGACAAAAAGAATTTTCAGTTGCCACAAAGCTCTAACCCACTTCCCTGGTCACGTGTTATGAGGTGCTACTGTCTCAATAGACCAGATTGCCGATTACGAGAAGATCACTGTTCGAATCCTGTTCGGGTGTATTGAGGGTGGGTCTTTTTGGGGTGTGTTTCTTCCTAACACATTAAACCTTCCTCAATCCCAATCAATTATTATAGCTATACGCATAGCACAAACGGATAGTAAGATACGATACACACAAACACGCACATTCATATAAAGCAGTTCGTGAAAACATTTGAGAAAAAAAGTGATGAAACTATCCTTTAAAAATTAAAACCTTTCAAACTCTGAAATAATAAATGTTCTCTATGACGCCACGGTCAAGAAAGCTTTCAACAAGGGGAGGTTACTCCTGACCAACAAATTCAAATTGAGTTTGTAACTGAGGAAGAATCTGATGGAATGTTACATTTGGAGCAACGTGCTGTATGGAGCAGAAACTTGGATAGGAATATATAAAATAAATACTTGGAGAACTTTGAAATGTGGTGGAGAATATAGTTTGGAGAAGACTTGAAAATATCAGGTGGACAGAAAAGGTGACAAATGAGGTAGTCCTAAGAAGAGTGGGTGTGATTTTTGGATGTGATGCTTCGGTACAAATCAAACTGGATTGGACATATCCTTATCTACTATCTTCTGCACGACGTCATAGAAGAGAATGTTGAGAGAAAGAAGAGCTTAGGAAGAAGGAGGATTAAAATATTGGATGACTTTAATTATAAAAGAAAATTCTGGTAGCTGAAGGGGAAAACATAGGACAGGCTACATTGGTGGTCTAAGTTCACTGACAACAAGAATGGACCTGCCGTAAGAAAGAACACATAATAATAATAATAATAATAATAATTAATATAATATAACGCACAAGTCTTTAAGGTGTTTACGATAGTGTCAAAAATAATAATATAAAGCATCTCATCCAGCTGCAACCTCGAAAAGTGAATGGTGTTCTATCCCCAAATATGGAAGGGGGAGTTGTGCGCTCAACAATGCGTTCATTGTCTTTCGTTAGCTCCATGCGGCATGCGGTTTCCAGTTACCAATGACTTAATTCATCCGTCTGGAGTTTTACGAGGTGAAGAAGTGCACGATTTAATACAACACATCCTCAAGGTCTCAGGTTTTCTTGTGTTTATTTACCATGACGTGATCATCTTAATGGGTAGGGAAATGAAAGGGAGAAAAATAAGAGCAGCTTCTTTTTTTAGTTTAAGTGATTCAAGCTTCTTTTGTCTTATTTATATTTGACCACCAGCTCAATGATAGTTTGGTTCTCCAGCTGGAAGCATCACACTTTTAATGTGTTAACAGAGAACTGCTAGGCTCTCACTGTTAATGGGCCAACATTGTTAAGGCGGGAGTGTTGGAGAAGCGAGAAAATGTCAGTGTTTTTTTGTAGTTTTTATCCTGAAACTTTTTTTTGGTCAAAAGAAATGAAATATTTCTTTAGTAGAAACATTAAGATTAGATTTCTTCACATGTTAACCCCAATAGTTCTAGAATATCTGTCTAGGGTGTCCTGGAATTTAATGGCAGCCTTTTTCTATTTATTTAATAATTTTCTCATCTAATGCAGTTATGCTAATGATAGATATTCAAATCTGTTGAGCTCACCATCTGAAGAAAATTAAACAACTTGTATGTTTCTACTGGAACAATATTGAATTTATTTTGTCGCCCCTCCACCCCTCCTCCCCCCATCTCAAAAAACAAGTTTTGCTATTAAAAGAGACCTTAACTCGCGTCCACTACACTCCCACATTAAGGTGGAGTGCTAGTGAGCGTTAGTTTAGGGCAGTATTTTTGCAGTTTTTATAACACAAACATCTTTTGGCCAAAATAAATCAAATATTTCTTCAATAGAAACATAGAGTTTTGTTTTCTGCACATGCTAATCTCAACAGTTGTTGAATATCTGTCATGAGCATGGCAACATTTGGTGACAAACTTCTTAAACAAAGAGAAAAGTTTGTCACCAAATGCCGCCATGCTCATGACAGATATTCAACAACTGTTGAGATTAGCATGTGCAGAAAACAAAACGCTATGTTTCTATAGTAGAAATATTTGATTTATTTTGGCCAAAAGATGTTTGTGTTATAAAAACTGAAAAATTAATGCACTAAACTCGCGCTCACTAGCACCCCGCCTTAAAGGGTTAAAAGGGAATCGTAAGCCCCACACTTTCAATAGGTTAGAAAAGAGTTACTAGCGTCACATTGTAATAGGTTTGCAAATATCTGCGGGCCGCTAGTTGAAAAATACTGGTATAAGGTGTTACTATCACGTTAGACTGGCCTGCTATGACAGAGTCGGGGTTCAAATCGATCGAGTCTATTGGGGTGGTTTTGGTTTCCCACTTTCCTTTCACGCAAATGCTGGTAGATTACCTTTAAAATACTTCCTTATCCTTATTCCATTGGAATAATTATCATACCGGTACATGCGTATAACCTGAAACAGGGAGTAAGACGCGGTAATTATGTATATTAAACCATTTTACCCCTTCCTCCTTTCCCATTAAAAAGGTACTTTTCTCCTAAATTATGCCTCCTCATCCCTATCTCATTAGTTGAAAATTAAGTGTATGGGTAACACAGACGCATACTCTTGGTAAGATGCAATGCAAAAAAAAAGTTTGCAAAGACATTAGCAATATCTCAATTATTTTTATTATTTCTTCGCAATTTTGCAGTAATCACTCAAGAGCTCTAAAATACGTTGATTGTCATTAACGGTTTATTACTCTATTTTACAGTAGTCTCTTTTTTTTTACGTAAATCATTGCACTTTATTATTTTTACCCATTTCTCCTAACGAGTAGTTTAAGACTAAACAACGACTATCACCTCACATTGCGAAGATTATTAAGACGTCATGAATCATTTCTGGCAGCTTATACCCTGAAACAGTAGATAAAAGAAGAGAAAGTATATAAGAATTGTTTTAGATATTTTGTGTTTTTTTAATGTAAATATATCGTGTTTATAAATCCCCTCTAAGCTAATGTTGCAACAAAAAAAAGTGGGAGCATAAAGTATTTTGTATGTTCTGTATTTAGCTATGTTCTGTTTTGCTATGTTCTGTATTTTGCTTTGTTCTGTAATTATTGTTTACCTGATATATGGGTATGAATTTTTTACTGTACTAGTACAATCGTAATTAAAAAATTGAAGCTTAATGTATACCCCCATTTTCATATTAATTAACATAATTAACAGTCAGAAAATGTCAATAGATCTACTTTCACGTGTTCATACGTCAAGTCATATTAAATGCATATATCACATTTGTTAGATAATGACAATACCTTTAAAATAACATTAATAAATAGTAAAATTTCATCAATTTCGACTTAAAAAATATGTTTATATTTTCTAAAGGATACTTTAAATGTACAGTCGAAGAAAAATCACGGTATAGTTTGGATTATTTAGTTAACTGTCATAATAATATGCTTATAAAAAACTCATTTATGTCCTACTCGATCCATTTAAGACTAACTTATATTTATAAGTTGTCAGTACGCCAAAATGTATATTATTATAAATTCGTTAAAAAAAAGTTCCATAAGTTTATTTACATGTCAATTCCTCTAAATAAGACATCTTCTCTCGAAAAATGGTGAAATGTATCTGCTGAAGAGGCTCACAGCATTTATCAACAAATGAAAGAACTTTTTTTGTTTAAGTCCGGTCCTAAATATATGACTAAATCAATAGTAATGGTATTGGAAAAAAAATAAAATTCAAAATTTTTATTTATGTCGATATTTCATTCCCCCTCCCCCCTCCCTCCCCCTCATAACACGAAAAAGTTTTTTTTAATACAGCCTGTCTATCTTTTACTGGGTCTAGAGCCGAAAGCATTTTTACCAATATGGCTAAAACTTAGTATCTATGGTTTTCATAAATTTCCTCAATGGGGTTTTTGAAATTATCAATCCAAACCTAAAATTAAGGGTAGTTCACTTGTGCGTATAACCCGAACGGGTAGTAAGACGTGGTGCTAATAATAATAATAGTTCACTTAAGGATAAATAGAGAAAAAATTTTTTCTCAAAGTCTTCCTTAACTAATTTATTAAATTTCATATTCAGATATTCTTTAACATTACAAACAAAATGGCAGTTTTGAATTTCTTAATGAAATTGATTTTGAGGGTATTTAACGTACAAATTTTAAATTTAAATCATATCCCCACAACTCTTTGAGATACGCAAAGTTGTATTACTATTGAAAAAAAAACTAACTTTTTAAACCAATAATTTCTAAGATATTGGCGAATATATTTTTAATGGAGTTCCGGGATTATTAGTTATTCTTCTGTTTGGTGAACAGATATGTTACTATTTCCTCAATATGTTTCTGTGACGGTGTATAGTATTTTAATTCATAAACTTTTGTGAAATGCTTCTGCAGCAATGTATATTATTTTGTTTCACATATTCTACTAGTTTTAAGTAAAATAACTCCATTTTTAGAAAAAGAATCTAGAAAGTCTGTGTGGTGCATTTATTCACTATTTTATTATTCTGACAACATCACAGAGAGGTGTAATTTAACGTTACCTTACAGCGATGTCTCAACGACGGCTGTGCAAACAGGGCTGCCAATAAGGAGGTACCAACTGGCGAGCAGAATAATTATTTCGTAACTTGAGGGCGCGAGACCTCCCGTGATATTATTCGCAATAAGTTAAGGCCTAGATAAAAAAAAAAGCATAATTCATCGGTTCGAGCTGTAAAAGCCAGATTGTTTTGGAAATTTAGTGTGAGCATTCTAAGCACAAACTTATATTAGGACATAACTTATGAACCTCAACCTCCTTCCACCTCACATCCACATCGCACAACTCACTTGGTTACGCTGATGAATGTGGATGAGTAAAGTATACTTTAGAACACATGTAACTACATTCACGTGAAGGGAGAGTGGAAAAACTCACTTGATTAAAATCACTCTGGCCGAAATTCAAGCCCTGATCTCTTGTTGGTTTTTTTTTCGCACCGAATCATATTACCTGTTCGTGTTATAGGCATATTCACTTAATACGCTAGCGAATTAATAATGAAAAAGATTGAATTCAGAGGAAATGTACCTGCACTTGCTTGGAGGAAGATTGGAGAACTATTTTGGAAAACCCATCCTCAGTGCACCCAACTAGGATTTGAACCTTGATCTCCTTCCCCATCATCGGCAGTCTAGTCTATTCGATAGTGACGCCTTAGACCATGGGGACACCGAAGAAGTTTCCGTGAATATTAGGTATCTATATTGCAGACCCAATGCTTTAGACCACGGGATCCTTAGTCCTTGTGTTT